>CM062816.1:1980319355-1980919355 GCA_031772625.1 Pinus tabuliformis | reverse complement strand
TGTAATGACATCTGTGGATTCAGAGGCAGATTGTCCCTCCGCGATGGAATGCCTGTCCTTTGAAATGCATCACATGCCTTACAATAAGCCTTGGAATCCTTATGAAGCATCGGCCACCACATCCCAGAGCGTAAAATCTTCTGCGTTGTTTCCTTCCCTACAGAATGACCTCCCACAGCTCCTCCGTGAGCCTCGGCGAGGATGTTCGTTTGTTCAAACTTGGGCACATACCGTCGCAATATTTCATATGACCCCATTTTATATAAGTGCTCTGCAATGATAGAAAATTCGGCCGTGCACACCACCAACTCCTTTTGCTAACTAGCATACCCTTCTAGATCCGTTCCCGTCGTTAGGAAGTGTATGATATCTGCAAAGTGATTGTCTATGACACGCACTGTAAAGAGTTGCACATCAGGCAGTCCTTCCTCTAAATTAGTAGGCTTCTCCCCTGTTTCAACGCGTGACAAATGTTCTGGTCTAGCATTCAATCATCCTGGCTTCTGCATATCTTCCCCCCCAACACATGCTTGTTCACCAAGTACTTCAATGCAGAATGGTCTATATACATCTTAAAGTGTATGCTTAATAAGTAATGTCTAAACTTCTAAAGCATGTACAACATACCCAATCCTTCGTGCTCTGTCATTGAATAATTCTTCTCAGCTTTAGACAACTTTCTACTTGCAAACGTTATAGGGTGATCCAGCTCTCCCTCATCAGCCTATGTCAGTACTTCCCCGAGCGCAATACATGACGCTTCCACATGTACATGAAATTCCTTCTTCCAATCCGGGAAAACTAGGATCTGCGTGGTGACCATATTTTCCTTCAACAGATCTAAGCTTTGCTGACATGCTACATTCCATCAGCGCGGTAATCTGGGCATAGCTTTTGATGAACTTTCAATAGTATCCTATATGCCCCAACATTGCGCGTAACTGTTTCACACTCCTTGGTGCCTCCAAATTAATTATAACCGCGATTTTAGTAGGGTCTACCATCAAGCGTTCTCAACATACTACATGCCCTAGCAAGATCCCAAAAAGGACACAGAAAAAGCATTTCTTCAAATTGAGTGTGATTTGATATCTCCGGCATGTATCCAACATCAAGCATAGACTATCTATGTGGCGCTTTAGCAACCCAAACACCATCCGATAATCAAAGTATACCTCCAAAAACTTGTGAATGAAGTCCTTGAACGCCGCAATGACTACACGTGAAAAAATTTTCAGCTCGTTCTTCAGTCCAAATGGCATCAAAGTATATTGAAATCATCCCCATTCGGTCACGAAATTTGTCTTACTTCTATCCTCTGGCGTGATCTTGATCTGATGGTACCCAGAGAACCCATCAGTGAATGAATACGCTTCCTAGCCGCCAACATTATCCAGCACTTCGTTGGTAAACAGAGTGAGGAAGAGATCATGTACGTAGGCATCATTCAGCTTCCTGAGGTCTACACATATCCTTATTTCATCCTTTTGCTTCTTTTCCTGAACCACTATTGGGCTCACCCAATCAGATTCTTTGACTGGTTCGATAATACATGCGGCAAGCATTTTATCTAACTCTAAGTGGACCTTCTCCTTATACTTTGGGTTGAGGCGATAAGGCCTTTGCTTAATCGGCTTTGCGTCTGGTTTCAATGTGATTTTCATGACTCCTAGGTCCCTTATTATCCCTTTCAAATCTGAAATTTTCGTAGGGAACAAGTCCTGATATTTGTGAAGCAATTCAACGACCTTATCTATTGTTGCATCATCCCAATAATCCCCAATCTTTGCAAACCTCGGCTCTGCCTCTGTTCCAATGTTTACTTGTCTTGTTTGTAGTGGCGCGGTGATATCTAGATTTTCAATTTGTGGTCCTTCAACTTCCCGGTGACCTTCAGTCTCTAGGATATTAATATTCCTTGGGTCCTCGTCGTCTTATTTGACAGTCACGTTGTAACACTCCGGCGCGTGGCTCAGCTGGTGGGTCCAATCTGGTTGAATTAAGTCCAAGGGATCTTGTAGTACTATAAATATTACTGCCTTAACTTCCTACAATGCCTTGTTAATACTTTCAAACCCATCCTCAAAGCTAAACGTCATCAAGAATCCCTGCTGCAAAACATCCCATTCTTTGGTGCAATGGCAGAGCTCTGTTTCCAAGTACCATTTCATCGGTATTACATCCATAGTGTGACAAAATAGATGCACCCACTCAGGTTGAGGCTCCGCTCCATAAGCCTTAGTCAGTTTGGCCAGGTGATTGTGTGGATCATCCCTTCCATCATATTTCTCTGTTAACCACACTTGCGGGTGACCAAACCGCAATCTCATCCTTTAGAATGTCAGAACTTTTTGCATACTCCTCATCTTTGGTCAGAAATATAGGCATACCATCTGCAGTGAAGAAATGATTTGTTTCAATTACCGGATCTTCCTCCTCTTCTTCTTCCACTCCTTGAACATAATTCTGTTGTAACAGAGTTTTGATCTGATTTTGTTGTTGCGCTGGTTGTTCCGGGGATTTTTGCTCTCTTTGCTTGATTCGGAATTGGGGCTGTTGCCCTCTAAATTTTGGGTCCCGAATATGCAGTTCAGGTCTATCTGTGATGGACAACCGATCAACCATCCTTTCCATTGTTCGAATCAATGTATCCATTTTTACATCTAAAGTAGATGCTTCTTCTTTCACGGTCACTCTTTTTTCTGATCTCATTCTTGCTCTTTTAGCCAACAAGTTCTATTCTATGCTCACAACATTCTTTTGCATGTCTTCTAGAGTTGTAGGATCACGTTCACGCAACTGATATGCCATATCGACATCAAATCCATCTGGAAACTTAAGCAAAGCCAATCCCTTTGGTGGTTTGATATTTGCAGGGATAGCATTGTATACTGCATTAAATCTCACACAATAGTTTTGCACACTCTCGCCAACATTTTTTTTTATGTTCTCATATTCAAACAAAATCTGAAGGGGATTCTTCTTCACCTCCCACCGATCTAGGAACTGCCTCTGAAGGACAGGTAGAGTAGTGATAGAAGCTGTTGGTAGGGCTCTGAACCATTTCCAAACTTCTCCTCCAAAACTTTTTACAAATAGCCTCATCATCACATCTTCAATTTAAACTTCATGGAGATCAAAGAAATCATTCATCTTGTCTATGTGTTGTTGAGCTATAATAGTTTGAGTGTCGTCAAATAAAGGTATTTTGGTTTGATAATCAAGGGGCATGGCACCAGGATTTTGAGGAAAAAAAAGGGGTGCATATCAGGCAGCCATAACTGGAGGTGGAGGAAGTGGTGGATTTAAAACAAGGATTGGGATATTCAGTATAATCAAAGGGGGGTTAACAATAGTTTGAGTGGTGTGAACAGTCTGTGAAGAAGAAGGCGGAGGATGAGGGATATTTTGAGTGGTAGTAGATGTAATGGAAGTATTTCAAAAATCGAAAGATGGCCTATGAATCTTATTTTGCATCCAAATGTTTAAGTTTGAAGAGAGGTTCTGCAAATGATCAAGAGTGTGAATAAGTTGTGACCCTGATTTTTTGTGTGAAAACAAGTCTTCAACGGGGTTATGAAGAGATATAGAGGAATCAACAACTATTTGATCAATCCAACTTAAAGATTTATTGCGAAATAAACTCTTCTCAAAATTAATATCAAACTCAATGTCTTGCAAAGTTTCTAACCTTTCTAGGAGTGAATTAACTCTAGGAATGAAATCGTTACTTGATTGTTCTCCGGTTAAACTAGGTCTCTATGCAACTTTCTTAGATTTTCGCCCAATTTTATGAGAATCATTGACAATGGTCAGAGGATTCAGATCTGGATTGGATCTGGTGTATTTTCGGGAAGCCAATATGTCTAATTTTGAAAATTAAGATATTGCTTTACAACTTTCCAATTCAGCCTATGATTAAATTCTAAAACTCATCATGCAAAGGCTTAATAATTTAAATAAAACAACTTACTAGGATGATTAATTTCTGATTTTTCGTTCCCCAGTATGGTCGCCACTATGTTATCACATGGATTGAATATCAGGCTGAATAAGGAAAATCAGGGTAACCACAAACCATGCTTAGCCAAGTAGCTACCCCTACTAGGCCAGGAGAGGGCTCTCTCCGTAAGGATCTCAGCCAAATTGACTAGATCTAGAAACTGATATTAGGCTAGGTATAGTAGCACAAGGTTTGATTTGATTTTGAAGGGTTTTGCTGGATCAGGAGGAGCCAAATAGTTAGGGCAAGGAAATTACATCAAAACTGTAGGGTGTTCAATGGGGCAAGGTAGGCACAGCGATAAGAACCCTAGGGTTTGATGGATTAGGTGACAAGATAGGTGAGGAGCTAGGAAGAGCATGTAAAACTCATGGATTCTTCCTAAACTGAAGAAAACATAGACTGTGAAATGTCTACCCAAAATAGAGCATAAAAGTTATGGATTATGCCTTTCAAACTTGTATACATTCACATAAGAGTATGAAATGATGAAATGGAGTCAACAATACATTTTAACACATGAAAACATAATAAAAACTGAACTGAGCATCATACCACATGGATACCAAATAAATAACTGCATTTTTTCATTAATCTCCTGTTGTAACTGATACAAAATGATATTTTATCAAAGCATAAGCATCCCACTGAGTCCAACCAACACAATGACTGAGGAAAAGCATCATATAGACCCCAAACAACTAATCCTAAGCTCAGGGGGTCGAATCCATGAGAGGAGGAGCCGTTTCCAACAAAATCTGAACTGCTAACAAGAAAATAGGGTGGTCAAAGTGACTCATCCCTAATTCAAACAAAATGATACATTACACTCCATAAATTTGTTTTACCTAATGAATATACCCTAGTAAGATCTAGAAGCATCATAATTACATTCAACTGATCAATTACAAGGATAAAATCATGATTTGCCAAGGTGAAAGTGAAAACTGGAACGAAACAGTGAAAATCTGGACAAAGTGTCAAACGCGCAACGCAAGTGCAAGGTGTGCAGCGCCAATTCTAGGTGCACCCTTCATCTTCAGGGGGACTTTTGAGTGCCTTCCCAGTGTCTAAATTGGGTCCAAAATAGCTTGTTGGAAATCTATTCAAGTCCACTTTCCAAAACATCTTGAATTTTTGAATTTGGAGTTCATATTCCCTGTCAAAATTCAATTCTCCCAACACTGCTCAGCACGCATCGCCCAGGCCAAAAAGAGGGCAGAAATGTCATTTTTTTGAGGGTTTTTGGCCCTTTTGGTCAACCATTTCTGCTCCAAAACATTAGAAAATGCACAGGGTGCATGTTATCATCATTTCGAATCAAAAATACTGACCATTTCCTCATTGTATGTCCCAAAAAAGAGCACAGCGCCTGAGGCACTGCGCGTTTGCCTTCCATGGTTGTGCAAAAACTAGACTGAAAAACACAACAACTTCCTTCAAGCTTAAAAATGGTCGAACATGCCTAAAATTGTAATTTTATGGCTGATCCAAGGTTAGAGGCATGTAGGGATGCCTCAGCAAGCATGTCAAGTCTCCTCCTCTCCTCTTTCTTGGTCAATTTGTCAATTTTCTCATGAGCTCTTTTGAGCTTACTCCTTGCCACTTGGTTTCTCCTTGCATAATACTTGGCCATCTTCCTTTGTAACTCAACATCTTTGTTTTCTTTGTCCAAGAGGGTCTCCAAGTGTGTGTTCACTTTCTCAAGCCAAGGCTCTCTGTTTTCAGCTATGTCCTTGACCAATTGCTCATCTAGAGTGAGCTGCTCCTCCAATTCTACCTCTTTTTGTATTTCAAGCTCTAAGGCTTTTTTCAATCCTCTTGTTATTGGCCTTTTTCTTTGTCCCTGTTCATCATTTGGCTCTCCATAATCTCTGTAAGCCTCATCAAGCTTAAATTTGGCTTTCTTAGCCTCCCTCTTTGCCTTGATGTACTTGATTTTCATCAACTCCTGCTTAACCTCTACCTGCTTGTTATCTTGCTCATAAAAGGAGATATCATATTGGGCTCTTTGTAAACTGACCTCAAGCTCCCTAATTTTGGCATCCTTTTCTCTCAAGGTAGCTTGAGAAGATTTGTTTCCCTCCTCATCACTAGTGTCCACAAGGAGAAACTCCTTTTCAATGTCATGTTCTTCATGTTGTTGTTTGACCTCTGCTTCCTCTACCATTTTCTCTTTTCCTTTAACCCATAATGTTGATGACGAAGGCAAGGCCCCTCCCACTTCCCATGGGGTAAACACCTGCCTCTTTCCCCTCTAATAAGTGAAAGCAAATGGCTGCAAACTGTTCCTCTTTGGTATACTACTATGACCATGCTCAGTGTGTACATCATGTCCCTCAATGTCATCATGCTCATCATGTTCCTCATCATTGTCATCATCTCTATTGGGTGAATGAATGGCTACATGAAATGGTGATGTAGATGGTGTGCAGGTGTCTAGTGAAGAATGATCTATTGAGGATGAGTGATAAGTAGGCTATGGTGGATGAGAAGAAGTAGATGGATGAGTGGAGGATGATGGAGGAATGCGGGGAGCTGGATGTGTAGGTAGTTCATTGAATATTTCATTAGCTATGAAGGTCTCCCAAGCAATGCCTAGTTGATCTAAATGATGGAGGACTATCATTTTGATAAGAGAATGATGGAAAATACTATGCATCTGATGAGCTGGATTCCTTTTCTGAGCAATATATGTCATCTTGTTAATACTTCTGAAAAGTTAATATGGAAAAATGAGCATTCTTACCCTGGTAAAGTGCATTAGAAGCCGGATATGATATGAGTATAGTCTGGAAAACCTGCCCTCACATGTGAAATATCTCATGATGATCTTCATTAATGGCACATACTTGTCTAAGAGATAAGAGAAAGGGAAAATTCTTTTCTTATGATTTTTAAACCTTTTTTTAAGATATGGCTCATAAAAACTATGAGGCAGATCTCTCTGCTTGAACCATTTATCTCCTGCATTTGGAATTCCAGTGGCCTATGATAGGATGGCAGGAGATATAGTGAATGTGACCCCAGCTAAAGTGACCTGGTTGTTTTGCAAATCGAGGATGAACTGCTTGGTTAACTGCTGATAAAAATTCACCCTTTCAACCCTTTGGCAAAACTCAAAACAACCCATGTACCTGAAAAATGATACTACAAGTGGCGATGCCATAAGTTCTGCTGTATCAGTGGGTTCAAATCTGATAATTCTCCCTCCTTTTTTGGTTGGCCTCCTTGGTTGTCTTTCCCCTTCTTTTGAACTATTGTTTTTTGTCATGCTTTTTAGGCGAAAACTTAAGGGACTAATATATATGTCAAGGTGAGTGAAACAGTGAGGAGGTGGAGTGAAATACAGTCAGGATGATTGGAAGGTGACAAAATCTATGAAGTGTTGTAAATCTGATTCAAATAGTTGATTTTGGAAACATACAAGAGAACTTTTCTAGGGTTTCAAAATTTAGGGTGCCAATTTGCTTAATTGATGGAGGAAAAGAGATATTAGGCCACTTACTTGTTGTATGCAGGTAATTGAGGCTTTTGCGGCCTGAGAAAATGAAGGAAAATGATGTCTTGGCACTCCTAGGGTTTTCCAAGCTCCTCTAGCCGAACACGCAACACCAAGTGCCAACGTGCAGTGTCCTCAGCAAACATGCGCTTCTCTGCACATGCGCGCAGTGTCGTTGAAATCCACACTGACTGTTTCGGGAAAACGCGCCCTTCTCTGCACAAGCACGCAGTGCCACACCCAGTTGCATAGTGACACACCCATGAACACAACGATTAACTGAAATGTGCAGCGCCTCTGAAATTTTCAAATTCTAACTCAATTTCCTCTTTGGCAAGGAGAGATTCGGGTGCAAAATAGCTAATGAAGTTTGAAATATGCCTTGAAGATCTTATATAGACGACGAGTTTGATTTTTCTTTAGAAAAACCCACTTTATAATGTTTGTTTGGAACTTTTTACTTTGCCTTCAAATTTCTGTCTGGTGCTTCTTTTTCTTTATCTATTTTCAAGTGGATGATGCTTTCATTGAGCTGATTTCTTCAATGGCTCATTTCTTGCAGCAAGGAGAAATTATTGGGCAGATTATGGGAACAATTATTACATATAATGACTTGAATTACATTAAAAATATGAAAAAACTAAAATACTCTGTTTTCATCTCAAAAACATGTTTTTTTGAGATGAAAATTACATCTGTGAAATAAGAAATTTGTATAATAACCATGACTTGCTACCAATCACTCTTTGTTTATTGGTCTTCCTCATACCTTTGCTGCCCTTTATTTACACTGAAACTATGCTTTTGACCTCGGAAATGAACCCTAAGACCTAATGGAAACATGACTGCCTTGACTCTAAAAATAACATAACATAAACCATAACTGAATGCAACATGGGGATGGGTCAGCAAATGTACCTCATGAGGGAAAATTTGATTTTCTGAGAAGAAGACAACCATTAGTGGACCATTTTTGCATGACCCAGTCGAATGATCCAAAATTTAGTATGAGACACCTAAAATGAAAATGCAAAGAGCGGATTTGATCCCTGATGGAAGTATGCATATACTGACACTAACACTTTCAAAGACAAACTAAGTTGTAGCAATTTTCACCTTACAGTTTGATGGGTTTATGGCAGCAAGTTCACTTAGTAATCAGGAAGCAGGAAAGTATGTCAAGTCAAGTAGTTGGTTTGATGTCAAAAACATCTTTGATTGTCTCTGTTATTCCGCAAAATAGATTGTTAATACATGTCAATGGTATTGAACAATATCATGTAGAGACTGTTTTCAAAGATGATTATGAATCACTAACTCATGGTTCTTCATGGAAAGAAATCAATTGCCATGTTCATAACTGGTTGTTTGACCATCGTCGCAAGTTGTTCATATTGCATATGGATGGAACAGGTCACCGACTCAAAAAGTATCATGGTCAGCATCATCAGGGTCATCACTTGCAGGTGATTGATCGAATGTATTGGTACATCATCATGACAAGGTGGAAAGTGAGGGAGCTCTACCCTCATCGACTATTTGTTTAGTCAAAATTTTGTGGTCCAAAAGCTTTCAAGTGGAGAGGATTGATCCAACAGGATCTCATTAGATCAGTTGCACGGGTTCATCATTAGTGTACAGTGTCATCGTCAACAATTCAGTCCAGTGTCATTCAGTTTCAATAGTATTGTTATGGTTCAGGTTGTTCAAGTGATGACTATGGTTTTTCAGGGTGTTCAGTTGATATGGTTTTCGATGTGTGTTTGTCATCCATTTTGCAAGGATTGGTCATCGACATGTGTTGTCATCCACTCGCAGGTTTTGGTGTCGACGGGTTCATCGTCATGTGACAAATGTTTCTAATGTCGCTTTGTGACATTAGGTGGTAAATGGGTTATTTTTAAAAAGAAAAACCTAATATACCTAGGCTTCAAAACCCTAAAACTACATCTAACCCTAACCTAATCCTAAGTTTACACCATAACAAAAGTCTACATCTAAAACATAACCGAAATACACCATACATAAGTTATAAACCTATCCAAAAATTACAATGCAAACATATGTGTTAAACCCTAAAGTCTAAACCTTGTATTAAACTTTCGGGCTATGAAATACATTGTATTACATTGCAAATAACATATATCAGTCCCTAACCACCATCTCTAGACTGCGGCAGGACCGTTGTAATGTGAAAAACAGTCAAGCAGTCAGGTTACAAATGGCGGAGTCCTCCTAACCGTAACCACATTGGAGCCGTAGTCAACATTACCATATGAACAAGTTTTGATAAACCGTCAGAGGTGGCATTTACCATTCTGTAGGTAACCGTTGGCTTAGAGATAACTACAATGGATCCGTTATTGATGTGAGCAGGTGTAACCGCAACGGATTGACCGTCGGAACCGCGAGGATAAACCATGCAGGTGGCTGCCAAGGGATATACCGCTTGGTCACATGCCAGTGGTCCTCCCAATTCACGCTGACGGTAACTGTTAACGGTTCATAGCTAACCCAAATTTAGTTATGGGTTTTGTAATTTAATTTTGTGCTATTTTAATGGAAATACCTTGTAACCAACACCTAAGGTGTCCAACCATGACAAGATTGAACCAATTCAAACCCAGACTGCAACATGTTCATCCCAAATTCAGCCTGAGGAGGTTTGAATGTACCTGTAGGCCTATAAGAGGCGGTTTTTGTTCATTGAAGACATCAGAGTGATTTTGGTTTTTGTATACAGATTCTGGAGGTTATAGGCAGTTTTGTTTTTCAGTGTAACAGGAGCATCTAGAGTCAAAATTGGGAACCATGACAGGCATTGGAAAGCTGGTTCAGAGAGCTATCCTTTAATAGTGACCAAAAGTGCCTGTGTTCACATTCAGTTTTTTCAAATATCTGTGTAATATACCTCTTTTGCTTCAATCCTAATAAAGTGGTCACCCATCTTGAAAGCGGACCTGGAGATGTAGTCCATCAAGGACGAACTCCATAATCAACTTTGTTGTCTGGTATCGCTGTGTTTTTACTGTTTTCACTTCTTTTATGCATCCTTCTTATGTTTAATCAGTTGTCGTAAAGACTTTCTTCTCAAACAATTCTCTCGGTTTCCGCACTTTTAGCTAACATTCAATTCATTAATGGCTAATCAATTCTACATCAGTTTTAACATATGATCATTTCAGGTGATGGGAATCATATAAAAAGAGTTGAGTCAACATGACACTCCAGTTGAGAAAAGAGAGTGACACCAAATCTATTACATGAGATAAAAAATTGCATTCACAAATAGAGAAGATGAACAAAAATTGAAAGAGGATATCACTCATCTTGAATTATTTTTTCTTTTCTGCTTCTTTCCCAATGTCTTATATTCTCACACCCTACTGTTGCTTAGGGATATCTCACTACATATTTAATTTCTCCATTCTTTGCCTGGAGCTCGGTGAGTGATAGAAAATATAATAGTACAAACTCTTCTTCATGACCACCCACCCCACATGCTTTGTGCTATCAATCTCACCACCACATCATCCCCTCATTTGCCCACTTGATGGTGGTTGTATTGTCATTCAATTCAATTGTCACACTTGTATGTGCAATGCCACATCCCCCGACTTATTAGTAGTAACACCATTAATATTAGTAACTATGTTACATTAACAGTAACATTAAGAGGATGGAGGCGTCGGAGATGAAAACAGGAGAGAACGGGTAGCTGGTGCGTGGCTGCAGCAGATCGAAGCAGCTGGCTATACCAGCCACATACACGCCCCCATCAACACACGCTGCTATTACAATAAGCCCACAACCCCGTAACTCAATTTTTTACTTTGTTTTTTTTTTACCTGGCCGCCCTTTCTCGCTCCACGATTCTGTTGTTTGACCTCTGGCCTCCATTGTCAGATTCTATCTACTTGCTGCTCCTCCCTCTAGCGGTTACCATAGGCAGCTGACATATTATATACCCTGACAATGATGGACCTAGAGATGGTGGATTACTCGGAAGATGAGTTAGCATAGGGCACTATCTAGGCGACCTCGAGACCTGCTAAGTTAGGGTCTATCTCGTTTAGTAATGAACTACATGAGGCTATCTCTGGTCTCCCCTCGCTCTCAGGACCATCGGACCACCAGATAGTTTTGACGGACGACCCCCCATCTTGGTCATCACTCTCTACTCCCCTACTGTTTCCGTCTTCCCTAGGGTTTGCTACGGGTTGCCTTAACCCTAACCCTCTGTCCCCTACCCCTGGTCACTTCCCTCAATCCCCTCATTCCGTTAATGCCTCCACTCCCCTTGCTCCTTCTTCCTCTATGGTACCCCTGATCTCGCCGTGCTCGACCATTCTCCCCTCTGGAAGTTTTACTAGCATCCCCCCTTTAGTGAAAAGCCTTCCTGCCGACTCATCTCCTCCCCCGGTGAACCCTCCTGCCCCGGAGCACATCCCAAATGGTCGAGAAAGCCCAGTAGTCGAAGTTAGGACAAGCAAGAAGACAAAGTTCTTCTGAACCAAGGAGGTGGATACCTTCCTCAAACTTGAGGAGGACATTCGGCATGGCAAAACTATGGACTTTGCTGACAGGGTGTTAGTAGGCAGAATAAGGGGCCGAAGCTATACAATGGCCCATTTGAAAACATGGGTCTCTAAGGTCTGGGGGAACCGTTTGGCCAACTTGCCCACTATGTAGATGTTTGTGAAGGGGTGGTTTGCTCTCCGGTTCTCCAGGCCAGATCTCATGAATTAGGTCCTCTCATCCTATTGGCACTGCGAGCATGCCCCTATCCCTTTGAAATGTTGCTCCCCACTTTTCGACCTGGACACAGAGCAGCTTGGTGTTGGGCCGATCTAGGAAAGATTACCAGGGCTCCTGTTACATTTCCGGTCTGGAGACATCTTCAGACGAATTGGGAATTCCATCAAATTATATATGGAATCCGATAAATCATATCTATCTACTGGCAATATGGCCTTTGCCATAATTCTAGTTCATATGGATACAAGGGGAGGGCTGCAGGAATTCATTACCATTCAGTTGAGGTCTTTCACCCAGAAGCAGCCTCTAGACTACGAGGGCATTCCATACAGATGTCGTAGATTTTACAAAGTTGGGCACGTGTACAAAGATTTCCCTCTGGTCAACAAGAGAGGACAACAGCCTCTCGAAAATGTTCAGGAAGCCCGTACCCCACGGGAGGAACCTCAATTTGCATTAGAAAGGTAAGATCCGACACCACAAGACCCGACTAAAGCGGACAAGATACACAAGAAAGATTCAAGGAAGAAGCATGGGAAAGCTCCTCTCCGGCCACCCTCCCCACCTTTGACTAGAGCACGGGCGGCTATAGGGGACGCTCACACCACTTATATGTCATCTTCTCCTTTCTCCTATGCTTATACTACTATTGTTTCTCGTGTAATGCCTTCTCTGTCTATGCAGGAATGTACTGTGTAATTCCTGGGTACTCCCTTAATCTTCCCCCTCTCCCCTCCCCCTTGGCTCTTTCATCAGCCCCCTATGGTCCAACATTGCACCATAGCACCTCCCCCTCCCGCTTTCCCCTTCCCTCAGCCTTCCCTCTCTGAGGCTCCCTCTTCCCCTCATCCCGACACTGTCAACCCCGAACCCTGTTACCCCCTCCGCTCCCGAATGTGTTCTCAAGGCCTTGATATGATAGGCTTCGAGGTCGTCTCCATCCCTCCCCCTCCCAAACCCAGGGCGCGTCCCTCCCGACTCTCCAAAGCTAAACATCAGGCCAGGGAGGAGATTGCTTCTGGCAGACATAATACCTTAAATTGGGCCCTTAGAGCAGAGCAAGCCCCTCTTCCCCCCCCCTCCATGAAGCTACTCTCCTTTAATTGTCGAGGGGTGGCTAGCCCAGATAAAAAAATAGCCCTCAAGTGCCTTTTTGCCTCTGAACCGGTAGACATTATTTTCCTTCAAGAAACCCTTGGCTCTGCTAGCTCAGTCTCTCTCCTACTTGAATCCTAGCTTCCAAGCTGGACATTCCACTCTCTTGATGCCACGGGCAGATCAGGGGGATTAACCCTAGGCATTTGTAACAGATCCATTAAAACTTTGAGGGTCTGGGGAGGCTGGGGTTTTTTGGGTGTTGATATCTACTCTCCAACCCTTGAATCGGAATTCAGGATTCTCAATGTGTATGGGCCATGCCAGGACAGAGTTGGATTTTGGAGATCCTTGTTCAACTCACCCCTCCTGCAACAAGATAACATTATCTTAGGGGGAGACCTCAATTTCTCTATGGGGTACACGGAATCTTGGGGCAATCATGCATAGGTGGATGCTTTATCGGGTTTCTTTGAAAACCTCCTGGAGTCCCATAACTTCATAGATATCCCCTCAGCTAAAAAGCAGCCCACCTGGAGAAACAATAGAGTAGGGGAAGCAAGCTTGGCCAGACGGCTTGACCGCTTCCTCACTAAAGAATTTCTGGTCAACGGAGGATCCAGCATCAGACAATGGGTGAGTACGGGTGGCCTGTCAGACCACCGTCCCATATACCTGGAGCTGCAGGATGTTATAGATAAGCCCAAGGCCCCTTTCAAGTTCAATTCCACCTGGTTGCAAGACATGGAATACATCAAACTAGTGACGGATTTTTGGAGGGAAAACCCCCCAAGTTCATCTGGGGACATAACTAAGAACTTCCTCCATAATATGAAGGAGCTAAAAAGCTTATCCAAGGTTTGGGTGTTGGCATTATGACACAGGTTTGGTACTATGGCACAGGTGTTGTCCTTGATGGCAACTCACTCTGATGACAGATCACAATTCAGGCTCTCAGAATGAAGGAAATCATATATACGCAGGTTCACCTTGACGAAGCCACATATACACGCGGGTTAGACGTTCCAAAGTCGCGTATGCGTATACACGCACTTTCATGCAAGGGAAAGCGCGTACATGTGGGAGAACTTATTTTTGGTCCGTGGTATTTTGTCCTTGGTATTTGAATCTATGGTTTTGGACCTTGGTATCTCGTCTAATGTGTTGATCCCAAGTATTGGGTCCTTGGTATTGATTTGTTATGGTTTTGGGCCGTGGTATTGTGGAAGGAAAGACTATAAAAGAGGAAGAAGATCATTAGGCAAAGGATCATCTGAATTATTGAATATCTGATATTGTGCTAGATCTAAACTACTGGTGATTGGGTTATGGTGCAGATCTGGATCTGAATGAAGGAGGAACCTGAGCACAAGAAGAAGGATAAGTTCTCTTGATGGGTCAAAATCTTAAGGCTTGAATAGTGGTATCTCTATATGATTTTGATCTGTGATATGTGGCGCATGCTTGATCTATAAATCTGATAATCAGGGTTAGCTAATGTCTGAATGTTTGAAAGAATGAATTATCCTTTATAGATCTGTACGCAGGTTCAGTGAAGCGAAGGCGCGTATAGACGCGGTTTCTTTAAGTGAAAGAAGCGTATACGCAGGTTGGTCTTGACACAGAAGCGTATGCAGGCAGGTTTTTGAATAGTGAAGTAGCGTACATCTCTTGAACTATGTTCTAGCTACTTTTGTTTATTGCTGCAGTGTTCTGGTTCAGAACTGGTGTGTGGTTACAGTTACTGTGTTCTGGGTACAGCTGTCAGAGAAGTGTCTATTTTGATTTAGTTTTGATTGGTGAAAAGGAGATTGATTGATGCATAAATTCTTGATGTTTGATTAATGTTATTCATGGATCCAGTGTGAAAATTTATGAAACGAGGTCCCTGGAAGAAAGGAGAAGGTTGTAGCCTTCTGCAGGTAGAAGCCTGCGTACTAGTATCCTAGCTAGTACAAGAACTAAGGGGGTTGTAGCTCCCTTCCAGGAAAAGATAGAGAACGAGAGAGGGTTGTAGCTCTCTGCAGGTAGCAGCCTACGTACTGGTAAAGACTGCACTAGTACATAAACATTGTAAAAAGAAGTTTCTAATTAAAAGAAGATAGAAACGAATTGCAGCAGGGGGTTTTCACCCACATTTGGTTTCCTCCTTATATCTTGTGTTCTTGTGTGTGATTGTCTTCTGCTCTATTTTACTATTTCTGGTATTGTCTATTTGATTCTGATGCACAGATTAATGATCAACATCTGTAAGATAAATTGAATTATAAGTCTACATGGTATACGCAGGTTTCCTTATCTGTAGTTGTGTATATACGCAGTTTTTACTAGCTAAAGTAGCGTATATGATCTGGGTTTGAAAAAGAAAATAATTGACTTGATAATACCGTTTCACCCTCCCTCTCAGCATTATTTCCAACAATTGGAATCAGAGCAAGTCCTTCAGAAGAAGCTTGATCGCTTGAAGGAAGATATATCATCATGAGCAACTACGAGAGAGAAGCATCGATCAGGCCACCAATTTTTATGGAACCAACTTCGTCTATTGGAAGGTAAGAGTCATAGCCTATCTTCAATCTCTTGGTACAGAAGTCTGGGATATCATAGATACAGGGTACACTTTTCCATCAGCAACTCCTACAGATCCGGCTGGTAAGAAGCAATATGAAACAAATGCAAAGGTTGTCAATACTCTATTAGGATGTCTATCTCAATCAGAATTCATCAAGGTTATGCAGTATAAAACCGCAAAAGAAATATGGGACAAGATCGTTCTGAGCTATGAAGGAGACGAACAGGTAAAATGATCAAAACTTCAAACCCTCAGAATTCAGTATGAAAATCTCAGAATGTACAATGATGAAAGTGTGGCTAACTATTTCCTACGTATATATGAGATTGTTAATTGTATGAAAAACTTGGGTGAAGAAATAAAAGAGGCTGTTGTGGTTGAAAAGGTTCTAAGATCTTTGTCCTCTAAATTTGAATCAAAAGTTTCTGCAATAGAAGAAAAACAGAATCTACAGAACCTTACCATGTCGCAGCTACACGGAATTCTAACTGCTTACGAAATGAGGAAAGGAGGACCATCAGATAGGAGAGATGCTACTTTCAAGGCTTTAGGCAAACGAGATTACTATGAGTCAGGACATATGTCAGAAGAAGAGGAGGAATCAAATTTTGTAAAAAACCTTCAATGGGGTGCTGGCAGATTCAGAGGTAAGTTACCCTTCAAATGTTTTTCTTGTGGAAGAGTCGGTCACTATGCGGCCAAGTGTCCTCATAAAGATAAGCTTGACAAAGGTAAGGAACCAGTTATATGGAACAAAAAACAGAATGTAAATAAGAAAGCTATTACACTCATGAAGACAGTGATGGACTTTCAAATAGCGATGAAGAAGAACAAGGTAATAATAACTATAGACTTTTAATGGCTTTTGAAGATGATGATTTCTTGGATGCTATAGATGAAGAAGGTCTTTATGAAGAGATTTCTAGACTCAAAATTTGTTTAGAAGAGAATAATGTGATTATTGATACTCTACAATTCCAACTTGCTGAATGTGAAATTGTGGAACTTAGAAAAGAGATTGAGAAAACTAATGCTCTTAATCTTAGATTTGTTAAAGGATCTGAAACTTTAGATGAGATTATCAAAGTGCAACGCTCTCCTCTAATCAAGACAGGCCTGGGATATAATGAAGAAGCATCTCAAGCGCAGAAGCCATCCACCTCCAAAAGTTATCTTGATGCAGCAAGGAGAAGTGAACAAATTGACAATCGACAGCGAAGGCACAATGCTACTCACCAGGTAAATCAGGGACATTTTTCTTCAAGAATGAACAGATATCACCAAG
This sequence comes from Pinus tabuliformis, assembly GCA_031772625.1. Taxonomy (NCBI): domain Eukaryota; kingdom Viridiplantae; phylum Streptophyta; class Pinopsida; order Pinales; family Pinaceae; genus Pinus; species Pinus tabuliformis. The sequence continues at coordinate 1,980,902,140 of CM062816.1, read as the reverse complement.
TAAATCAGGGGCAATCTACTTCAAGGATAAACAGAAGCTACAACAGACCACATGTAAATCATTCTCAATTTGCCTCAAGAATGGATGTCAATGAAAACTACAATCATTCGGTCTGCAGGGTTTATAATCGCAGGAATTTCTTCAATGGCCAATGTTTCTCTTGTCATAACTTTGGACACAAACCAGCTCCGTGTGTTTCCTACAAAACTATCATGACTAGAGAAGCTCAAAAACAGAGGAGTATGACTGGGATCATGAAAAGGACCTACAATAAATTTTCTGCTCTTGAAAATGAAATAGAATGTTCTATTTGTAATAATTTTGGTCATGAAGATTCTGAATACAGGAGCAGGTTTCGGCAGACAACTCAGAAGGAGCAAGCCTCAAATATCAAAACATGGAGAATGAAAGAATCACCACCAGAAAGATGTGGTATAGCCTTATATGCGTAAGGGCAGGAAAATCAATGGTACATCGACAGTGGATGTTCGAAACATATGACAGGTGATAAAGAGAAACTTCAGCCTTATAGTGCCTTAGAGAAGGAGAAGAAGGTCTCATTTGGAAATGACACCCTTGCACTCATAAAAGGTAAAGGTTCTATTCTTTTAAAAGAAAAGGTCAAAGCAGGAAATGTTATGTATGTTGATGGTTTAAAGCATAATCTATTTAGTGTCAGCCAAATGTTTGATCAAGGAAATGAGGTGATATTTCGATCAAATGGGTGTATTGTTCGTGAGCTTGATACAGGAGAAACAATGATCAAAGGCATAAGAACTCCAAATAATCTATACATTCTCAAGGGAGGACAACAACAATGTTATCTAAGCTAGAATGATGAACATTGGCTATGGCACCGGAGATTGGGGCATCTAAGTTTCTCACAGTTAAGGAAAGCATGCAAATACCAGGCAGTTCGTGGTCTTCCAGACATTAGAATTCCAGACAATACAATATGCAAATCATGTCAGTTTGGTAAGCAAACTAGAACTAACTTCCCTGAAAAGGAAGGATCAGCTAGCAGGCCACTTGAACTTGTCCATACTGATGTATGTGGTCCATCTAGGAAAAGGTCACCACGAGGAGAAGAATACTTTATTTTATTCATTGACGATTTCTCCAGGATGTGTTGGATAGGACTTATGAAGCACAAAGACGAAGCCTTCAAAAAATTCAAATCTTTCAAAGCCTTGGCTGAAAACGAATCAAATCATAAAATCAAATGCCTCAGATCTGACAGAGGTGGGGAGTTTACCTCAAATGAATTTTTCGATTTCTGTGAAGAACATGGAATAAGAAGGGAATTCTCTACTGCAAGGACTCCTCAGCAAAATGGAGTAGTGGAAAGGATGAACATAACGGTTCAACAAATGGCTCGTGCTATGCTAGATAGTCTGGAACTCCCGCAACTTTCTGGGGTGAAGCTGCATTTACTGCCGTTGTTATTCTCAACAAGACAAATGTCCGGGTGAACAACACGCAAACTCCTCATGAGCTCTGGTATGGTGAGACTCCTACGGTAAAACATTTCAAAATTTTTGGAAGCAAATGCTATATTAAAAAGACTGATGAAAATCTTGGCAAGTTTGAACCTAGAGCAAATGAAGGCATTCTTCTTGGATACTCTCCTCACAGCAAAGCATACAAGTGTTAAAATAAAAGACTTGGAAGAATTGTTAACAACATTGATGTAGTGGTTGATGAAGAAGGAAACATTCCTAAGCAAGTACATTCCAAGAATTTTGAAGATGATGAGGATCATCCTTCAACATCAAATCAGAATTATGATGAAGAAGAAGCTCAAGAGGCACCAGAAGAACAGATAAGGATAGAAGAGAAGACTCCATCCAGATATGTACAAAAGAACCATCCTGAAAATCAAATTCTGGGGCAGAAAGAGGCAGGTATACAAACAAGAAGAACAATTGCAGAAGCTTCAAGATATTTAGCATTGCTCTCCTCCACTGAACCACAAAATGTAAGAGAAGCATGTAAAGATGAATGTTGGGTAAAGGCAATGGATGAAGAACTTGAGCAGATTGAAAAGAACAACACTTGGGAATTGGTTCCTAGACCAAAAGACAAGAATGTCATAGGGACAAAATGGATATTCAAAAACAAGTTGAATGAAAATGGGGAAGTTATTAGAAACAAGGCCAGACTTGTTTGTAAAGGGTATGCTCAACAAGAAGGAATAGACTTTGAAGAAACTTTTGCTCCCGTTGCTAGACTCGAGGCCATCAGAATGTTCCTTACTCTCTCTAGCTTTCAGGAGTTCAAAGTATTTCAAATGGACGTGAAATCTGTTGGAGAATTATATATTACGGAGCAATGGAACACATAAAATATTGCAGAAATATAAACACAGAAAACGCACAAAACAAGAGAGACACAGATATACGTGGTTCACCCAGTTTGGGCTACGTCCACCTCGAACAGCCAATCCTTCCTTTCTATTATCCAGCAAAATGAAGAGATACAACCTACAGCAAAACCGTTGTAATATCCTCTGTTTTCTCTCACAGTCTCACCTCTATGTTTCTCGCTCACCGAATACACATCTATCTCACAACCTCAAATACAATGCCCTCATATAAAGAGAGGGGTTGCCTTCTAGGGCAAAAAACCCTAAACTAAACATAAGTTCTATCGTCAGATCATCCGCCTAATGAACGGCCCAGATTGACTAGAAATTACTATACTTTTGCAAGGCAATTTTACGGCTGTTTTTAGCTTCGGGGGCAGCGCCCCCGAAACCCCCCGCCAGGGGGGGCTCCATAAAGTCGCTGCCGCCCCCCCCTGGACCCCCCATGGCAGCGATTATTTTACGGGCGGCGTTGCCGCCCCATTTTGAACTGGGGGTCCAATATGCTGGTACTATAGAAGATAATCAGGCTCCACACCCAACAATCTCCCACTTGGAGACTGATTGTAGCAACTCCACCGCTGCTCCATTTGCTGGACAATGACTCCTCTTTGGATCTGGTTGTTTCTCATCTTCATCATCATCCTTGAAGACCAACTGAAACTGAGCATATTCTCAGTTTCTCCCTGGTTACAACTTTTGTTAGCATATCTGTAGGGTTCTGGCTAGTGTGTATCTTTTCCAGCTTCAACTCTCCATCTTCCAACACTGATCGTATGAAATGGTACTTGAGTTGTATGTGTTTTGTCCTGGAATGAAATGTTGAGTTCTTTGCAAGATGAATGGCACTTTGACTATCACTGTATAACGTGCCCATATCATGCTCCTTACCCAATTCACCCATAAACCTTTGTAACCAAATCATTTCTTTACTAGCCTCTGTAGCAACAACATACTCTGCTTCTGTTGTTGAAAGTGCAACAACACTTTGGATTTTTGAAACCCAACTGACAGCTGTTCCTCCGACAGTAAATACATATCCTGTAGTGCTCCTCCTATTATCTCTGTCACCTGCCATATCTGCATCAACATATCCTTGTAGGGATATGTTTGAACCACCAAAGCATAATGCCTGATTTGTGGTACCTCTCAAATATCTGAGAATCCATTTCACTGCCATCCAATGTTCCTTTCCTGGATTGTTCATGTACCTACTTACAAATCCCACTGCATGTGCAATATCAGGCCTTGTGCAGACCATTGCATACATTAAACTTCCAACTGCTGATGCATATGGAACTTTAGACATATAATCCATGTCTTCTTGGGTCTTTGGGCACATTTCTTTGCTAAGTTTGAAATGGTTAGCAAAAGGTGTACTAACTGGTTTTGCATTTTGCATGTTAAATCTTTTCAACACCTTTTGTATGTACTCATTCTGAGACAATGTTAATTTTCTATTTTTCCTGTCTCTAGATATTCTCATACCAAGGATTTGTTTTGCAGCACCCAAATCCTTCATTGCAAATGAATTTGCCAATTTTCTTTTGAGCACATTTATTTCCTGCATGTTAGATCCTGCAACAAGCATGTCATCTACATACAATAACAATATAATATAGCTGCCATCATTTTGCTTTTTCAGATAAACACAATGATCAGAGTGACATCTAGTATAACCTTGTTCAGACATAAACTTGTCAAATTTTAGATACCACTGCCTTGGAGCCTATTTTAAACCATACAAGCTCTTCTTCAACCTGCACACAAGTTTCTCCTTCCCTTTCACCTCATATCCTTGTGGCTGCTGCATATATATCTCTTGCTCCAAATCCCCATGGAGAAAGGCTGTCTTTACATCTAACTGCTCAAGATGCAAATCTTCAGCTGCTACAAGACTTAAAATAGTTCTGATTGAAGTCATTTTAACAACAGGAGAAAATATTTCATCAAAATCAATACCTTTCTTCTGTGCAAACCCCTTCACCACAAGTCTAGCTTTATACCTCTGTTTTCCTCCATCTTCTTCCTTCAGCCTGTAAACCCATTTATTCTTCAATGGAGTTTTTCCTACAGGCAACCTGACTAAATCCCAAGTCTGGTTATGCATTAAGGAGTCCATCTCTTCTTCCATGGCTACCTCCCACTTCTTCGTGCTTTCAACATGCATTGCTTCTTCATAACATTCGGGTTCACCGGAATCAGTCAACAATAAATAATATAATGAAGGAGAGTATCGTTCAGGGGGTCTACCTATCCTGGTAGATCTTCTAACACCACTTTCAGGTGTTTGGGGTGCCTGTTGTTGTTGTGGTGGTTGCTGTTGTTGTGGTTGTTGATTATTATTATTTTCAGGCACCTTTACTTTTTCAGTGATTTCATCAAGAACTGCGTATTCCTTGTTTTCCTTTTCCTGTTTCTTTTCCTGCAACTGATTCTTATACAAGACCTTTTCATTGAATATTACATCTCTGCTCCTAATGATTTTGTGATTTTCGTAATCATATAAGCAATAACCAAAATCATTAACACCATATCCAATAAAGGTACATTTCTTTGACTTTGCCTCAAGCTTTGTTCTATTTTCTTTATCAATATGGACAAAGGCCTCACAACCAAAAGGTTTTAAAATAGAGTAGTTTACCTTTTTCCCTGTCCATGCTTCCTCTGGAACACCACCATCCAAGGAACTTGAAGGTCCTCTGTTTATTAAATAAACAGCAGTATCTACAGCATCTGCCCAAAACTGTAAAGGCAATCCTGCATGCAATCTCATGCACCTTGCACGCTCCATGATTGTTCTGTTCATCCTTTCTGACACACCATTTTCTTGTGGTGTTCTTGGAACTGTCTTCTCTCTGCGAATTCCATGCTCTGAACAATACCTATCAAACTCTTTGCTGCAATATTCACCTCCATTGTCTGATCTAAGACACTTCAATTTCTTTCCTGTCTCAATCTCAACCAAAGCTTTCCATTTCTTGAAAGTATCAAATACATCAGATTTATTCTTAATACAATAAATCCAAGTTTTTCTAGTTGCATCATCAATAAAAGTAACATAATAACGAGAGCCACCGAGAGATGATACCTGAGCAGGTCCCCATACGTCTGTATGCACAAGCTCTAATTTTTCGTTCTTCTTTTCTTTCCCAACTCTGAGAAATCTGACTCTCTTCTATTTTCCATAAATACAGTTCTCACAGAAATCTAAATCAACATTCTTCAAACCTGGCAACAAATTCCTTGAGTGAAGAATCTTCATCCCTTTTTCACTCATGTGTCCGAGCCTATGATGCCATAATGCTGCATCTGCTCCTCTGGAAGTTAAAGCATTAACAGAGTTAGAAATACCATTGCATAAATACAATGTACCAACCTTTTCACCTTTTTCTATTACCAGGGATCCTTTTGTGACCTTCCAAGCTTTATTTGTGAAAGTTGTCACACAACCTTCACTGCCTAACTGCCCTGTTGAAATTAGATTTTTCTTTAGATCTGGAACATGCCTTACCTCCTTTAGTAGCCATTGGTTTCCATTCTGCTGTTTTACAAGAACCTTACCCATTCCAACAATTTTACAGGGTTTGTCATCACCCAGACGAACTTGTCCAAAATCTCCTTGAACATAGTCATAAAAGTATTTCTTTTCAGGTGTGGCATGGAATGAGGCCCCTGAATCTACCACCCAGGAATCAGTAATATTTTCGAAAGAAAGAATCAAAGCATCTTGTAACACCTCACCTGTCACATTTGCTTCATGATTGTTTTCTTGCTGTGCATCTCCTTCTTTTCCCTTCCGAGATCTATAGTCTTTCTTTAGGTGTCCTTTCTTTCCACATTTCCAGCACACTATCCCTGATCTGGACTTGGATCTGCCTTTCCTTGATTTACTGCGATATCCTGAGCTCTTTCCTCTTTCCATTTTTCTTCCTCTAGACTCTGCACTCAAAGCATTTCCCGATGTCTCACCGGAGCTTTTCCGTCGCATTTCCTCGCTAAGGATAGCACCGACAACATCATCAAACTTTAAAGTACTAGATCCAGAAACGGAGTTACTAATGGCCATTACCAAACCATTCCAACTTTCTGGTAATGAGCACAAGAATAACAGAGCTCTAACTTCATCATCAAAGTTTACCCCTACAGAACTTAACTGACTTGTAACTGTATTAAAATCATTTAAATGGTTTGCAACAGATCCACCTTCCGACATATTCATATTAAATAACCGTTTCATAAGAAATACCTTGTTTGAGGCCGAGGGTTTTTCATATAGTTTTGACAACGTCTGCATCAAACCCTCTGTCGTGGTTTCCTTCGAAATGTTGAAGGCGACTGACGCAGCAAGACACAACCGTATTGTTCCAAGTGCCTTTCTATCGAGAAGGTTCCATTCTTCGTCTTTCATACCCGTCGGCATCTTTGTTTTTCCACCCAATGGTAGGTATAGATCTTTCTGATACAGATAATCTTCCATCTGCATCTTCCACAGCGAGAAGTTTTGGCCGTTAAATTTCTCAACCCTAAACTTACCATCTTCCGCCATTGCTCCCACTCGAACCAGGAACCCTTCTTTCCTGCGAGTTTATCAGCCAAATAGACCTTCGGCTCTGATACCAGTTGTTGGAGAATTATATATTACGGAGCAATGGAACACATAAAATATTGCAGAAATATAAACACAGAAAACGCACAAAACAAGAGAGACACAGATATACGTGGTTCACCCAGTTTGGGCTACGTCCACCTCGAACAGCCAATCCTTCCTTTCTATTATCCAGCAAAATGAAGAGATACAACCTACAGCAAAACCGCTGTAATATCCTCTGTTTATTCTCACAGTCTCACCTCTATGTTTCTCGCTCACCGAATACACATCTATCTCACAGCCTCAAATACAATGCCCTCATATAAAGAGAGGGGTTGCCTTCTAGGGCAAAAAACCCTAAACTAAACATAAGTTCTACCATCAGATCATCCGCCTAATGAACGGCCCAGATTGACTAGAAATTACTATACTTTTACAAGGCAATTTTACGGCTGTTTTTAGCTTCGGGGGCGCTGCCCCCGAAACCCCTCGCCAGCGGCAGCGATTATTTTACTGGCGGCGTTGCCGCCCCATTTTGAACTGGGGGTCCAATATGCTGGTACTATAGAAGATAATCAGGCTCCACACCCAACAAAATCTACCTTTCTGAATGGAGACATAGAAGAAAAAGTGTACATTGAGCAACCATATGGATTCATCCTTGGTAATGATCCAAATCTTGTATGCAAACTAAAGAAGGCTCTCTATGGTCTCAAACAGGCTCCAAGGGCTTGGTACTATCGTCTGGACAAATACCTTCATCAACAAGGTTTTTCAAAAGGATCAGTAGATAGAAATCTTTATATGAAAATTGAAAATAACAAATTGCTAATACTTGTTGTGTATGTAGATGATATCATCTTTGGCAGCAATGAAGAAGCTATGAGTCAAAACTTTGCCTTGGTGATGCAGAAGGAATTCGAAATGTCTTTGCTTGGAGAACTGACATATTTTCTTAGTTTACAAATCCAACAAAATAAAGGCGGTATCTTTTTATCTCAAACCAAGTACCTCAAGCAGATCTTGAAGAAGTATGGCATGGAAGATTCAAAACCAGTATGTACTCCTATGGTCACAGGATGTAGACTCAGTGCAAATGATGATTCAGCAGAAGTGCATCAACCAACCTATAGATCCATGATTGGAAGTCTGCTCTATTTAACAGGTACCCGACCAGACATCATGCATGCTGTGGGAATGGTTGGAAGATCTTAGGAAAATCCTAAGGAAACTCATCTTCAGGCAGTAAAGAGAATTTTTTATCCAGGTGGATATTGGTGGCCACCTGCCAAGTCCACCTGGACCCCCACCATTGTCTTTCTCAGCATTTTCAGTTTCCTTAATTGTAGCACAACTTACTATTTTTAGCAGTTTTTCGGGTCCTGAACTTCCGGAGCCGTTTTGAGGCCCTAAACGACGTTTTTTGGGAAATCTGGGGGCAACATGGGTCCATGGACCGATGTTTCCCTTCCCAAAGTGGTAGTGCTCGGATAGATCTTTCTAACGAGCTATTGTACGCGTCAAACGGAGATCGTATGCCAAAGTTACGACCCCGGGAAGTTGATGTACCAATTTACCCAAACGGGGCCCATAGTTTGGCGTTTCATCTCCTAGGGTTAGGTTTTGGAATGTTAAGGGTTGTCCATTGTTTCTCAACAATAAATAGGCCTTCGAGCCTCATTGTAACACAGTTCAGAGGCATGTAGCCATCACATCTCTTCTCAGAGATAAGCTACCATCGCCCTAGCTAGTTTATTGCCATTTCTGTTTGTAAGCATATTTCAGTATTTTCCATTAATGAAATGAAGTATTATTTCCGCTGCATCTTTGTGTATATGGTTATCTCTGTAATTTGTTGCGTTCCTGTTTAAATCCGGATCAGTGGTATCAGAGCGGTCTGCTTTTTCTCTGTTTTTCTTTGCATGTCCCCAACAAGGTCGGGATATAAGGAGTTAGGGCTTGAACTGGTTGAACCTTTGCAAGACCAGCCTCGCAAATCCCGACGGCCTCCCATGGCGGACGAGAAGAAAGACGAGGGGGCAGGAGATCCCATCAAAATCTTGCTCGAAGAAGCGCTCGAGCGACAACGGAACGCGATGATGGACAGCTTTGCGCAGATCCTTCAGCGGCTACCCAGAAGCGGCGCATCGGCTTCCAGCAGCTCCTCTGGAAACACCACACCCTTTAAGGTACAAGTTAATTTTGAAATCCCCATATTCGAGGGTCAGATAGACGCCGATGCCGTAGATAAATGGTTAAATCTGCTAGAGGGTTATTTTTCTGTTCATGAATTTTCGAGTCGGGAAAAGATTGTTTTTGCTCTTCTCAAAGCAGCCCCCCACGTCAAGGACTGGTGGGAAACCTACTGCGAGCAGAAGGATGAAAGTACTGGCTCACTATTTTCAGCCGCACCCACCTGGGATTCGTTCCGGGATGCCATCAAGGAGCAGTACTACCCTGTCGGAAGCTATGAGGATGAATACATAAAGTGGACCACGCTGCGGCAGGGAAGGGACCAAGACGTGCCGGAGTTCACCAATCTTTTCCATACCCTTCGCACAAAGTTGGGTATCAAGGATTCGGAGCAACATTTGATACTCAAATACCGTGGCTGCCTGCACAAGTACATCCAGGAAGAAATACAGTTCCTAAACATCCCCTCGCTCGGCGCAGCATACCGGTATGCCGTCAAGGTCGAGCAGAAGTTTAAACAAAAGAAGCGAGACTTTGGATCTGCGAATCCAAAGCAGGGGAAAGGTGCCCCTAAACCACAGAACAAAGGACAAAGCCAAGGCGGGACAGCCCAAGACAACCAGCCGAAGCTGCAAGCAAAGAGCAACGCCGCGAAGCCGAGAAAGGACACTGGAAAATGGTGCGAGTTCCATAAGAGCTCCACTCACAACACAAGTGAGTGTCGGGCCAAGCAGTCACTGGTGGCTGAGCTAAAGGTTTCAGAATCAGATGCATGTTCCGACTCTGAGTCAGAACCCGATAAGGGGTATGAAAAAGGGAAGCAGATCATTGATGCGGATCCCAGCGCCACTGTTGCTACCGCAAAGATCCAGAAAAATGAACCCGAAGATCCAGAGGAGGAGGAGCGTCTCTTCCACTCCCAGATGTGGGTAAAGGGCTCCCCGATACAGTTCATTGTTGATAGCGGGAGTCAAAAGAACCTCATTTCGGCAGAGGTCGTGAAGCGGTTGGGCTTACCGACCACAGCACATCCACAACCATACACCATTGGGTGGCTTCACCAAGGGCGAGATCTTCGCGTGAGCCAGCAGTGTCGCCTTCCATACAACATCAAGCCCTTCACGGATGAGGTATTGTGTGACATTGCTCCCCTTGAAGTTTGTGATGTATTACTAGGACAACCATACTTGTGGAAGCGACATGCTGTGTATGAATCAAGGCCCCGTGCTGTTATTATTACATTGGGAAATAAGTTGTTCAGGATACCAGAGGTAGCACCACCTGCCGCCATCTCTTTGATTACTGCAAAACAATGCAGTAAGATCATTTCCAAAACCAGGAAATTTTTTTCCTGATGATACGCCCTCAAGGGAAGAAGAAGACAGTGGCCGCGGCCTCCAAACGGGGTTCCTCTGCACGGCAGCTACAGATGGACAAGATTGTGGAGGAGTACGAAGACATCTTCACCTCCCGGCAGGGGTTCCTCTGCACTGTCAAGTCAAGCACTCCATCGATCTGACCCCAGGTGCGCCGCTACCCAATGGACCAATTTATCGGCGCTCCGTTCTGGAGAACAATGAAATCAAGAGGCAGATTCAGGAGCTCCTGCAGAAAGGTCACATCCGTCCGAGTTCTTCGCCCTGTGGGAGCCCGATAGTGTTGGTACAGAAGAAGGATGGGACGTGGAGACTCTGTATTGACTATCGGGCGCTGAACAAGATCACTGTCCGTAATAGGTACCCGATCCCGCGGATTGATGACCTCCTAGACCAACTAAAGGGGGCGAAATATTTCAGCAAGATCGATCTGAAGTCAGGATATCACCAGGTACCAATTGAACCCTCAGATGTGTGGAAGACTGCCTTCAAATCCAAGGAGGGCCTCTTCGAATGGTTGGTCATGCCTTTCGGATTGACGAATGCTCCTGCAACCTTTATGAGGCTAATGGATGACATCTTGCGGCCATTCACCAACTCCTTTGTAGTAGTATACTTGGATGACATTCTGATCTTCAGCCAGAGTTGGGAAGAGCACCTCCACCACATCCGACAGGTTCTCCAAACACTGCGGCAACACAAGCTATGTGCCAATTTGGAGAAATGCACTTTTGGCATGACCGAGGTTCAGTATCTGGGATACATCATTGATGAACAGGGGGTGCATGTCGATCCAGCCAAGGTCCAAGTCATTCGGGATTGGCCCTCTCCAACCACTCTAACAGAGCTCCGCAGCTTTCTAGGTCTTGCCAACTTCTACCGCAGGTTTGTGTTGGGATTTTCTCATATTTCTTGGCCCTTGAGTCAAGTCACCAAGGGCGGGGCGAAAGCAAAATTCTTTTGGTCTGAATCTCAACAGAAGGCATTCAGGGAGTTGAAGGATCGCCTCTGCACGGCACCAGTGCTCGCGTTACCAGATTTACAACAACCATTTGAGGTCGAGACAGATGCCTCTGACTATGCTATTGGGGCAGTCCTTACTCAACATGGACATCCAGTGGCATATCACAGTGAAACACTTTCAGACACAGTCCGGAAGTACCCCACTTATGATAAAGAGATGTATTCCATTGTACAGGCCTGCCGACAATGGAAGCATTACATTTTGGGGAAGGAAACGGTCATCCACACAGACCACCGACCTCTGCAGTTCATACAGACCCAAGGGAAATTGCAGAATGATCGCCATCAGAAGTGGTCTACATACCTGCAACAGTTTCACTTGAATATCAAGTATAAAAAGGGCAGCACCAATAATGTTGCAGATTGCCTCAGTCGACCACCGATCATGGCGCTAACCACCGTGCTCAACTCTTGCGGGCACGAGACTTCTGATTGGCCACTTCTCTACAAAAGCGACCCAGAATTCGGCCACACATACCAGACACTCTTGGAGGGTCGGCAGGTTGCAGATTTTCACCTCCAGGATGCCCTATTATGCCACCTCGGTCACCTTTGTGTTCCTTCAAGCGAGCGTGCCAAGATGATTTGGGAAGCACACTACAGTCGGGCTGCTGGGCATTTCGGGGTCGAGAAAACAGTGGCAGTACTGCAAAACTATTTCTATTGGCCGAATCTTCGACAGGATGTTGGGAAGTACATCCGATCATGTACTGCCTGTGCCATTGCCAAACCGACCATTAAGAAGCAAGGCCTCTATACCCCGTTGCCTACCCCTAGTCGACCTTGGGAATCCATCTCCATGGATTACATGTCAGGCCTTCCTTCCACTAAGCATGGAAATGACTGTGTTTTTGTGGTCGTCGACAGGTTCTCAAAGATGGCCATTATGATGGCCTGCAAGAAGAATATCACAGCAGAAGCCACTGCTAAACTCTTCTTTGAACGAGTGTGGGTGCACTTTGGGATCCCACAGTCTATCATCTCAGATCGGGACAGTCGGTTTCTCAGCACCTTTTGGTCCAGTCTCTGGTCAATGCTGGACACCAAACTCACGAAGTCCACAGCCTTCCATCCTCAAACTGATGGCCAGACAGAGGTTGTCAATAGGATGATTGTGCACATTCTGCGCATGTATAACTCAAAGCATCCACGCACATGGGACGAGAGCCTCCCCTACGTTCAGCACAGCTACAACCGAGCTCTTCACAGCTCCACTGGCCATAGCCCTTTTCAGGTGGGTTTGGGATTCCAGCCACTATGCCCCATTGATGTGGCCATGCCACTTGCAGCTACTCACATGAATTCAGCTCATGTCCAGTCCGAAACAGATAAGGCCACCAGCTTCATTGAGCGCATCCAACATATTCGCCAGCAGGTCCATGACATTCTTGAGAAATCAAATGCCAAGTACAAGCAGCGACATGATCAACATCGGGTGCCACACAAGTTTCAGGTGGGCGACAAAGTCTGGTTGCATTTGCAAAAGGAACGCCTTACTGGAGCCTATCGGAAATTGAGACCACTCCGATATGGTCCTTACACCATTACTAAGGCTATGGGAGACAATGCATTTGAGCTCAGCATTCCCCCATTCCTTGGCCTGCACCCAGTATTTAATGTGGACCGCCTTCGGCCATACTTTCCACCATTGCTAGACACATCCGACATTGCAGAACAGCTCAAACCCACAGAATTAAATCCAGATTGCATGGAACAAGCTGCAACTGATCGGATCATGGACACACAGATCAAGAACACTCGCCAACAGAATATCCAACTGTATCGAGTTGTCAAAGCGGGCCAACTCCTTCAGCAGGGCAAGTGGCTCACCAGGGAACAAGTTCAGCAGAAGTTTCCTCATCTCATGGAGGAGCTCAACGCAATGGGGACCATTGCTTCCTAAGGGGGGAGGAATGATCCAGGTGGATATTGGTGGCCACCTGCCAAGTCCACCTGGACCCCCACCATTGTCTTTCTCAGCATTTTCAGTTTCCTTAATTGTAGCACAACTTACTATTTTTAGCAGTTTTTCGGGTCCTGAACTTCCAGAGCCGTTTTGAGGCCCTAAACGACGTTTTTTGGGAAATCTGGGGGCAACATGGGTCCATGGACCGATGTTGCCCTTACCAAAGTGGTAGTGCTCGGATAGATCTTTCTAACGAGCTATTGTACGCGTCAAACGGAGATCGTATGCCAAAGTTACGACCCCGGGAAGTTGATGTACCAATTTACCCAAACGGGGCCCACAGTTTGGCGTTTCATCTCCTAGGGTTAGGTTTTGGAATGTTAAGGGTTGTCCATTGTTTCTCAACAATAAATAGGCCTTCGAGCCTCATTGTAACACAGTTCAGAGCCATGTAGCCATCACATCTCTTCTCAGAGATAAGCTACCATCGCCCTAGCTAGTTTATTGCCATTTCTGTTTGTAAGCATATTTTAGTATTTTCCATTAATGAAATGAAGTATTATTTCCGCTGCATCTTTGTGTATATGGTTATCTCTGTAATTTGTTGCGTTCCTGTTTAAATCCGGATCAATTTTCAAGTATCTTCAAGGAACTCAAAACTATGGCCTATGGTATCCTAGAGATGCATATCTCACTCTTCATGCTTATACAGATGCAGATTGGGCTGGAAGCTTGGATGACAGAAAAAGCACTAGTGGTGGTGCATTCTCTATGGGTTCTAGATTAGTATCTTGGTTCAGCAAGAAACAGAGTTCTATTGCATTATCTATAACTGAAGCAAAATATGTGGCTGCTGCATCTTGTTGCACCCAACTCCTTTGGATGATGCAAACCTTGCAGGATTATCAAATCACTTGTACTCCACCTATCTCCATTTTATGTGATAATACAAGTGCAATCAGCATTTCAAAGAATCCAGTCATGCATTCAAAGACCAAGCACACACCTATCAAACATCATTTTCTTCGGGAACAAGTGCTGGAACAAAAATTCAAGTTGGAGTATGTTCCCTCTAAGGAACAAGTTGCTAATATACTCACCAAACCACTGCCCAGGGAAACATTTGACTACCTCAGACAGAAGCTGGGAGTAGTTGATGCATCATCCTGCTGTTGAAACTTGTCTGTTTCAGAGAAAAGTGGTTGTACGTGAGTTGGCTGAGGAGGATCCGCGTACATACGCTGGTTTATGTAGATACAGTCGCGTATATGGAGGTTTGAAGGACATCAGTAGGGACAGACTCTGGTTGAAGAGAGTCTGATATGGGTCTGATAGAGACCATCTGGCACAGGTTCAGGGGGAGCAGATAAACTTCTAATGATGCATTGTTGGCATTATCTTAGAAGCTTTTGGTTCAAGTTCACAGCTGTTGTTGATTTCAGGTGGAACACATGCAGAGGGAGAACAGAAGGAGAACATGGTTGCTGATCTGAATAATGATTGACAGATGCTGCTGATAGTAGTTATTGATGAATTTCATAGTCTTGCTCTAGATATTTCGTCTCTATGTCATGTATATCTTCTTTTTATCAAGGTCATGTAACGGCCTATTTTGGTTTCCCCACTATGCCTGGGATGAATGATGTAATGTATTTGGTTGTCATATGTAAATTTCTGATGTATCCCCACTTGGTTGGGTGGATGATCCCCACTTGGTTGGGTGATGGATGTATGTATACATTCTTTTGGTGATAGGAAGGTCATTTATGATGTATAAGTCATGGTTCTTCTTGAAGAACATCTTTTTGCAGATCTTACCTACAGTCAGGGGGAGCATGGTCAACATAGCAAAGCAGAGATTTCCGCATGTACTCAGGGGGAGCATAGCCCTTTTCCCTTGATGACAAAGGGGGAGAATGAATTTGGGATCTTGGGGTTGCCATCAAGTCCAAAGGGGGAGATTGTTGGCATTATGACACAGGTTTGGTACTATGGCACAGGTGTTGTCCTTGATGACAAATCACTCTGATGACAGATCACAATTCAGGCTCTCATAATGAAGGAAATCATATATACGCACATTCACCTTGACGAATCCGCGTATACACGCGGGTTAGACGTTCCAAAGTCGCGTATGCGTATACATGCACTTTCATGCAAGGGAAAGCGTGTACATGTGGGAGAACTTATTTTTGGTCTGTGGTATTTTGTCCTTGGTATTTGAACCTATGGTTTTGGACCTTGGTATCTCGTCTAATGTGTTGATCCCAAGTATTGGGTCCTTGGTATTGATTTTTTATGGTTTTGGGTTGTGGTATTGTGAAAGGAAAGACTATAAAAGAGGAAGAAGATCATTAGGCAAAGGATCATCTGAATTATTGAATATCTAATATTGTGCTAGATCTAGAATACTAGTGATTGGGTTATGGTGTAGATCTGGATCTGAATGAAGGAGGAACCTGAGCGCAAGAAGAAGGATAAGTTCTCTTGATGGGTAAAAATCTTAAGGCTTGAATAGTGGTATCTCTATATGCTTTTGATCTGTGATATGTGGCGCACGCTTCATCTATAAATCTGATAATCTGGGTCAACTAATGTCTGAATGTTTGAAAGAATGAATTATCCTTTATAGATCTGTACGCAGGTTCAGTGAAGCGAAGGCACGTATACACGCGGTTTCTGTAAGTGAAAGAAGCGTATACGCAGGTTGGTCTTGACACAGAAGCGTATGCACGCAGGTTTCTGAATAGTGAAGTAGCGTACATCTCTTGAACTATGTTCTAGCTACTTCTGTTGATTGCTGCAGTGTTCTGGTTCAGAATTGGTGTGTGGTTACAGTTACTGTGTTTTGGGCATAGTTGTCAGAGAAGTGTCTATTTTGATTTAGTTTTGATTGGTGAAAAGGAGATTGATTGATGCAGAAATTATTGATGTTTGATTAATGTTATTCATGGATCCAGTATGAAAATGTATGAAACGAGGTCCCTGGAAGAAAGGAGAAGGTTGTAGCCTTCTGCAGGTAGAAGCCTGCGTACTAGTATCCCAGCTAGTACAAGAACTAAGGGGGTTGTAGCTCCCTTCCAGGAAAAGCTGGAGAACGAGAAAGGGTTGTAGCTCTCTGCAGGTAGCAGCCTGTGTACTGGTAAAGACTGCACCAGTACAAAAACATTGTAAAAAGAAGTTTCTAATTAAAAGAAGATAGAGACGAATTGCAGCAGGGGGTTTTCACCCACATTGGGTTTCCTCCTTATATCTTGTGTTATTGTGTGTGATTGTCTTATGCTCTGTTTTACTATTTTTGGTATTGTTTATTTGATTCTGATGCACAGATTAATGATCAACATCTGTAAGATAAATTAAATTATAAGTCTGCATGGTATACGCGGGTTTCCTTATCTGTAGTTGCGTATATATGCGGTTTTTACTAACTAAAGTAGCGTATATGATCTGGGTTTGAAAAAGAAAATAATTGACTTGATAATATTGATTCACCCCCCTCTCAGTATTATTTCCAACATTGGGCTCAGAGGAAAAAGGAGGTGGAAGAATTATCACTCAAGGAGGCAGAAAAGGCCATTTCTTTGTTTGAGGAGGGCTCAGGAGTAGTCATGATGTCTCAAGAGAAAAAGGACATATACTCTGGTTCTCTACAAAAGAGAACCCAAATATTAAGGAATACAGAAGCGAGTTGGCGGCTCCGAAGCAGGGCTATCTGGCTAAAAGATGGAGATGACGACACCAAATTTTTCCACAAAAATGCTAATGGTAGGAAAGCCATCAATACTATCTGGGAGCTCAAGGATTCAGAGGGGCGATCGGTTCAATCCTTTAGAGAGCTAGCTACCCTAGCATGTTCCCATTTCCAAAATATCTACAAGACTCCTCCCTATGCTACCCTTGATAATGTGATGTGGATTTTTCAACTATTTCCAGGGTTTGTTGATCAGGAGATGGATTAGGAGCTCGTGAGAGAATTTTCTATGGGAGAGCTGGAAGACACCTTAAAGATGCTAAAGAAATAAAAGAACCCAGTGCCGGATGGTTGGACTGTAGAATTCTACACTGCCTTTTTTGAGGTTTTGAGCCCAAACATTTTATTTGTTGGGATTACACATTATAGAGGAGAGAGACTCTACAAAAGCTCAAGACATTTGAGGATAGCCAAGAACCCATCCCATAGAGGGGGACTGGTAACATTATTTGTTCCCTTCACAGGTGTTGTTTAATAAAATATATTCTTTATATATCTAGTTTCCATTGGATTATTGGAGTTACTTGCACTTATTTTACTATTCCATTTTGCTTTTTAACTATGATTGTGGCATAGATCAGGGCTTTGGCAGGTTTTGTTTCTATCATTTGCTGCAGATCTACAATGTTTAGTAGCCATTTTCATTATTAGGGTTGTTTGTCATCTACAAATTTAAGTGATTTCTTTTCATACACCTTCGAGAAGAAAACACAATAACAATTTTGGCAACCCCATTGGGGATTTTCTTATTGTTGCGAAAAAAATTGGTGACTCCACTGGGGAATTTCTGATTGTCGCTACAATTTCGGCGACTCCACTGCATTTTTAATTCTCGTCCAAAAACCTGGGTGACCTTCAATTTTCAGCTTAGGGTTTTTCTTTTTCAATCTCTTAATGTTGTTTACTGGCTTTTTAACCCTTGATCAATCAAATTTCTAACTTCCACAAGTTTTCTGGTCTTTAACACAAGTCACAGGAACCAACCGCGACAAAGACGACAAATTTTTATGAGACTTGCCGACTGAGAATCAAGGAGCAGAAATTGCACTTTTATGCCCCAAAAGTGTGATCTGGAGGTCCAGAGTGCACTTTCAAGCCCAAAAAGTGAGATATCCTAGGAATCAGGTCAGTACCTGCGAGTTAGGTTTTCTGGGATTTTTTTAATATGTTTCTGGGTTTTGCCGACAGTTGTCTGTTGGGTTGGTTGACCACTGTCTCATCCTACTTAGGCCTTGATCTAGTC
Organism: Pinus tabuliformis; assembly: GCA_031772625.1. Classification (NCBI taxonomy): domain Eukaryota; kingdom Viridiplantae; phylum Streptophyta; class Pinopsida; order Pinales; family Pinaceae; genus Pinus; species Pinus tabuliformis. The sequence goes on along the minus strand of CM062816.1, from coordinate 1,980,883,692 downwards.
TGATTTTCTCGTCAAAGTGGAATTTAGCCCCTTAGGGATTCTAGTACGCTTCCACCTTTATAGGAGTTTAGCTGAGTAAGAAGTCTAAGTTTTTGCAGAGCTTTCAGCCATATTTTTTAGATATGTACCTTCATGTTTCAGATCTTCAAAGATAGGTTGTTTCCATCCAAAGTTTCATATTAAACCTTGTTTGGTCATTTTCCTTAGGGTCCCATTGGTTTCCCTAGGTTTCACACCCATCTCCCTATCTTTTTGCAGTGATTTTCCTCTCTTGGTTTTTCCTGTTGCTGCACCACTTTCTAGCAACATAGTGCCATTTGATCCCAATCACACTGACGCTTAGATCTCTTGGCCTTTTTTCATATGTTTTCAGTTGATTTCACCACCAACCATCACAGTGTTTGCAAACCCAATTTAGGTGGGGTTTAGAAAGTTGATTCACTGTTTATTTTCTGTTTTTAATTTCAGTTTATTTCAACAATCTTTTTTTTACCACGATTTAGACTTAATTAATAAACACACTTGCACACACAAGCACACCTTAAGCAAAGGGCGCTTGGTTTACACCACCAAGCCAAGACTTAACATAATTAATTTATCTCCCCACACAGAAACAAAAACATCTTGTTGATCTCCCTTCACCATTTCCATGTCACTTGTGCCTTATAACCATTGCGTGACCAAGATGTTCATCACGGAGACTCTTAGGGCTTCATCCGTAGTTTCCGCTTGGGCATATTACTCCTCCCCGCAGGGTTCGAGTTCATAGTCCCCCGAGTCCCCATACCGACTCTTCTTCTGGTTCATTTGATTCCTCATCTGATTCCGAGCCTCCTTCACTGCATACCATCATCATGTCAGGACCCACTGCAGGTGCAGGAACCCAACCTGGTGTTGGCTCTGGTTCTACCCCGGTGGTCACATCTAGTGGAACCGTCTCAAAAACCATTCTGGCAGCTCCCATACTACCTTTCATGGTTGGGTTAAGCCTCCTATATTTTATCTAGTTGATTAATGACCCTATACACCACAATGTTGGTTGGCCAGCTATGTTGACTAAGCTTCCCTCCTACATTCCCAAGTTTGAGGGTTTTCCTAGAGAGGACCCTACCAATCACGTCCGCTCCTTCCATATGTGGTTTTCATCCAATTTCATCACCGATGATTCCATTCGTCTTTGGTTTTTCCAACGCACGCTCACTAGAGATGATGCAAAATGGTATGTAGATCAATCGGCCACCTCTCATTCCACTTTCACGACACTTTCTAAAGCATTCCTTTCATATTTTCAGTTACCTCTCCGATATGACACCGGTACGGAGCTCTTAACCACATTCCGTCAATCCTCTGCCACCTGTCTTTCCGATCATGTCCATGAATGGCGTAGAAGGAGGAGCATGTGTCGTGCTCCGCCCTTCAAAGACCGTGTCTACCTCGATTGGTTTCTTAGGACTCTTTTATCACCTATTTCCAAAGATGTCACGTCTCATTTTCCTCAAATAGAGGAAGAGGCTCTCCAGACTGCTCTGAGATATGACTTGATTTATGCTCAATCCGGTTATGTCTATACCATTATACTAGACCTCCCTCATCCTAGTGGTACCAATGTGTTGAGGGCATCTCACGTCGTTGACGGTATTGTTGGAGCTATTTCACATCCTTCACCATATACTCAGTAGAGTTATGGCTATCTGTAGGGGGGCACCAGTTCCTCTAACGCTTATGCCCCTCCTGCCAGCAATGTGTGTTCAGGACAAAGCATCTCTTACACATTTACCCAATGACATCAGTAGATATTAGGGTCGGCTAGTGCTCAAACTGTCTACTAGACTGTTGCTACTTCACCATCTTATACCTATGCATCACCAAGTGCTCTAGCCGCTCAGGCATTAGCACCACAGCCTCCCATGCATCCTCAGCCCCAACAGCCACCGCCCCCTCAAGGTCAAGTGTTTGCACAACAGAGTGTGACCAATCCCCAAAATTTGAAGAAAAATAATAAGGGGAAAGGTAACAAGGGTAACTAGGGTAACCAAGGTAATCAACCTAATGAACCCCAAGGGAACCAACCTAACACCAACATCCAGTAACAGGGAGACCAACCCAAGAAAAACAAGGCTATTAGTAAGAACAAGCCTTGTGAATGTTGGGGTGTACATGGCCATTATACTCATGAGTGTCCTCGCTTACCCCAGACGCGGCAAATGTGGGAAGCCCAAGCAACTTCTAGAGGTCAACCGCCCATGCAAAAACCACCTTGGAATCCTGTGCCATCTCAACGATCGTGTTCACAAATACAACAATGCACATGAAACCCTTTACCCCTAGTTTTTGCATATGTATGAAGGCCTATTTTAGGTCTGAATGCGTGTTTTCGTAGTGGCCGACCATTGACCTTGCCAATTCTATCTCGGGTCAAAAAGAAATAGAATTACATGCACAACCATACATTGTTGGGGATAGGAATCATGTGGTCAGTCGGCCAGCCAAAAGAACAAAACTGAATCGACAGCTCATTAGAAAACATTGATGATGAGACAACACTCAATATGTTCATGACTCATGAGTCACCACGTTAAAAGTCGTAGACACTTGTTAATACGTTCACAACTTAGGAGTCACCACATTAAAAGTCGTAGACGCTTGGCCCTAACATCTACTGATATCGTTGGGTAAATGCGTAAGAGGTGCTTTGTCCTGAATACACATTGTTGGCAGGAGGGGCATAAGCGTTAGAGGAATTGGTGCCCCCCTGCAGATAGCCATAACTCTGCTGAGTATATGGTGAAGGATGTGAAATAGCTCCAACGATATTGTCAGCAGCGTGAGATGCCCCCGGTGCATTGGCAACACCAGGACGAGGGAGGTCTAGTATAACGGTATAGACATAACCGGATTGAGCATAAATCAAGTCATATCTCAAAGCATTTTGGAGAGTCTCTTCCTCTGTCTAAGGAAAATGAGACGTGACATATTTAGCAATAAGTGATAATAGAGTCCTAAGAAGCCAATCGAGGTAGACACAGTCTTTGAAGGGCAGAGCACGACACATGCTCCTCCTTCTACGCCATTCCTGGACATGATCGGAAAGATGGGTGGTAGAGGATTGACAGAATGAAGTCAAGACCTTCGTACCGGTGTCATATCGGAGACTTAAATGAAAGTATGAAAGGAACGCTTTAGCAAGTGTCGTGAAAGTGGAATGAGAGGTGGATGGCTGGTCTACATACCATTTTGCATCATCTCCAGTGAGCGTGTGTTGGAACAACCAAAGACGAATGGAATCATCAGTGATGGAATTGGATGAAAACCACATATGGAAGGAGCGAACATGATTGGTAGGGTCCTCTCCAGGATTACCCTCAAACTTGGGAATGTCAGAGGGAAGCTTAGTCGACATAGCTGGCCAACCAACATCATGGTGTATAGGGTCATTAATCAACTGGCTAAAATACGGGAGGCTTAACCCAGCCATGAAAGGTAGCATGGGAGCTACCGGAACGGTCCCTGAGACAGTTCCACTAGATGCGACCACCGAGGTAGAACTAGAGCCAATGCCAGGTTGGGTTCCTGCACCTGCAGTGGGTCCTGACATGATGACAGTATGTGGTGAAGGAGGCTCAGAATCAGATGAACCAGAAGAAGAGTCATTATGAGGACTCGTGGGACTCTGAACTCAAACCCTGCGGGGAGGAGTAATATGCCCAAGCAGAAATTAGGGATGAAGGCCTAAGAGTCTTTGTGACAAACACCTTGGTGGCGTAATGACTATAAGACACAAGTGACACAAAAATGGTGAAGGGAGATCAACAAGATGTTTTTGTCTCTGTGTAGGGAGATAAATTAATTATGTTAAGTCTTGGCTTGGCGGTGTAAACCAAGCGCCATTCGCTTCAGGTGTGCCTGTGTGTTTATTAATTAAGCCCAAATCGTGGTAAAAAAAAAGATTGTTGAAATAAACTGAAATTAAAAACAAAAAATAAACAATGAATCAACTTTCTAAACCCCAATGAGTTTGCAAACACTGTGATTGTTGGTGATGAAATCAACTGAAAACATATGAAAAAATGCCAAGAGATCTAAGCGTCGGTGTGATTTAGATCAAATGGAACTATGTTGCTGGAAAGTCGTGCAGCAACAGGAAAAAGCCAAAGAGGAAAATCATTGCAAAAAGATAGGGAGATGGGTGTGAAACCTAGGGCAACCAATGGGACCCTAAGGCAAACGACCAAACAAAGTTTAAGATGAAAATTTGGATGGAAACAACCTATCTTTGAAGATCAGAATCATGAAGGTACATATCTGGAAAATTTGCCTGAGAGCTCTGCAAAAACTCAGACTTCTTACTCAACTAAACTCTTATAAATGTGGAAGCGTACTAGAAGCCCTAAGGGGCCAAATTCCACTTCGACGAGAAAATCAAAGTAGATCAAGGCATAAGCGGGATGAGACAGTGGTCAACTAACCCAGCATACAGCTCTCGGCAAAACCCAGAAACAGATCAAAAAAATCCCAAAAAACCTAAATCACAGGTACTGACCTAATTCTTGGGATACCGCACCTTTTGGGCTAGAAAGGGTGCACTCGACCTCCAAATTGCACTTTTGGGGGAGAAAAGTGTGATTTCTGCTCCATCATTCTCGGTCGGCAAGTCTTAGAAAAAATTGTCGTCTCTGTCGCAGTTAGTTCCTGTGACTTGCAGAAAAGACCAGAAAACTTGCGGAAGTTAGAATTTTGATTGATCTAGGGTTAAAAAGCTAGTAAACAACATTAAGAGACTGAAAAAGAAAAACCCTAATCTGGAAACTGAAGGTCACCCGGGTTTTTGGACAAGAATTAAAAATGCAGTGGAGTCGCCAAAATTCTAGCGAAAATCAAAAATTCCCGAGTGGAGTCGCTAATTTTGTTGGCAACAATAAAAAAATCCCCAGTGGAATCGCCAAAAATGTTATTGTTTTTTCTTCTCAAAGGTGTACGAAAAGAAACCACTTAAATTTGTAGATGACAAACAACCCTAATAATGAAAATGGCTACTAAACATTATATATCTGCAGCAAATGATAGAAACAAAACCTGTAAAATCCCTGATCTATGCCACAATCATACTTAAAAATCAAAATGGAATAGTAAAATAAGTGCAAGTAACTCCAATAATCCAATGGAAACCAGATATATAAAGAATATATTTTATTAAACAACACCTGTGAAGGTAACAAATAATGTTACCAGTCCCACTCTATGGGATGGGTTTTTGGCTATCCTCAAATGTCTTCAGCTTTTGTAGAGTCTCTCTCCTCTATAATGTGTAATCCCAACAAATAAAATGTTTGGGCTCAATGAGAACTCAAATGGAAAAGAAAAATGGTGCATGACAGTGATAATAATCATAGCTACAACAGTGAGTGCAAATATTAAGTTATCCTCGAATAATGAGCAATAATAAAATATTATTAACCCCATTCTAGACATGACCATTTGGAATATTTTATTATATTTGGTTAGAGGGAATAAGTATTTAAACTTTTATTTCGAAATAATAAATAAATAAATGACTTATTTATCATCTCAAGGAATATGGTTAAGGAATAATAAACAAATAATGATTTATTTAATTATTCCTAAGGGATTTGGTCAAACTTGACAAGGAATAATAACTAATTGGTGATTAATTAATTATTCCTAGAGAAAAATAAGATAATTAATGACTTATCTATTTATTTCTCATAACTAGGTCAAATATGACAAGGAATATTAATTAAATAATTGTTTAATTAATTATTCCTAGAAGATAATTAAACAAATAGTGATTTATTTAATTATTCTTCATGGGTTTAATTATAAATTGCTTAACAAATGTGGTTTATTAAGTAATTTCTCATAGTAAAAGCAAATTTACTATGGTAAAATTGGCCTTACATGGTGTACTTCAATCCATCTAGTAAATTATGGCTAGATGATCAATTTTTTGCGATGACATCCGTAAGTGTAGTATCAGGGACTAGGCTCTATATCATCCCTTACATATAACAACTCATCCCTGGGAAAACATTTACATGGACTTTGTGGGAGGTTTACCAATAACTAGGAAGGGACATGACTAATTGTTCATGGTACTTGATAGGTTCAACAAGATGTGTGTTATGATGCCCTATAAAAATACCATCAACAAGCAAGAAGCAACAAACGTTTGGGTACACTTTAGGATACTAAGGAACATTGTTTTAGATAAGGACACAAGATTTCTTAGTGCATTTTGGAATACACCGTGGGAGAAGATGGGCACGAATTTGAAAAGGTCTACAACATTCCATCCTCTAATAGATGGGAAATAAAAGTAGTCAATAGGACTTTGGTGCAATTTTTGAGGGGTTACAATAAGAAGCATCCAAAGACATGGGATGAAAATATGGTATACATACAACACTTTTATAACATAACAGTCCACACATCTACTAGTAAGTCCCCATTTGAAACTTGTTTTCAATATTTTCCACTTTCACCTTTGGATATTGCATATGGTCTGTTAGCGCTTGAAATTTCACCTCAGGCTGAGAAAGGCAAACTCCAAGGCAACATCAAACCACTTAGCCTCGTAGCTAGCCCTACGGGGCAGGAGAGGGCTCTCTCCGGTCTATCTCGGCAAAGATCTTCAACGGGCAGAGATAACCAATAAAGAACACTGATTTTAGGCTAGTAAACTGATAAAAAGGTTTGATTTGGGATTTTTAGGGTTTTGGTGGAAAATTGGGGAAAGGCAATTTTGGGTGCGGGGATTGGACACAGTTTTCGCAGGGGGTTCTTTGGGGCAAGGTAGGAGACTGTATTGATGCCTTTAAAAGAGTCGAATGGATGAGAATGACTGGTGAGGAGCTAAGGAGAGCAAGCAAACACCTTGAGTTCTCCTTAAACAGATGAAAACATTGATATTAAGCAAACTTAAAAGCAGAGCATGGCAATCATGAATTCTACTTTAACACTTCATTTGCCTAATTTGCAGAAGGAAAAGTAAGAAGATGAATCACATAACACACTTACAAGTACAAAGAGAAACACACCATCAATACATGTAACCACAGGAATCCCAAAAAGGACTGCAAAACCCTGGTCTTTCTTCCTTTGCCAAAAATGCAGAGATACAATGAGTAATACAATAGAAGCTTCTCCCTCAAGAGTCCAACCATGAAAATGACCAAGAAAGTACATAATATAGGCAATCTAACATCTTTCCTTGCCTCTAGGGGTCGAGCTCACTATCCTAGGAGCTGTTTCAACCAATTCTAAACTGAGCACTAAAAACTAGGCAGTCAAAACAACTTGCCTCTATAAACTAGGAAACCAATTCATTCATTAAATTTTTGCCTATCTCATGAATGAATCTTCTAGAAGAGATAAATAAGTGTCAAAATATCATAGAATTACATCATTTACAACAAGGAGGATCAAAATCTACTCCAAAAAGTCAAATCCAGTCAAAACTGCGTTTTGCTGAGCTATAGGTGAATTTCTGTGAAAACTGCCCAACACGTCGCGCCCTGATCCTGAACTGGTCGTGCGCCTTTGGAGCTGTTTTTGAGGCACTTCCAGGTGTCCAAATGAGGCAAAAATGGGCTTGTGGGAAAGGTCTAGATGTCTACTTTCCAACCCCAATGGAATTTCTGAATTTGGTGATCATTTGCCCCTCCAAAATTGCAATCTCCCAATACTGCTTCCTGTGTGTCAAAAAGGTGGCAGAAAGTCATTTTTTGCTTGTTTTTTGACCTTCTGGAGGCTCAAAATTTGATGAAATCTCTTGGTAATTGCTAAACAGGTGTATCTTTGCATGACAAATCCAAAAATGCTGAGTTTTCCCAAAATGGAGTTGCCCATCGAATAGGTCGCGCGCGGCGCGCGACGTGTTGGTGGAGAAAACCTGTTTTTTGCCCAAAAATTCACAAGTGACCCAAAATGCTCAAATTTTTTTGAAATTTGTGCTAGAGTTAAGTCATTTAGTATCATGCTCCTTCAAGGAAGCCTCAGCTAAGATCTGGAGGGGATCAGGCCTTTTTCTTCGTTTTAGTGCTTTGGCCAACCGCCCTTGGATCACCTTCATTCTTGCCTTGCATACGTGCATTCGGGCCCAATAGTGGTTTTTCATGTTCCGGAGCAGGTCCTTATCTTTGTTGGCCTTGGCCAGCAGCCTCTCCAAATGAGCATTGACCCGGAGAAGCATAGCCTCTCGCTCAACGGGTACCAAATCACCGGGTCTCTTGCGCACCAAGTTGCGGTCTTCATGGATCCTCCGCAACTCATCAAGAGTGTGCTCCTCTTCAAGTTGCTTGTTGCGCTGCTCTAAGTAGGTGATCGTCCAATGTGCCATCTCTAATTTTTCTTGCAACAAGCAATTTTCAGCCTCCTTTTGCTGAATGATCTCCTCAAGCTCCGGGCTAGGAGAACGGATGTCAAGATCAATGATGTCAATATCGGGATCACCTGACAATCCCTCCTCAATCATGGGCTGCTTGCCCCTCTCTGATACCTGTGCTGCTGTCGGAAACGAGGCCCCTTCCACCTGATGTGGAGATAACACTCGTGGTGCTGATGAAGATGGCGAGACCCCTTCCACCTGGTGTGGAGAAAATACTCGCCGAGCTGATGCAAATAAGGCCCTGTGGCCTCTCTGATATGTGACCCATGGAGGAGAGCTGACATGTCTGGTCTCAGGAATATCATGCTGCTGTGAAGGCCCTCCCTCCTCATGAACAACCTCAGGGGGTTATGATGCTGGTGCTGTGAAAAAATCTCGAGATAAAATCCTCCCATGGGATACCCTGCTGAGCCAACTAATGTATGACCACAAGCTGGATCACACCATAATGATAGATGCTCCTGTGTTGCTGTGCTAGGCTCCTTCTCTGCACCAAGGGCACCATCTTCTCAATATTCTGGCACATGAAAAATGGTATGTTCATCATCCGTACCCGTGTGAAATGAATCAACAAGCGAATATGGTACGAATACAAATATGAAAATCTGCTCTCACAGGTGAAATAGCACATGATGAGCCTCATCAAGGGAGCATACTCATCCCTCAAAAATCTGAAGGGAAACATACCAGTCATGTACCTCATGTAGGCAGGTTTAATGTAGGGCTCATACTGAAATCTGTCCAACAGTTTGCGCTTGTTCCACTCTTCTCCCACATTGGGCATCCATGTTGCTTGAGCAATAATTTCAGGTGACAATATAAAATCCACCCCTGCAAGATTTACATGCCCATCATGCAGATGCAAAACAAACAAGGGGACCAATTCCCTATGGTGCTGAATTTGAGAAATCCTCTAGCCAAATTCATAACATGAGAGGTGGCGGAAACATGTGACTGCAAGTGGACAAGCCTGAAAATAGGTCAAAGAGGTGGGATCCTCTCTCACATGGTGACCACTCTTACCTCCCCTGTGAGGCCTCCTTTGTACCTCAACCTCTGGTGTTGACTCACGGTCATCACTTTGCTCATAGTCGGTTTCGGTTTCTGACATGGTTTCAAGAGCAAAGTGGCTGAAATGTACTGCTGCTTCTGCTCAAATGACCTGTTGTTTTCACTGTTTGAAATGCTGCTTCAAGGGGACAAATAACACAAGGGAGATGTTAGGGAAGGGAGATTTTTAAGGGGAATTAGGGAAAATACATGAAAAAGGGAATTAAGGGAAGGAATCATGACATATACAACATCATACCATTATAATTTGCAAGGGTTTTATGGGAAGTAAGGTTTAAGGTTATATTATTGGATTTTAGGGATATGGGTAGGGTTTTGGGCCTTTAATATTTTTTAGTAGGGAGATTAGGTAAAAATGATAAGGGAGATGGTTGGAATGTGGGGGAAAAAATGGGAGGGAAAGGAATGACCTTGAGAGCAGCAAAACAAAACCCTATCTCTACTTGCACTTTGACATTTTTTAAGCAAATATACATGAACTTCTCATTTCAACTTGATGGCATTAAAACACATTTCCCATGCTCATTTTTCTTTATCAAGCAAAATACTTTGATGATCAGAGGCCTACCTGCAACCTTGAAGAAGTTTGGGGTCGTTTGGGAGTTTACAGGTGATTTTTTGTGGATGAATTCCCAACAGGTCGCGCGCAGGTCTTGACAGGTCGCGCGCGCCCAACACGTCGCGCCAGTGTATTTTCCCAACTGGTAAGACCCCCCTGACACGTCGCGCACAGGTCTTGACAGGTCGCGCGCGGGCTCTGTCTACAATTTCACTCAATTTCTCTCCAAATCGCTCTTCATTATTGCTTTGAGGCAAATGATGATCAAATGGAGGGAGAAAGGGGCTTTATAGGCTTGATTTAAATTTAATTTCCCCTCAAACCCTCTTTCTAATGTTTCTAACTTGAAACTTTTTCAAAATTTAAATGTTGCTGACTTTATGGTTTCCTTTTGTCCCGAAATTGATTGAACTGATGCTTTTTTCTTGAAAATTTTTGCAGGGATAGCTTCTGAGGAATCTTGGAAAAGGGGACCAGGGCTGCATGCTGACTTTCGAAGAATTTTGAATTTTTACAACTTTTTACAAAAATGAGAAAATGACCTTGTCTTTAAAAACAGGGTTTTTAAATCCAAGGTAAAAATTAGTTGTACAAGATGAAATCTTTTGGAGAAAGATAGTCATCCCTCTGGCCTGCTGGGCATTTATTGACTTTTAAAGACATGACCTTAAAGACAAATTGGACCTAAACCCTAAACCTAGGACTTTTGACCTCAGGACAAGACAAGTAACCTTGAAAGAGTTTATTGACTGAAACAACTTGAACCAGCAGTGCCAAGAGGGGAACATAAAGACACAAGCTCCTCCATCAGGGTTATAGCATGCCTAATGGAATGCAATAAGATGACACTGATGAGACACCTACTAATGAAATGGAAAGAGCTTTGATCACCGATGGAGGGCTACTAGACCGACTCTAACATGGTCAACAAGGAATAGTTAGGGAGGATCTTAAAGGGGATGCCTTGAGGGTTGGAAATTTTGTAGAAAAGGTCAGGAAAATTCATATACATGTATAGGAAGCACTACATAAGTCATAGGAAAAATATAAGGCCAAGCATGATCAACACATAACAAAGAAGTTTTTCAAGGTGGGAGATAGAGTATGGTACAATTGAATAAGGCGAGGTTACATGGTCTTGGTAAGAAAATCAAGGCTCTATAATATGGTCCGTTTGAGACACTATAAAAGGTGGGATATAACACCTATAAACTCAATCTACCCCCTTACATGTGCATTTACTTAGTTATGAATGTGGAGAATCTAAAGCTATATGAGCCTTCCTACCTTCTGTAGAGGATTTAGCACCAGATGCTTAGGAAGGGTTGACAAAAGATATAGTTTTTTAGAAAAGGTCAATAACTACAAGACTTGGGCAACATGACATTTATCAAATTGGGTTGAAAGGAAAACTTCCTAGCTACGCTAAATGGTACACCAGAGAAAAGGTGAAGGAAAAATTTCTTCATCTCATTCAATAGAAGCTTTTGGGACCAAAAGCCTCACAAATTTGGGAGGTGTGATCTAGATTGGATCATTATATTATTTTTCATTCATAACAATGCTTTTAGAGTTAAAAAAGTGGAGGAATCAACTCGCAGGACCATTTTGACCGGTGGGACGCAGTTTGGAAAATTTGGGACTAAAACCTTCTAGAAGCATTTTGAGGCATAAAACGACATTTTTTGGGGGTAAAAATTTGTTCCTTCCGCATGACACCACTTTTCCTATTATACACATAGATACCTTTCCAACGATACAATAATCACCTTAATTGGAGTTCGTACACAAAATTTATGCCACTCATAAGTTGGCCTTCCTGTTTTCGCCACCATAATTTGAGAGGATGCCACATCAGCCCCCATTATTTATGAAAAAGAATTCCACGTCATCCACATGATCATGATGAAGAAAAATCTAGAAGAGTCCATATTATAACTTTGGTTAATAGTTGAGGGAGTTAAACCTAACTGCTAGTAAGCTATCGAGCTTTGATGGAGTCAAACGTAACTGCTAGTAGGCTATCGAGCTATGTTATAACCGAGCCACTAGGAGGAAAATGGGTTCAATTATTTTTTAGTGCATTTGTTCCATAGGCGAGAAGAAGAGCCAAGAGAGAAAAGGAGAGATGACAAGAGAGGATTTATGCACTGTAGTAGCCCACGGGACACATGCCTTACTTCTTTGTACTCACAACCATTTTCTATTAAGAGAAAGAGAGCATAGCAACCTCACCTTCCAGTTGGGTTTTCACCTGAAATGGTTTCTAGGTTATATCTTGTGTCAAATTGTCATTTGTGAGTTTTTATTATGTTATTCTCTATTTTCTATGTAATTATAATTTGCATACATACAAAATCAACAATAATTTACAAATCCAAAAATCTAAAGACAAGTAAACCCTCATAGTGTAGATTTCAGATTTTAAAGTATAATTTATCAGATTTGTTGTGAGGAATTGTCCACTAGAATATCCATGACAATTTACGGATCAATTATTATTAATGTTAATAATAATAATAATAATAGCAACAACAATAACAACATTAAATAAAAATATCAACAATAACATTATAATATTGTAATAAGACGATTTGTTAGATACAATAATATATTATATAATGATATTATTAGTGTATATATGTTATAATTAAAGTTACTATTAATGTAACATAGTTACTAATATTAATGGTGTTACTACTAATAAGTCAGGGGATGTGGCAACCCACATACAAGTGCGACAATTGAATTGAATGACAATACAACCACCATCAAGTGGGCAAATGAGGGGATGACGTGGTGGTGAGATCGATAACACAAAGCATGTGGGGTGGGTGGTCATGAGGAAGAGTTTCTATTGTTATATTTTCTATCACTGATCGATCTCCAAGCAAAGAATGGAGAAATTCAATATGTAGTGAGATATCCCCAAGCAGAGTAGGGCGTGAGAATATAAGACATTGTGAAAGAAGCAGAAAAGAGAAAATAATTCAAGATGAGTTTTTTGCCACCCTTGTGTATCTCCAACAACAAATTGAACACTCTTTCCCTTAGCCTTTGGATATGATTTTCATAAGTGGTAATTCAATATGGAGTAGTCGTTATGGTAATTGTCAATTTAATTGACTCACTTGCAGTCAATTCAGTTCCAATAAGTGGAAGGAGAATCTGTTGTTGTTTTTTAATCCTATCTTAAGGCACAGAAGGTAGATTGACTCATTTCTCTCATGAGGTGATATCCTCTTTCAATTTTTGTTCATCTTCTCCATTTGAATGCAATTTTTTATCTCATGTAATTGATTTGGTGTCACTCTCTTTTCTCAACTGGAGTGTCATGGTGACCATGGTGAAGTAAAATTATAAGTGCAGACACGAACGAATTCCTCTAGCCCGATAATGGGTCTAGCCACAACAGATACATTCTATGGAAGATTTCCTTAGGTTAGAATCAATTAAGAGGGCCTACCTCTTGGTTCGCTTATCCTACTTGATGATGTCCTCGCTTGTTCACTCCAGCTATCTCTCGATTCCTTCTTCAAGCACCTGAAACAAGTAAACAACAACAAACAACAAAAATGATAATAGACAAATTGCAATTCAACCTACTTAACAAGTCAAGAAACATTAAGCCATGAATATGCAATATTAAAAAACATGTAGGAAATCAATCGATAGTTTCATATATTAATATCAAAGAGAGATTACAACCATTCGTCTTGACATTGCAGTCTTCCTCTGACAGGACAAGGTTCCCACACACTTCTGCTAACATTCCATGATGGCCTCAAGCAACAATAGTTTTAAGGCTCTTCCCTTTAGGCTTCACTCCAAACCAAATCACACTTCTCCCTCACACAACTAGATAGCTACAACTAGTAATAGGTTTCTTTTCTACTCCAAACCAAAATAGCATAAGCACCCTAATATCAACATTCTAACTAACACTAACACTAGCTTGTGCTTGGGAAGAAGGGAGGAAAAATGGATGGGAGATGGATCCTCTTCTCATGGGAGAAGGTCAACGATACAAAGGAGGATATTCCAACCTGACATGAAACAAAGAGTTTCATGTTCAAGAGTGAGCTGCCGACACGACTGATAGATTTCCAAATTTTCCCCCACCATTTCTGGCAGGCACCCCAATTATTTTTTAATCGCAAGCTTAAGGGGGATAGCATCTACATGCATTGTAAGTTCATCCTTTAGACGAATCCGACCTAGTAAGTTTAATAATCCCTAGGAAGGAGAAGCTCATGTTCGTCATGGTGACGAATTCGATGTCGTTTAATAGTTTAACAAGTCCGACAAAGGTGTAACTCAGTGTCTTTTTCATGTTTAGAGAGTTTGAAAAAGACACGTAAAAGAAAACTCCACATGGTCCCTTTTCGTACATTTGTGTCTCTCGAGCCTGAAAAGGTAGAAAACAATACTTGAGAGAACCGCTTGACCATTTCATTTAAGGAGTACCTTTTTTGTAAATAGTGCTTCCCAGCCCGAAAAAAGGGGTAAACTTATACTGGGCACACGACGTTTCGCATCCATTAACGAGTTCGAAACGACAAGGGCTCGACCATCTTTTTGCTTTTAAAGGGTCGGAAAAGAGTTGAAAGCGGACCCCCCATCTTTTTTCTCTTTAACGAGTCAAAAGGGGAAAAAATACTCAGCAATCTTTTCATGTGAGTTTAACGAGTCGAGAAAAGAGCTTAAACATGACTCATCATCATCGTTGAACATCCATCACCTGTCACTGCATAAGTAAGGTAAAGTGTATTATCGAGTCCTTGAGGGAAAATAGGTCAAAATATTTACAAAATTTGATATTTTCATGAAAAATGAATAAAAAGGGGAAAAGTAAATATATTTTTACCATTTACCATTTTACCTTTGATGTGAATACTTTTTACTCACTTTTGTCCTAATTGTTCTGGAGCAGATTGCGGGAGATCCGGGAGGTCAATCGACGAGCCACTAGTTCCAGGTAACAGTCGAAGCCCCGAGCTCCATTTTCATGCTCTTTATTTATGCTTTTAGCCACTTTTTTAGATTTTTAAGGAGGTTTTTGAAAATCTTTTTCGCCCTCAGTCGACGTGATTTCCGGGCACGGAATCGTGCTGGCCCAGGGTGATTAACAAAGCCATCCACGTTGATCGGTGCAACTATTTTTAAAACAGGTGCGTCAGCACCGTGGATAGGACAAAACCCTATTTTCTCAAAAACTGAGCATTTAAAATTGAATTTTATGTGCCAAGGATGATTATTGACTCAAATTAATGGCTTTTGCAAGAGAGAATTGTTGAAAATGGTGGATTGGAAAGAACGGGAACATGAAGATGTTGACACCCAAGCAATGAATGACCCAAAATGCCTGGAGGCTTTGAGGGCTTGCAGGCTCCGCAAATTCTTTCTTATGCCAGGGATGCGGGCCCAACCCGAGTTGCTTCGATACTTGATTAGTCTTTGGGACATTAATCGGGAGATTTTTGTCATTGGCGACCAGGAGCTGGAGTTGGAAACTTCAGATATATACTTCATCACTGGACTGTCCCACAGAGGGGAACCAGTGAACTTGTATGGGTGATGTTTGATTAGTGCAAGCATATCTTCCTTGCTTGCTGAACACTGCCCTGAGGCCCTAAAATCCAAGAGTGGGAAAATAGAGATTTCCAGTGTGCAAGATCTAACACTGATGGTGCTTCTGTTGACTATCAACAGAGTGGCGGGGTCCCAGGCAGAACATGAGACTAACAAGTCAAAATTCCTTTATGCTATTGACTTCACAGCTCCTACGATCTTCAACTGGACATAGGCCATGAAGATGAACATCAAGTGCTAGTTGTCCAAAGCCAAGGCAGGGAATCTAAAGCAATTTTGCTTCAGATCTGTACTTGTGACCTTCTTCTTGGAATGAGTACCACTGTTCCAGTATCAGCTGACTAAGGTAGATCCTCCTATGCCACGTGATCCACGGATGGCCCGCTGGAGCTGTTTGATGCCCAGGATCACTGGGGGTCAGCATATGTCATACCGACCTGCATTCTTTTCATGGCTATGACGACAGAAAATCGTCATGGAGGACTAGCCATATAGCGGCACTGATTTCCGTGGAGATCCATACATGCCCTTACCAGATGGAGAGGACTTCGATGATGAAGGTAAAAAATCAAAATTTTAATTTTGAGATTTTTTAATTGTTTTTGGTATATATGTGCTTATAACATTTCTCTTGTTAATGTAGACATTGGACTAAAGCAGCCAGCTGGGATGTCCCTGATAGCCAAGCGCATCCCCCACCCTATCGATGTTGTCACCCCTTATCAGGAAGGGAGTGACAACGAGGAGGAGATCGTGAGGAACCTTGAGGGGTTAACTCGTGGTATCCTGGAGTATGCTCGGGTAGGAGACATTCCCCGTCAGTACCAGAGACACACGGTGGGAGTCTCAGATCAAATCTGCCAGTCACTGACTTGTGTTACACAAAACGTCTCGTGCTACCATGATCACTATGCTAATTGTTGGTTCAGGTGCACAGAAAAATTAAATAAACACAGAATTAACACAGCAGAACAATCAAGCACATAGGAGACAACTTTTAACGTGGTTCACCCAACCAATCTGGGCTACGTCCACCAAACATAGGCATCAGGAATTTATTAATCAAATTAGGAGATTACATCATGAAATCCTCACACTCTCTCTTTTCAAATCATCCGAATGGTTGCCTGTTATATAGCATAGACAATCTAATAGCCTCATAACTCCCTCACATCAAATATAGGATGCATTAACTCCCTCCTAACAACCCGGAGCTAACCTAGGAACTGAATCCCTATTGTTGTCATCCTTCAGAGATTTTTGCCTATTTGACTCAAACAGAAAATCTCAACAATCTCCACCTTGACAACAATTCGCCTAATGCCCTGTTATTATTATTTTATCTTTTCTTTAAGCCAAGAGAAGCCAAACACCAGCGTAGCTTCTCCAACAAAACTGGTTTCGTGAACATGTCTGCACAGTTCTCCTTTGTATGCACCTTTTCAAGAGAAACTCCCCTTTTAGTGATAACCTGTCTTACAAAATGATATTTGATTGGAATATGCTTTGACTTACTATGATAGGCCGGATTCTTAGCCAAATGTATTGCACTTTGACTGTCACAAAGTAACCTGATGTTATCCTGTAACCTACCAAACTCACCAAGCAAACCTTTCAACCAAACCGCCTCTTTGCAAGCATGAGAAGCAGCAATGTATTCTGCTTCAGTAGTAGACAAAGCAACAATGTTCTGTAGCTTTGACATCCAGCTTATAGCTCCACCTGCAAGAGTAAAGACGTACCCTGAAGTTGATCTTCTCTTATCCAAGTCACCTGCAAAATCGGAATCAACATATCCGCAAACATATTCACTACTCTTATTGTAAGAAATACAATAACTACTTGTGCC
Organism: Pinus tabuliformis; assembly: GCA_031772625.1. Classification (NCBI taxonomy): domain Eukaryota; kingdom Viridiplantae; phylum Streptophyta; class Pinopsida; order Pinales; family Pinaceae; genus Pinus; species Pinus tabuliformis. The sequence goes on along the minus strand of CM062816.1, from coordinate 1,980,866,217 downwards.
TCTCAAGTACCGAAGCACCCATTTCACTGCTGACCAGTGTTCTTTACCCGGATTTTCCATGTACCTGCTGACAACCCCAACAGCATGAGAAATATCTGGTCGCGTACACATCATCGCATACATCAAACATCCTACTACATTGGCATAAGGAATTCGAGACATATAATCCTTTTCTTCATCGGTATTAGGACATAAACCCGAAGAAAGCTTAAAATGGGAAGCTAAAGGGATCGACACAGGCTTCACATTGTTCATACCAAACCTCAAAAGTATTTTCTCAACATTCTTCTGTTGTGATAGCCACAGCTTACCATTACCCATGTCTCTGAAAATCTCAATGCCCAAAATCTGTCTTGCGGCTCCTAGATCTTTCATATCAAACGTCCTTGCCATCTGAGTCTTCAACCTGTTGATTTCTTCAATGCTTTTGCTTGCTAAAAGCATATCATCAACATACAACACTAAGATAATGAACATGCCATTATTTAACTGCTTAAAATAAACACAATGATCATATTCACTTCTTACATATTTCTGACTCAACATGAAAGAATCAAACTTCTTATACCACTATCGAGGCGACTGCTTCAGGCCATATAATGACTTCTTGAGCCTGCAGACAAATTTCGCATTGCGATGCTGAACAAACCCTTCCGGTTGTTCCATATATATTTCCTCATCTAAATCACCATGTAGAAATGCAGTTTTAACATCTAACTGCTGCAACTCCAAATCAAACAAAGCCACTAATGCTAACACAATTCTAATTGAAACAATTTTAACCACTGGTGAAAATATCTCATGAAAGTCTATGCCAGCTTTCTGAGAACACCCTTTTGCAACCAGCCGAGCTTTGTACCTGTCTTCCGTATCATTCACACCCCGGTTCAGCTTGAATACCCACTTGCATCCCACAGTTTTCCTGCCTTTGGGAAGTTCAACCAGATCCCACGTGCCATTCTTACCTAAGGCCATCATTTCTTCCTTCATGGCTGCTTTCCATTTGTCGCTATTTGAACCTTCTACAGCTTCCTGATAACACAAAGGTTCATCATCATTAGCGATCAAAGCAACTGAATCATCATACCTTCTCGGACGGCGTTTGATCCTTGTAGATCTCCTTAAGAATGTTTCTGGTGCTTCCACAACTGGCTGTCTATCAACTGAAGGAATTTCTTCATGATCGCCATCTGAGACCTGTTCATGTCCTCCATCTGAACCCTGTTCATAATCTGATTCTGAAACCTGTTCATGACTAGAATCTGAACTATGGTTGTTATCACTATCATTAGAAATGCTGTCAAACTGAATATGCTGGAAATCAGATACATCATCCTGTTTCAATCTTCTATCTACATCTAACTGTACAAGAGAGGATTCATTAAACCTTACATCTCTGTTGATAATGATTTTGCGGGTAGTAGGATCCCACAATCTAAATCCCTTTGTTCCATCACCATACCCAACAAAGATATACCTTTTAGACTTTGGATCTAATTTAGTTCGCTGATGTTTAGGCACTAGAGCATATGCATCACAACCAAACACTCTGAGTTTAGAATAGTCACAAGGGTGTCCTGTCCATACCTCTTGCGGAACCTTGCAATCTAATGCCATTGATGGAGATCGGTTTATCACATAACAAGCAGTTGCCAATGCTTCCGTCCACAACTCCTTCGGCAACTCGGCGTTACTTAGCATACACCTTGCTCTCTCTAGAAGAGTCATGTTCATGCATTCAGCAACTCCATTCTGCTGAGGAGTATAAACCGTGGTTTTATGTCTCTCAATCCCTGCATCCTTGCAATAGCTATCAAACTCCTTGGAGGAAAACTCACCACCATTGTCAGTTCTTAAACATTTTATAGTTCTACCAGTGCTGTTTTCTACCAATGCTCTAAACTGCTTGAAAACTGTAAAAACATCAGACTTCTTTTTCAACATGTAGACCCATACTTTTCGAGAAAAGTCATCAATGAATGATACAAAATAAGATGAGCCACCATATGACGCTGTAGGGGCTGGTCCCCAAACAACTGAATGGATATAATCAAGTATGCCTTTACTAGTATGTTTGCCTGTTTTAAACTTTTGTTTACTTTGTTTACCAAACAGACAATGTTTACAGAAATCCAATTTTCCAGATCTTAGATTAGGAAGTAACTTTCGGTCAGCCAAAATTTTCAATCCTCTTTCACTCATATGCCCCAATCTTTGATTCCATAAGTAAATGTAACTACTGTCATGTTCAGACACAGACACATGATCTGACCCAGTTCTACCTTCTAACTGAAATAGATTTCCTACTTTCTTAGCTTTCATCACTAGTAAAATACCTTTATAGATTTTCATAACTCCACCTTGAATTACAGTTTTATATCCATTTGAATCAAGTGCTCCTAATGAAATCAAATTTTTCCTTAAATCTGGTACATGCCTCACATCAGTTAATATTTTGGTTGTGCCATCAAACATTTGTAATTGTATGCTTCCAATCCCAACAATATTACATGTTACATCATTACCCATGTACACAAAACCATCATCAATTGATTTATATGTTTTAAACCAATATTTATGTATACACATGTGGTTAGATACCCGGGAATCTAACAACCAATGTTGATCATGTTTTGACATATTAACTGACAATACTTCATCACTCATACCTGAACCAGATACTGAACCTGTATCTGTGGTGTTGGCTTCCTTCTTTTCTGTCGAAGAGCCTTCTTTAGCAGCCTGCTTTCGCTTCCAGCAATCCTTTTTCAGATGTCCAGCCTTGCCACAATGCCAGCACTTCACCTTTGGCTTCTTTCCTCTGGATTTTGAACGAGAGTCGCTATGCTTTCCCCCGGAGTGTCTCTCTCGTGAGTGACCTCTGGCCATCATTACCTCTGATGTAGAGGTGTATGCATTCGACCTCTTCCTCGTCTCCTCAGCCAACAAGGCTCCAACAACATCGTCAAACTCAATTTCAAAACGGGCTCTTTGAGTTTTCGCCATTTGATATAAGCAAAAAAACACAGTAATCTCCAAATATCCAACCAGCAATTTAAAAATTGCTTATGCCTTTGTTTTTACACAAAAAATTTCCTATGCCTTTACAAAAAACAACTGCCCTTTGCACTTATTTTACTTTTCTTTATTTTATTTTTTTTAAAAACAAAGAAACACTTTCAGGTTATTTGTGCAAATTCCACTCCACAAAAAATGCATACACTTTTAAAGCCTTTTAATTTTTTGAAAAACCATATTACATAACCCTTATAACTCCTTTTTGTTTAAAAAACATAATTACGTACTCCACCACATGCGTTTTACCATCATATGTACTCCACCACATGTGTTTTACCATCATACGTACTCCACCACATGAGTACTCCACCACATGAGTTTTACCATCATACGTACTCCACCACATGAGTACTCCACCACATGAGTTTTACCATCATATGTACTCCACCACATGCGTTTTAAATCAATGGAGCTATCGTATAGAATGCGTTTTAAATCAATGGAGAATGGTATACACAATAGAACTTGAATTCTCTAACTGGCATTGCATTGTATCAAAGCGTGGTTATGAAGGTTGCAAGGGACAGACAACGGTTGAGACTGCTGTAAGAGGATATAGGCACTGACAAAAAACCGAGGAGAGGCCACTAAACGCACGCCCTGCGTTGTCGTGTTAACTGTGGGAGGACAGAGACTCGACGGTCTACTGGAAAGGGAACCCCGTTATATAATAATAAAAAAACGAAACGACTATGCAGGTAACCAAAAAATGCCACGGGCGCTGATTTGATTTTCGCAGCTAGACATACGGTGTATACGCACGGGGAACAAGGGGTTGTATACTAACAAAATAAAATAAAATAAAATAAAAAACGCGTAGTAGTCATATGACTGACATTCGGGCCGACAGCAAAATTTGGAAACAACAGGCCGCATTATTTAACATACCGTAGCGATTTCCGCAACCTGACATCAACCTCCAGGCAGCAGGTGTTACAGTCCGCACCTTCTGAACGCCCAGCACAGTCCGCACCAGCACAGTAAACCACGCATCAGCTATCCACCACACAGCAATCCACGCACAGCAATGGTGAATCGCTCTACGCATAAGCTATTTAAAAAATTCTCCACACAACCAACCGCTCCACGCACATAGGTTATCCGTATTCAGCAGTCATGCAAGTTCCCACAGCCGACTTCACACGCCAGCAGATTCGTGTAATTCAGCACGCAGTCTTTCTTGAGGGCTCTTCCGCGCAGCAGTAACAGATACGCACCAGCTCTTCAATACTTCCACGCACTCGCTCCAGCTCCACCACGCTGCCCTCTCAGCACCAGCACCTTCAACATCGATCAGCGCAGCGCCTCCAGGCAGCTCCTCCAGGCACCTCTAACATGCTCTGATACCAATTGTTGGTTCAGGTGCACAGAAAAATTAAATAAACACAAAATTAACACAACAGAACAATCATGCACATAGGAGACAACTTTTAACGTGGTTCACCCAACCAATCTGGGCTACGTCCACCAAACATAGGCATCAGGAATTTATTAATCAAATTAGGAGATTACATCATGAAATCCTCACACTCTCTCTTTTCAAATCATCCGAATGGTTGCCTGTTATATAGCATAGACAATCTAACAGCCTCATAACTCCCTCACATCAAATATAGGAGGCATTAACTCCCTCCTAACAACCTGGAGCTAACCTAGGAACTGAATCCCTATTGTTGTCATCCTTCAGAGATTTTTGCCTATTTGACTCAAAACAGAAAATCTCAACACTAATTAGTTCCTAGGTCCAACACTTACATATTTTTTGAGGCCTGCGTGCCACAAATGTATGAGGCCTGCGAGCCGCCGATGTATCAATAAGCTCATAGACTCCTTTTTGCAAAACGCGTTTCACGATATAGGGCCCATGCCACATAGGTTCGAACTTGCCTACCCCCAGCTTATCATTATCTTGGTCATATAATAAGACCAAATCACCCTTAGAGAATGCACAAGGGGAGACCGACTGATCAAAATGGGATTTGACCCGTTTCTTTTGTGCTTCGATGACCAAGGTAGCGAGACAGCGAGTCTCGTCTAGTCATTCTAAATATAAGAGGCATTCCTCTTGAGGTGACGTTTCGGGGAGGAGTTCAACAACTAAATTGAGTGAAGGAATCTTGCATTTGATCGGTAATGTTGCTTCCATACCATAGACCAGCTAGAATGGTGTGAAACCAATTATGTCTTTGGTTGAGGTTCAGTAGGCCCACAAAGCTAAAAAGAGCATGAGATGCCAATTGGACTTGTGCATCCCAATAGTACACTGAAGTATTCTGACCAAGACCTTGTTCATGGCTTCAACTTGGTCGTTGGCCTGAGGGTAATATGGGTTCAAGCCATCGTGGCGCAAGCCCAATGCAGATGTCAGCTCAGCCATCATGTAATCTCTAAAATGGGAGCCATGGTCTGTGACAATGGCTTGGGGTATGCTGAACCTGGAAATAACATGGTTGAAAAGGAATTGAGTCGTCGTCTTACCATCTGCAGAATATGTAGGCATCGCTTCGGCCCATTTGGTGAAATAATCCACAACAACGATAATATAGCCATGCCCCCCGGCCGAACGAGGGTTACATGTCATATAATCGATGCCCCATTTGGCAAAGGGACCAACGGTAATGACGGGGTGTAGGTGAGTAGGTGGGGCGCGCACCTTGTTGGTAAATTTGGCATTCGTGGCACTTACGAACAACAAGAATGCAGTCCTTGAAGATAGACGGCCAGAAATAACCAGCACGAAGGATTTTTTGAGCTGTAGCGTAACTAGACATATGACCACCACATGCCCCGAAGTGGCAATCATTGAGAGCTCTTTTAGCTTCCTCGATCGTAAGGCATCGATGAAGAACTAAATCGACACTGACACAGTATAAAGTATCGCCAATAATACGGTAGGGTTGGGAATGATGCCGAATCCTTCGGTGATCATCCTTGGTCAACACGGACCGAAATGTGGACATTTGGAGATACACGATGATATCACCATACCATGGATCAAGGGTACTAATTAGGAAAGGGTCTCATCTGGAAGTTGTTCATCTACACCAGTAGGGAGAGCCTTGGAGGAAAGGGAACAAATCAATTCGACAAAAACAAGTGACTTCTTAGATTTGGCTGTAGTGAATACCAAATCGAATTCTTGCAGGATGACAATCCATTTACAATACTTACCCCCCTACAACTGACAAGTCAGGATATAGGTCATAGGGTTGCATTCAGAAATCATTGTAGTCGTATGTAAAAGGATATAGTGTCGAAAGCATTGAACAACCTAAATGGTAGCCAAAGCCAACTTCGCGACATGTGCATAACGCATTTCAATGTCGAGGAGATTTTGACTAAGGTAGTAGATTACATGTTCGTTATCTTCGTCGTCGTCTTGGACCAAGACCGTAGCAATGGTGCTAGGGATCATGGCTAGGTAAAGGAAGTAATCTCGATAATAGTCCAGTGGGTGCAATAGAGGAGCATTGACGAGGATGGCCTTAAGATCGTCAAAAGATTTTAGGGCCACTTCGTCCCATACAAAGGGCATTCCTTATTTGAGAAACTGAGTAAATCCTGTGGCCAACCCAGCATAGTTGGGTATAAAATGACAGAGAAAGTTGACCTTTCTTTGTAGGCTCTAGAGTTGGTGTAGTGAGGATGGAGGGGGTAAGTTTACAATGGCCTCGAGTTTTAATGAATATAGGAGAATATCGTCCTTGGAAATGATGAATCCGAGGAGTCGTCCTGATTCCACGCAAAAAACACATTTGTGCGGATTTAACCGAATGTTATAGTGTCTGCAGCGGAGAAAAATCTGTCGAAGATGGTCTGGGTGATCTTGGAGCTTACGAGAATGAGTGGGAAGGTCATCCAAGTAAGGCTGGACAATGTTGCAAATATCATGAAACGCATAGGACATTTCCTGTTGAAACATGGCTCCAACATTTTTAAGGCCAAAAGGGATCTTCTTGTATGCGAACGTACCCCATGGATAGATAAAGGTTGTCTTTTCTTGATCGGTCGGTGCGATATTAATCTGGTTATAACCAGAAAAAACATCCATAAAGGAAAATATCTCTCTCTCGGCACATTCATCAATGATTTGATCAATGAAGGGAGTAAGATAGTTGTCTTTAGGATAGACATGATTAATATCTCGATAATCCACGCAAACGCGGATCGTGCCTTGTTTTTTAGTCACCGTGACAATATTTGACACCCGGTCTGTAAGGGGGATGGGATAGATGAACCCAGCCTTGAGAATATTTTCAACTTCAGCCTTAATAACAACGGCCTTCCTAGGGTGCATCGGGCGAAGCCGTTGGCGAACGGGCTTTGCGTGCAGATACGTTGGTATTTCGTGCACTACAATGCTAGGATCAATGCCAAGAATTTCTTCGTAAGACCATGCAAACACATCACAGAATTCTTGAAATAGACAAGTATATGTCTTGATCTCATTTGGAGAATAAGACACCCCAATATGAATGTGTTCAACGATACCGGGTTTGATAGAAATGTCAATCGGCATTGTTTGGGTAATATTGCCCAGATTGCCTTTCAACCATACTTCATGAGTAAAAATCAGTGGCAGAAATGGAGAAGAGGTGGTAGACATGACCACTAGGCGAGGCAGGAACGAGGAGCGCTGATGAGTATCGATGCATGGTGGTTCCACGAGAGACATGATTTCCATGATACCTTCATTAGCAAGGAAGGTCTCGGCTAAGGGATTAGGCGATTCCAAAGTGCCAAGCCAAGGGGATTGAGAGTATGTATCAAAAGATGTCTTCGACACATGAGAATTAGAGGATGCAGAGTTCGAAGCCGAAACAATTTCCACGTAATTGACTTCGGTGGGACTAAGTAGCATAACCTCGCCCCAAGTATCAACAAGATCTGGTGCAGGTATGACCCAGGGATCAGATTTGACCGACATCATGTTGACAAAGGCAACATGAGGAGGTGGGAGTGGAAAAATTCCCATTATTACAGAATCTTTGAACAAACTTGCCCCCACACTCTCATATGGAGCACTAGAGTGCTTGATGTACAAAACATTGCCATCCGAGGAGGAAGAGGCAAAGAAAGACAGCTGGTCGACAGTGACAATATTCCCTTAATGGGGAAAACGAATCAAGCGAAATAAAGAGGAGGCCACGGTATGCATGGCATGAGTCCAACTTCAGCCGAGTAGAAGATTATAATTGAGATTAGCGTCAACAATTTCTACTTCGACTTGCACTGTCTTGCCTTTGAGGGTGATCGAAAGGTTAGGTAAGACACCAAATGGTCACGAATCACACCCATCGAAAGCTTCCAAAGTGTTCGGAGACTAGTTCAGTGCAGGGGAACCAATAGCCTTCCAACATGCAGTTAACATGATGCAACTGGAAGTACCTTCATCGATGACAGTTCAGTGGATGGTCTTTTCATTGATGATTACCTGAATAAGAAAGGAAATCTGATGAGGAAGCTGTGGAACATGATTTTCTAGATCAAAACATATCAAATTGGAATTGGTGGGATCGATGCCCCTAATCGCTGACAGCAAAGATTTCTGCTATGATGGTCAGCTTTGGAGTACCTCAAGAGTCGACATGGTTGACGACGCCTAAGCCAGATCCTCAACAATATTGTAGTGCTGAGCAGCTCGGGCGTTGGGATTATATGAGGATTTCTGCAGTACACCTCGAGAGGGTGGTCGTATAGCGAAATCAAGGTTAGGGCACTCAATATGTAGAGGGCCAGAACTTGGGGTAGAAGAAGAAGGTGCATCTTCTTTCTCTTTCCCAGCTGCCGAAGCTGGAGTTTGATAGTCTTTCGATTGGGTAGCCACATTAATAGGCATGCTCATCATGAACACTTGAGATCTAGAGGAAGCAGATTGGGGTTGGTCTACCATTTTGGGCTGCTGAGACAGAAACGGTTCTTTGAGGACAACAGGGGTCCCTTTGAGCAAGCAACTAACTTCAGATCGTCGAGGACAATCCTTAGTGTAGTGATATTCCTTGTAAATGAGGCAAGGATACTTAGGTTTCCATTGCGAAGATTCGCCAGCAGACGATTTGGGAGGACCCCGTTTCGGGGCATCAACTTTAGCTTTTCGTTTGCCTTTCTTTTTCCATTTCGAGTTTTTGTCCACTGTGGTAGACTGGACAGTGCGGAACTCTAAGATTTTACCAGGGCCAAGTGGATTCTGAGATGAACTATTAGGGACAGCATTCGAGACTGACTTCTGTTTGGAAGAAGTTTTAGTAGGGGTCTAAGATACTAAACCAATAACTCCATTGACGGGAGGAACAACTAGTGATTTTGATGTTGTGGGATCAGATGATGGCCGTGGAGCATTGGTTAATAACTCGTATAAAGTTCCAGACTTATAGTAAACTAGATCCAAGTACTGGGCATGAGCGATGGCCTACTCTTCAGTGACGCATCCACCCATAGCTATATCATGAGCAATTGGGGCTACGAATGATTTGGTAAACCATTCAGTGAACAACTGATCAGAAAACTCGAATTTGATCAGGCGACATCTACATCTCCATTCATGGATGTGATTAGAGATGTGTTTCACAATATCTTGCTTAAGTGATGTGAGCAAATAGGTGTCAGTTTCATATCGAACTGGCAGCTGAAAATGCGGGAGGAAAGCCATGGCTAAAGAGTTAAAGTCATGGTAAGTACTTTGAGGTAGCTTGATGTACCATTTCACTATAACACTTGTGAGGGTTCGTTGGAAAAGATGAAGATGAATGGAATCGTCCACGTACGAGTTCTACGAGCACCAAAGGTGATATGTCATCACATGGGCCCGAGGATCTTCTTTAGCTTTTCCATCCAACTTTAGGTAATCACTTGGTATCTTGGACGACACCAGAGGCCAGTATGGCAAATGGAGGATCGGATCATTCGTTAGGCATGATACATTTGGAAACTCGAGTGTAGCCAAGAAAGGTAATTCAGTGTTAAAAGGCATGGGAGGTCGATAAGTGGGCCCATAGGGAGGAGCCCATCCCTGTTGGTAAGGATTTTGGCCCCATAGTGGGGGATTTTGGCCATATGGCATTTAAGGTTGCCCGCATTGCGGATTACCTTGACAATAGGGAGGATTTTGACCTTGAATACCTTGGAACTGTCCAGACATAGGTTGTTGATAAGAAATGTATGGGTTAAAAGGCTGTTGAGCCTGTTGACCTTGAACATATGTATACGGGACCTGTTGTCCTTGAACATACAGCTGATGAACCTATTGTCCCTAAACAAGAGGATTCTGGACCTGCAGTCCTTGGGCATAAGGTTGATACACTTGTTACCCTCAGACATAGGGATTTTCTACCTGATTCCCTTAGCCGACAGGATTCTGAACCTATTGACCTAGGACATGAGGATTTTGGGCCTGTTGCTATAGGACTTGACCTTAACCCTGCCCCTGCAAGGGTTGACCTTGTTGATATGTATAAAAGGGTTGTTGCTGCCCTGGTTGGTTTTTCTATTGCAAGGGTTGACCTTGCGGTTACAAAATTTGTCCCTGGGGCTGCAGAGGTTGGCTCTGCGAGGACATGGGTTGAGAGATGTGCGGAGCATATTGCATCTGTTTTTGCGCAACTTGTTGCAACTGTTGAAAGGATTGACCTTGCGGTTGTTGCAGGTGACCTTGTTGCGGGATAATTTGCCCTTGATGTTGCGTGGAGAGCCCTTGCTACAAAAAAGGTTGCCCTTGCGATAATAAAGGCTTCCCTTGTTGTTGTAGAGGTTGTCCTTGTTGTTGCAAGGGCACTTGAATAGTGCTCAGGAAATTACTGAACTGAATTTGGCCATAGCTAGGCTGGATGTACTGCCTAGATTGGAGGGTGTAAGGTTGATTAACATTCCTTGAGAACCATATGGAACATAAAGATTTTGGTATTGGACTTGAGCCCCATAGGGCTGCTGATACTGAACATTGCTCGATCCAAACGGATCAACAGGATTCTGAACCTGTTAGTATTGGACATTGCTTGATCCACTAGGATCAGCAGGGTTACAAATAATACCAGAAAAAGGCTGGTTTATACCAAGCATGTGAGCTTGTGATCCGCTCACATTAGTGGCACCTGACACCATAGAAACATTCAGGTTCTTCCCCCCAGGCGATGGCACAACCTGGCCACTAACTAGCGGGACAGAGGAACTGACAGTGACTATCTTTGAAACTGTCGGTTGTGGCTGACGGGTAACAGGGATTGATGATACAAGAGTATTCGGAATAGTGGGTTGCACTGGGACTAAAGTAACAACCTGTTGGGAAGTCGTGTTCATAACGAATGGACCTGACGTAGGCTTAGCGCTTGACACCCATACAGGATTATGGTAAAATGATGAGGCACTACGTGTACCTGAAACCAACTGCGGCAAAGACACATAGTTGGGTAGCAAACTGGAGGGAATACCTTCTCAAAAAGGGAAACCCTCGGGAGGAAAATGAAATTGCAATTCTTCCCCTTCAACAGTGTGTGGAGTAGAAACTTCGGACTCATCCAGAGATGTGACTGGAGCATCGCCTTTGGGTTCCATGTTTGAAAACAAACGACGACGAATGACCGAACAAGTATGAGGGGATAGTTCCAAAGGAACACCCAGCTGGTCGTACAGACTATAAGGACGCTGCAGTGATATCACAACAGGGTCAAACAAAGGGTTCAGAGGGTAGATAACCAGTCCAAGCTGACCGTCAGTGGTCGGCGAGTTCTCTGGAGTTCGAACAATGTTCTCCAAAGATTACAGGCCAAGATCGGCAGATGACCCAGTATCGAAAGTATGTGGAGGACAAGATGACAATGGTTGAACACTCAAAATAATTGTGAGTTCAACATTTTGGTCCTCAAGTCACTTTGGTAACTCAAAAAACGGCTCCTCAAACAATCTTTTAGACGAAGGAGAGGAAGAGGAATTGGGTGAACCAGATAGTTCAGCCATGATGACCTTGTCTTAGTCGAAGGAATAAATAACTTCAAGGCTTTAAAATGTTCTTTTAAGGAAACTCACGATTTGGTCTCCAAAAAGACTAACAGGTTGTTTTGGATCGTGGGCAATCAATTATTAAGGCGCATAAAAGACTGGTGCTCTTTCATTTTTTAAGAGTCGAGAAAGAAAAAAATATGACTCTATCGCTTTCGATTGGAAACGAGCTTGAAAGGACAAGTGCTCTAATGATATTTTAAGTTTAATGAGTCAAAAAGATCAAATGACTGCTCTGGATGATCTAGGTAAATAGTATTACCAGGCAACCGTGAATTGCAGAATACCTCTTGGCGAACCAAGAAGTACGAGCAGGCAATCTCCCCGAATGTTGTGTTTGGTGTATCACGTTTGTAAGGCAGCCGACTTGACTTCATAAGGATAAAAGGATTGCAGCCTAGTGGGGTCTCCCGTTATATAATCGACGGTACAGGGAGCACAAATCTGTATTAGCATTGTCTAATGTCGAAACTAATGACAGCTGATAGGTTTAAAGACGCCGGAACACGTCTCTAGGCTAGACCTTCTAGATATGATTGTTAATGTCAAATGCGCCTTAGGTTAATTGAATTCATTTTAAAGTTGATCTTGAGTTAAGTTTCAGTTTTCAGGTCTTAGCGATGCTACTCGAAAAGCCTTAAATGCAACTAGATGAGACAAGACCCTTTCAATTCAATGAAATGCCTACACTAGAGAGGGTAGAAACTACTCAATCAAATGCAAACAATCAAGCAACTGAAAACAAAATAATCTTTCACTACCTTACTTTTTCAAAAAATAAACTAATGAAAAATGCATTCCAATTCCTAATTTCCTGACAAGCACTTATCTATTAGTCCTTTCAAAAACAAAAAATTCTCTTCCTTTTTCAAATGCCGATGCAATTCTAGTCTTTTAAATGATGCAAATTATCGTAACATAATGATGCAACAAGCTAGAATTTCATACTTTTTCATGAAACAACGAAACAAACTTTTCGCATACAATCTTTTAGTGAAAAAGTTCTCGAGACAATAAGCTCTCCAAGCAGATGAAAACATGAAAAGAGAAGTTCATTCAGATCAATGAAACACCGACTTTACCAAACACAAGACGAGAAATGTAATCCATGCCGGAAAATAAGCATTTAGGCAAGAAAACAAAAACTTTTCAAACTTGTGCAAAAAGAGGTCAAAGTCATAAAAAGGACCAAAACAAAATGCAAAGAGTAAGCACACCTACAACCCGACTTGGTGAGTTGACAAACTGCTGAATGGACGACCAACTAGATGCCCTAGTGTCATTGGCCACTCAATGACTCAATCAATCAAGTATAAAGATGATAAGCGAACAAGCAAACAAAACCAAATGAAAAGTAGCTTTCTAATCAGGGAGAAAATAATCCAAAAGGCTTACGGGTCAAAACCACAAGAGTAGAACACACTGGTCAAGATTGGGGTCAAGCCCTAATCTTCACTTATAGGCATCGACGCAACTGCCTAACTGACAACAAGTGCTAGAGGCTGGTTGACACGACTGTTGCTCAGCAACTCGTGTTGGTCGACACGACTATCAGCGAATTAAGCATGCTGATCGAGGGAGCTAAGGAAAAATAAAAAAAATTGAAATAGGGACCAGATCTACTACTATGAATTTTAGACTCAAATTAGTAAGCAGGAGAAAAGAAACAAAACCAAATGGAAAACGTGGAACTGGAAAAGTTCTCATGAAATAATGAAATCCAAGACAAACAAAAGGATTGGGATCCCCAATGGAATTGCCAATTTATGGTGAAGTAAAATTATAAGTGTGGACACGAACAAATTCCTATAGCCCGATAATGGGTCTATCCACAACAGATACATTCTATGGAAGATTTCCTTAGGTTAGAATCAATCAAGAGGGCCTACCTCTTGGTCCACTTATCCTACTTGACGATGTCCTTGCTTGCTCGCTCCAGCTATCTCTAGCTTCCTTCTTCAAGCACCTGAAACAAGTAAACAACAATAGACAACAAACATGATAATAGACAAATTGCAATTCAACCTACTTAACAAGTCAAGAAACATTAAGCCATGAATATGTTATATTACAAAACATGTAGGAAATCATTCAATAGTTGCATATATTAATATCAAAGAGAGATTACAACCGTTAATCTTGACGTTGCAGTCTTCCTCTGACAAGACAAGGTTCCCGCACACTTCTACTAGCATTCCATGATGGCCTCAAGCAACAACAGTTTTAAGGCTCTTCCCTTTAGGCTTTACTCCAAACCAAATCACACTTCTCCCTCACACAACTAGATTGCTACATCTAGTATTAGCTTGCTTGTCTACTCCAAAACAAAATAGCATAAGCACCCTAATATCAACACTCTAACTAACACTAACACTAGCTTGTGTTTGGGAAAAAGGGAGGTTTATATAGGAAAAATGGATGGGAGATGGATCCTCTTCTCATGGGAGAAGGTCTTATCCCTTCAGGTAGTGCCATCATTATAGGAGAAAGGAGCCCAAATTGTCATCCTCGACCCCATCCGGCCAAACCATTTACCAAAATTATGTTACGAAGCTTCTAGAGCTGGAAGCTTCAGCTCTAATTTAAAAAAAAATCCATAATATGACCAACGCGACTGGAACATAGCTCAGTTGCTCCGGTCGGCATGAGGAGTAGTGCTAATCTCTGCACATCAGTGTGGGGGAGACAAAGGCCATTAGCGTCAGTCTTGTAAACTGGGCAAAAATATAAGTTTAAGGGGAAATGGTGCAAAAGGGAATTTATCTGCTCATGAAGAGGGACACAATGGGAGTTTCTTCATGAAGGCAAAGCATGCGGGGTTCACTATAGAGGTCCTCCAAGATCAAGGAACGGGGAGTACAGGGACAGTGACAAAATGTTGTGTAATAGTGACTCAACTCTTTTTGTATGATTCCCATCACCTGAAGGTTAGCTATCGAGGAGGGTCGTGGAGGTTGAGGGGTCTCACATCTTGTCTTGGTGCTGTCTGGGGTTGTCCTTCCGGGTGTTAGGTTCCTTTCTTCCATATTGGTTGTGTTCCTAAGACCCCATGAAGCTTATCCTAGGTTGAGTGTCATTCTAGGGTCTAGTGGCATGGGAATCCTAGTGTTCTAAGGGTTTATGTTGTATTATTAGCCCCTACCACTATCTCAGACAGTGTGGCAGATGCCTCTATTGTCCCTGGGTAGTGTTTTGGTCAACACCTTGACAATTAGGTGGAATTCGCATCATTTTGTTGTTTGGTGTCAGAAATTTAGTGAGGAATTGTATGCCTTAGCCACTTCTGAACACTTGGACCTAGCTCGGAAAGCATCCATGCAAATAGTTCATCGATTCATCCACCTCTTAGTTTTTGGCTATATTAATCTGAGGTGATACTGTGTGGGAAGTGATTACCTTAGTCAGGGCTAAACATGGCTTAACTTTGGGTCTCTAAGTGTCATTTTCAATGTGCCATGACAGAGAGCAAGAGTCAGAAGAGAGGTCGCTTATTATTGAGAGTGGTATCACAAACGTCACAGTCACTTGTATCATCTAATTGAAGACTTTGTAGCAAGGTATTAGGAGCACCCTTTGGCCCATGTATAGGAGGAACAGACCAGGTTTGAGGGGGAATCCTCTTCTCACAGAACTTCCCTCTTAGATACAAAAGTCCTTACTGAGTGGGCCAATTGGATCTCTAATATAGGACAAACGAGGGGTAGATTTAATCAATACATGCAGATATTGTAGTTGTATTGGAAAATGAAATTCCTTATGGGGCAAACTCTTCTAGACCAACGTGATTCTAGGTTGGACCTTCTTCAATATTTGGATTACTTGGATGGGCATCTAAGGGATTTTGATAATAGGTTGGAGATGATTGAACATTATCTTGACATCCCCCTGCAGTAGGAAGTTCTTCGGCACATCCAAAAACCCCTATTATGGTGGTACGCTATGATTTAGACCCTTTAGCTTGATTTTGTTATGGTTCTAGTTTATGACTATAATTCTGCAACTATTTTTGTTCAAGGCCACTTATGCTAGTATATTTTTATTAGTCTGGTTTATGTAGTTACTGTTAGTTCTTAGTTGTCTATCCCATCTCTAAGGAGAGTATATTTATTGTTGTGGTATTGTCTTCCCTATAAGAGACCTGATTGACTTATTGTAATTCTTTATGTAATCCCTTGTTTTTGTAGATAATAGAATTCACCCCATAAAAACAGAAAAATATTATATATGTTAATTTTACTAATAATAATATTATTCTTAATACTAATGAGAAAAATAATAATATTATTATTACTATGTGCTTAACCTTAATGTGATTGTGATTACTTAAATATTATTAGTAACAATACTATTCATAATAATCTTATTGTTGTTAATAACATTAATAAGAATATTATTATAATATAACGTAAAATTATTTCATGTAATACTATTATATCTCATTATTACATTGATATTATTAATTTCATTAATACTATTAAAGTTATTAGTAATGTATTGTCAATATACCATCATTAATCTTTTTGACCACTATTAGTTTAGCATTGACCAATGGAACTTATAATGTTTAACAAAAGTAAATATTTATTTTTCAATATTATTTAAAAAACTAATTTTCAAACATTTGATTTGACCATAACTTGAAGGTCTTATTGTAACCTTTGCACAAGATAATGCCATGCGGATAATTATCTAACATATTTTATGCCATTATTTATGGATATGGTTGCAATATGCATGGATTAATTTAGATACTTGTGTAGTGATTTTTTATTCTTAAGCTTTGAAGGAAGTAAATAACACATTTACCATCAGTTACTTCTCACTATAATTTAATCAAGTCTTTGCATAAAAAATGAATCTAAATAATATGTAAATTACTAGGAGTTACTTCTCACCATTATTTATGTTTTCTTGAGGACTTATGTATAACTGTAAATGTGTAGACTTACTAGTGGTTACTACCCACCAAAATTTATGCAAGTCGGTGTGAGCATGAAATTAATTTATCCACTTTATATCTCAATTCATTTGTTCTTTCGAAAGCACCAGTATAGTATTCCATTTTCTTATTAACAATTATTAACTTAGCTAACATAAACGAATGTAGATTATAAAATTTTATGCAATTTTTCCCATAACATAATTTTTAACGGAGTTGTATTTAGTGCAACTTTTTGGACTTTCCGGTGCCCGAATTAGGTGGGAAAATTTGAGGTGAAATCTTGATTTCCCTTATTTAAACTCATTTTTTGAGTGTATATATGGATTCAATACTGTGAAAAACCTCTAGGGCACTTCGATTGCGCAGGGGTTACTGCTATGGGGTAAAATGCACGGGATGAAAACTACCCTCAAAGGCCTTCTCGAGACCTTCGAAAGATTGTAAGATTATCTGCAAAAGCTACCAAGTTACACACATGTTCATCTATCAAACATAATCGACAAGGTATGGAAGAGGATCACCTTCAACTCCTTCTAGATTTGCTTGGGGATCTCTATGCAATGAGAAGAACTCCTTCAAGGCCGGCTCCAAGACAATTCCTGCACAAAGGACAAGGCAAACCAATCATAGCATACGCTCTTGAAAATTAATGTAAGAATGCACAATAAACATATATTAGTATATAACTTAACTACTCATCTTGACAAGCATCAGAATGAACAAATGAATGAACAACATTACCGACACTATGGAGTAGGGAACACAACTATAGTTCTATATTCAGAATGGAAGAGTGATTACAACCATCCGTTGTATCAGCCTTCCTTACCCCTTCTTCCTCTCTCTCTCTCCTTCTTTCAGCTAGCTTCTTCAAGAATATGACAGTTCACAACATCTCTATGGATTGTCCTTCCAAATGCTCTGACCCTTTTACAATGGACCTCTCATTGCTTATGTAGCAATCGAATTAGGGCTGCCAAGCTCCTCCTAGAGTTCATTAGGGCAAAAGCCATGAACCTGCCCTGTTTACAAGCTTTTTCCCATTTGCCTTCATTCTCAGATTGGAATTTCTCCAAATATCTTGATTTTTGGAGTTTCCTTGCTTTTCTTGAGCAAATTTAGGGATTTAATATCTAGATATTTATGAGCAGATTCGTTGGCCTGACCTTTTGAACATCCCTTAGGTTCACTAACGCTCCCCTTGGTCTAACAACATGAGTTAGCAGGGTGACTAACGCTCCTCTATGCTTGGTAACAAGCTTTATAAAGTAGGTTGACAGTGTGCAGAGAGCGTTAGTGTGGATTCTAGGCCTGCAATTGTGGTCTTTGCTTCAGTCATCTTGTCTTTCACCTCTGAGTTGATGAGGAGGTCATTTTTTCCTATAACAGATGCCCCTTAAAGTAGATGATGGCCAAAATAATTTAGAAAAAACTGTAATTTGTTGTCAAAATCTTTGTAGAGAGAGAGAGAAGTTTCGGGCGACAATGAAAACCTGATACAACACATATACATATATATAAACTGCTAAAATCATGTCCTGAGTTGGGCATTCCCATGCTCAGTAGCTATGTCGAAGTAATTTTCTCATATGAGATATAACAATGTTGGCCGCCAATATGGCACAGGGCGGATCCAAAGTCATAATAGATCATCCTGAAATAGTTGTCTCCAAAGAACAATATCCACAGCTTGGGAGAGGAAACAAGGCTGAATGATGCAAGCCTCTACCCAAGGTCTTGATTTCCGCTTCACTGAACAGCATAGATCGGTACATGTGATAAGATGTGTTGACGTCGAACATGCACGAAATCATCTGATTACCAGTCAATAATGGAGATCGTTAACAGATGTGAGGAAGGCCACTGATAATGGTGATGGTCTCCAAGATGCACAGTGCAAACTAGCGAGTGTGAAAGATTTCTTTGTCGTCGAACACTCGTAGAATCGCTTAACCAAGAGCCAATAATGAAAACCCGTGATCAAGCACAAGGTAACCTGCCACTAATGTTTGCAAGTACCAAGGCACTGAATGTGTTTCTGGGTTATCTTCCTAGATAGAGTGTTGAAGTTGATAGGAAGAAACCTGTCGAAAGGTAGGCAATGACGTGTCCTACATCAGTCGACACGAAACCGGACAAGAATGATTTTGTTTTTTGAGGAATCTTTTGAGCATTTGGGTCTAAACAATGGAGGGCATGATGAAAGGATATGTATGATCGGTTGATAGAGGAAACAAATGGGGACCCTTGAACAATAGAAGGCACGACAACGGTTTTAACCAGACAACACTAGACTCATGAACACTACAGAGTGTTTAAGATACGAAGATGCAATTACATTAGGGTATATAGGCTAAAAACTCATAGGTTGGTAGGGTTCATATTGAGAGGCTATCAAAATGAAGGTTTATCTGAGGGACTTCCATGTTCAAGGGAACAATTGCTGCCAAACCATGCTTTCAAATACATAATACAGTTGTATTATCCACTTTCCCCGTCTGATTTTTTAATGAGTCCAGATGGGTAAACTCATCGATCTTTTCATGTTTAAAGAGTCTGAAAATGATCGCAAAAAGAACGACTCTTTTCCCTATTTGATTAGTTTAATGAGTCCAGACAGGCAAACTCGTCAATTTTTTCATGTTTTAAGAGTCTGAAAAGTATCGTAAAAAGAACGACTCTATATCTTGTCTGTGTTTTTAAAGAGTCCAGACTAGACAACTCAGTGGTCTTTTCATATTTAGAGAGTATGAAAAGATCGTAAAGAGAGACTCCATGGTGGTCCCTTTGTCATAGTTGTTAACCGGGTGCGACAAAAGGTTAATAGTATACCCGGATCAGTTACTTTTCTGTCTTTTAATCTATTGAACCCGGATAAAGAGAAACCTTTTTTCAATACATGTTGACCTCATTTTGTTACGAGTACGAGGCGATGGACTAAACTCGTGTTTTGCCGTGAATTTTTAACAAGCCCAGTAACAAATCTCGGGATTTTTCAGTTTTAACGAGCAAGAAAAAGTAACTAAAAGAATGCTCGAGTCATCCTTAGCAAGTTTAACGAGCAGCAAGACATAACTCGAGATTTTTTCAGTTTAAAGAGCGAGAAAAAAAAATGCCTAAAAAGAATGCTCCTTTGGTCTTTTTCAATTTATGAGCTGGAAAAATATCAAAAAAGAGTTGCTCAGAGCATTATTGCATATATTTAATGAGTGCAATGATGAAAACTCGGAGATGTTTATTATTTTCTAAAGAGCAATAAAATATCACAAAAAGTGCTCTGACCATCGTCGCAAAGATTTAACGAGCTTAATGATGAAAATTCGGGGATGTTTATATTTTTTAAAGAGCGATAAAATATCCCTAAAAGTGCTCTATTGATCACGGTATATATGTTTAACGAGCCCCACGACAAAAAACTCAGAGATGTTTATATTTTTTAAAGAGCAATAAAATATCTCCAAAAGTGCTCTATTGCATAAAATTACACAGCATATGCCTAGTGCAATACTAGGCATAATACTTCTTTAGGTAGAGCCCATTCTTGGGCTCCTTGAGTGGGACTCCTTCCCAGTCCTGTAATTCGTATGCCCCTTTTGAGAGGACTTTCTTGACGATATAGGGACCTAGCCATAACAGTTGGAGTGTGCTTGCCCCCAAGAGATCATGTTTTTTATCATAGACTAACACAAGGTCGCCCTCTTGGTAAGAACGAAGCTTAAATTTTTTGTCGTATTGGGATTTGACCCGATGCTTGTGAGCTTCGAGTGCTAGTTCGGCATCTCGACGGGTTTCGTCCAACTGAGCAAGGTATAGTAAGCGTTCTTCTTTGGCAGTAGTGTTGGGTAGGAGTTCAACGGCTAGTTTCAGGGAAGGGATCTGACACTCAATGGGTAGAACTGCTTCTAGGCTGTACACCAGTTGAAAGGGTGTAAAGCCCGTGGCAGTTTTTACTAAAGTTCGGTATGCCCATAACGCCGAATATAACATTCGGTGCCAATTGGTTTTATGGTTTCCTACCAACCTTCGAATCATGGTTTTCAAGACGCCATTTACGGCTTCTACTTGACCATTAGCTTGGGGGTAGTAGGAGGAAGATTGATCCTGACAGAAACCAAGCAGCAACGTTAAATCAGACATCATATGGTTCTGGAAGTGAGATCCATGGTCTGTAACGATTGTACTGGGTACACCAAAATGACAGATAACCTGATTAAACAGGAATAACGCCGCAGTTTCTCCATCGGCGCTATAGGTAGGAAGGGCTTCGACCCATTTCGTGAAATAGTCCACAGCTACTATGATATAGTTGTGTCCAGCAGAGG
Source organism: Pinus tabuliformis (assembly GCA_031772625.1). Classification (NCBI taxonomy): domain Eukaryota; kingdom Viridiplantae; phylum Streptophyta; class Pinopsida; order Pinales; family Pinaceae; genus Pinus; species Pinus tabuliformis. The sequence continues at coordinate 1,980,844,884 of CM062816.1, read as the reverse complement.
AAACGGGATTATAGGTGACGAAGTCGATCCCCCATTTGGCAAACGGGCCAACGGAAACCACCGGGTGTAGTAAGGCCGGAGGGGCACGCATTTTCTTTGTGAATATTTGACAAGGATGGCATTATCGGATGGCCTTAACACAATTTTTGAACAAGGTCGGCCAGTAATTACCCGCGCACAGGATTTTCTATGCAGTAGATATGCCATAAAGATGACCGCCACATGCCCTAGCATGGAAGTCATTTAAAATGTGTTTTGCCTCTTCATGAGTGAGGCACCGCCGAAGAACTGTATCTGCACCACGACGATATAACATATCGTTAAGCACTAGATAGTGTCACGCTTGGTGACGGATGCGACGACAGTCGCCTGACGTGAGTTCGGGGCGGAACCGTTGTGCTTGGAGGTAGACAAGAATGTCTCCATACCAAGGATCAGTGGTGTCGATAAGATAGATAGCTTCATCCGGTAAAGGATCGTGGGCTATCTCATTCGGATCGACGATGGGAAGGTCCAACAAAAGTTCGGCGAAGACTAATGAGTTCTTTGCCTTGGCAGCTGTGAAAACCAAATCAAATTGTTGGAGGATGACAATCCATTTTGAATATTTTCCTCCAATTACTTGACGAGACAAAATATGTCTCATGGGATTCTCCAAGGCAATAACAGTAGTCTTTCGAAACATGATATAGTGTCAGAACCGGTTGACAACAAAGAAGACTGCCAATGACAGCTTCTCCACATGTGAATATTTGAGCTCGGGTCTAGCTAGGCCTTTGGACAAATAATAAATCACATGTTCACTCCGGTCATCGTGTGTTTGAACCAAGACCATTCCAAGGGAGGATGGCAAGGCTGCCAGGTAAAGATGAAAGTCGCGACTATAGTCGAGAGTGCTGAGGAGAGGAGCAGATATAAGTGCCTTTTTCAAGGCATCAAATGATTGTTGAGCTTGCTCGTCCCATATATACGGCACTTCTTTCTTAAGTAGGCACATGAAGCCTTTCGTCAATTCAGCATAATTTACGATGAATCGTCGTAAAAAGTTTGCTTTCCCTTGCAAACGTTGGAGCTGAAGGACAGATTGTGGTTCTGGCAATTGAACAATTGCTTTTACCTTATCGGGATCAACCCTAATCCTGTACTTGGAGACAATGAATCCAAGTAAGTGTCCAGATTCAACGAAGAAAACGCATTTATGCGGATTCAGGCGAATGTTGTAAAACTGGCACCTTAGAAAGATTGCTCTTAAATGATTGAGGTGCTGCGTTCGTAACTTGGAATGGGCTGGGAGGTCATCCAAGTAAGCTTGAACGATATGCCTGATATCGTGAAATGCGTAATCCATGGCTCTTTGAAAAGTTGCTCCTGCATTCTTTAAACCGAATGGGAGTTTTCTATAGGCAAAGACACCCCAAGGGCACATGAAGGCAGTTTTATGCTAGTTGTTGGGTTTTATAGCAATCTGGTTATAACCTGAGAATCCATCCATAAATGAAAATGATTCACAACCTACACAGTCGTCGATGATTTGGTCGATGAACGGTGTTGGATAATTATCCTTCGGACACGCGGCGTTCAAGTCTCGGTAATCGACACATACACAGATGGTTCCCTGTTTTTTATCAACAGGAACCAGATTGGAAACCCATTCTGCTAAAGGAACGGGATAAACGAAACCAGCATGTAACAATTTTTTCACTTCGGTTTTTATTGTTGCCGCTTTGCGAGGATGGACTGGTCGAAGTATTTGACGGACAAGTTTTACATTGTCATAAAGCTTGATCTCATGCTCGACGATAGAAGGATCTATGCCGGTGTTATCGGGAATAGTGTCTATGCAGAGCTGCTAATCCCACTAAGGCTAGTAGCTACCTTAAAAACAAACAAACTAAAACCACTTTCGTTTTCCTTTATGAGAAGTAGATGAGAGAAGAATAAAGTAGACCAACCTTTGTCTTGCGCTTGGTTCCTTGTTTAATTCCTTTCTCTTCTGATAGATCTTTGCCACTCGCTTCCTCGTCTACCCAGCTTCGAAGAGCACCTGTAGAATCAAAGCAGCAAAATACTATCCAAGAACAGAGATCTACTATCATAAACAATATAGGACCAGATATATATTGACCACACAAATGCATAAATCATCAATCATACAAGAATGTGGAGGAAAATTTGAATAGCTTTATTAATAATCAAGAAAGAGCAAAGAGGATTACAACCAATTGTTCTGACCCAGCGTCATCCTCTCAGCAAGAAAGCCCTTCTTCACCTCATGAAAAGCTTAGATCACCCAACACTATGATGTTACACCAAGAAACCAGTAGCACTTCCTTACAAGATACAAAATTCCAGCCTCTGGATCTCTGGGATGAGGGATCCATATATAGATGTTTGCAAGGGAGGTGAGTCAGCTTTTTAGATTTGATTAGTGTCCTCCCTCTGATATTTCTTGATTCCACTTGGAGACTGATGATCTCTTACTCACCCCTAGGCGAATGAAGAGAGGCAAGTGTCACAGGAGAAGTTTCTGGAAGATTCCATGCTCCTCCACCTTGCGGATTGACCCTACCATTTGTCCACTCTCGCCCATCGCACCCCATAGAAGGGCTTTTCAACATGCATCACACCTACTATGTGTAGGCAGGTGGGATGCAATGCACTTTGACCATGGAGCAGGTGAAATGGTCCAGTTTTGACCAATTCTGAGTAGTTTTTCTTGGAGAACTTCTGGGAGATGTTGTAATCAGTTGACCTTGTTCTTTTAGGGGTTGGAACAACACCTTTAGGGACTTAGGAGCCCTTGGTTTATGGACATTTATGATTGGGGTTGCAGTGCCCAAAAATGTCTATAACAGTTTCCCCCTAAAGCATGAGGTCGTTAATCTTTTGATGTCGGGTGAAATGATTTATCATGAGGATCTGAAGTTTTTTCAAGCTGGAAGGCGACTTGTAATAAGATACAATACAATACATTATCTTCATAATATTTTCATGATCTAGCTGAGGCGAGCATTTCCCATGCTCATATTTATAAATTCATTTTCAAATACATAGGACAGACAATCGTCTGAGTGTAGACTGATGATTCTGGTAGAGCCATCATCCCTTAGATTGGATGATTATCTGTGCAGAAATGATGTACATTTGATGTCTTTATTTTCCTGAATATATATCGCAGCCCGGATGGATGAAACTAGATCCGAGTTCTTCAATATCGTTCAATATTCACTCAAAGTACAAGTCGATCCATGTGAGAGATGTTCTGGAGTCGAACATGGAAAGACATCGTCTGATTACCAGCCAATGATGTAAGTTGTTAACAGGCACGAGAGGAATCACCGATAATGATGATGACCCTCAAGGTACTACAGTACAATTCACGTGGTGTGAATAAGGGACTTGGCATCGAACACCACGCAAAATCTTTCGGTTGAAGGCCATTGATGTAAACCTGTCGCCAGAAGTGAGAAACTTGCCATTGAGGCATGCAAGCTTCAAAGTACTGAAAGGGTTGTTCCTAGATCGACTTCTTGGATAATGAGCTGATGTTGACAAGAAGCGATCTGTCATAGGAGGGCCTTAGTGAATCCCACATCAATGACACGGAACGGAGCAAATGATTTTAATGGAGGTGAAAAAAATTTGGTGATATAAGGTTCAGGGTGGCGGTCATGAAAGAATGGAGCGTAAATGTATTGCAGTGGGTGAGACACAGGTGAATTCTCTGAGCGACTTCTCTTGAACATATCGGCGACACTGACATGATGGATCGGTAGCATTAACCCCAAATATGGATGGTGTGACGGAACCATGGTGATATGACCAGTGAATGGAACAACCCAACCCGACTCGAATGCGGAGTGAAAGTGTCATGTTCAAGAGTGACTTGCTACCAACAAAGTTTCTTCAAGTTTTCTTCTCAATTTTTCCCCAATCATTGCTAACCAGTACCTCTTTATTTTTTTCAAGCTTGAGGAGGATAACATATGCTTGTTCTATAATTTACCCTTCGGGCAAACCCATCACTATGTTTTAACGAGCCTAGCGATAGTGAAACTCGTTTTTGTCTGTATGGACAAGTTTGTCGCTATTCGGTTTTAACAAGTTTAACGACAAAGATAACTCAGTCCTTTTCAATTTTAGAGAGTCTGAAAAGGGACGTAAAGGAAACTCCAAAAATCCTTTTTCGTCACATAATCCCTTGAGTCCGAAAAAGTATAAAACAATACAAAAGGGATGAATTTTCGGTATTTTTAACGAGCCGAACAACACAAGTGCTCGATCTTTTTGTGTAATAATCCCTTAGGTCAAAAAAGATTAAAATCTAAAGGAGGGATAGCACTTCCGGTCACTTTAATGAGCTGGAAAGGCCAATGGCTCGACAATCTTTTCATATTTTACGAGTCAGTTGAAAAGAGCTTAAAGGAGACTCGTTTTTTTAGGAACGAGTGATAGATTCAGGTAGTAGCTGATTCCAGGTAAGGGTTGGAATTTTCCAATCACGGCAGTGTCACAAGGATGGCTAACAGGATCACTCTTCGCAGCTGTTCCTCAAAAGGGGTAAACAATCAAGTGGAGGTGAATGATCGGCCAATACAGAGTGGAGGTGATGATGAGAACACGACCAAGGCTTTAAAGGCTGATGATAATACATTCACGATGGTTATTTACCAGAAATTGGTTCATTTTTTATTTTAAAATGAGCTTAAACTCTGGAGGAACATTTGCTCATTGCTTATGTTTATTTTTTAACGAGCTTGAATTCCGCGTTAAAACTGCTTGATCAAGTCGTATAATAAGGATGTCTTATTTAAGATGGCATTTTATCAAAGCTTTGCCCCGCATCCTTTCTTTATGCAAGTTAGGAAACGACCAATACTACGAGTTTAAAGGGTTAGAGGACCTACAAATTTAAAAAATAAATGGTCATTCTTCGCTTGCATGCCAAAAGGTTTGCATGCCCCCAGGTATAGCGAAAAATTTCCAGGTTACCAAAGATTGTTCTATCCATACTTTAGGCAAAACACTTCCTCGGCGATGTCTACTGAAATAGACAAAGGTGAGTGGCGCAGATGCCTCCACTCACATAACTTTGACGAGGGAATCTTATTCTAGCCTAATCCCATTTTCCTAAATGGACGGGTGTGTCAGACTAGTCATATATCCTCCGCGGAAACCTACCCTATACCCAAGGTTTTCCTGCCGAAGCAGACCAGGGTGCATGCCCCCTGGGTTTCAGTCATGTCCTCCGAATCACTCACGCTCATCAGGAGGATGGACTGGGGATTGATGAGACATTCCTTGAGTGAAAAGACCATTTAGGGATGGCATATGACTATTTGCTATGTGTGAACCGGGGAATGAAAGCTGGTCTATGAGCTTGACCACTCTTCCTTCGTGCGGAAAACACATTACTCTAAAAAGTGAGGAGACAATGGCTCCCATGCAATAAATATAGTCTCGTCCAAGGAGTACATTATAATCCAGGGGTCCTTGGACTACCCCCATGTTCATCGGAGTTTGTGCTTACGAAGAGAATTTGAACGGTGTCGTTCTTGTTCTCCTCGGTGACTGTATCATCTGAAGATGGATCCTCTGAAGGCAAGACCGGGTCAACTGCCGCCTCAACCTTTTGACTTTCGTCTGGTATGGATTCAGATGGTTTATCTTCAATGATAGATGCTTCGGCCGACCACAAGGGCGTGTCAACTAGATTTTCAACTAGTGATGGACTCGGCAAGAGTTTCTTATATCCAGGAGGAATCCGTAACGGTGAAACCGAACGGTCATCCAAAACTCTTTTAGCTTCGTCTAAGAAGGGACAACGGTGGACGGCATGATCGCCTTCACACAATTTACAAGGAAATTTATATTTTCATTTTTGTCCAGGGGCTTCACTTTCACTAGTTGACGGTGTACTTTCAACATGACCATCAGAGGTTGATGACACCGGATTGTGCAAACGAGGAGACTAGTCCCTTAAGATCTGAGGGATGCAAGGACAATCTCGATGAAAGTGGTCTCCTTTGCAAATGACACATGGCGATTTAGGCCTGGATGGTGCAGTGTGTGGATTTTTGCTAGACGATGTCTGGTCGCCCCTTTTCGCCTTTGGCTCCTTCTTCTTCTTCTCTTTCTTCTTCTTCTCCTTCTTCTTCTCAGTTACTTGATTTTTGGCTTTACCAGCTTCATCAAGCGAAGAGGAAGGAGGAGAGGAAGAATTGGACAAAGTAGAGGGTTGGGGGGTAACTTTGGTATCATTTAGTTGTTGAATTGATTGTTCAGGAATCACAGTGTTCTGAACGACAGAAGTTGAGAAGAGCCATATGGGCAAGCCGATTTTCAATCCTGGAAGAGACAATGTGGCCATATGGGGTGCACCAACATCTCCCCAAGAGGAGAAGGGACTAGGATTTCCTCCAAGGGGAACTCCTTGGTTGGTGGACTCCATTTTTCTCAACTTAAGACCAACGTAGGAAAGGTGATGATTATTACGATTAAAATAAATTTTAGACGCTTTGACACAACTTGTTTTTTCAATTTTTAAGAGTCGAGAAAAAAAAAAGATGACTCTAGTCGCCTTCGATTTTTAATGAGCTTGAAGTGACAAGTGCTCAGATGGACTTTTTCCTTTAAGGAGTCTGAAAAGGAACGAAAGAGACTGCTCTGGACATCTAGACAGAGGGATTACCAAACCAATCGTAAAACTGCAGAATACTTTTTACTGTACGGCAGTCAATCTTCCCGAATGCTGTGTTCAGTGCATTGCGATCGATAGGGCGGCAGACACGGCTTCCTATGGATAAAGGATAAAGCCTATTGTGGTCTCCCATAATATACTCGACGGTACGTGGGAGCACGAGTTCGTACTGGCACTTGTCGTCTCAAAGTAGAGGAATCACCCAACCAACAGTGAAAACAATAGTTACCAGGCTTTACGACGCTGGAATACGTCTCTAGCCTAGACTTCTAGATGTTGTGCGTTAGGTTCCAAAGCGTTTTTAGATTCATTAAATTTATTTTCTAGTTGATCTTGCTTAAGAAATTTTCCTTTCAAGTTCACCGCATGATGTAGATGTACAATTCCTAAAATGCAATGTAAGATGATAAACAGACGTTTAATCTTCTTTTTGCAATGAAAATCTTAGCTACTAAGGAAAGAGAGATGATTCTTTCAACAAAGAGCAGAGAGCACACACTATATGCACTGTCCTAAATCAAACCAACAAACAGTCTAAATGCAAATGCACATGCATGTATTTATTTTCAGCCTTCTTAATGTGTGAATGATAAAAAGAAAGCTAATGCGCAAATCTGAATTATTTTTCAAAACGACAATTACTAACAAGCTTCTTTTCAAAACAAAATGAAGACAATGACGATACTTTGCGATTTGGAATTGAAAACTTGCTTTCGACACTAGAAAAACTACTAATTCAAATCAAATACAAGAGTAACAGTGTAATCGACTATCAAGAACAATCAGATTCTCTTCTATGACTGAAAACGACACTTGCGACACTTTCAAATCAAGAAACGACAGTTCAATTACGCTACTTCTTTGTAAAAGAGAACTGAAAATGGCTCAAAAATACATAAAAACATTTACAGTTCTTTGCAAAATGGAGGCGGAATAATGGCAAGGAAGGGGGTTTCAATAGAGGTGTACTGACTACAAGCAGCAAAACTCCTTAATAGAGCTGAAAAGAATGAACACAGAAGCCAAAATCTAAGAGCATAAGAGGTCTAATCAGCGCACCTGTAGCACAGGGAAACTAAAATGCAACGCACTTATCACACTCGAGAAGTGCGATGCATTCAGGTTTCAAAGAAGACACAGTGCGATGGACCAGGGACGAGACTTTAGCTGGGTTCCGGGTCACAGTTTGCAGCTCAGTTCAGGGATTTAGGCCGAGCAAGTGGTAATCAGTAAATCAATCACAGGGGTAGATCTAAGGAGGTTACTAGAGCCACCACAAGGGCAATTAGAGAGCTTGTAAATCAATTGTTTAATTCATAAACAAAACCCGGAGATAGACTGAAGCAGCATTGATCTACTTTGCACTTGCATAGCAAATGCAGTTCGAAGGCTAGCTGGCTTGACTTCAGGCTCCGTTTGTAAGTTTATAAAGTAAACAAATGTAGATAAACAAACAATCTATTCGCTCCCCAGTGGAGTCGCCATTTTGTTATCGGGAAATCTAGTGTCTATGCAGAGCTGCTAATCCCACTAAGGCTGGTAGCTACCTTAGAAACAAACAAACTAAAACCACTTTTGTTTTCCTTTATGAGAAGTAGATGAGAGAAGAATAAAGGAGACCAACCTCTGTCTTGCGCTTGGTTCCTTGTTTGATTCCTTTCTCTTCTGATAGATCTTTGCCACTCGCTTCCTCGTCTACCCAGCTTCGAAGAGCACCTGTAGAATCAAAGCAGCATAATACTATCCAAGAACAGAGATCTACTATCATAAACAATATAGGACCAGATATATATTGACCACACAAATGCATAAATCATCGATCATACAAGAATTTGGAGGAAAACTTGAATAGCTTTATTAATAATCAAGAAAGAGCAAAGAGGATTACAACCAATTGTTCTGACCCAGTGTCATCCTCTCAGCAAGAAAGCCCTTCTTCACCTCATGAAAAGCTTAGATCACCCAACACTATGATGTTACACCAAGAAACCAGCAGCACTTCCTTACAAGATACAAAATTCTAGCCTTTGGATCTCTGGGATGAGGGATCCATATATAGATGTTTGCAAGGGAGGTGAGTCAGCTTTTGAGATTTGATTAGTGTCCTCCCTCTGATAGTTCTTGATTCCACTTGGAGACTGATGATCTCTTACTCACCCCTGGGCGAATGCAGAGAGGCAAGTGTCACAGGAGAAGTTTCTGGAAGATTCCATGCTCCTCCACCTTGTGGATTGACCCTGCCATTTGTCCACTCTCACCCAACGCACCCCATAGAAGGGCTTTTCAACATGCATCGCACCTACTGTGTGTAGGCAGGTGGGATGCAACGCACTTTGACCATGGAGCAAGTGAAATGGTCCAGTTTTGACCAGTTCTGAGTAGTTTTTCATGGAGAACTTCTGGGAGATGCTGTAATCAGTTGAACTTGTTCTTTTAGGGGTTGGAACAACACCTTTAGGGACTTAGGAGCCCTTGGTTTATGGACATTTATGATTGGGGTTGCAGTACCCAAAAATGTTTATAACAGCCGGGAATTTCCTCATAAGATTAGGCGAATACATCGCGGAATTCCTTAAATAGGCAAGTGAAGCTTGCAATTTCCTCAGGATTGAAATCGGCTCCAACCTGGATGTTTTCCACGATGCCTACCTTGACAGAAATATCGATGAGAAATGTCTTTGAAATATTGCCCATGTTTCCTTCCGCATCCAAAGTTTGGATGGTGGTATAGGGAGAGGAAACGATTTCTGGTATGTTAGGAGACAGGATTTGAAGAGGCATCGTGTTTGAATCAGATATCAAAACACAATGATGCCAATCCTCCCAAGGTCGATCTTCTAAACTCATGACTTCTCGAATAGCTTCGTCCGTAGGTAGGACTTGATCGAGGAGGTCGAAAGAAGGCGCGGTTATGGAAAGGACGGTGGTACCGTCGGTAGTAACTGACATGACCGAAGGTTCGGATGTGGATTGAATGGCTTGGTAGGCCAATTCAGCTGGTGACAGTGGCATCTGGTCTCCGAATGTGTCAAGGTCCGAAGGAGCTGGCAAGATCCATGGATCGGTCGGTTCATGAGGAATAGATGAAAGAATGTTGACCGATTATGGAACCTGGGGCAGCTATAGAGGAAAACAACCCATCAGGGAGGAAGCCTTCAACAGACCGGTACCTAAACTGACATAAGAGTCAGTTCCACCTCCTACTAGGGGTATGGAGCCACTTGGTAATGGTGAATAATCAGGGGTGCAGAAAGACAACTGATCTACTGTAACTACCTTTCCATCCAATGGGAATTGGATTATGCGAAAGACAGTAGATACGAAGGCCATCATGGCATATGTCCAACTACGACCCAGAAAGAGATTATAGTCGAGTTTTCTGTCCATGACTTCTATGTCCACCATTACTATTTTTCCATACAATGTGATGGGAAAACTGGCTAGGTATCCTTTTGGGACAAAGGTGTGGCCGTCAAAAGCTTTAAGGGAGTTCGACGGCAGGGATAGGGTTGGGGAACCTAGGGCGAGCCAACATGAAGCCGACATGACGCAAGTTGAAGCACCTTCGTCGATGACAGTTCGGTGTACACCTTTACCTTTCGAAGTGTTATGCACCTGAAATGAAAGCTGGTGGGAAAGGGGAGGTTTACACTTGTCCATGTCGAAAATAGTAGGCATGGAATCCATAGGGTCAATACCTCAGATAGCCGAAAGCAAAGCTTTTCGTTGGTTGGGGCATGTTTGTAATACTTCGAGCGCCGACATAGTCGACAGCGCTTGCGCCAAATCCTCTACGATATTGTAGTGTTGGGCGGCACGTGCAGATGTATTGTGCATTGTGCATCGAAGTGCCCCCTTAGGGGGTCGAATTACAAAGTTCTCAACCGGCCTTTCTATATGCAGATCGTTGGGCGGCGATGGGTTTTGACTTGAGGATGGTTCTGCTGCCGGAGCGACAGGAGCTCCATAAGGTTTGGCTCTTGTGGCGAGTTCTACCGTTTCAAATATGTAAATGGTAGAACTTCCTTCACGAGCTGAAGGATGTTGCAAACCATTGCTGCCCCCTGACGTGGGTTGCGGTTGGTTGGCAACGAGATTTTGCTGCTGTTGAGTAGGAAAAGGATTTCTAAGGACAGCAAGTGCCTTACCAGAATCTCTTTTGGCAAGGTAATTTGTGCATTCTTGAAGACGCAAACAACACCAAGTTACGTGGTCTTCAAGACAGATTTTGCACAGATATTTGGTGCCTTTATCCTTTTCCTCATCAGTAGGCACAGTGGCCTTCTGTTTTGGGTTGGGCTGCTTAGATGACTGCTCTTCAGAAGGAGCGGTCTTATTCTTATTCTTCTTGTTCTTGCCACCGGATTTCTGTGTAGACTGCACAGAGTTTATCGCAGTGGTAGGAAGAGCAGTCGCTTTGGTAGAGGGGTCCACTCCCAGCTTGGCAATGGAACCGTTGAGTTGTTTTACAGCAACCCCAGAGGTTGTGCCGACAATCCCGTCAGTGTGCACTCCAGGGTGCTGAGTGGTGGGAGGATTGGGGTTACCAAGAGCATGGGGGATTATGTCTTAGAGAGTGCTAGACTATGAATAAATCAAATTTAAGTGCTGGGAACGAGGTATGGATTGGTCTTCTGTGACCGCACCACCTAGAGTGACATCTCTAGCGATTTGTGGGAGCAAGGACTTACAGAACCAGTCCGTTAAGATAAAATCAGGGATGGGAGCTTTAACCAACCTCCGCCTACGTCTCCATTCATGAATATGATCAGAGATGTGGATGGTGGTATCCTGACGAAATGAAGTAAGGATCTTTTTCTCTGTCTCATAGCGGATAGGTAACTGAAAGTGCTTTAGGAACTCCATCACTAAAGCGTCAAAGGTATTTATTGACGCGCATGGTAACTCAATATACCATTTCGTGGCATTTCCAGTGAGGGTATGGGGAAAAAGACGTAATCGAACACTATCATCCACCATAGAGTTAGAAACACACCAGAGATGGTAGGTGGTGATATGGGTGCTCGGATCCTCCCCTTGTTTTTCGTCGAACTTTGGAATGTCCGTCGGTATTTTATGCAGGATCGACGGCCATTGTAAGTTGTGGTAGATGGGGTTTTTTGTCAATTTGTATAAGTCGGGAATATCCAACGTTGCCAAGAAAGGAAAATTGTTGGGTGCCCCTGACCCGGACCATGGTGATGACGGATGACCTGAGGAGCTCTGTGCTCCTCCCATCGTTTGGTTCCCCATAGTGTACACAGGTTGCGTGGTGTAGTATTTGCTTTGCGGTACGGTGTTGTAGAGTGGATTTCCATGAGAATTTTGATACTGGGGTATGAAATTTCCCCCAGTATAAGCGGTGCCCCCTTGACTTATTTGAGTCTGTGAGTAGGGTGCCCCCATGGATTGGTTGGGAATCCACTGTGGATTCCCAACTGACACAGAACTAACCATATGGCTTTGATTGATAGAGGGAACACTCATGTCAGTCAGCGACTATCCATGCATGCCTGAAAACAGAGGGGGAACTGTGACATTCTCCACCGGCATGTGCATATTGGGAACTGCCCCAGATATCTGAATCTGGGGGTTGGAACTGTACATTGGCGGCCGACCTTGTTGTTGGTAAATTGGAACCATGCCCATAGTGCCGCATTGAGTGTTATACGGAGCACTATATGTGGCACTAGTCGAAGGTATGCTTTGTGGCACCATAGGAGTGGAACCTAGCATCTGTTGGGTTCCACTTATATAGGGTGTTATGTGAGTTGTCGTACCTGAGACAAATAGGATAGCGGGATTCCACATTATCGGTGTTGTGATGACTGTTGACCGGGGAAGTGGTAGAGGACCAACAATGTCTCTATAATTCCACAACCCTTGAGGCGTCGACTGGATAGATGGGAAAGTTCCACCTACTGAAGAAGGAAGTACAGGTACCATGGGAGCAAAGATAAGATCCGACGGATTTGTAAGCGGAGTGTTAAAGTGAGGAAGAAATCCTCCGGCAAACTGGAATCGTCGATCGTCCACACAGATCCCGTGTGAGATTTAGGAGATTGATTCCTCGAAGATGAGGAATCCGAGTCAGTGGAACTCGGCGGATCCTCCACAATGAGTGGCGGAAGTCCTAACAATCGTCTGGAGTGACGACGAGGGCCAGATGTAGCCACGGTGATTGTTAAGTTTTATCAAATAGATTTTAATGTGATATTCTTTAAAGTCTCAAAAATGATAGCACTCAGGTACCTAAAAAGAAAAAATACACTAAATATATCAATCAGCAAACAGAGGGAAATTACCTCGTCTGATAAGCACCGATTACTAGAGATGAAACCCAGTCTCTCAATGAATAACAGAGAAGGATGGCCAAATGTACGGTTACGGTTACTTTTGAGCTTCGCCCGAACCTCAGATTGAGGGGCCAAGTACTCTCGTGAAGACGAGCACCCTCCCAAAAATTGAAGACAAAGTAGATCCGTCTATTTTAGGTACCAGGATAGCCCGTCCCAGTCACCTTGTGTAAGTACCTAGAAGTTTTGGCCACTAGAGATACCTCAAATCACAGACATTACCAGGGGGGACATAGTCGTAGACAGCACGCTGTGTGGGCAGGATACCTGAGTCCCCGACTCAGTTCCGAAATCCCCGAAGGGACCCCCAATACACAGAATGCCCAAAGGATTTGTAAGAGAAGGCGGGCTACCTTCAATTACAGTCCGATGTTGTCTCGTATTTCACTCTATTGTTAGTGGAGTGGTCCTGGTAATATGAGTGCAGAAGGATTTTTCACTCGTTAACGACACTAGTTTTGATTTTCAACCTTGGGCAGTTCACTCACATGCTTATCCCAAGGTCCTAATCTAGCTAATGTTGGTTTGATCAAAAGAGTAACTGATTGATTTTAATGTAGATTTTAGTGTACTTGATTATTTGTATTCGGTAGGGGTGTTGACGTGTGAATATGGTGAGAGACTCGACTCAATAAACCATGCATAACAATGCTCTGAAAAAAAAAATTCAATTTCTTATGCAAACAAGTCTTATTCTACACATTCATCTTTTCACATATTCATGGATTCGTCGTGCATCTAAATCCATTCAACACTTGCATAACCGAAAGAATCTTTTTCCAATATTTCCTAACAACTACTGAAAACCAAAATGAAGCAGCTTACAACTATTTCGACAGAAGGATGAATACAATTTATCAGTCTTTCTTTCAAAAAAAAAAAATTTAAGAGAGAAAAACTAAAACATTTTCTTAAAAATAAACTTTCAAGACACCAAATTTGTTAACATAATACTGTTGTAGATCTTACTTTAGCCCCTGAGACAAGTTCCCCCCCCTTTTGGTCCACAGAATCTTTTGGAAAACATGGAAATGGGAGACTAACGCTCTGTTTCAATGTAAACAGAGAGTTAGTTGGGCCACTAATGCTCCCTGTACACAGGCAAAGAGCTTTATAAAGCTCTGTTTAGACTGGCAACCTGCGTTAGTGAGGGAAATAGCTCAAACAAAGGGCCTTTAGGATCAGTTTCTGAGGAGAATGCAAACTAGCAGGATGTAACAAGATAGATGGTGGATCAGAAAAGGATTTGAAGAAGTAGGAAGCTCTTAGAAGAAAGAGAAGAACTGAGAGGAGTCCAAGTTGACTGGGAACTAGATGTATAGTCCCCAACGGAGTCGCCAATTCTGCTATGGGGTAAAATGCACGGGATGAAAACTACCCTCAAAGGCATTCCCGGGACCTTCGACAAATTGTAAGATTATCTACAAAAGCTACCAAGTTACACACATGTTCATCTATCAAACATAAATCGACAAGGTATGGAAAGAGTATCACCTTCAACTCCTTCTAGATTTTCTTGGGGATGTCTATGCGGTGAGAAGAACTCCTTCAAGGTCGGCTCCAAGACAATTCCTGCACAAAGGACAAGGGAAACCAATCATAGCATACGCTCTTGAAAATTAATGTAAGAATGCACAATAAACATATATTAGTATATAACTTAACTACTCATCTCGACAAACATCAGAATGAACAAATGAATGAACAACATTACCGACACTATGGAGTAGGGAACACAACTGCAATTCTATATTCAGAATGGAAGAGTGATTACAACCATCCGTTGTATCAACCTTCCTTACCCCTTCTTCCTCTCTCTCTCTCCTTCTTTCAGCTAGCTTCTTCAAGAATATGACAGTTCAAAACATCTCTATGGGCTATCCTTCCAAATGCTCTGACCCTTTTACAATGGCCCTCTCACTACTTATGTAGCAATCGAATTAGGGCTGCCAAGTTCCTCCTAGAGTTCATTAGGGCAAAAGCCATGAACCTGCCCTGTTTACAAGCTTTTTCCCATTTGCCTTCATTCTCAGATTGGAATTTCTCCAAATATCTTGATTTTTGGAGTTTCCTTACTTTTCTTGAGCAAATTTAGGGATTTAATATCTAGATATTTATGAGCAGATTCGTTGGCCTAACCTTCTGAATATCCCTTAGGTTCACTAACGCTCCCCCTGGTCTAACAACATGAGTTAGCAGGGTGACTAACACTACTCTATGCTTGGTAACAAGATTTATAAAGGAGGTTGACAGTGTGCAAAGAGCATTAGTGTGGATTCCAGGCCTGCAATTGTGGTCTTTGCTTTAGTCATCTTGTCTTTCAGCTCTGAGTTGATGAGGAGGTCATTTTTTCCTATAACAGTTACCCATCAAACTGGTGATTTCAATAAATCTTGCGGAATTTTAGAGAAATCAGACTGGAAAAACTTCCAAAAAGTTACACTAAAGAGGACTCGAATTTTTAACTTGAATGGTGTGGACTCAACTACCCTGCAACACTTATTATTATTAGTATTAATAACATTATTAGTATTATTAATATTATGTTAATACTATAATTTAATATTAAAATTATATATATATATATATATATATATATATATATATATATATATATATATATATATATATATATATATATATATATATATATATATATATATATATATATATATATATATATATATATATATATATATATATATATATATATATATATATATAGGTCTTCCATTAATAAAAAAAATCATTTACATCTAAAGCTTTTCCTAGGTCTGCTAAAAGGGAAACCAAAACAAGAGTAGAAGAAAAGTTTTCATCTCCAAGAAAAGTACCATAAACTACCAAACTAACTATGAGCTTGATAAAAATAAAAAAAGCCTAATAACTGAGACTATGACATCATGATGGGCATCAAGGCCTTCATTATTGTTCCTAATCATGAAGGCAACATGTTGCCAACAGTAGCCAAAAGAAAAATAACAAGCATCAGACCTTCAACTTTTTAGATGTTGAGACACCTCGATCGATATAAGGATTGGGAGGATTCTATTTTTCCATTAGAATATACCAAATCCTTGTTTGTCAAATCTCTACATTCCTTAAGCCATTAAGATTTTGACAATGCTTCCATGCTTGAGGAAATGCTGATGGAGGAGTTCTTGCAACCCAGATTAGCTAACTGATTACCAACTTTGTTTCCTGATCCTTTGATATGCATAGGAATATGATTGAGATACCTTGAAGAAGCCTATTGGTTCTGGAGATGAGGGATTCTAGATGCAAAATATGAGAGATTTTTTCTAACTTAGAACCATTCAAAAGTTTCTTGAGGATATTTATGACAATCCTCGAATCGCACTAAACAATCAGTTTGTGGAAACCTTTTTCCAAAGCATATTGCTGACCTGCTTATAGGGAAAAAATCTCTGCCTCATTGTTTGTACTAACCTTGATAGAGCCTATTGTAATGTATGTTCGGAGGCCATGATGATTGCATAAGACTCCTCCAAAACCTGCATTGCCTAGATTTGTCTTTGAGCCACTATTGAAGTTAAATTTAAGGAAGCCCAAAGGAGGAGAGGACCAAAAATATTGAGCAAATGGGACGAGGTGGGTAGTAGGATTCACAAATGAAGAGGAGGGAGGTGAGATGGAGAGGGCCTCGAGAATGGAAGACTCGGGTAGGGAAGTCATCCAAATGATTAGCCCCCCATGAGATGGCAATAATGGATTCACAAATGTTTTTGAGGATTACTTTCCAGATAATTGCTTCACTTCTTGATGATCCCTTGAATATTCTATAGTTCCTTTCCTTCCGAATTGTCCATTAGACAAATCTTGAAAGGAGCATCTAAGGATTGTTGAGAACAAGACTTTGAAAGGCTTATGAATGCCAAGTAGTGATGAGATCCACAACATCGACTTGAGAATTGTGATATGTTTACTTGAAGGTGATTGTTGCTTTCCTCCAAATGTGCTCCGTAAAGGGGTAGTCATTAAAAATGTGATTTGGATGGTCCTTTGAAACCCCTTTTTCTAATTTTCTCCCAGGTTAGAGGGTGCTTCCTAGCCAAAAGCCAAAGGAAGGAGGTTACCTTGGGCCATAGACCTTACTGCCAGATGTGAGTCCATATCTCCTTTTTGGGGAAGTTTTCTAGATCTCCCAAAAGATTATGATCCTCTTTAAAAGTAAATTTATGTGCCATTAAAGGATGTTGACACCATCCTGTGAAGGTTTTAACCCCGTACAGAAATTACCTGTATACGAATTCTAAAACACAGAAAATAAACAATGCAAAAGCATAACACATAAAACACATATACATAGAGATTTTCCCCTGGATCCCAAAACCGAGACTATGTTAGGTCCCTATAATACTAGTGATTACCCCATTACTATTGTAGTTGTATCCCTTATTAATATTGTTGTGCCCCTATTGTCCCCATATTGTTATTACTGTGCCCCATAGAATCCCTCTATTGTTATTTTTGTGCCTTTATATTATTATTGTTAGGTCGGTTGGGTTATATTGTGACTCCTTAGACTCCTATATATAGAAAGGAGGTTTTGTCATTTGAATCATCAAAGAATCATTCATTTGTGTAATGTAAAGGAGGTTGTCCCCTCGAAGAGGCTGAATTCTAAGGCGTTGATCTATCTTTTCTATCTTTTTGTGAGCTGGTTTCATAACATTTGGTATCAGAGCTTTAGATTCTAGGGTTTCGCTGCTCCAAATAGGTCATCGTGGAATTTTCGCTATAACTTTTTTTTCTGCGACGTTTCAAAAGAGAAAAAAAAAACCCATTTGAGATGAAATCGCATTGAACCTCGGGTCCAAATTTCAGAGCTTTTCACGCTATATTTGCGGAGATATGATCTGAGGAAGTTGGTCTTTTTGCAAACTCCTGAATTACATTCCAAACAAGTTACCTGGGGAAAATCGTCATAAATTTCACTCTGAGCATCAGATTGAAATTTCGTAAGAAGTTACAGAAAGAGGACGGACTGTAGTTTCTTGTATATATTTTTCAGAGCCAAAGGTCGAAACAGGGACACGTGGCACGTCATACAAGTTCGCTCTACTGAACTAGTCTATAATTAGGTCACTGTGGGAGATTTGGCATAACTCTTCCTTGGAGAATTCAATTTGGATCAAATTGGTGGCATTGGAAAAAGGATGTAGAGGGCTACTGCAGGTTGTAATTTTAGAACTGGAGGATCCAAAATTACAGAGATACATCAGAGGCAATATCGAGCTCCTACAAAGTGAAAAAAGGTGTGTAGATTTTTTTAAATTTTTGCTTAAGCTTGGTTTGAAAAATTATTTTGAAGGAATTCAAAGGGCATAGTAGAGCATTATTATTGGTAATTGATGCCCTGAGGAAAGAAAATGCAAACACCTAGTAAGCAACTTGAAAGCTCTAGCATGACTCATGAAGAAGAGGAAGAAATGCTACATGATATATCAAAATTACAAGACCAAGTGCAACAAATGTCACTCTCACAAAAGCTAACAGAAGCTAAGATAAATGGCGTGGAATCGAAGATAAAGGGCATGGAAGCTAAGATGAATGGCGTGGAAGCTAAGATGGATGATTTGAAGATAGATTTGAAGAGAGATTTGAAGACAGGCATGGCAGATTTGAAGACAGGCATGGCAGATTTGAAGACAGATTTGACAAATCTTCTACAAGAAATACTTACTAATGGTGAAAGGGTAGTAAAGGAAACTCATAATGCGAACAAAAGAAATGTTAATCATGATTTCATAGACTCTAATGTTGGATCGAAGACCCACCATATTCCAAAAATCGATACGAGGAAGTTTGATGGCAAGGATCCTGCAACATGGATATTACAGATGGAGCAATTTTTCGATCTCAATAATGTGCAAAACACACAAAAGGTACGTATTGCAACTTTATATTTGGAACCAAATCAGTTTGTATGGTATCAATGGCTTTGCTCTTGTAAAAAATTATCTCTTGGGCAATTTTTACGGAAGAATTGACAGCACATTATGAGGATACAAAAAGCAACACTTTTTTTAGCCAATTGATAAGTCTCAAACAAAAGGGTTCAATAATGGAGCACATTGAGGAGTTCCAAAAATTGAACATAAGGGTAAAAAATATTCCAGAGGAGCATAGGATTGATGTGTTCATAGGGACTTTAAAGGATAAAATCCAACATGATGTTCGCCTTTGGGAACCTGATTCATTAGAGAAGGCATTCAGGTTAGCAAGAAAAATGGAAAGCAAAATTATGGCAACCAGGAAGCATACCACTCACAACTATAAAGATGGAAGTGTTGTTGCCCCTAGTCTTCCACAACCTATAAGGTTGACACCACAACAATTGGAAGAAAAAATAGCAAATGGGCTTTGTTACAGTTGTGATAGCAAATACACTAAAGGTCATAAGTGTGCTGAGAAGAAATTATTCTACATAGATTGTGAAGAGGAAGAAGAAAAGGAGCAAGAAAGGTCAAAAGAAGAGGATATACTCCAGGAACAAAGCCTAGATAAGAAAGAAATGAATCCGACCATATCTTGTAATGCATTGGCTGGAATTACCACTCCTCAAACCATCAAGATAGAAGGACAAATCAAGAATAAAAAGGTAATAGTGTTGATTGATTCAGGAAGTACCCACAATTTTATTCATTGTAAGGTAGCAAAAGAATTGAATTGCTTCCTATATCCAGCACCAGAGTGTCAAGTGATGGTTGCAAATGGAGGAACAATAAATTGCTCTGGAAAGTGCCATAATATCAAGCTATCCATGGGAGAATATGTATTGACTAGCCCAATGCTTTCCATTCCAATGGGAGGTGTTGATGTTGTACTAAGAGTCCAATGGCTACAATCCTTGGGTACAATAGCTTTTAATTTTCAAGAACTTTTCATGAAATTTTTTGTGGAAGGAAAGGAAGTTGAATTAAGGGGTATTGCAGGGAAACCGAGAAAGATAATCAGCTCTAATGGTATGACAAAGCTTCTAAAAAAGGAACAAAGAGGTGTAATTGCACAATTATGTTCGCTAGATGTTTCCACATCGAAATCATCTATTTCTCTAGATCTCCAAAAAGTCCTGGACAATCATTTCAAGGTATTTGAGACTCCCAAAGGTCTCCCACCTATTCATGATCATGATCATGCTATTCATCTGATTCCAGGAAGTGTTCCTCCAAACATCAGGCCGTACAGATATCCCTATGCCCAAAAGAGTGAAATTGAACGTATGGTTGCAGAAATGCTAGAGGCTGGTATAATTCAACCTAGTCAAAGTTCTTTCTCTGCTCCAGTAGTATTGGTGCACAAGAAGGATGGATCATGGCGCATGTGTCCGGATTATAGGGAGCTCAACAAGCTCACTATTAAAGATAAGTTTCCCATTCCTGTCATTGATGAATTACTGGATGAATTGCATGGATCAATTTACTTCACCAAGTTGGATCTTCGTTCAGGATATCATCAAATCAGAATGAAGACCGAAGACATTCCGAAAATAGCATTTAGAACTCATGAGGGTCATTATGAATTTTTGGTCATGCCTTTTGGCCTTACCAATGCACCTTCTACATTTCAAGGTTTGATGAATTCCAATTTCAAACCCTTCCTTAGAAAATTTGTGTTAGTATTTTTTGATGATATACTAATCTACAGCAAGTCTTGGAAGGATCATGTTGAACATGTTGACAGGGTGCTACAACTATTGGAGGAGAAACAATTATATGCAAAAAGATCCAAATGTTTCTTTGGAGTACAAGAGGTGGAATATCTGGGTCATATTGTATCTCATGAAGGAGTTAAGGTAGACCCTAGCAAAATTAAAGCCATTAAGGAATGGAAAATCCCCACATCCATAAAGCATCTGCGAGGATTTCTCGGGTTGACAGGGTATTATCGCAAGTTTGTTAAGAATTATGGGAGAATAGCAACACCTCTAACAACATTATTGAAGAAAGATGCATTTTCATGGACTCCAGAAGCAACAAAGGCCTTCGAACATCTTAAAGAGGCAATGTGCCAAGCACCGGTCTTAGCTACACCGGACTTCACAAAAACCTTTATTGTGGAATGTGATGCTTCAGGAAATGGAATTGGTGTTGTTTTAATGCAAGATGAAAGACCCATTGCTTTTGAAAGTCATCCAATCAAGGGAAAGTTTTTACACAAAGCTATTTATGAGAAGGAAATGTTGGCAATACTACATGCACTTAAGAAATGGCGACCCTACCTAATGGGAAGACACTTCAAGGTAAAAACGGATCATGATAGCCTTAAATACTTTTTAGAACAAAGATTATCCTTTGAAGAACAACAAAAGTGGGTCACAAAGATGTTGGGTTATGACTTTGAAATCATCTACAAAAAAGGGAAGCAAAATGTGGTGGCAAATGCACTCTCAAGAAAGGATGAGGATGTGGAAGCATTGTTGTGCGCCATTTCTATTATCCAACCAGATTGGATAAACGAAGCAAGGGAGGAATGGAAGAATGATGAAGAAGTGTGGGCATTTATTCGAAAGTTACAACAAGATTCCAGTACATCTGATACATTTAGCTGGCAAAATGATTCGTTATGGTACAAAGATCGCTTATACCTCTGTAAGAATTCCCAACTCAAACAAAAGATTCTTATGGAATTGCACACTTCTCCCTTAGGAGGGCACTCAGGATTTTTAAAAACTTACCACAGGGTTAAGAAGGAATTTTTTTGGGATGGCCTTAAATCGGATATTCAAAAGTTTGTGGCGGAATGTTTGGTTTGCCAACAAAATAAAGTTGAAACAATTAAGACCCCGGGTCTATTACAACCTTTATCCATTCCAAGCCAACGTTGGGAGGAGGTTTCAATGGATTTTATCACAGGTTTACCCAAGTCTGAGGGAAAGAGTGTCATCATGGTGGTAGTTGACAGACTTACCAAGTATGCACACTTTTGTGCATTATCACATCCATTTAAAGCCAGTACAGTTTCTACTGCATTTATGGAAACAATTCAAAAGCTACATGGAAACCCAAAGATTATTGTAAGTGACAGAGATCCCATTTTCACTGGAAATTTTTGGACAGAATATTTTTCTTGTCTCGGTACTCAATTAGCTTATAGCTCATCTAATCATCCTCATTCTGATGGGCAAACTGAGATAGTAAACAAATGTTTGGAAGGATATCTTCATTGCTTTGTATCTGATAAACAGACACAATGGGTCAAATGGTTGCCTCTGGCTGAATGGTGGTATAACACTTCCTTCCATACAACAACAAAAATGACCCCATTTATGGCACTTTATGGATATCAGCCACCATCCATCACATCATATTTAAGAGAAAATTCTAAGGTTCAAGCAGTGGAACATCACATCGAGCATCAACAACAAGTCCTCCAACTCTTAAAGGATAACCTCGTGTTAGCGCAGAATAGAATGAAACAACAGGCAGATCAACATCACAGCGAAAGAAGTTTTGATGTAGGTGATTGGGTATTCCTACGGCTACAACCATATAAACAAATGTCCCTCAAGCAAGCTAAGAAGGATAATAAATTATCACCAAAGTATTATGGTCTATAGGTGTTGCAAAAGATTGGTACTATGGCATACAAATTGGAGCTTCCTGCAGCTTCTCGAGTGCACCCAGTTTTCCATGTTTCATGTTTAAAGAAGGTTATAGGCGACAAGCTCCCAGTTCAAACAATATTGCCAAAACTTGACAAGGAAGGAAAAATTATATTGGAACCGGAAGCAGTCACAGAAACAAGAACTCGATAGCTACGGAATCGATCAATTTGTTGAAAATGCAACAAGATGATGGAGCTTAGTGAACAGAAGTCGCCTTCACTAAGTGAGCCCGCAGGCTATTTTTGGCCCAAAGTCTATTTTTAGACTATGTCTATTTTTAGACATATGGATCATGGTCTATGAGTTGCAGGATGTTGTTTATGGATGATTGGTCATGTTGGTAAAAATAGATGGACTTCTATTTTTAGACATATGGGCGGAGTCTATTTTTAGACTGCCAGGCTAAAAATAGAAATAGCCGAATATTATTAGCTCTTAATAATATTTGGACTATAAACATTATCTTATCCTCTTGGAGCACTTCAGTTCGAGCTACAGATGTGGCACATGCAACTGTCAGAAGGAAATACGCTTTTCCTATGGGTCAGTTGAGCTATTGCATGGTGCACTTCAATTAGAACTCAAGTGATTGAGTTTCGTGGAGTTGTTTGAGGAGTTGATGGAGTTGTGTTCAATTGAACTAGTTGTATTTAGTCTAACTGCAGAATACACTAGTGATGAGTGATGTGAATTAATTATTAATTAATTCACTAATTATTAACTCATAAAGCAACTAAAGAATACATCATTTAACTCAGTGCATGGATAGTTCAGTGGAGACAGGTGTTAGAGGTGAGTGAAAGGGCAGGACAGCTGTCAGTTGTGACTATAGTTGTGCATGAGATTTGCACAATCAATGGATTGAGTATTGCCAATGAGGATTGCGTGGTTCAGCCAAGTGAAATACGAGTTTGTATTAGCCAGTCTCATCTATTCTCATGTAGGATTGCGCAGTGGAGGCAGGCAAGCAGCAGAGGAGATTTGAACCTGTGATTGATTCAGATCTGAGCTAGTTTGTGTGTAGCACGTGGAGATAGTACTGAGTACTTGTGAGGAGTATTGTACTATGTATTGTTACATGTTCTCTATCATTATAATATACATATAGTTAGGGGTTTTCAGCTGAATGCTTTCCCCGGTTACATACTGTGTTAATGTGCGCATGCGATTGATGTTTCATTGTTTTTAATTCCGCAAAATTGATGATCAACGTAGAGGAGGTTATGTATTATGCATGCATTCCGCAATAGTGTATAATCAGGATAATCTCTGTGAATAAGTGTTATATTATTCAAAATTTCTACATGGTATAAGAGCGAAGTTGATCATCAGATCTATTATTCAGAAAGTGATTACATTTTATTTCTTCAGGCAGAGTCTGTAATCGGGCCAGGTAGCCTCTGGATTCATCCTTCTTTTGGAAGGTGAGATATCTGGTGAATGCCCATACAGTCAATCTCTGTACGAGAAATACTTTGTTCTCACGAATTTTAGATCAGAAGCGGTTGAGTTTTGAGCTGGTGGAATTTGAATTTGCAGCAGTGTTTTCTTGGTGTCGAAGTTGAAATGTCTTTCAACGGATTGCGATTGGAGTATGCCCTTGAAGGAAGCTCGAATTATATTGCATGGAAAGACAGGACGGAGGCGGTGTTAGATGACAATGGGTTGAAGGAGTTCATAGATGTTGAGGTCCCAAAGCCCACTGATGTTGCTCACGTTGAGGCTTGGCAAAAGAAGACAACAAAGTGTCGAAGGATTCTGTTGGAGGGCGTGAAGGATCACATTGTATCCAGCCTGCATGGAAAGGCTTCTCCATACTTGATATGGAAAGCGTTGACAAAATTATTCCAAAGCAAGAGCAACCAGAGGAAGTTGGTGCTCAAGGATAAACTCAGAAACATTAAGTGTGAGAATGGAGACAATATGCCCAAGTATCTCACGAAGTTCACCCAATGCCGGGATGAGCTGGGAAGTGTGGGGGTGACTGTCGATGATGAGGACTTCGTGAGCTTGGCTCTCCTTGGTCTTCCGAAGAGTTGGCATTCCTATCACGACTCTGTCAATGGTCGGGAGAAATTGCCAGGATGGGAGAGACTTTGGTCGGATCTTGTGCAAGAGGAGATCAGGCGGAATACCAGGGATGGATCTTCATCAAAGGCATCTGATGAAGAAAATTGTGCTTTGGTTGCCAAAGCAAAGAAGGGGAAGGAGAAGGGTTCTCTTTCTGAATCCAGTTCTTCCAATGATAGGAAGAAGGTTGACAAATCGAAAGTGCGATTCTTTTGTTGTCATGAGGTGGGCCATTATGCTGCAAATTGTCCACGGAGGAAATCCAAGAAGGGATCCGGGGAAGGATTTGAAGGTGAGCCACTTGCTTCACATTTTGAGTTGGATTTCACACTCTTTGCATGCATGGTTTCATCCATGGTGGGAAGTGGTTGGTTTCTTGACAGTGGAGCTTCTTTCCACATGACCGGCGACAAGACTTTGTTCAGTACTTTGGAGGAGAAAGATCTCCAGATACTCATAGCGATGGGTAATGATGAGAAGTATAGTGTCTCAGGTGTAGGCACGGTTATTTTTCAGAGGGAGCATGGAGCTTGCCTTACCTTGACCGATGTCAAGTATGTACCAGGACTGAAGAGAAACTTGGTGTCGATCGCGATGCTGGAAGATAGAGGCTATGATGTAGTCTTCAGTAAGGGAAAGGTTTTCCTTGGACACATCATCACTAGACAGGTGAAGAAGATTGGTTCCTGGGTCAAAAAATTGTATGCTCTTGAGGTTCAAGATGCATGCAAAGCCTTGAGCAGCGAGGCAACTGATGGAGACTTGGTCGTTGAGAGGGAGCGTATATTACCTCTCAACATGCAGAGCCAGAAGAAGTCTTAGAAGATTGTGGAGGAGCCACAACAAGGGAAGCTGAGAGGAGATCGAGTAGAGACATCTACTCATGCAGAGACCTCTAGTAGGGGGAAAATTCAAGCCAAGTGGGCTGAGGGATCACATGCAGCCATACCTCCAGGTAGGAGGTGGGGCGATATAGAGTGATCGTCCCAAGGAGGAGGGGCAGGATCCTTGAGGTACCCAACCTCTTGGATGAGACCTTGCTACGGGAGCCCCGATGTGGAGTAGCAGGAACTGACTGATTGGGTAGAGACAGGTGCGGATGGATCAGCAGAGAGAGCAACAGTGTAGGGAATCCCAGGACAGCGCATAGCTAGCAGGCTGCAGCAATGCGAGAGGCACAAGTGTTTTGCACAATGCTAGGTGGCACAGAGAGGTGTGCAATGGTGCGAGATGCATGGAGATGTTGCAGCAGCGCAGATGTCAGAGAGGGAGCACTTGTCAGCAGCAGGTAGATCTTCAGCATCAGAGTATTTTCCTAACCCAGCAGAGTGGTCAATTGGGAGTGTTTTTGTTCCAAGTGTTGTTGGAGCAAGTGGACTGGGCAAATGTGTTGCATGCAGAACACTCCAGAGTTGCAGGATAGGGGTTGCAGATAATCCATATGTCGTTGAGAGGGAGTTTTGAAAATGCAACAAGATGATGGAGCTTAGTGAAAAGAAGTCGCCTTCACTAAGTGAGCTCGCAGGCTATTTTTGGCGCAAAGTCTATTTTTAGACTATGTCTATTTTTAGACATATGGATCATGGTCTATGAGTTGCAGGATGCTGTTTATGGTTGATTGGTCATGTTGGTAAAAATAGATGGACTTCTATTTTTAGACATATGGGCGGAGTCTATTTTTAGACTGCCAGGCTAAAAATAGAAACAGTCGAATATTATTAGCTCTTAATAATATTTGGACTATAAACATTATCTTATCCTCTTGGAGAACTTTAGTTCGAGCTACGGATGTGGCACGTGCAACTGTCAGAAGGAAATATGCTTTTCCTATGGGTCAGTTGAGCTATTGCATGGTGGACTTCAGTTAGAACTCAAGTGATTGAGTTTGGTGGAGTTGATTGAGGAGTTGATGGAGTTGTGTTCAGTTGAACTAGTTGTATTTAGTCTAACTGCAGAATACACTAGTGATGAGTGATGTGAATTAATTATTAATTAATTCACTAATTATTAACTCATAAAGCAACTAAAGAATACATCAGTTAACTCAGTGCATGGACAGTTCAGTGGAGACAGGTGTTAGAGGTGAGTGAAAGGGCAAGACAACTGTCAGTTGTGACTATAGTTGTGCATGAGATTTGCACAATCAATGGATTGAGTATTGCCAATGAGGATTGCGTGGTTCAGCCAAGTGAAATACGAGTTTGGATAAGCCATTCTCATCTATTCTCATACAGGATTACGCAGTGGAGGCAGGCAAGCATCGGAGGAAATTTGGACCTGTGATTGATTCAGATCTGAGTTAGTTTGTGTGTAGTAGGTGGAGATAGTACTGAGTACTTGTGAGGAGTATTGTACTATGTATTGTTACATGTTCTATATCATTATAATATACAGATAGTTGGGGGTTTTCAGCTGAATGCTTTCCCCGATTACATACTGTGTTAATGTGCGCATGCGATTGATGTTTCATTGTTTTTAATTCCGCAAAATTGATGATCAACGTAGAGGAGGTTATGTATTATGCATGCATTCTGCAATAGTGTATAATCAGGATAATCTCTGTGAATAAGTGTTATATTATTCAAAATTTCTACACAATTTCGGAGTATCTTATCAAGTGGAAGAACTTATCCGCTGAAGATTCCGCATGGGAGGATGAGAATTTTATACAGAAGCATCCAGAACTACTCAAGCGTTGAGGACAACATTTTTTTGAAGGAGAGGGGCATGTTATGTCCCTATAATACTAGTGATTACCTCATTACTATTGTAGTTGTATCCCTTATTAATATTGTTGTGCCCTGATTGTCCCCATATTGTTATTACTGTGCCCCATAGAATCTCTCTATTGTTATTTTTGTGCCTTTATATTATTATTGTTAGGTTGGCTGAGTTATATTGTGACTCCTTAGACTCCTATATATAGAAAGGAGGTTTTGTCATTTGAATCATCAAAGAATCATTCATTTGTGTAATGTAAAGGAGGTTGCCCCCTCGAAGAGGCTGAATTCTAAGGCGTTGATCTATCTTTTCTATCTTTTTGTGAGCTGGTTTCATAACAGACTACTAGCTTGATTTTTCATTATGTTCCTTTCAATGTTACAATACATATTTATACATGCTGAAGCATCCAATACCATGGACCGAAAACCATCGCGTCCAAAAACATGTGCGAAAATCATGCACAAAACCATAGGTGGGTCCGCCCAACCTAACATAGGGTCCAAAACCAAAATTTTCCAGGGCGCTGCCCCGGACCCCATAAAGTGGGGTTACGGGTACGCCTCAAACCCCATGTGACCCCCCCCCCCCCCCCCTCTAACCCCCGGGTAACTATGTGGGCTAGTTGTGGAAAGAATATAACGCAACCCAACATCCTAAATATGAATTTTCCTTTCCTACAGTTCCTTTTGGAGAATCTCCCAGTCCTCCTCGAATGGGGAAGCCCTAATCCTCCAGATATTTCCAAGTATGCCAATGACCTTCACTTGGTTGATCTTTCCAATATTGTGCCACTTGTATGTAGCTCTGGGCTTCCAATGTAGTAGAAATTTATGATAGAATCTCTTGAGAAGAGAGCTTTGGAAGTTGCTGCCATGAATCAAACCAAAATTTGGTCAAGCCTCCATTACGAATTTCCCCAAAATAGTTATTTTGAATGATTTCCTTATTGTTGTCAGCCAAATTCCATGTGGAAGAGCCTCACGTGAGGTTGTGTCTGTGCAACTTGGAGTCTATGCTAAGTCCTTGACTATATTTTTTGTCCCATATTAATTTCCAAAGATATTGACCCCCTTGAAGTCAATGCCACCAGAGTTTGGCCCCCATGACTCTATTAAGCATCTCTGGATCCTTGAGTCATAATCCTCCTCTTGATTTGGTAAGACAAAGCGAACTCCAAGCCACAACCACCCACTTATGTTCCCGGGCCGCTCCTCCCTAAAGAAAAGAGCGCATTAGGTTACGTATTGAACGCATGCCGCCTTTCAGTGTAGCTAGGACCAAAATTCTATAAGTTGGGAGTGATTGAAGCACCAATTTGAGGAGAACTAATCTTCCTGGAAAATTTAAGGCCTTAAAGGTCCAATTGTTTAGTTTGGTGAGAATTATATCCAAAAGATCTCTCTAGTGAATAGTTTTCAACGAATTCTCTACTAGTGGGGCACCCAGATAAATGATCGAGAGAGAGGCTTGAGATAAACCTAAGAGACGGGCAAGATGGGCTTAAATGCTAGGATGTGTATTGAAGAAGAAATCTTGCGACTTGTTGGGTTAAATTTCAGTACCAGAGGCTAACATGAAGTCATTCAGAATGCGCTTGAAGGCCAAGGCTTCTTGAACCGAGGGATCGTCCATCAACATAGTGCCATCCAAAAATTGTTGGTGAGTTATGGGTGCCAACCAAGTGTTGAGACGAATGCCCCACATCTCACCATTAAGCATAGAATGTCTAAGATAACACCTGCGACCTTCAATAGCCATGACAAAAAGAAAAGGGGAGAGTGGGTCTCCTTGGCAAATACCTCGAGAGGCACTAAAGGTGGAGGAGGATCCATTGATAAGGATAGAGAAGAAAGGGGAGGAAAATAAGGAAGCCACCCATTTAGCCCAATCATTAGAGAGACCAAAGGCTTTCAAAATTTGGAAAAGATAATCCCAACACAATTTATCAAATGCTTTTGACAAATCTTATTTGATTACCATACTTGATTTTGTGAACTTTTTCATAGTGTGTATAAGCTCATGCGCTACTATGATCTTGTCCAGGTTTGCTGACCCTCAACATATCCTGACTGCTCCTTGGAGGTGAGCAAAGGAAACAAGGGTTTGAGTCTATTGACTGTGATCTTCGAAAGGATTTTGTACACCACGTTACAGAGTGTGATAGGTCTAAAGTTACTTGGATCTGTTGCTTGTGTCGATTTAGGCGCAAGAGTGAGGAAAGTGGTGTTTAGAGCAGGGATTATAGAGCGTTTTCTTTGCAATTCCTCTATTAAAGCTAATATCTCCTCTCCCAAGAATGCCCAACCTGCTTAGAAAAAATCTGAGGTAAAAGCATCCGGTCCAAGAGCCTTATTTTTTGGGAGGCTCATCATTGCTTCCTTAACTTCCTGCAAAGCAATTTCCTTCATCAATGTCGTGTTTTGGTCTTCAGTGACCAATCTTAGAATGTGGGCAATTATTTTCTCCATGACTTGTAATATGTTAGAGTTAGACTTTTTAAGGAGATCACTATAAAATGAAGTAAGTTCTTTTTCAATATCCCTATAATCAAAAGCCATTGCCCATTCTGTCCAGTAAGTGAAAATATATAGTTATGATGCTTGTGTTTCAACATTAATTTGTAGAAAAACGAAATGTTCTTCTCCCCTTCCCACAATCATGAGATCTTAAATTTTTACATCCATAAAGTCTACTCCTACTTCCATCTTTCATTAATATCATAATTTAAAATTAATATTAAAACTATAATTTAATATTAATACTAGCACAATTAATAAAATAATTTAATACTAATACATATATTAGTTACCATAAACATTAAAAAAATACTAATATTATTTTACCCTCATATAAATATTTATCATGTATGAATTTTGTCTCAACATAATACCCTCATGTTATATTATTTTCTAAAATAAAATGAAAACCTAACCTAACTAGAGTATTATTTAACTTTTTTAAATTCAAATGATTTGTCTAGATTAATTGAAAATACAGCCTTTAAACCCCAAAAAAAATTCTGTTTTTTTCAAGTACGATATATGAATGGCGAAAATGGGATATGAATGGCAATTAAAGGTGGAAAAAGCATTGGTCTCCATTCATTTTTTTATTTGCAGCCGGGGATAACTTGTCAGACCAGAGTCTACGGCTTTTAACGTGGTGACTTATGAGTCGTGAATGTTTTGAGTGGTGTCCCATCAATGTTTTCCCATGAGCTGTCGGTTCAGTTTTTTCCTTTGTCTGGCCGGCTGGCCACGTGATTCCGATCCCCAACAAGGTATGGTTGTGCATGTCAGTCTATTTCTTTTTGACCCGAGATAGACTTGGTGCTGTCAATGGTCGGCCACTACGAAAACGCGCATTCAGACCTAAAACGCGCCTTCAGACATAAGCAAAAACCAGGGGTAAAGGGTTTCATGTGTATTGCTGTATTTCTGCATAGAGCGTGTTTCCTATTGCAATTCTTCACAGCTTCTCTCGGCACTGAGAAACTCCTAACTCATCGGCTCTCTTGCAGTCTCAGACTGAGTCGTACTCATCGCCATCCTTCACATCTCTCCCATCTCTGTGTCTATTTTCCAAATTGGAAATGGCCGCATCCTCCTCCACCGCTGCCTCTACTTCCACCTCCCTTAATCCTGGCAACACGAGCAATTCCGCTTTTGATGTGTTTTTAAATCATAGAGGCCCCGATGTCAAAAAGACCTTCGCCAGTTATCTCTACCGTCGGCTTACTTCGTACGGATTGAAGGTCTTTCTGGATCGGGAGGAATTGCGGCAGGGAGAGTATTTTAACTCTGAAATAAAAGGGGCTATTCGAACAGCCTCTGTACACGTTGCCATTTTTTCCCCGGGATACGCTGACTCAACCTGGTGTCTAAATGAGCTCGTAATGATGCTGGAGTCAGGGGCTAAAATAATTCCAGTGTTTTACCAAGTGGAACCCTCTGATCTTAGATGGACCCAGGGCAAAGATACTGTGTATGCACAATCCCTGAAGAAACTTGGAGAGAAGACGGAGTATGAGGCTCAAACTGATCCTCAATCTCCTCAAAAGAAGCTGAGACACAATGCAGCCACTATTGAAAAGTGGCGAAATGCTCTTTCTAGAGTTTCCGGCATAAGCGGTTTCGATCTGCAGGCGTGTAACGGGTAAGCGTTCAAACATCCTTCCCGGTGTTTCTGTTACTTTATATTGATAGATATGCACATACTATGTTTCTCACTGGTTATATTGTTTTTCGCCAGTGACGAGGGCCTCTTGCTAGATAAGGTGGTTGAAAGTGTGTTGGGAAATGTGAATAAACCATTGGATGTAGCCAAATATCCAATCGGTTTAGAAGAAAAAGTTAGCGATTTTGAAAATCAAGTGTTACAGAGTGGAAGAAAAGTTCAGGTAGTAGGGATAGTTGGATTAGGTGGTGTAGGAAAAACAACCCTTGCAAAAGAACTCTTCAATAGGAAAAGGAAGAGTTCAGGTTATGCCTTATCTTGCTTTTTAGATGATGTAAGAGAAAATGTAGGTAAAGGCTCTTTAATAATATTGCAGAGAAAACTTCTTAGGAGCTTGACTGGGTCAGATCTGCAGATAGAAAACAAAGATGAAGGTATACAAATGCTTAAAACACATCTCCTCTCTCAACAGATTTTATTAGTTTTAGATGATGTAGATACCGTAGATCAGATTGATGAACTTGTGCCAGATCGAACTTGTATCCACTCAGATAGCTTAATATTGATTACATCTAGAGATAAGGGTGTGCTCACGAGATCAGGGGTCCAAAACTCATTAATTTACAAGTTAGGCGGGCTAAGTACAGAACGCTCACTCAAGCTCTTTTGCCAGCATGCTTTCGGTCAGTCCGATCCACTCCCAGGATTTGAAAACTTGGCCCGGGACTTCGTAAATGCCTGTGATGGATTGCCTCTATCTCTGAAAGTGTTCAGTGGACTTCTCCATGGAAACAATGATCTGTCTTATTGGTGTGAGAATAATGTAGAAACTGAATTAGTTATGAAGATGTAGTTATGAGTAGTTAGGAATTGGTTACCAGAAACGGTTATGAGTTTCCTATATAAATGAAGATGTAATCAAGCAAATGATCAATGAAGTTATGAAGTTTCTGTGATCGCTGTTTTTAAGTTGGTATCAGAGCTTTCTTTAGTGAACGCCTCTCTTCTTTTCGTGGGCAGGGAGAGACCTCCTGCCATTAGAGTGTGCGTGAAGACTGCTGCGTGTGAAGACTGCTGCGTGGGGCGCTGTCTGTCGGGCTGTGGCTGCTATGTGCTGCGTGGAGTGCTGTCTGCAGCAAAGCCATTGTGAAAAAAGAACCGATCACAGCTTGGGTGTGTGAGTTTTGTGTGCTGCGTGGAGTGCTGTCTGCAGCAAAGCCATTGTGAAGAAAGAACCGATCACAGCTTGGGAAGAATCCGGTGCAACAAATCCGTGAGTTTATTTCCAGCATTTAGATTGAGTGTGCTCCGACTTCTTACAGACCCGTCTCTATTTTCTGGCATTAAAATATAATATCGTTACATACAGACCCGTCTCTATTTTCTGGCATTGAAATATAATATCGTTACATAACCCTACGAGCGTTTACTGTTTTCGCATGACTGTAATTGCTGTAAATCTGAGCCAGTTACCAATTTCGCTGAGAATCGTTATCTGCAGAGAACTGGAAGGTTGTCTGTGTTTTGTGTCGCGTGTTCGCCGAAACTGTTGTGTTTTTTTTAAGAGGGGAATATCATATATATGAAAACAGTCAGCGAGACCTGTGATATAGTAAACAGTTTTCTGTGTGGGGCAGCAAATTATTAAAGGTGTTTTTGTGGTGGTGTTTTTGTGGTGCATTTTTCAGATTGTGTGGTGTGTATTATTGTTTAAGAAGCTTGCCATTTTTTGAATTTGGTCATTGGTGGAGAAATGGCTAATCCCCTTGCAGATTCATATTTAAATGAGTCGTCAAAACTTGATGGAGAAAACTATGTCAATTGGAAATTTAAGATCATCACAGTAATGGAGGCATACAATCTCTGGTCGATTGTAAAAGGTGACGAGACCAAGCCTCAACCTCCTAATAACACTCAAGATTGGGAGAAGCGTGAAGTGAGAGCAAGGGTGCTGCTCCGTATGTCAGTGAAGGACAATATTATTCCTCACATTCGGGACTGTGACACTTCGAAGGCGACATGGGACACTCTTAAAAGTTTGTATGAGACTTCTAATGCAAATCGTATTTTATTTTTAAAAACAAAGCTGCTATCTATCAAAATGGATGCCAATGAAAGCATTAGTAACTTTGTTTCCCGAATTAAAGACTTTAGTGATAAGCTTGGTGATATTGGTGAAAAGGTTTCTAGTACAGACTTGGTAACTGTTACTTTAAAGGGGTTAGTCCCCGACTATAAAGTCTTTATTTCAGCTCTCTCAGCTAGGCCGACACCTCCTACATTTGAAGAATTGGCTGGAATTCTTCTTCAAGAAGAAGAGCGCATGAAAACATTTGAACTGGAGTCAAATGGTTCTGATTTGGCTTTGACTGCCAGAGGCCAAAGATCATTCCGAGGGAGACCATGGGACAGAAACAAAGGCCATTTTCAAGCAAAGCAGAAAGGTAAGGCACCTCCTGATTCTTATGTTAAAAGGAACATTGTATGTCATTATTGTGGAAAACCTGGACATCTGGCAAAAGATTGCTATAGGAGAAAGAATAATGAATCAAATCAAAGACATAACAGGCATAATGGAAACTACATAAACAGAGACACCTCAGTGAATGATGGATTTAAAAATCTTAAGTTATTTCTTTCTGATGCTGCATTGTCTGCTGAAACTGATGATGAGAATACTTGGTTTATAGATTCTGGTGCATCGGCACACATGACTTGTAATAAAGAATGGTTTGATAAATATTTTGAGAAATCTGATGGTACACACATTTACTTAGGAGATGATAGGTCACTTAAAGTTCAAGGCTATGGCATAGTAAATGTGTACTTACCTAATGGACAAATGAGACAGATTCATAATGTGATGTATGTACCTGCTCTTAAAAAGAATCTGCTATATGTTTCCGCTATCACTGATAATCATCTAAAAGTAGAATTTGGTAAATTGGGGTGTATAGTGAAAGATGTTCAGGACCACTACAAGGTTGTTTCTACAGGTACCAGGGTTGGAGGATTGTACAGATTGGATGTGACAGTCAAGCGCCATGTTGCATTGACATCTCAAGAGACATCGACAGCAGAATTATGGCATCACAGGTATGGGCACATTAATTACAATGATTTATCGTTGTTACAAAGGAAAACAATGGTTGAAGGTCTTCCTGAGATGAAGTGTGAACATTTACCATGTGAAGCTTGTGCACTTGGTAAGCAGCATAGAGAAGAGTTTCCTGTTCATACTGAGAAACGGAAGTATGATATTCTTGAATTAATTCACACTGATGTATGCGGACCTATGCAAACTAGGTCTCTTGGTGGTGCTTTATACTTTGTTATTTTTATTGATGATAGATCTAGATATACCTGGGTCTATTTCGTTAGAAGGAAAAGTGATATATTTGAGTATTTTAAAGAATTTCGAAATATGGTTGAAAAACAAACAGGAAAGTGCATTAAAATACTCAGATCTGATCAAGGGGGTGAATATAAATCCAAGGCATTTAACACCTATTGTAAATCTAATGGAATTCAACAACAGTTCACAGTGCCACATACCCCTCAGCAAAATGGTGTTGCTGAGCGATGGAATAGAACCTTGGTGGAATCTGCTCGTAGTATGCTGCAAGGTAAGAACATCTCTAATGGTTTCTGGGCAGAAGCCATTAACACTGCTGTTTATCTGAAGAATCGATGCCCCACTAAGAAATTAGTTTTTCAAACTCCTTTTGAGGTTCTTTATGGTTATAAACCTGATGTGAGTCATTTCAAAGTCTTTGGATGTACTGCTTTTGCTCATATTCCTGAAGCTAACAGAAGAAAACTTGATGCCAAGTCCATCAAGTGTATTTTCATTGGATATTGTACGGATCAGAAAGCCTATAAATTGTTTGATCCAAGTTCCCATAAACTATTTGCAAGTCGTGATGTATTGTTTCATGAGCAGACTGATAAAAGTAATACAAAGAATAATACATGGCATACTTCTAATGATGATGCACATATCAAGCTTGATACTATGATTAAACAGGAACAGGAACAGGTCCAGGTACAGGTACAGGATCAGGATGATAGCAGCAGTACGAGCACATCTAGCAGCAGTGAGTCATCACAAGGGGGTGATACACCTCAAAGCCAACGAATCATGGATAGAACACCCACACCAAGAAGGTCATCCCGACAGACTCGGCTTCCTGAAAGGTATAAAGACTATGCCTTAATGTCTAATATAATGAATGTTGAAGAACCAATTGATTATGAGCAGGCTAAACAACATGAACCATGGATTAATGCTATGAATGATGAGTATGCTTCTATTATGAAAAATCAAACATGGGAATTAGTGGAACTTCCTGCAAATAAAGTTCCAATTGGAAGCAAATGGTTGTATAAAACAAAATTTAAAGCAGATGGTACAATTGATAAATTTAAGGCTAGATTAGTAGCAAAAGGATATGCTCAACAGGAGGGCATTGATTATGAAGACACTTTTGCACCAGTAGCTAAGTTGAATACAATTAGATTACTAATTGCCTTAGCCACAAAACATAACTGGAATATACATCAAATGGATGTCAAATCTGCTTTTCTAAATGGTGATTTACAGGAAGAAGTTTATTTGGTTCAACCTGAAGGGTTTGTCAAACAGGGACAGGAGCATCTGGTTTGCAGGTTAAGAAAGGCCTTGTATGGTTTGAAACAGGCACCAAGATCATGGTATGTAAAGATTGATACCTTCTTTCTTCAGAATGGGTTTGTGAAAAGCAAAAATGATCCTAACTTGTATGTAAAGAAAGATGAAAAAGGACATGTTGCTTTAATATCTTTATATGTGGATGATCTCATTATAACAGGCAGTGCTCACAAGTTAATTGAAGAAATTAAAGTTCAGTTGTCACAGGTGTTTGAAATGAAAGATTTGGGTGAAATGCATTACTGTTTAGGCATTGAGGTATGGAGAGAAACTGGTAAAACATTGATTACTCAAAGCAAATATACAAAGGAGATTCTTAAAAAGTTCAATATGATAGATTGTAAAGCTATGTCAACTCCCTTAGAACAGAATGCAAAGTTGTACAAAGAAGATGGTTCGAAAGAGGCAGATGGAACATTGTATCGTCAGTTAGTGGGAAGTTTGAACTATCTCACCACTACCAGGCCAGACATTGCATACTCAGTCAGTATCCTTAGTCAATTCATGGCTAAGCCTTCAGGAAATCACTGGATTGCTGCAAAGAAAGTTCTCCGATACTTAAAGGGAACAGTGAATCTTGGTATTATGTATACTGATGTATCTGATGTTGTACTGACAAGTTTTTCTGATTCAGATTGGGCAGGAAATCCAGATGACAGACGATCTACCTCTGGCTATGCATTCCATATTGGATCAGGGGTCGTATCTTGGAGCAGTAAGAAACAGCCAACTGTTTCTTTATCATCAACAGAATCAGAGTACAAAGCTTTAACCAATGCCACCTGTGAAGCTATTTGGCTGCGGAGAGTTCTTGCTGATCTTGAAGAAGCGCAAAGTGGTGCAACATGTATTAATTGTGATAATCAGAGTGCTATCAAATTAGCACATAATCCAGTTTACCATGCTAGAACAAAACATGTTGAGTTACAGTACCACTTTGTACGTGAGAAAATTGAGTCCAAAGAAATTGGGCTGATATTTTGTAACACCAAGGATAATGTGGCTGATATATTTACTAAGCCCCTTGGTAAAATCAAATTTGAAGTTTTTAGAAATCAGTTAGGTATTGTAGAAAATCCATTTCTCCATTAAGGGAGGATGTGAGAATAATGTAGAAACTGAATTAGTTATGAAGATGTAGTTATGAGTAGTTAGGAATTGGTTACCAGAAACGTTATGAGTTTCCTATATAAATGAAGATGTAATCAAGCAAATGATCAATGAAGTTATGAAGTTTCTGTGATCGCTGTTTTTAAGTATTGGTCTGCCCAATTGGTTCAACTTCAACAGAGACTTCCTGAAGACATTAAAAAAAGGCTTCAAATTAGTTATGAAGCCTTGAATGAAGATGAAAAACAAGTATTCTTAGATATTGCTTGTTTTTTCATTGGACAAAGAAGGGAAATGGCCATTAGCATATGGAACGTCTCAAAATGGGGAGGCTGGGTAACATTACAAAATCTACAAAACAAGTGTTTGGTCGAAGTAGACTCCGACAATAGGATAAGTATGCATGATCACCTACGGGATCTTGCAATATGTGAAGCCAGTGTTAAGCAACCACTTAGGTTTTTGCATTTTGATGACTTAGTGCGGCAATCAACTGTAAGTAGTCAATCCCTCAAATCCTTTCCTATTTTATTCAATAAAGACCGGGGTTCATTATCACCTGTAATCACTATCATTTTTTTTTTATGATGGGCAGGGAATAATACCCGTGCGGGGAATTAGAATGGTTCTTAGCGAATACCATGATGATGATGATTTTGATTGTATTCAAATGACGAGGTTACACCTTGTTGATACTGAAGGTTCCCTCTTGGAACGCATTCTGAAGAGCGCGAAGTCGCCAAATCTCATATGGCTCCGCTGGAACAAGTGTCCATACTCATCTCTCCCTCCTCTGATTCCAATGAAGAAGTTAATGTTTCTTCATGTGTCTGGGGACAAATTAGAAACATTGTGGCAACAAGAATCACAGGTAAATTGAAATTTGTTGTATAAACATTTCTGTTTAGTGGTTATTATCAAAATAGCGTCTCGGAATAATTTGAAATGTTTAGTAGATGAGAATCGTGATCCACATATAAATATCTTTTTTGCAGCTCCCTTTATGTTTGGAGGAGTTGGACGTATATGGATGTGTGCAGTTGAAGAACATATGGGGGTTGGACCAGCTGACAAAACTTCAGTGGTTAAATGTTTCTGGGTGCGCTCAGTTAGATGAGCTGCCAAATATGGAATTATTGACATCTTTGGAGGGCTTGTGGGCAGACGGATGTACGCAGCTGAAGAGGATACGGGGTTTGGAGCAGGCCACAAAACTTCAGAGGTTAAGTGTTAGAGGGTGCGCTCAGTTAGATGAATTGCCAAGTATGGAATTGTTGACATCTTTGGAGGGCTTGCGGGCAGTCGGATGTACGCAGCTGAAGAGGATACGGGGTTTGGAGCAGGCCACAAAACTTCAGTGGTTAAATGTCAGTGGGTGCGCTCAGTTAGATGAACTGCCAAGTATGGAATTGTTGACATCTTTGGAGGGGTTAT
This sequence comes from Pinus tabuliformis, assembly GCA_031772625.1. Classification (NCBI taxonomy): domain Eukaryota; kingdom Viridiplantae; phylum Streptophyta; class Pinopsida; order Pinales; family Pinaceae; genus Pinus; species Pinus tabuliformis. Next base: position 1,980,805,993 of record CM062816.1, on the reverse strand, counting down.
GGGCACGGAGATGTGCCAAGCTGAGGAACATACGGGGGTTGGAGCAGGCCCCAAAACTTCGAAGGCTAAATGTTAGTGGGTGCTATCAGTTAGAAGAGCTCCCAAGTATGGAATTATTGACATCTTTGGAGGAGTTGCGAGCAGGTGCATGTTGGAAGCTGAACATTGTACGGGGCTTGTTGCAGTGTACACAGCTTCGAAGGCTACATCTCTGTGGGTGCTGTGAGTTAGAGGAGGTGGAATGTGTTGAACATTGTACGTGGTTGGAGGAGCTTGAGCTCGGTTGGTGCCCCAAATTACAATGTCCAGTCTGGGAGTAGGCGGCGCTGGCGATTTAAAATCAAAACAAAAGAGGCGGTCATAAGACTATTTCATAATTGGGGATGTTCACAGTTGGTATAGTACACGGTCATTTTTATTTTCAACATGATTTTGAATGTTCTTTTTATAAGTAATACGTCTCCTTCGGTTTATTTATTGATTAACTTAAAAAAAAAGTTGTTGTTTAATCAAATCTGAAAATTGTATGGGGTAGCAGTCTGTTTAATCATACGTTTCCTTCGGTTTATTTATTTATCAATTTAAAAAAAATGTTATTTTTTATAATGATTTGAAAAGTTTTCATTAAAAATATATAAACTTTATTTTAAGGCTTAAAATAATGTTTAAATTTTAATATTTAAAATAAAGTTCAAATTTTAATATTTTATTTTATTTTTAATAATGGATGAAAACATACAAGGTATATAATGATTGAGAATAAATACTGCACACAGTAAATGAATTTGAATTTGTTAGACGTGGAAAGTAACGTAGAAATCAAATATTTATTGATATCTATATTGAAAATTTATAAGATTGTTTTATTATTTATAATCATTATTTAAGTGGATATAAATATTAATAGGTATTAATATATTTATTTATTGAATTGTAATTATTTATAAATTATATAGTTAAAACATATATGATTAGAAGTAAATGTTTTAATATATTTATTATTTAATTTTTTTTTTAAATTGAAAGGATGTAACTTGGAAAAAAAACAAAAAAAACTGTACTTTTTAGTATTATATTGTTTTAGTTTCTTAATTTCTAGTAAAATAAAAGTAATTAAAAATTATTAGAATAATTAAAATTTTAAAGGAAATAATAAAGATGACTAATCAAATTTTATGTGAATATATATTATTTGATGGTTATACGATAGAGGAATTAAAGGAAAATTTATTTATTTTGTCTTTGGCTTTTTATTGTATTAATGGATAATACTTAGTTGGGATATGGTTTAAAAATCCTCTTTAAGTAAACTAGGTATTAAAATCTAGAAACTCTAATATTTGCACATAAATATAGATGAACTTACTTATTATTATATTAAAGTATATATTTTTGTATTCTTAGAATTGTGAAACATATTGCTTTAGATAACAATTTTTTGAAAATGATTTTTTTCACCTTGGCATAACTTTGCCTCATGATTATGGAATGTTACTATTAATTGCCATTGGAACACTTCTTATATGTTTTTTGGTATATAGGACTAAAGTAATCAAATTTTTTTGTTATGCGTTTAAAGTGAATTCATTACTTATTATCACGGAACATGCTTCACTCATCATTGTAAATGTACAAGTTTTTTCTTTCTTTTTTATCTTTTAATGTGCTTTTCCTCATATTTGTGTTTTGGTTTGAATCATTTTTTTTTTCAATTAAATTGTTTTATAAACCATTTCTGAAAGATTTTATATTGAATTTCATACACATATATCTACTTTTTTTTCCTGTGGAAAAAGGCGCACTTTCTTTATTGATAAAGAAACTGCATTTCGCAGATGCTTTGCATATACAATATTCAGGGCTGGCCTGTCTATCACCAAAACATTCAAAATTGTGTTCCGCCTCATGTGTGAGGCTTTTCATATAAAAAGTCTATATAAATACTGAAGCTCTTCGCAGAGAGCCCTGTACTGTCTGTACTAATGAAAATAAAAAAACAGTGAATAATTACATTTGGTCTTTTTAGGCTATAGATCCAAAAAGCAAAAAGATACAATCTCATTTGTGAATAGTTCATGTTCCAAGCTCTATGAACGGCCTGTGGTAATACTGATGGATGTTGCCGTCTCTTTCCTCCACGATCAAACAATTAGTGTTGTCCTTGAGCGCCGCCTCCTTGGATAAGATGTTAGCAGCTAAGTTGCGTTCCCTGTAGATGTGACAGTAAGAGAAGACATCAAAATGTGTTATGAGTCAGTTTGTTTCATCCAAAATGTGTTGTAGAGAGTATGTATTGCAATGAGCTGTTTTATTTATCCAATTGCATATAATTTGTGAGTCTCCAAATAACTGTAAATGATGGCAGTTTTTGGACAATGCAAAATGTATGAGGTTTTTGGCCAAAATGAGCTCTGCAAAATTGTTTGTCCCCTTTCCCAGACCCATTTGTATTTTGTATACATGGGATACAGATAGATGAAGAATAGACCCCCCACCACATCCCATCTCCTGTGCTGATCCATCAAAATAAGCCCATGGATGGGCTGGGTTGATGACTTCTGGTGTAATGATCCTATGGGTCGGCTGGTCTTCCTCTTCAGGTATGGAGCTGTAATCGGCTAGAAGCCTGGTGGTAATGGAGGGCCAGTGAGGGGGTCTTTGATGGAAGATGGCTTGATTCCTGGCTATCCATATGGCCCAACAAATGAGAAGCGGTATGTTTTTTAGTCTGATAGAGTTAGTAGTGCACCAGATGTTCCATGCTTCAGTGAGATGAGAACCCTGCCATTTCAATGCAGAAGAGATCAAACCGAGGAAGCCATTCCATAGTTCTTGAGTGAGAGGACAATTTAGGAAAAGGTGTTCGGTATCCTCATTGTCACTTTTGCAGAGATGGCACCAGAATGGCCCTGCGAAAGATCTTTTCATCAAGTTGGCCCCAGTCGGGACTTTGTTGCGGAGGATGGACCACATGAGCAATTTTGTTCGAGGGGGCGCCTTCAACTTCCACATCTGCTTCCACCATTGTGCCAGTTCCTGTGGTTTGTGCCTCTCCATCAGTACTTGGTAGCCTATCTTGGGGGAGTATATACCATGTTTAGCATGTGCCCAGATAAGCTCGTCCTCGCCCTCAGTTATTCTGATGTGGGCCTCCATCAAAGCATTTGTATAATTGCGCCATTCCTGCTGCCAACATCCAGGGATGTTCAGATCGTTGGCAGTTCTCCAAGCTTGCTGAAAGATGGTAGTATGTGCCTCATCTGCAATCTGATTGATGTGCACAATTCCATTGGCCTGTAAGTGTCCTCTTAGGCCTTCAGTGAGCCTGTGAGTGTTTCCACAACCCACCCAGGGGTCAGTGCCAATCTGTATCTTTGTCCCCGATCTAATTCTCCATGTCAGGCCACTGCGAATGAGCTCCTTTGTGTTGTTGACAGCCTTCCAGATAATAGAGATGTTATTCCTCCTGGTGTCTTGTCTGATCCAGTCTTGTACACTTGATGGATGGATGTATTTGGACACTGCTACCTTCGTCCAAAGACTGTTATTGTTTAGCAGTTGCCACCCTAACTTTGCAGCCAAGGCTTGTGAGAAGGTATCCAGCCTCTTAATGCCCCATCCTCCCTAGCTCTTTGGTAGGGCCAATGATTCCCAGCTCGTCCATGCAAATATTCTCCCCGGCTGATTCCCTTTCCACAAGAACCGACAACATAAGTTTTGTAGGCGAGACAGGATGCCTCTGGGTATCCAAGCCAGTGTCATCCAATAAACTAGTGTGGCTTCTAAGACAGCCTTGATGAGTACCAGCCTCCCTGCCCTGGAGAGATATTTGTGGTACCAAATGTTGAGCCTCTTCTCCACCTTTGATATGAGCCATGTCTAGTCTACTATCTTATATCCAAGGGGTTTTAGCCTATATCCTAGATATCTCAACCCTTCTTCTATTTGGACTTCTGCAAAGGCAAATCTTCTGAGAGCAAACTGGATCTCGTGTTGGGAGGCAGTTATAGTAGATTTTGCCTCATTTAAGACCATGCCTGTGGCCTTTAGGAAGATGCCAAGGGATCGGTGAAATGCAGAGGTGTCCCCAATACCCCCATTTAAGAGGATCAATACATCATCCACAAACAACAAGTGGGTGAGGGTGCAGTCTTCAGTAATTTTGATACCCCTTATTCGCCCCAGTCTGCAATCCTCTCTGATGGTTCAGCTGAGGCCCTCCATGATGAGAAGAAAAAGTAAAGGTGAGAGTGGGCATCCTTGCCTCAGTCCTCTTTCCGCATGGAAAAAAGGGGAGGCAGAGCCATTGATAAGCACGCTGAAGGATACATTCGTGATACAACACAGGATCCATTTGATGAAGGAGTAGGGGAAGCCAAGATGGGTTAGCAGCATATGAAGGTAGAGCCAGTTAACCCTATCAAATGCTTTGGATAGGTCAATCTTCAGTATCATGCCTTTGAGTTTCCTGGTCTGTACAGAGTGGAGAAGTTCCTGTGCAGTGCCAACGGCCTCATGTATTTGTCTGTTCTGGAGAAAGGCAAACTGTTTTGGGGAGATATGGGCTGAGAGAATGGGCTTGAGGTGATTTGCAATAATTTTAGCAATGATCTTATAAATGCAATTGCATAGAGAGATGGGTCTGAAGTCGTCAAAGGATGAGGGCTTATCAGATTTGGGGATGAGGGCAATAAATGTAGAGTTGAAGCTCTCCCACATTCTGCCCCTCAGTCGACATTCTTCAATCAATCGCAGAAGGTCTGTTCCCAGAATGTCGAAAAAAGCTGTGTAAAACTCGACTGTCCATCCATCCGGTCCAGGGCTCTTATCTTTTTTAACCATTTGAGGGTTGCTTCCAATTCTCCTAGGCTCACCTCCTTAGTCAGTTCCAGCTCCGCTTCCTCATCCACAAATCTAGGAAAAGTTTGTGCAATGCGCATGACCTCCGCCAGGGTGGCGGTTGGGGGCTCCTTGTATATTCCTTTGAAGTGTGCACTTGCTAGAGATGCGAGTCCCTGGAAAGTGTTTACAGTGGTGCCATCCTCCTTCTTGAGCTCCCAAATAGTGTTAATCGCCTTTCTCCCATTTGCATGTCTGTGAAAAAACTTAGTGTTATCATCTCCTTCTTTGAGCCAGATGGCTCGGCTACGGAGTCTCCAACACTCCTCTCTGTCTTTCAGTATTTGTGCCCTTTTTTGGAGGAGGGCAGCCAACTTGTCCTTTTGTTCTTGTGAGGTAAGTATCCCCTCCGAATCCTCCTCCATTTTAGCAATTTCTTCTTCTGCTAATTTGAGCTGGTGCTCATCCTGTTCTTTTTTCCTCCTTGCCCACTCTTTTGAAAGCTCCTTTAGGGCATTCATGTTTCGTGCAAACCCTTCTGCAATGAGGCCTTCTATGCCCACAGGGTGAGCCTTCCAATAGTCACTGACTGCCTTCAGATAACTAGCATCCTTTAACCATGTTGAGTTGAACTTAAAGGGAGCCTTTGGCTTATTATGGGCAGATAGCAATTCCAAATAGATAGGCCTATGATCTGAGACCCCTCCCAAGCCAACCCACTGTCTAACGTGAAAGCCTCTATTGACCAGAGCTTCACGGATGAGAAAACGATCCAATCTTCTGGCCAGACTGGCCTCTCCAGTTCTATTGTTCCTCCATGTAGGCTGGATCTTTGCAGTGGGAATGTTAATAAGATTGTGGGAGTCCAATAAATTCTCGAAGAATACCGACAGAGAGTCCATTTGAGCATTTGGTCCCCATGACTCCGCATAGCCCAACGAGAAATTTAGATCACCTCCGAGAATGATATTGTCTCCTTGTAAGGTGGAGGAGGTGAGCAAATTCCTCCAGAAGGCCTCCCGGTCTCGGCAAGGCCCATAGATATTGAAAAGCCTTAAACAGGATTCCAGGGTCGACGAGTAGATGTCAACACCCAAAAACCCCACCCCTCCCAAGACATTTAACAACTTAATGGAACGGTTGCAAAAGCCTAATGATAATCCCCCTGATCAGCCTATCGCATCCAGGGAGTGAAAGGACCAGTTGGGGAGCCATGATTCCAGGAGGGGTGAGATGGAACTAGCAGGTCCAAGAGTTTCTTGTAGAAAGATGATGTCCACAGGTTCAGTAGATAACAATCGTCTCAGGGCTAGTTTTTTCCCAGGGCTAGCCAGCCCCCTACAGTTAAAAGATAGGATTTTCATGTAGGGAGGGGGGAGGGGGCATCCTCTGCTCTAAGACCCCAAGGTATTTTAGTCTGTCTGCCTGAAACAATCTCTTCACCCGCCCGATGTTTAGCCTTGGTGAGGTGGGAAGGCCGACCACGGGGGAGCTTTGGGAGATAGGGGAAGGAAATGATCCCAAAGCCGACCGCATCCTTGCCAAGTGAGTGGAGCTTAGAGCGCGTCGGATAGCGGTGGTCCGTGTAGGGGGAGGGCATCTGAGGGGAAAGAGGGAGGGACTCTGGGAGAGTGGGTTGGGGAGGAGGGTTCGCGGAGGGAGGGGCCGCCATGGGGCAATGTAAGTTGGGGAGGGGTTGTAGTGAGGGGAAAGGGGGGCAAGGGAAGGTCAAGGGAAGGGGGAAGGAGCTCATCGGACCGTCCACAGGGTGGGAAGTAATAACATGTGAATGCAATGCAGATGCCTTAAAATAATCACAAGCAGAGATAACAGAATGAGAGATAGAGGGAGTCGTACCCACGATAAAAGCCTCCCCTAAAGCCGCCTGAGCTCTCATCAACGGTGGAGAGGGTGGCCAGAGTGGAGATTTTCCCCGCTTCTTGCTGGGTCTAGGGTCAGCGACTTCGGTTCCCTCGGCAACATTATGTATCGGCTGCTCCACTGACGGCTGCTCTTGCTAAGTAGGCTCCGGGGGTGCCTCATTATGCTGCTCATTATCCCTTGTCCTCTGTCCCCTGTTAGGGTTCAGGGGGCAGTCTCTATATACATGGCCAACCTTATGGCAGCGCCGGCACCTATAGGGCACACCTTCATAATCCAGAATTTGCTTTCTGGTGAAATTCCTCCACTGAATAGTGATAAACTCTTGCAGACCCCCTCGCGTATCCATGTGCACCAGGATGCGTGCATAAGACATCTTCCCTGTGACGAGGTAGGATTTATCCGAGCCCATATACGAACCGAGCGAGTTCCCAATTCTCTTGAAAATCTCTTCTGACCAGAAGTGTGGGGGAAGCCCTAGTAACCTGACCCAGATTGGTCCTATCCCCAGCTGTTCAGATTCCGGATCGAAAAGAGGCGACCATCTCTTCAGGTGGACCGGAGCTTGGTCGAAATGCCAGTATGAGGATAGTACCCAGTTTGTATGGTCCGACCGAGCAAACCTGAAGGCGAACCAACCCCGCACGAATGTCTGTATGGTGGGTAGATCTGCAAGTCGATGGCCCCATACCTCGGTCACCCATGCCTTTAGTCTTTCAGCTGAGTAGTTCCTGCCACGAATCCTTCCGACCAGGACCCTATCCGCAATATCCATGGATTCCGCCAACTGAATGTCTTCCTCCAGCCGCAGGATGACGTCGTCAATCTTCGATCTGAAACACTTTGCCTTCTTCCGGGGCCTCGCCTCCTCTGATAGTGGCGCCCTTGTGTCCAAATTGCTTCCAGGGTTTGAGAGATCCTCAGGGCCGAGTGGGGGGGACGATTGAGGGGCGCCTGTGAGGTCCGGGGGGCTGTTAGGGTTTCCAGGGAGAGGTTCGGGGCTGTGAACCAGAGTCGGCGGTGCCGGATGCGGAGGAGCTGACGAGCAGTGCAAAACGAAGGAAGGTCTGCTTGTGAGGGGGATGTAAGGAGGGTCAGCCCATGACTTCGGGAGGTTAGGGTTTACGCAGCCCGTAACAAACCCTAACGAGGACAGGGAAGCCAGCGGGGTGGAGAGGGACGACCAGGTAGGGGGAACGTCCAGTAGGATGACCGGGCGACCAAACGGCCCTGAGATTGGAGGCAGGTCGGCAATGGCCTCGTTCAACTCACAACTGAATGGAATGCGGTCTGCCCTTACAGAATGTGGTGATGTCCAGACTGAACCTTTCGGCAAGGGATCCTCCGAATAGTCTACGATATCGAGGTCCATTGCTGTCGGGGAAAGTTAGTGCCAGCTGCCTGTAATCGACAAAGAAAGGTGATAGTGAGGGGGAGGCAGCCCTAAACGGAGAGTCGTGGTAATGGTAAAACCCGACGCAGTAAAACCTTCTGCAGGCCAAGAGAACAGGGTTAGGGAGGGATGACCGTAGCCCAGGGACCAGTCTACGTGGTAGCCCTTACGCCTGCCATCTGCTGCAGCAGTCTGCCTCCACGTTCGATCAGCCGTACTCACCATTGCCATCATGCTTCAGAGCCTCCATCGTCGATCCTTCAGGCCTTGTAATGTTTTGTTCTCTCATACACATATATCTACTTCTCTAAGTTTTAACATAATTTTTTCATTGTCTATCAATCAAATATATTTACATTTTGGATGAGTAAAAAAAAATAGCCAAAATGTTATTTTTGAAAGTGAGCATCATCTATGGGAGAGAAAGGAGCATGTGTGGAAAATGTCCCTATTGTGCAAGTTATGTTTTCCTAAAACAAAGTTGTTGAACCTTGACTAAAAAAAAGTATCATCAACTCACCAACAAAGAACCATCAAATATAACAAGCATTTGGTTTTCAATTCTATTTACATTATTCACATAAGAACGGACACATGCACTTATAGTTGTTTTCCAACATATTAGAAGTTGTCTAAAAGGTAAATGCTAATTTGAATGAGAAGATTATTCACAGATAAACCTACACATGCACTTGATAGTTGTTTTCCAACATATTAGAAGTTGTCTAAAATGTAAATGTTGATTTGAATGAGAAGATTATTCACACCTACACATGCACTTGATAGTTGTTTTCCAACATATTAGAAGTTGTCTAAAATGTAAATGTTGATTTGAATGAGAAGATTATTCACAGAAGAACCTACACATGCACTTGATAGTTGGTTTCCAACATATTAGAAGTTGTCTAAAAGGTAAACCTTGAATGAGAAGATGTGTGAAAACGTTTGCCAAATGTTGTTCTAGGCAAGGTGATATTATTGGTAGTAGTTACACAGATGTTGGAGGGGTTGTTGCCCAAAGTGTTTGAAGGAATGCATATTCAACATTGCATTTTTAATTGTTCAATAATAGGAAAAGAACAAATTGTAGGAGCTTCAAGAAGATGAGTTTGTCTACATACATGTGGCAAACAAATGAAGGAGATCATAAAGGTCATATAAAAGAAATAATTTATTACTTACTCAACGAACACATTAACTCAACAAAATTGACAAAATGAAGGCACATGATATATAGAATGGTAATGAAAATCTATACACTACAACAAACAGATAAAACATGGATAATAAGTAATTATAAACACTCGAATAATAACTTAGTGTATTTTTGTGTAAAATATACGTATTGGTCCAAAAGAAAATTTATATGAATATGAAGTAGTGGTGTGATAAAATTTATATGAATGTAAGAAGTGTTGTGATACCACAATGTTTTGTAGCTTTAGTTTGTTTGAATGGGTGAGCATTAGATGTGTAACTTAGTGTATTTTTGTGTAAAATATATGTATTGGTCCAAAAGAAAATTTATATGAATCTGAAGTAGTGGTGTGATAAAATTTATATGAATGTAAGAAGTGTTGTGATACCACAATGTTTTGTAGCTTTAGTTTGTTGAATGAGTGAGCCTTAGATGTGTGAGCGTTAGATGGGTGAGTGTTAGATGGGGTGAGTGTTAGATGGGTGAGCGTTAGATGGTTGAGGGTTAGATGTGTAAGAGTTAGATGTGAGATATTTTTTAAATCCAATTTTTTTATATTGTAATATTGTTTTTTATTAATAAATTTATGAACAATTTTTTAGATAAAAGAAAATATAATATACATATCACATTATATAACATATAAATAGTACCTATAAATTAACATCCATCTTACCATAACCATTTTTAAATTTAATTAATAAGCGCATACAAATTTAATATTTACAATATAAAAAGATTTTTAATTATGAATATTTACCATGGATATTATTAACTTCTAAATAGGTTTTTTTACAATACCATGGGACAATACCCAGAAGAGAAAGATAGAGACAAGGAGGGAGAGGAGGGAAGAAAATCATAATACCATGGGCTAATACCATGGCTTATCTGGGCCATCTAAGATTTAGATTATGGATCTAGGACTTTAATTATTTTGTTACAATACCATGGGCCAATAACATAGCTTATCAATACCACATGCCCAAAAACCATAACTTATTTCAAAATCAAAATATTTTACAAATAATTTATTTTAATTTAACTTTTTAATATTTTTTAATTAAATTTAGAAGCAAAAAGGTTATAATTACTCTTGAGGTATATCTACACCCTCCATCCTCACGACTACTAAAAATATTCCCATATAGAAAACTGAGGTTTTAATAAATTAAAAGTGAGAATACTTTTATATATAGATATGTGAAATTTACATAATATAAATAATATTATAAAGAACTCGGATAGATGCATCCTAACCAAACGATCCAAGCGAAGAGAGAAAGCAAAGTGACTAAAAATAATAAAGGAAAGATAGTGCATGATTCTTTTAAGTTTTTTATTATTGTTTTTCTTTGACATGGTTGATCCAAAATATAGGTTTAATATTTTATAACCAATTATATATATATATATATATATATATATATATATATATTAGATACTTTCTTAAATACAATACAATGGGATCATATTTAAGAGAGAGAGATATATATTAGATACTTTCTTAAATACAATACAATGGGATCATATTTAAGAGAGAGAGTGAGATGGAGGGGGAATAGAGTGGGGGAGAGAGACATAGAGGTGGGAGAGACAAGGAGAGAGGGTGGGGGGAAGAGGAGGAGAGAGAGGGAGGGAAGAACAAATACATTGAAGGATAGAGGTGGAGAGAGAGAGGGAGTGACAAGGGAGAGATGAAGATGGAATTAGGGAGAGAGGAGACGAGGGCAAAGAGAGAAAAGGAGAGGGTATAGATAGGCAAAGAAGGGGAAGAGAGAGACGAGGATACATAGATATGGAGGGGGGAGAGAGCGGGAGAGTGAAAAGGAGAGAGGGAGGGAGATAGTGACAGAGTTGGAGGGTGGAGAGAGAGGGAGAGTGTGATGGGGGGGAGAGAGAGAGGGAGGTGGGAGAGAAAGGGAGAGAGAGGGAGAGTGTGATGGGGGGAGAGAGAGAGGGAGGTGGGAGAGAAAGGGAGAGAGAGGAAGGAGGAGAGAGAGGAGAGAGAGGGGGGGAGAGATATGGAGTTGGAAGTGGAAGAAAGACATAGAGAGAGAAAGGTGGAGAGGGAGAGGGAGTGACAAGGGAGAGATGGAGAGATGATGAGGGAGAGAAGATAAAGAGGGAAGAGAGAGAGAGAGAGAGAGGGAGATAAGGGGAAGATACAAAGAGAGAAGGGGAAGAGAGGGAGGGAGAGGGAGGGAGAGGAAGAGGGAGGGAGAGTGAGATAGATAGCTATGGAGAGAGAGTGTGTATATTTTCGGGGTGAGAAGGAGAGACAAGGGGAGATAGAGATATAGATGGAGGGGGAAGAGAGGGAAGAAGACAGAGGCAAAGAGAGGGAAAAAGAGAGGCAAATAAAGGGGGGAGGAAGAGAGATATATGTGGAGAGAGAGAGAGAGAGAGTGTGTATGTTTGGGGATTGAGATAGAGAGATAGTGGGAGATAGAGATATACATGGAGGGGGTAGAGAGAGAGTGTATGTTTGCGGGCTGATATCGAGAGATAAAGGAGAGACAGAGGGAGATATAGATATAGATGGAGGGGGTGAGAGGGAATAAGAGAGAGATAGAGAGGGAGGGAGGAAGAGAGATAGATATGGAGAGAGAGAGAGAGAGAGAGAGAGAGAGAGAGAGAGAGAGATGTGTGTTTAGGGGGCTGAGATAGAGAAACAAATAAGGAGAGATGGATGGAGGTATAGATATAGATGACAGGGGAAGAGATGGAATAAGAGAAAGATAGAGAAATGGAGGGAGAGGCGAAGAGAGAGAGACGGGGGAGAGAGGGAGGGGGAGAGAGAGGAGAGAGGGAGGGGGAGCGAGAGAAGGAGAGAGGGAGGGAGATAGACACAAAATGGAAGGTGGAGAGAGAGGGAAGAATAAAGAGAGACACAGAGACAAACACAAACATAGAAGTTAGATCTAGAAATTTATGAATATTTTGGTTTTTCACTAAAATATACGTTTTGATTTTAGTGTAGTTGTTGATTTCTAATACTAATTTATCGCTTGCACTAGATGCATTGATTTCAATGTAGATGTCGATTTCTAATCTTATTTAATACTTTACACTAGATGCATTGATTTCAATGTAGATGTTGATTTCTACTCCTATTTGATTGCTTGCACTGGATGCATTGGTTTCAATGTAGATATTGGTTTCTAATCCTATTTGATTACTTGCACTAGATGCATTGATTTCAGTGTAGATGTCGATTTATAATCCTATTTAATACCTTACACTAGATGCATTGATTTCAGTGTAGATGTCGATTTCTAATCCTATTTGATACCTTACACTAGATGCATTGATTTCAGTGTAAATGTTGATTTCTACTCCTATTTGATTGCTTGCACTAGATGCACTGGTTTAAGTGTAGATATTGATTTCTAATCCTATTTGATTGCTTGCACTAGATGCATTGATTTCAGTGTAGATATTGATTTCTAATCCTATTTTATTGCGTACACTAGATGCATATATTTCAATGTAGATGTTGATTTATAATCATATTTGATTGTTTGCACTAAATGCATTAATTTCAGTGTAGATATTGATTTCTGATTTGATTCAACTAGATGTATGGTGTACATAAATTTCAAAGTAATTAGATTGATATTGTGCATTGATTTCAGTGTAAGCACATCTATGCCTCCTCCATCTATATCTCTATCTCCCATTGTATCTCCTTTATCTCTCTATCTCACCCACCAAATATACACTCTTTCTCTCCATATCTATCTATCTCTCTCCCCCCTTTCCCCTTCCCCTCCCTCTCTCTCTCTTCCCCTTCTCTCTCTCTCTAACACTTCTCTCTTAATATATATATATATATATATATATATATATATATATTCCTCTCTCCCTGTCTTTGCCTCTCTCTTCTCCCCTCTCTCTCCCCCCCCGCCATCTATATCGTTATCTCCACTTGTCTCTCCTTCTCACCCCGAAAACATACACACTCTCTCTCAGTGTAAGCACATAAAAATTATTTATGATGTGAATTGACTTATGTGTTATAATAATTCAACCATAAATAATACTTGATTTTTCATCCTAAATAAAATGTTCACTTACCCGAAATGTTTGCTTCCTAAAAATCTAAACTATTTGTAATTGGCTACATTCTTATTATTCCCATTTTCCATCATTCAACATTGTAATCACTTTGCATTCAAATGCGTAATAGAAAATAACTACCATTGAATATTATTTGGGGTTTAACACTCCATAAGTCACAATGATTGACTTTGGAGAAAACTACTATTAATATTGGAGAGCAACAAAGACAAGGTATGGTGTTTACTACAATAGTTTGAGTTAAATATTTGAATGGTCTATGATTTCAAGTGCCCTTTTCATATGATCGATATGAGAAAATGGCAAAACGAATAGGTGTGACAATAACAATAGTAGAAGAAAATAGTTTTAGATTGATCGCAATGAAGATTGTTTGTAATTGAAAATATTCTTATTATTCACATTTTTTATCATTCAACATTGTCAAATTGTCACTTAACACTCAAAATTTTTATTTCGTCATTTTTCATCATTCAAGTTACTAACAATCTCTCTCATCTCAAAAAACTGAGGTAACTAAGAAAATTTAAAATTAAATTGACCAAATTAATCTTAGACATATTTAGCATATTTAAAATGATCAAAATAATTAGATGTTCAACAAATTGTGTATGACCGCATATGACTAAAACCATCCTAGATCCATCTTAACCCCAGATCTATCAAGCTTCGAGAGGGATCAAATCTCTCGAGGTGTAAACCTTTCCTCAAGTTTTGCACTAAAAAAAGAGGTTTGCACCTCAAGAGATTTGATCCCTCTTGGCACTTGATATATCCGGGGTTAAGATGGATCTTGTGTATTACAAATGAATGCAGGGTAATTAGTTAGCCTTATTTGGATGATGAAGAAAATGTTTGAATAACCTAATTGTTAAGATTGTAAAAATGAGTAGGAAAGTTGGCATTTAGATATGTGACTTGATATAACACAATAAGTCAATAGAAGATTAAATTTGATGTAAGAGCTTTGTAATAGGAAAATGTATATGCATGAGGGACAAGATAAATCCTTTATGGCACATTAAGATCTACTAGGGAGTGTTTGAAGATTGATAAGTTTTGGATACTCCTCCTAGAATACTGCAAAATATTTATGAGCACAAATTACTATGTAATTCAATATAGAAAAATATGAAATATTTTGATAAATTAATGAAATAGAAAATGAAATGCAAGTGATGAAAAATGGTAATAATTAACCAATAACAAAAATAACATTTGCTTAGTTATGGAGTAGTTACATTGACAATGTGGATATGAGAAATCGATTAGAAAAATGTAATTACAATGCACATTAACTTGTCAAATGAGATACGTGGGCACAACCCTAGCATGGATTAAGGCATTTTCCTTTGGTAGGGTTGTTTTGTTTTATTCTTGTGTACCTTTTGAAGGTAAATGCCAAGAGGTGTGAAGGTCCTTCAAGGACATAACTCTCTTGATATTGCAATGGAGGTTAGACTTTGATGTAGCTCTAACAAGGTTAACCACAACCCATAAGTTTGATGGTAACATCAATTTTGATCAAGATATATTGAAACTTTAAGCTATCTTCAATCATTAAAGAAACATTATGGTTACTATGTTCAAAATTACTAAACACAATAAATAAAAGACAGGTCTCTTAATTGAATTTTAATTGAGAAATTATCTTCATTTAAAAAACATTTAAAATTTTTACACCAATCAGTTTAACCTCTAATTGCTTATCTTCAATTATTAAAATAACGTGGTTATTGCTACTTTCAAAATTACTAAATTCATAATTTTGTTAATTTTTTTAATTGAAATTTTGTTTTCATTAAAAAAAACTAACACAAATAATTTGTGTTATTTAAAAATTTATTTAATTTACAAAGTTTTATATACCATTTCTACTCGGTAGAAATAAAGATCAAAGTTTAGTTTAATATAAAATATTATATTTAGATGGTTTTTACCCTTGAGAGTTTTGGGTATACCTTTAATAGTGAGAAAAATAGTAGAGTTGTTGTGAAGACAACCCTTCCTTACGCTTTAGAGCATATCTGGAGATTCAAATCACTAATAAAAAAGGTTTGTCGATATGTTTAACTATTAAAATATTTAGTGTCATCAAAACTATCTGAGACTCACAATTTAATTATCTTATGGAATAGTTTTTGTCCTTCTCAATTAAATTTCACACTCAACTCCTCCCCTAGATTATTTCACACTCAATTCTTCCCTTTATTTATGATGTAACTAAACTCCACACAAACCAATCAATCAACAATTCCTAAATTAATTAATATAACATATATTTAAAATATTTATTGATGATGATGATGATGGTGGTGGTTAACGTCCGCTGAGACCAAACATTGGTCTATCAGACCTAAAGAAACAAATTATTTATTCTAATTTAAGATTTTATTCCTATGCTCAAAAAGCTTGGAGAGAAGCCTCTCGAGCTCACTATAATTTTGACATTGTAAAAGGCTAGGAAGTTCAGTATTGTAACAAAGATTGTGAAACTGAGATCTAATGTGGTTGTACGTGGGGCACTCTAAGGGGAAGTGGTTTTCATCCTCGATGTTCCTATTCTCACATATATGGCAGATCCTTTCCATCCATGCTGTTTTAGGAACTGCCCAACGACCTGTTTCACAATGGAGCTCATGAGAATTCGTTCTAATCTTTGCTATATTAATTTTCTTCTTTGAGCTAGTTAAAATAGAGAGATACTTTTGATCTTCTAGGGTGGGGTTGATGACCTTCTTATAATAAGTTAATTTTCTTTTAGCCGCTAAATCTTTCTCACACCACATTTTTTCTTTGAACTTAGAAGTAACAATATCTTTAATGTTATTAATGTTTTGCAATGCATCATTCTCGTTGATCTCCCAATAGTTTAACCAGGCCCTTGTGTCTTTATGCCACCCCCGATTGAGCCTTAGGTGGTTTTGGCTGGAATTTAAAGCTAGCTTAGGAAGTCTATGATCGTCTATGTTATTGAGTTTGTGCTTGTACAGCAGAAACCTAATCATAGCTAGGCTCTCAATAGGGGAAAGACCTGCTTCTATAAGGAGAATAGGATAGGGTGTATTACTTTTAATTTTTAGGTTATAAGTTATAAAACACTTCTGGATTTGCTCAATCTTCTCCATGATTTTCTAGAGATGCTGCAACCCCAAACCTCACAGCCATATAAGATAACAGGAGTGACTAAAGTTTCAAAGAGGAACTTCTTTCTATCCCACATTACGAGGTTTGTTGTTTTACAATTATTTTCAAGACCAAAATAAGCTTTCCACCCCCCATTAATCCTTTTCTCAATGCTATGGTCCCAGTTGAGCTTGTGATGAATATCAATTCCTAGGTACTTGTAAAAATACACTTCCTCCAAGTTATTATTGTCATACATAAAATTAGCGTAAGTGTCCTTCTTAGATTTGATAATCATAAATTTTGTTTTGTCAGTGTTAACAGTCATACCCATGGAAGAGCAGAAATCCTTAAGAAGCTTGAGTTGCTTATCAAAATCAGATGGGCACCTTGCGAAAAGAACAATATCGTCAGCATAGAGAAGAAGGATGACGACTATCCCAGCTAAGATCGTGCCATCACATCCTGCTTCCTCTAAATAGCCTTCAAGATTATCGATGTAAATGCCAAATAGGGTAGGGGAGAGGGGGAAACCTTGTTTAACTCCGATGTTACACTTAATTTAATTAAGATAAATAAAATAAATAAATAAAAAGTATAAAAAATGATTTTTGATTAAAATTTTAAAAATTAAAATAAGAATAAAATTATTGGCAAAGTTGTAAAAATTTTTGTTTCTCTTTAATATGTGTTTGTATATATTAAAAAATAAAATTAATAATTAAACCACCTAGATCTATCTTAACTTGTGATCTATCAAGGGCAGAGAGGGCAAATCTGAATTTTTATTAATATGTAATTTCACTGTGTCAAAATATTTCAATATTTTTTTTTTCATATTTTTTAATGTAATTTGACCGTGTCAAATTGTTTAGATAACATGATATAACAGGACATTACAACATCTCTTCCATACTGGGATGGAGAGTGTCTCTTGACCCAAAAATGTAATAAAACTAAATTTAAAAATAATGAGAGATGGTTTTTGGGCATGTGGTATTGATGAGCCATGGTATTGGTCTATGGCATGATATGGTTAATAATATCTAAAGTAAAGTGGGGTGAATATCCATGGTTAAAAATTTTGTTATATTGTAAGTATTATTTTGATTGTGAAATGAGAGATGATTTTTGGGCATGTGGAATTGATGAGTCATTCTGTTGGCCCATGGTATGATATGGTTAATAATATCCACTATTGGTTAAAAATCTTGTTATATTGTAAGTATTATTTTGATTGTGAAATGAGAGATGATTTCTGAGCATGTGGAATTGATGAGTCATCCTATTGGCCCATGGTATGATATGGTTAATAATATCCACTATAAAGTGGCGCTGAATATCTATGGTTAAAAATCTTGTTATGTTGGAAATATTAAGTTTTTATGTGCTTATTAATGAAATTTAAATATGATTACAAAATTATTATTTTAATTTAAACGGGAAATGAATCTTGATTTATAGCTACTATTTATATCTTATATTTTAATGTGATAGAGGTGTAGATATATATAATCATTTTTTCTTTTAGATTTAATCAAAAAAATGTTATAAAATTAAATTTAAATAAAATATTTTGATTGAGGTGTAGATATATATAATCATTTTTTCTTTTAGATTTAATCAAAAAAATGTTATAAAATTAAATTTAAATAAAATATTTTGATTGTGAAATAAGAGATGGTTTTTGGGTATGTTGTATTGATGAGCCATGGTATTGGCCCATGGTATTGTAACACTTGGAAATAATGCTTACATTAGTAAATTAATAGATTAGGTTGGTTGGTTGTTGGAATTTGTTGAGAAATTTTCTTAAGAAGCAATTCCTTGTTTGGAATCTGTTGGATCTCATGAGCACTATTTATGTGGCTTGTAGTTTGGTTTTGATTATAATACACAGATTATTTTTGTCTGTAATCTATCTACCATGATTTCTCTACCAATTTATTTGTTGGTATGAGAGCTTGTATGGGAAAGGGAGAGCCCACGAAGATGGAAGAGATGTGAGATTTGATTATTTGTACATGAATTAGTGTAGAGGTGTGTCTGAGTGATTTGTGTGATGTTGTAATGAGATCCACGGGAGAGAATGATAGAGCACTTTTTACAGGGGATAGAGGTGAAGGAGGATATGTAGAGTTCCCTGCTTTAAATTTCAGATACGAGACACTACTTCGTTACTAAGGCATTTCCATTACGTTGTGTGATTCATCTATGCCTATAAGGATTTTACTTGCCCCGTTGTTAGCTTTCTGAATTTTGTACTAGCTTTTTGAATTCTGAGGATAGGGTATATATGTTGGTGAGCATGGAATCAACAACGAGTCCTATGAATGAGATCCCTGGAAGTTATGAACCCCTATTTCTGAGCACTCTTGCTGATCGATTCGAATATTTCGTCACAGAAGGAGTCGATTAGTTTTTTAAGCGCCACATAGACAGATACAAGAGCACAGTCTTTAAGGTCAATACGTCGCTGGGTCTGCGCATCATGTGGGACTCGTGAGTGATAATGCTGTTGGACATCAAGAGCTTTCCCTTGCTTTATGATCTCAGCAAGGTGGAGAAGAAGAATATGCTCACCGACACTTACATGCCCAACACTGCTGTCACCGGAGGTTATCATGTTGTTGTGGAGGCATATCAGTTTATATCCTGGACATTCTTGTTGTCTCCTCTCTTTTTTCGCCAGAGGAAACGTTACCATTGGTTTGTAAACCATATTTTTCCATTGGTGGCATTTGGTTTATAGGGTTTGGGGACTGAGACCTGCGGAGCATTTGTAAATTGTAAGTGTTATTGAAGCCACGTGAATTTTGTTGCTGCTATGGAAACCATCAGAGGGAATGTTCGTTAAGGATACACATATTAAGAAAGCGGGTCGTCATTTTCTTACTGGATGAATCCTTCGATGCGAAGGATAGGTTAAGATTTTATGTTTATTTAATTGGCACTTACAATAGGTTTTTAAGAGTTTATATTTTGGTTAATAATGGAAAAAGTGAAAATTGGTCGAGCATCCATCATTACGACCAACATTAAACAAGTCCGTAGCCAACCAGTGCAAATACTCGCCGCCAGAATTTTCTCGAATGGTCATAATCAGTGTTATTAATTTGGGGTTCCTGAAGGAATCCCTAAACTCTGCATGATCTCGATCAAAAGTGAGTTCAATACGAATTGGTTGGTGTCGCACATCAGTAGACGATACTTCTTCACCTATCATGATTCATTTATCACTGTAGAATACATCAAGAGCTATTTGAGGATTGAAATCGTCCACATTTGGTGCTAGCTGTGGGGTCTGAATCCCTGTTATTAATGCATATACCACAATCATACGACCTTTTTGGTGAGCCATTTGCAGTTGGAAATGCCTATTTTCTATATCATATGAATCAAAATGTGTGAATGTTGGACTGTTCGAGTACAAACCTGAGGAAGGACAAGATAATGAGTATTTTTCTTCTTGTTTTAGGCATCGCAATAAAGTAAAGGACAAACACAAGGTGGGCGACTTCATCTTGATTGGATACATTGATTCAGACTTCGATGGAGAAAGAAAATAGGGATCTGCAAACTTGATGCTCCGATACCATGTCAGACCCACATGGGATGTGAACAACCATGAATGATATAACAATCATGTTCTTGTATTTAGGGTTCTTGTATTTATTTCGAGGTGGCAATTCTCTTCTCTCTCAATAATCCCTCATTCCTATTCTTTCTAATTTGTCCTGATGATGGACCCCCTTTGGGGTTTGAAACGTTGGCAGAATGAACTGAGAACTGTGGTTAATCCGGATCATGAATAAAAAAACTCCCACAGAAGTCTAAAATCTAACACAACAATCATGTCGTTGAGTGGAAAATTGGTCTCTTGGATAGATTCAGACATGCAAAATCATTTCAAGAATTTGATAATAAAATTCCATACCTTGAAGGGGGGATTCCTATACTGGATCAATCCATGGAATCTTCTTCTTAAGTACCCTCTCCCCCACATGAAGCTCCAGCCACTGATTATACTTTGAGTGATGTGATTGATAGAATTGGGAGACTCAATCTTGATTCAGTGCCAACTTAGACAATTGAGTAGCATGGGCCATCTCAGAAAGGTCCTCCAAAATGGCTGACAAAGACACTTGAAAGTGTTCATTCTGATGAGGTTGGAAAGATAGGAACAAGAAATTCAACTAGGAAAAATGGAAGTGATGTAGATGATTCTGATTCACCTGTTGATATGGATGTTTCTTATGATTGTGAACTGAATTTGTCTACTGTTTTTGAACAAAATTCCTTCAAAGAAGCTGCTTCTCTTGATGAATGGAAAGAAGCGATGAAAAATGAGTATGATGACTTGATAAAGAATGGAACTTGGAAGTTGGTTGATCCTACATTGGGAACCAAATCAATTAGTTGCAAGTGGGTCTACAAGAACAAGTATAAAACTGATGGCTTACTTGACAAGCACAAATCCAGGCTTGTGGAAAAAGGTTTTGCATAGAAGAAAGGGGTTGATTATGAGGAGACTTTTGTCCCCACAGAAAAATGGGCTACCATCTGGACACTATTTGCCTTGGCAGCTCAAAACGGTTGGAAAGTCCATCAAATGGATGTAAAAACTGCTTTCTTGAATGGAGATATGAAATGGAATGTTTTTATGTCCCAGCCAGAAGGATTTGTTGTGAAGGGCCAAGAACACTTATGAAAACTTGTGAAATCCTTGTATGGCCTCAAGCAAGCATCGCGACCCTGGTATGAAAAGTTAACTGAGCATCTTCTGAAACTCAACTTCAAACATTATGATCTTGATGATGCAACTTTGTTTGTAAATAAAGTTGGCAAAACAATTGTATATCTTGTGGTATATGTAAATGATTTTTTGATGACATGGAAAAATGAGAGCTACATTGCATCCATAAAGAAGGAATTGAGGAAAGGTTTTGAAATGTCTTACTTGGGCTATGTTCACTACTATCTTGGTATTGAAGTAACTCAACATCCGAAGTCTATATTCCTTTCTCAAAAGAAGTACATTGGAGATTTGTTGAACATGTTTGGCATGGATGAGTGTAATCCTTTGACTACTCCAATGGAAAAGAACCTGAAGCTCACATCCATTGAAGGAAAATAATTTGAGGATGCAACAAAATATAGATAACTTGTGGGAAGTCTCAACTACCTGACTACTACCAGACCAGACATTTCATTTACTGTTGGAATCCTCTACAGGTTTATGCAAAAGCCTTGTGAGGGACAATGGTCTGCTGCAAAAAGACTTCAAAATTACTTGAAGGGAACTGAAGACTTTGGACTCAAGTATACATAGGTGGGCGACTTCAGCTTGATTGGATACTCTGATTCAAACTTCGATGGAGACAAAGAAACCGGGGATTTACAAACTTGATTCTTCGATACCATGTCAGACCCACATGGGATGTGAACAATTATGAATGATAGAACAATTAATTACCTTTATTATTAACATATATGAACATTTATAATACATTCTTGTGACTGTTGGATTCATCTTCCAATGTCTCTTGGACTCCTTTGACCGTTCAGCCCCCACACCTTAATCCTTGGCGGATTAGGTGTCCAACAAACATTTCGTGAACAAATGGGGTATCCTCTAATGGACTGGAAATAAAAGAAGAGTGCGAGAATATCAACCTCTGACTACTTCATAAGGAAAAAGTGATGGAGGCTATGGCTACACCGAGTCTAGATCACAATGTCATGAAGAAGAGTCCAACACCAATTAGACTGTTTTTCTTGATTTGCTATGAAGATGTGACGCTCCTGATTAAACTTTCACAACCAAAGTCGTTTTCTATCCAAATTTGCATATATTTATTAGAGGGCACCAATGATTATGATATCAAATAATGGCCATTGGTTTTGTCCTTGTCTGGTTTAGTGCTTTGTTGCATTTTGGTACTTGATTATTTTCATTGTTTTTGGTGTGTTTTTATTGGAGTTTATAAAAAGTGCAAAACTAGTTAAATGAACAGAATAATATAATTAAATTAGTGGTTCTCTTCGTTATTCGGTGCAGAGAGAACGTATCGCTAATTTGATTGTGTGAATCTACTATTGGCTGATGGACCTTGTTGTGCTTCGGGCTTCAAGAGCATCAATTACAGGTTTTGGTATGAGATCCATGTGTATAAAAAGGCCAGTTGCATAATTGGCTACTGGATACAATCCAGTATCGAGATTGTCCTTTGGGAGATCGAGAAGCGTCAATTATACAAAGTTCATAAAATATGGTTAGAGGTGATTATGTCTTAAATTAGTTGAATGGGAAGCTCGAATATTATGGTGGTGAAAAGAACGTTGTCCAGAGACTTCAGAGTGGGGATAAGTGCCGAGGGAGACCAGTTAGATAGAGGCACTCTACAACCCAGTATAGGGTGAATGGGTGAGCGTTAGATGTGTGAGTGTTAGATGTGTAAGCTTTAGATGGTTGAGCATTAAATGTGTAAGAGTTAGATGTGGGATGTGAGTTAATAAATTTATGAACATTTTTTTAGATAAAAGGAAATATAATATACATATCACATTATATAACATATAAATAGTACTTATAAATTAACATCCATTTTACCATAACCATTTTTAAATTTAATTAATAAGCGGATACAAGTTTAATATTTAAATATAAAAATATTTTTAATTATGAATATTTACCATGGATATTATTAACTTCTTGTTGACAGTGCTGGACCCACCAACATTCAGGGGATCTCCCTGGTATGAAGTCCCAACTAGACCTCACACCGTTTGGTGTAGGAGTCTCATCTGGTACGATGGCCCTATTGCCATTATCTTAGATATTTTCCTTAGCTCTCCCTGTTCAACACATGAGAGTTTTATCCTTGTAACTTCAAGAAAGCGAGGTGAGTGTGCCTGGTGAGTGCTTAATGTAACTCTGTGTCTGGGTTCTATTATTGTCAAAAGGGGGAAGTAAAGTGAGCCTCTTGATGAGAGGGAATAGTCCCAACCCAGGAAGAAACCCATGTGAACAACAACAAGGGTCTATCCAACATCTAGCGAAATAGTCCACAACGGATGTGGCAGTCATGAAAAACAAATATCAAGGGAAAACACGTACACTGTACAACGGAATAGTCCACACAGGGGTGACAGTCATTGAAACCAAGAAAACACAAAGATGGTTTGTCTAATGTCCAGCGAAGTAGTCCACACGGAGAGGAAAACAATGATAAAAAATACAACACATCTTCAACAATATGAGTACTAAAATAACCGAAGTAGTTTAACTATCTTAGTACAGGTTAAGCAAACATGTATTACAAACGTTTAAGGAATAGTCTTACAAAAAGATACAAAACATGCGTAAAAATGTGCTGGCCTGAGACAGGCTTCTGAATTAAGCAAAAGATCCAAGACACATCTGTACACCATACATCACTAGTCCCAGTAGGGGGATGTTGGAGCCACTGCTCACTCTTGAAATAACATACTACAAACTCTCAAGGCTATGTAGGAGGAGCCAAGGTATATATAGCCAAGGGGGAATAAATGACCCTTGTGACTCTTTGACTTCCCTCATTACTGTTTGACTTCCTATGACTTTTCGACTTTACATGACTCTTCAACTTCATATGTGGGTCTCTTGGACTTCCACTTTACATTACATTGATTACAACAAGTATGTCCCATAGTAGTGATGTGGCTGAGACAACTCATGACACAACTCGACATGTATTAGCTGACTGTGGTGTCCGTGTCGAGATGTTGTGCTATTGAGTGATGGTATGTTCTCAGCGTAACATGTCTTCACCTCCACATGGAAAAGTGCATGGGGTCTTTGATGGTCTTCGTATTTTCTTGACGGTGCATGTGTATGTGTCCCTTTCGCTCGCTTGCTCGATGTGCTTCGTGTGTTCGTTCGACTATGAACAAGTCTTCTAGCATGCGCCTCTTCTTCATCATGTTCGTCGTCGCACCATGTTTCATCAATGTACCTGTTCCTACAATCACTCATGATGAGACAACATCAAATCCAAAAATCTCCTAGTCTAACATGATGCATTGTTTTCCGTTTCGGTGTAGGTGACCGAGAGAGGGACAAGGCACTGAAACTATGCAGAGTGCAGCACAAGTCGAGATGCGAGGCTCCGGAGCACTATCGGGAAAAACTGTGCAGATGTCACTGGGAGGCAAATTTTTACAATCCGTGAAAACAACGATAAATACGGGGCAAAACCTAGCTGGGAGGTAGAATTGCACATTTTCCAGGAGGAAGGCCAGGCAGGGTGTCGGGGAACTGCTCAGCCAATCTGCGTAATTTTCAAGGGGAGCACTGGGCAGGTCATCCTGTTGGGATCTGCACAGTTTCTCTGGGGAAGACAGTGCAGGTAGTAAGAGGCACTAGCAGAAAAATCTGCGCATTTTTCTAGAGGAGGACATGATCGAGCTGCGGAAATGCTGGTCAAAATTTCACAATCCTAGGAGACAGTCTGGGCCCGAACATAACTGTGCAATTTATGGCCTGATTATAGAGTGGGATAGAAGGGCAAGTGATGGACAAATATGTGCAATTTTCTGAGTGAGAGCAGAGCAGGCCAACATGGAAGCCTGCTTGTCAGATCTGCGTAGTTTCTGGGCTGATTGCAGAGCAGGGCAGAAGGGCAGGTGACAGAAAACTTTGCACAATTTATGGGTTGATTGCAGAGCGGGGTAGAAGGGCAGGTGACAGACAACTCTGTGCAATTTCTAGGTTGATTGTAGAGTAGGGAAGCAGGGAAGTCTGCTTGGTAGATCTGCGCAATTTCTCGGGACAATGCAGTGAAAGGCAGCAGAGGCCTGTCCCATATGTGTGCGCAGTAGGCAGTGCAAGGTAGTCAGGCTGGACAAGTTCTGCGAATTTTTGGAGATCAATACAGCCTGGGTCACAACTCAAGTCATTTCTCCATTTGACCACTAGGAGGCTTAATGGGAGATCTTGCGGGAAGCGCAGACTCGATCGGGTTCTAGGACAACTTCGTCGCAGCTCTGGGAGATAGTCAACTGGCTCATTTCCAGAATTGCGTAGTGAAAGCTACCCGGAGGATAGCCTCAAGCTCTGCACAATTTTGGGCAGCAGTGCAAGGTCACTGAGATCGGGGTCCAGTTGAAGGACGGTTGTCTGGTCGACAGGTTTTTTAGGAAAATTTCCAAGTGTGAAAGCAAGTGTACTTGTGCATACATGAAAATGTGATCACACTTAGCACGACTTGATGACAAGACACCTCAAACCAACAAGACAAACATGTGCTCAGTTAGAATGACTCAAAGGTTAAGAGTGATGAGTGCGACAATTGAGATATGTCTTCGAACGACTGTGACGACACGTGCGCAACAATGCTTACAACTTTGTGTGTGAGTGTGACCAATGTCGACAGAGCGAAAACAACTTATGCACACAAAGACAAACCTTCAAAAATGTCAGAACAAACTCGTAAGCATGACATGCTAGGATATTCCGACAAATAGGAAATAGTTAAGTATAACTTGGTCTTGTGTAGAGTTAGGTAAAGTGTGTTTCTTTACTATGTACTTTTGTAACTTACAATCCGATGGTCATGATATGTAGTGATTCGATGGTTCATTCTCTCCTTAGTATTATCGACACTTGATCCGTGGCTTAACACCCGATTGGTCCATGATCTCTATTTAAAGAGCATGGAGGGTCATTTGTAGGGTAACCGTTCATGATAGAAGCTTATATAAATTTTCATTCTTTTATTAATAAATTGCCTGAAGTGGTCACGTTGGCTCAGGGCGTGGATTGTTTTTCTCTTTGAGGGTTTTAACCACGTCAACAATACTGGTGTATTGATTTGTGATCTGTTTGTAAGCAGTGTCCTTTGGTGTTTTGTCTGAGGAACTTATCCTGTAAATTCCTACATGGTATCAGAGCTATTTGAGGGCCGCATCCGTTGTTGATCGAAATCTGAAGCCGGTAGAACTACATCCGATTGTCGTTTCCTAGATCTACTGTTGCTAACTACTTTCGGGCCAAGAGGACTACTTTATTGTGTTAGGAGCATCTGTTCCAGTGAGGAACCCCTTTCGTTTGACGCCAAAAGGTTTCCGATAGCCCTAGCTACGTCATTTTTAAGATCTGGAGGTATACAGTGTTTATTTGCAGTTTTTAGTTCTTTTCTCTCTGTTTATTTCATTTTATTTAGCTCTCTGTTTTTTTAATTATCGGATCTATACCTTTCATTTCTACGTATGCTCTTTGCCCCGCAACTCTGTGTGATCTCGGCAAATCAAAAACATAAAGGAAGGATTTTTCTCATGTGTATGCTCTTTTCCATTGCACCTTAGTGTGATCTCGGAAAATCAGAAACATTGAGGAAAATATTTAGTTTCCAGCTGAAACTAACTTGAAGCTGTAATTTTTTGTTTGTTTGTATGTTCATGTTGGGTTTTGTGTTTTTTATTTTGTAGGCAAAAAGGAGTTTTCTCAAGTAAGCATGCACCCCAAAGCTTCAGTGACTAACCCCCCCTTCCTCTTTTCCAAAAATTACTAACCTTTTAATCTAGCTCACTTAGTCCAAAGCTACTTTATGAGAATAGAGGTCTTGAGTTCAAGTCTTTCTTTTTGTTGAGCTAATTAGATTAAGTTTGGAAATGGGGCGGATTTTTTTTAAATATAACATTATCATTCATTTCCGCACATTCCCACACTTCGTCGGCATCTTCAAAAACTTTTCTTCAAAAATCCATAACGTCTTCATCTAAAAGCCGTTTTTTTTTAATCAGCGTAATTTTTGAGATCTTTCCATTGGAACACTTAGTTTCAACATCTATAGCTTTAGTTTCTATTAAAATGGAAAGTCCATCCCAAGTTATTCTTGACAGCACCAACTACTTCCAATGGTGGTCCTACATTGTGGATTTACTCAGAAGTAAAGGTCTTTACAGAATATTCTCAAGCCAAGAAACCAAACCAAAAGATGAAGATAAGGCAGCCAAATGGGAAAATAGGCAAGATCAAGCACGTGGGTTGATAGGGATGTCTATTTCTCCAGACCTTAGATTCCATATCGCAGAAATTGATACTCCTAATGAAGCAATGAAACAAATCACTAAAGTTTTTGGAATTAAAAATGAACTTAGAGCCCATCAACTTGAAAATGAGTTGCTTACATTGGACCCCAATAATTTTTCTTCCATTGAAGATTTTTTGTCCAAGTTCAAGACCCTTAGACTTCTCTTGAAAGGTGTTAAGGTTAAGAAAGAAGATGGTAATCTTATCTATTCCATTCTTACTAAGTTGGGACTAGCGTACTCTGTGTTTGTTTCCATCTTCCATTCTACAAGAGAAGCCTTCATTTATCATGGACAAGACTACAAGTCCCCTTCCTTTGATGCCTTTTTTGATTCTTTAATAAGAGAACAAGAAAAACTCTTACATCTTGGTCTTCTTAATCTTGGAAACTCTTCTAAGAAAGCCTTAGCCACCCAACAGCAACAAATTCAAAGAATCCTAAGAAGTCGTATCCTAAAAAGAATGGTTATAAGCCAAACAAGGGTCCTAAGCAATTTCAGTCTCAAAATGAAAAATCATTTCAACAAAATGATAAGGCAAATAAAAACAAAGGGAAGAAGACTGATAGACATTGCCACTTTTGTAATCGAGATGGCCACTTAGAATCCAAATGCTTTAGGAAGATGGAAGCCTTGGAAGTAGCAATGAAGAAACATAACATCCATTTGGAGCACTCTTCAACTTTAACTTCATCTTCAGGAATAGCATTTTATGCATGTGGTTGTCAAGCATCTCGGTCTGGATATGCACTAAATGTGTCTTCTTCTTCTCATTCTCATGAGTGGCTCATTGATTCTGGAGCTTCTTATCACATGGAAAAATCAAAGCCATGTTTTCTTCTTTAAATGATTGTAAATATATATGTTGGTGATGATAGATCTCTTAGTGTTGTAGGGACTGGAACTGTTCATATAGACAATGGTCAATTTAATGATGTATTATGTGTTCCAACCTTATCCTGCAACCTTCTATATGTATATCAGATAACTCATTCAGGTGAAGGTAAAATCATTGAATTTTCACCTCACGATGTTGTAATTAAGAACCTAGGAGATCCTAGACAGATTTTAGCTACTGGCATTGCTGATGATTCTACAAGGTTGTATAAGTTTAACATCTTTGGGTCATCAAATCTTCCCTCGATATTTGTTGCTCATAATGATGAAGTGAGCAAACTTTGGCATGAGCGATTTGGTCACTTAAACTATCGCTCCCTTCAGAATCTATATAAAGAAAATATGGTGACAATTCTTCCAATGGTATCTTGCAGAGATGGTGTTTGTTCTGGATGTGTACTCGGAAAACATCATCAGGATAGTTTTGAAAAACATGCCTCTTGGCACGCCTCATCCCCTTTATAGCTTGTGCATAGTGATTTATGTGGTCCACTTCCAGTTGTTTCATTCTTTGGCTACAAGTATTTCTTAACTTTCATTGATGATTTCTCCAAACACACTTGGGTATACTTCTTAACACTCAAGATTGAAGTATTTAACATGTTCTTGGCCTTTAAGGCCTTTGTTGAAAAACAATCTGGACATCAAATTATTAAGCTAAGATCTGATAATGGCAGAGAATATGTTAACAACAAATTCATCAACTTTTGCACTGAAAAATGGAATTCAAATCCAACATACTGTTCCATATACTCCACAACAAAATGGTGTAGCTGAAAGGAATAATCGCACCTTAAAGGAAATGGCTAATTGTATGCTTCAATATAAAGGACTTAGTGTTAATTTTTGGGCAGAAGCAATTAACTGTGCAAATTACATAGTAAATCACACTCGTACTAAGGTTTTAAAGAATATCACTCCAAAAGAAGCATGGAGCTCAATTAAACCAAATGTAAGTCACTTTCATGTTTTTGGAAGTGAAGCATGGGCCCATATTCCAGATGAGAAACATAAAGCTTTAGAACCTAAGAGTGAAAAATGTATTTTTGTTGGATATTCTGAAGATGTCAAAGGATATAGACTTATTCCACTTAAGTCCAAAAATGTTATCATTAGAAGAGATGTAAAGTTTGCTGAAAATATATCAGCCTACAAGCCTAATTCGGCGGATGTGCCACCTCTCTCTATCCCTTCTACTTTTGAAAATAATTCTTCTTTAGATGATGACAGCGAGGATGAAAATCCTCCCCCACCTTCTCAGGATCCTCCTTCAGCTTCTCAGCTTCCAAAATGGGTCCGTGCTACTCGGGATGCAATAGGTGCTCTTGCCGGTGATCTTACAGATTAGTGACGTACACGTTCTTAGTTCGATAGAGCCTCTTCTTTACTGGTTCAAGCTTCAACGAATTATGATCCTGACACCTTTGCAGAAGATTCAGGCCATACAGATTGGGATGCAGCTATGAATGAAGAATATCGTTCATTATTGGCAAATGATACATGGGATCTTGTTCCTCTACCAAAGGGACGAAAACTTGTTAGATGCAAATGGGTTTACAGAACCAAGTATGGACCAGATGGAAAAGTTGATAAACATAAAGCTCGTCTTGTTGCTAAGAGTTTTTCACAAGTCGAAGGAATTGACTATACTGAAACCTTCTCCCCTGTTGCCAAAATGAACTCTATCCGCCTTGTTCTTTCCCTTGCTGCCTCTTTCAAATGGGAAGTCCATCAGATGGATGTTAAATTTGCCTTCTTGCATGGGGACTTGCATGAAGAAATCTATATGGAACAACCTACTGGCTTTATACAAACAGACTCCAGCCTTGTATGTCAGTTTAAGAAATCCCTTTATGGTCTCAAGCAAGCTCCTCGGGCTTGGTATGCCAAAATGGATAGCTTTCTTTTAGAAATTGGCTTTTCTAGGTGTCAGTCTGACAAAACTGTCTACACCACGAAAGTGGGAAAGTCTCTTATCATTCTTGTTCTTTATGTTGATGATGTTATCCTTACTAGTAGTGATCCCAACCTTATAAACCATGTGAAGTCCGGCCTTAAAAAGAAGTTTGAAATGACAAACTTAGGACACTTGCATTATTTTCTTGGTCTTCAAGTCTTGCAATCCAAGGATGGTATTTCCCTTTCCCAATCCAAGTATGCCTATGATCTTCTACGCCATTTTCACATGGAAGACTGTAAGCCAACCCCTTCTCCCTTTCAGTCTGGAGCCAAACTTTCAGTCACTTGTACTTCCCTTGAAGTTGATGCTACCTTATATCTCAACTTGTAGGAAAACTTTTGTATCTGACCCATACTCGTCTTGACCTTTCCTTTGTTGTTGGCCTTATTGCTCGGTTTATGAAAAACCCACATGAAAGTCATTGGAAAACAGCTAAAAGAATACTTCGTTATGTTCGAGGTACAGTTCAGTTTGGGATTCATTACAGTGTAGAAGCATCTCCTCTATTGGTTGGTTTCATTGATTCTGATTGGGTTGGTGACCCTGATGATCGGAAGTCTACTGCAGGTTATGTGTTCACTCTTGGTTCAGGACCTATTACATGGGCTTGCAAGAAACAAAGTGCCATTTCTCTTTCTTCAGTAGAAGCAGAGTATCATGGTGCCATAGAAGCTAGTAAGGAAGCCCCGTGGCTTCATTAGATTCTGTCAGAGTTTGGATTTCAACAGCAGCATCCGACTACACTTTGGTGTGATAATCAAGTGCCATTCAACTATGCAAAGATCCATTCCAACATCAGTGCAAGAAACACATTGAACTGCACATGCACTTCATCTGAAAGCTCATTCATGACCATGTTCTTGAAGTGCAATATTGTTCAATAGATGATCAAGTTGCAGACATCTTTGCAAAGGCTCTCACAGAGGCGAAGTTTACTAAACTTTGATTTATGGTTGGAGTTCAGGAAGTTGCCACTAAGGGGGGATAGGCTCTAATGCCTCCTTCCTTCTCCTATTGTGTCATATTTGTACATCCTTCAATCCTATCCCAAGTTGTTCTTAAGGGGGGATGTTAGGATATTCCGACACATAGGAAATAGTTAAGTATAACTTGGTCTAGTGTAGAGTTAGGTAAAGTGTGTTTATTTACTATGTACTTTTGTAACTTACAATCCGACGGTCACGATATGTAGTGATCCGACGGTTCATTCTCTCCTCGGTATTACCGACACTTGATTCATGGCTTAACACCTGATTGGTCCATGATCTATTTAAAGAGCATGGAGGGTCATTTGTAGGGTAACCGTTCATGAGAGAAGCTTATGTAAATATTCATTCTTTTATTAATAAATTGCCTGAAGTGGCCGCATTGGCTCAGGCCATGGACTGTTTCCCTCTTTGATGGTTTCAACCACGTCAACAATACTGGTGTACTGATTTGTGATTTGTTTATGAGTGGTGTCCTTTGGTGTTCTATCTGAGGAACTTATCCTATAAATTACTACATGACATAGCGATCAACATGGCGAAAGGTGACTAGTGGTCGATCAAGGAAAAAGGGTGTGAAGACTCGACAAGAGTTCACGGGATGAGCCCGAGTGTTGGCAACCATCAAGGGAAAAACCAAGGAAGGCTCCGAAATTTGGATGTAGGCCAAAATTGTGGAGAGCTTCGGAGCTGCTACAACAATTTTAAATAGGTTTTTTTACAATACCATGGGACAATACCCATAAGAGAAAGATAGAGAGAAGGAGGGAGAGGAGGGAATAAAATCATAATACCATGGGCTAATACCATGGTTTATCAATACCATGGCCATCCAAGATTTACGTTATGGATCTAGGATTTTAATTATTCTGTTATAATACCATGGGCCAATACCATAGCTTATCAATACCACATGCCCAAAAACCATAACTTGTTTCAAAATCAAAATATTTTACAAATACTTTATTTTAATTTAATTTTCTAACATTTTTTAATTAAATCTAAAAGCAGAAAGGTTATAATTACTTTTGAGGTATATCTACACCATCCATCCTCACGACTACTAAAGTATTCCCATAGAGATTTAAAAGTGAGAATACTTTTATATATACATATATGAAATTTACATAATATAAATAATATCATAAAGAACTAGGATAGATGCATCTTAACCAAGGATCCAAGCGAAGAGAGAAAGAAAAGAAACTAACAATGATAGAGGAAAGATAGTGCATGATTCTTTTAAGTTTTTTATTATTGTATTTTCTTGGACATGATTGATCCAAAATATAGGTTTAATATTTTATAACCAATTATGGTTTTTTTTAGATACTTTCTTAAATACAATACAATGGGATCATATTTAAGAGAGAGAGAGAGTGAGATGGAGGGGGAATAGAGTGTGGGAGAGAGAAATAGAGGTGGAAGAAACAAGGAGAGGGGGGGGGGGGGGGGGGGGGGGGGGGGGCGGTTGGTGGTGGGGCGCTGGAGAGAGGAGGAGAGAGGGAGGGAGAGAGAGGTGGATTTAGAGGGGGAAAGAGAGGGAGGGAAGAACAAAGACATTGAAGGATACAGGTGGAGAGTGAGATGGAACGAGGGAGAGAGGAGACAAGGAAAAAATAGGGAAAAGGAGAGGGTAGATATAGGAAAAGAAGGGGAAGAGAGAGACTAGGAGACATAGATATGGAGGGGGGAGAGAAGGGGAGAGTGAGAAGGAGAGAGGGAGGGAGATAGTTATAGAGTTGGAGGGTGGAGAGAGAGGGAGAGTGTGATGGGGGGATAGAGAGAGGGAGGTGGTAGAGAAAGCGAGAGAGAGGAAGGAGGAGAGAGAGGACTTGAGAGAGAGGAGAGAGAGGGGGGAGAGAGATATGGAGTTGGAAGGGGAAGAAAGACATAGAGAGAGAAAGGTGGAGAGGGAGAGGGAGTGAAAAGGGAAAGATGGAGAGATGGTGAGGGAGAGAGGAGAGAAAGGGGGAAGAGATGGAGAGGGGGGGAGATAAGGGTAAGATAGAGAGAGAGAGGAAGAGGGAGGGAGAGTGAGATAGATAGATAGGGAGAGAGAGTGTGTATGTTTTTGCGGTGAGAAGGAGAGATAAGGGGAGATAGAGATATAGATGGAGGGGGAAGAGAGGGAATAAGAGAGAGAAAAGAGAGGGGGGAGGAAGAGAGATATATATGGAGAGAGAGAGAGAGAGTGTGTGTGTATGTTTGGGGATTGATATAGACAGACAGTGGGAGATATATATATATATATATATATATATATATATATATATATATATATATATATATATATATATATATATATATTATATATATATATATATATATATATATATATATATATATATATATATATATATATACATGGAGGAAGTAGAGAAGGGGGGGACGAGATAGAGAGGAGAGGAAGAGGGAGAGATAGATAGATAGATAAATAGATATGGAGAGAGAGAGTGTATGTTTTCGTGTTGATATAGAGAGATAAAGGAGAGATAGAGGGAGATAGATATATAGATGGAGGGGATGAGAGGGAATAAGAGAGAGAGAGAGAGAGAGAGAGAGAGAGAGAGAGATGTGTTTAGGGGGCTGATATAGAGAAACAAATAAGGAGAGATGGAAGGAGGTATAGATATAGATGATAGGGGAAGAGAGGGAAGAAGAAAAAGATAGAGAAATGGAGGGAGAGGCGGAGAGAGAGAGACAGGGGAGAGAGAGAAGGAGAGAGGGAGGGAGATAGACACAGAATGAAAGGTGGAGAGAGAGGGAAGAATAAATGGAGACACAAAGACAAACACAGACATAGAAGTTAGATCTAGAAATTTATGAATATTTTGGTTTTTCACTAAAATAGATGTTTTGATTTCAGTGTAGTTGTTGATTTCTAATACTAATTGATCGCTTGCACTAGATGCATTGATTTCAGTTTAGATGTTATTTTCTAATCTTATTTAATACCTTACACTATATGCATTGGTTTTAGTGTAGATGTTGATTGCTACTCCTATTTGATTGTTTGCACCGGATGCATTGGTTTCAGTTTAGATATTGGTTTCTAATCCTATTTGATCAATTGCACTAGATTCATTGATTTCAGTGTAGATGTCGATTTATAATCCTATTTAATACCTTACACTAGATGCATTGATTTTAGTGTAGATGTCAATTTCTAATCCTATTTGATACCTTACACTAGATGCATTGATTTTAGTGTAGATGTTGATTTCTACACCTATTTGATCACTTGCACTAGATGCATTGGTTTGAGTGTAGATATTGATTTCTAATCCTATTTGATTGCTTGCACTAGATGCATTGATTTTAGTGTAGATATTGATTTCTAATCCTATTTGATTGCTTACACTAGATGCATTGATTTAAGTGTAGATGTTAATTTCTAATCCTATTTGATTGTTTGCACTAGATGCATTGATTTCAGTGTAGATATTGATTTCTGATTTGATGCAAATTTTTTTTTTTGGCTGTGGTTCACGGACACCCTAGTCAATGGGTGGCGCTACGTCCACGACAAAATCTGGGCTGATCGACCCTGAAGGGAATCTAGCCCCGCGGCCCACTAGCAAGGCCGACCCCAAGGGCTTCAGGGAGATTGGACCTTGTGATCTCCCGATGGCGAGGCACTGATTTTGACCATTTGAGCTAACCCTTGGGGCTTCTGATTTGATGTAACTAGATGTATGATGTACAGTAATTTCAAAGTAATTAGATTAATATTGTGCATTGATTTCACTATAAGCATATCTATGCCCCCTCCATCTATATCTATATCTCCCATTGTATCTCCTTCTTTATCTCTTTATCTCACCCCCCAAACATACACACTCTCTGTCCATATCTCTCTCTCTCTCTCTCTCACTCCCTCTCTTTCTCTTCCCCTTCTCTCTTTCTCTAACACTTCTCTCTTAATATATATATATATATATATATATATATATATATATATATATTCCTCTTTCCCTGTCTTTGCCTCTCTCTTCTTCTCTCTCTCTCCCCCTCCCCATATATATCTCTATCTCCACTTGTTTCTCCTTCTCACCCTGAAAACATACACACTCTCTCTTAGTGTAAGCACATAAAATTTATTTATGGCGTGAATTGACTTTTGTGTTACAATAATTCAACCATAAGTAATACTTGAATTTTCATCCTAAATAAATTGTTCACTTACCCAAAATGTTTGCTTCCTAAAACTATAAACTATTTGTAATTGGCTACATTCT
Source organism: Pinus tabuliformis (assembly GCA_031772625.1). Classification (NCBI taxonomy): domain Eukaryota; kingdom Viridiplantae; phylum Streptophyta; class Pinopsida; order Pinales; family Pinaceae; genus Pinus; species Pinus tabuliformis. Next base: position 1,980,770,316 of record CM062816.1, on the reverse strand, counting down.
TATTATTTTCATTTTCCTTCATTCAACATTGTTAATCACTTTGCATTCAAATGCGGTAATAGAAAATAACTACCATTGAATATTATTTGGGATTTAACACTCCATAAGTCACAATGATTGACTTTGGAGAAAACTACTATTAATATTGGAGAGCAACAAAGACAAGGTATGGTGTTTACTACAATAGCACGAGTTAAATATTTGAATGGTCTATGATTTCAAGTGCTCTTTTCATATGATCGTTATGAGAAAATGGAAAAACTAATAGGTGTGACAATAACAACAGTAGAAGAAAATAATTTCAGATTGATCGCAATGAAGATTGTTTTTAATTGCTTATTATTCACATTTCTATCATTCAACATTGTTACTTTGCACTCAAAATATTTATTTCATCATTTTTCATCATTCCAATTACTAACAGTCTCTCTCATCTCAAAAAATTGAGGTAACTAAGCAAATTTAAAATTAAATTGACCAAATTAATCTTAGACATATTTAGTATATTTAAAATGATCAAAATTATTAGATGTTCAACAAACTTTGTATGAACGTACACGACTGAAACCAGCCTAGATCCATCTTAACCCCAGATCTATCAAGCTCTGAGAGGGATCAAATCTCTCGAGGTGCAAACCTTTACTCAAGTTTTGCACTAAAAAACGAGGATTGCATCTTGAGAGATTTGATTCCTCTCGAGGCTTGATAGATCCGGGGTTAAGATAAACCTTGTGTATTACAAATGAATGTAGGGTAATTAATTAGCCTTATTTGGATGATGAAAAAGATGTTTGAAATAACCTAATTGTTAAGATTGTAAAAAAGAGTAGGAAAGTTGGTATTTAGATATGTGACTTGGTATAACAATAAGTCAATAGAAGATTAAATTTGATGTAAGAGCTTTGTAATAGGAGAATGTATATGCATCAGGGAAAAGATAAATCCTTTATGGCACATTCAGATCTACTAGGAAATGCTTGAAGATTGATGAGTTTTGGATACTCCTCCCAATATATTACAAAATATTATGAGCACAAATTACTATGTAATTTAATATAGAAAAATATGAAATATTTTGATAAATTAATGTGAAATAGAAAATGAAATGCAAGTGATGAAAAATGGAAATAATTAACCAATAAAAAATTAGCATTTGCTTAGTTATGGAGTAGTTACATTGACAATGTGGATATGAGAGCTCCATTACAAAAATGTAATTACAATGCACATTAACTTGTCACATGAGATACGTGGGCACAACCCTAGCATGGATTAAGGCCTTTGCCTTTGGTATGGTTGCTTTGCTTCTTGTGTACCTTTTGAAGGTAAATGCCAATAGATGTGAAGGTCCTTCAAGGACATAATTCTTGATATCACAATCTGTTATTATTTATGTATTGTTAATTCCCATTCCATTTTAAGTAGAACTTATGTCTTCCATCCTAACCCCCTCCCTTCCTTAATGAGTTTCCATAGAGGATCAAAGTATTTGTTAAAGTTCATAACCACAAATATTGGTAGTTGTGGGGGTTTATAATCTTCCATGTACCTCTAACAAGACAAACCACAACCCATGAGTTTGATGTTAACATCAATTTTGATCAAGATATAATGAAACTTTAAACTATCTTCAATCATTAAAAAAACATGATTGTTACTATGTTCAAATTTACTAAATACAATACATATAAGATAGCTCCCTTAATTGAATTTTAATTGAAAAATTATCTTCATTTAAAAAACATTTAAATTTTTACGCTAATAAGTTTAAGCTCTCAATAAGATAGCTCCCTTAAGTTTAATTTCTACTCTAATAAGTTTAAGCTCTCAAGTGTTCATTTTCAATCATTAAAATAGCATAGTGGTTGCTACCTTCAAAATTACTAAATTTATAATTCTGTTAATTTTTTAATTAAAATTTTGTTTTCAAATTAAAAAAAACAAAACAAATTGTATTAGTTAAAAATTGATTTAATTTACAAAGTTTTATATACCGTTTCTACTCCGTAGACATAAATATCAAAGTTTAGTTTAATATAAAATATTATATTTAGAAGGTTTTTACCCGGGAGAGTGATGGGTATGCCTTTAATAGGGAGAAAAATAGTAGAGTTGTTGCGAAGACAACCCTTTCTTAGGCTTTAGAGATATCTGGAGAATCAAATCACTAATAAAAAAAAGTTTTTTAGATTTGTTTAATTATAAAATATTTAGTCTCATCAAAATTGTTTGAGAGTCACAATTTAAATATTTTTTTCCTCAATTAAATTTCATATTCAACTCTTTCTCTTAATTATTTCACATTTAATTTCTCTCTTTAATTATGATGTGATTAAACCTCACACAAACCAACCAATCAACATTTCCTAAATTAATTAACATAACATATATTTAAAAGATTTCTTATTTATCTTACACTCAATTTAATTAAGATAAATAAAATAAATAAATAGAAATTAAAAAAATGATTTTTGATTAAAATTATAAAAATTAAAATAAGGATAAAATTATTTGCAAAGTTGTAAACATTTCTATTTCTCTTTAATATATGTTTATATATATTAAAAATAAAATTAACAATTAAACCAACCTAGATCTATCTTAACTCTGGATCTATAAGGGCTGAGAGAGTGTGCAAACCTTAATTTTTATTTTTATGTAATTTCATTGAGTCAAAATATTTTAATAATTTTATTTTTATTTTTATCTAATTTGACTGTGTCAAATTTTTTAAATAATATAATATAAGTAGACATTACAACACCTCTTCCATAGTGGGATGGAGAGTGTCTCTTGACCCAAAAATGTAATAAAATTATATATATATATATATATATATATATATATATATATATATATTTCTATTATGAAATGTGAGATGGTTTTTGGGCATGTGGTATTGATGAGCCATGGTATATGGTTAATAATATCTATGATAATGTGAGGTGAATATCCATGGTTAAAAATCTTGTTATATTGTAAGTATTATTTTGATTGTGAAATGAGAGATGATTTTTGGGCATGTGGTATTGATAAGTCATCCTATTGGCCCATGGTATGGTATGGTTAATACTATCCACATAAAATGGAGGTGAATATCTATGATTAAAAATCTTGTTTTATTGTAAGTATTAAGTTTTTATGTGCTTATTAATGAGATTTAAATATGGTTACAAAATTATTATTTCAATTTATATGGTAAAATGGATCTTAATTTATACCTATTATTTATATCTTATATTTTAATGTGATAGAGGTGTAGATATATCTCAAAAGTAACTATAATAATATTTTCATTTATATTTAATAAAAAAAGTTATAAAATTAAATTTAAATAAAATATTTGTTTGCTTGGGGTATCTCAATTGGTAATCGTTGTGGAAATGAAGTCTCATCGAAACAAAAGTCTTGGGTTCAAATCTTGTGCTATTATTTTTGTGTCTAATCTGTCCAGAATGTCTGCTCTACCAATTTATTTGTTGGTATTGGTAATGGTCGTGGAAATGAAGTCTCACTGAAACAAAAGTCTTGGGTTCAAATCTTGTGCTATTATTTTTGTGTCTAATCTGTCCACAATGTCTGCTCTACTAATTTATTTGTTGGTATCAGATCCTGTATGGGATTGACTCCATTGTTGTAATTGGAGCTTTGCTCAATGAGAGGTTGCCACACCTTGAGAGGAAATTGAACATTGTTTCCCTTCTCTGATCATTATTAATACAAGGGTTTATTTCACATATTTCATCTTGTTTGTCTCTTGTATCTTCTTTTCTACATTTACATTTTTTGAATACCTTGTCTATAATCCAAGTTTAAGGATTAAGGATCGCTAGATCCTATTCATGAGGAAAGTGTTTTCACAATCATCATTTCCTCTCTCTACAACTCAACCAAACCTACAGTCTGCAAATTTGAACTTGTTGCAATATTAGAATCAACCATTGGCTCCTAGACACAAACGTTCCCCCAAACATCACACTCCTCCATTAAGGCATCACACCTCACCTTCTAAAACAACTAGAAGGATCACAAATGGAAGAAACTAATACAATATGTTTGGCATATCTCTTAGGACGTATGCATATCTTATAGGAGGTATACTCTCCCTCACTAAAGATCTGGGAGCTCCTACATGCTCACGTGCATCCTATAATGTATGAACAACCCATATACACTTCATTCGAGTTGGCATAGAAGTTGGGAGCATATCCATCCCCAATCTCACCTTATCCACTCTTGGATTCGATCTTGCTCTAACATCAAAATCAACATTTGGAATAGAAATCTCCTCACACCCTTCAATCTCTGAAGGAAACAAATTTCATATCTCGACTCATCATAGTCTACCACTATGTTGGAATGTAGGTCTTGTAAGCTTTGGAAATCTCGTTGTATCCAACAATACAAGAAGTTACCACATCTTGAAGAAGCATTTACCACCTGTGAAGTTTAGGGAACATAACCCAGGTTTGTTAACTTTTAATACCATATTTGATTTATTTTTCTTCAACAATTATTTTATACCCATAAACTATTTTGCTCAATAAAATTTTGAAAACCAACGAAAACAAATACACTAGTATTTTAACTTTTACAAATAAATTTTGCAATGGAAATAAATAGAAAATCAACCTCAAGAAACAACCAAAAATTTTGCACAACAAATTATCCTTCACTTTATTAACTCAATAAAATTAAGGCCTTGACCTAGAGAATACATAGAAAATAAAACACAATATGGAACCTGCATTTCAACTCCCTTATAATTTTGGACTTTAGATTAATTTGGCCCACTGGAAATTTGGCACATTGGAGAAATCTCAGCCCTGGAACACTTGGCTCCTCCACCTGCAAATCGACCTCCTTTTCTTTACTTGTGTGACTCCCTTATGTGCTAAGGAATTCGACCTTCCTCCTTTGTGCAAACCCTTGGCTAGAAAAATTGGCTTCTCACTAGTTTCCACTGATCGTAAATTGTCGTGGATATTCCACTGAATAGTTTGTCACAACAGATCTGAAAATTTATACTTAAAATTTTGAAATCTACGCTATGAGGGTTTATTTCTATTCAGATTTATGGATCTATAAATTATTGTTTGTTGAGTATGCATGCAAATTGGAATTATGTAGAATATAGAGAAAAACAAAATATAAACTCACAAACCTCGATTTGACACAAGATATAATATGGGAAACCCTTTCGAGAGAAAAATTCAGCTAGAAGGTGAGGTTGCTCTCCCCATTTCTCTAAATAGAAAATGGTTGAGTATAAAGAAGTAAGGCTTGTGGCCCATGGGTTACTACAATGCACAAATCCTCTCTGTGAGCTCTATCCTTATCCCTCTCAGCTATTCTTCTCGTCTATGGAACAAATACACTCGAAAAGAATGGAACCCCTTTTCCTCCTAGTGGCCCAGTTATAACACAACCCAATAGCCTACTAGTGGTTAGGTTTAACTCCCTCAACTCTTAACCAAATTCACAATATGGACTATTCTAGAGTCTTCTTCATCATAATCACATGGTGAGCCCCTTTTCCATGAGTTATGGGGGTTGATGTGACAACCTCTCGAATTATGGCGGTGAAAATAGGAAGGTCAAATTCCAAGTGGCATAACTTTTGCATACAAACTTTGATTGAGGCAATTCTTACATTATTGGAAAGGACTCTATGTGTAGAATATGAGAAAAAAGATGAAGTGCTAAAGCGACAAAGTTTCACACCCCCCCGCCACCCAAAAAAAAAAACACTATTTGATGCATGAAAATGCTTTCGAAAGGTTTCAGACCCCAATTTGCCAAACTAGGTTTCACTAGTAAACATGGGCCTGTGAACTGATTCCTCCACTGTTTCCACTCTGAAAGCATCAAGATGGATGAAAAACAATATAATGATCTAATCTAGATCATCGACCTCCTCCAATTTCTGGGCCTCCTCTAATATCTCAGCCTCCTCCACAAGTTCGACCTCCTTGAATTCCTCTTTTGAAATTACCTCACTGCACACCTTTTCCTTCTCTTTAATTTTTGAGTCTTTCACTTGAGAAAGCCACGCTCTCAATCACGGTGTCTTTCACCTCTCCCTTAGGCTTGTTTTATAATTTCATTAGTCCAAATCCCTAACCTTAATATCCTAAGTGATAAATGGCTAGAATTAGATCTAAGCCTCACTTGATATCAATGGTAGAGATTAGATTTAAATCACTTAAATAATTAAATTATTTAGCTTTAGAAACTTGGCTTAATACTCAAGATTAATTAATTAATTAATTAATGTAATTTTATTAAGTAAAACATACGAAAGAAATCATAATAATCATTTACTACTCATGAGAAAATACCTAAAGAGGCAATTTGACATCTTCTGCATGCTTGAAACCCAACCTATGCAAAATCACTGGTCCAAGCTATAAACATCAACACTTTGTCCTAGTGAGTAAGGTGTTCTATAACACCCTTAGCTTATCTCTGTAAAACACAAATTTTCCCTTCACTAAGGGAAATGTCTGCCACCTGCTCATTTATGGAGATATACTTGAGCTTCATAGTTCCCCTCTAGACTCTATCTCTAATGAAACGATATGTGATCTCTATATGCTTGGACTTGTCATGAAACATTGGATTCTTTGAGAGCTTGATAACTTTGATTGTCACATCGAATCATTGTTAGATCCAACTCAAGACCAAATAACCATGTGAACATCTTGTGAAGCCAAATGAATTCACATCTCACCAGGCTAGTTGCCATATATTATACCTCTGTTAAACTAAGTGCCACAGAAGGTTGCTTCTTGTTGAACAATAAGATCATTGATGACGCAAAATTGAAACAACACCTAGAGTTGGTCTTCTTGTCCACTGCACTCCAAACCCAGTCTGAGTCAGTATAGCCTACTAACTGCCCTCGACCACTCCTTACATAACTAAGATCATACTCCATTTCATCTCAAATATTCATGAGCACATGCTTGGTTGCCACACAATGAACCCTCCTCAGCTCCACCATAAACTGGCTCAATGTGTTTACAACAAAACATAAATTTGGCATAGTGTTGACTAGATACATCAAAGAACCTATCAACTATTTGTACAATGTTGTATCCATCAACTTTGAATTAGAAGCATTCAACTTACTCAAGTTGGTAATCATGGGTGTTGACATAGGCTTGCAATCCACCATCACGAATCTCTTCAAGATTTCAACTGCATGCTTCCCTTGTCCAAGGAAGATCTCCCCTGTTTATTGCCACACCTCCAACCCAAAAAAGTATTGCATCACGTCGATGTCCTTCATTTCAAACTCTATAGCTAGGTCTCTCTTGCACACCTCTATGAGTTTTTTGGCCCCTATAAAAAAGATGTCATCTACATAAAGTACCAGAATGAGTAGATCATCACCAACTAGTATGTAGTACATGTTGGGATCTGCCTCTCTCTTGGTGAAGCCCATGCCTAGCAGTTACCCATCAATCCTTGAGTACCATGCCTTAGGTGCCTACTTGAGACCATACAAAGCCTTCTTTAACCTGCATACATGAGAATCTCTTGCATGCTCCTCAAAACCCTACAATTTATCAATATACACTTCCTCCTCAATCACTCTATTAGGGAATGTTGTCTTCCCATACATCTAATGTATCATACACCCCATCTCTGAGGAAAAAGACCTAATAACCCTGATATAAGTGTATTTGGTGACTAGAATGAATTTTTCCTCATAATCCACTCCTTTCTTTTGGGAAAACCCTCTCTCCATGAACTTGACCTTATGCTTCTCGATGCTACCATCTACAACATGTTTGATCTTAAAGATCAATCTCAAAGATGTTTACTCATAGTCCACTCCTTTCTTTTGGGAAAAACCTCTCTCCATGAATGTGGCTTTATGATCCTTGATGCTGCCATCTACAACATGTTTGATCTTAAAGATCAATCTCGAAGTGGCCATTGATTTTCCTATTGGCTTAGGAACAATGTCCCATACATCATTCTTCGTAATGGAAGAGTACTCTTCCATCATGGCATCCTGAAAAACTTGTTGGTTTGCTACTTCCTCAAAGCTATAAGGGCTGGAATCACTAATGTCACTCACAAGTTCCATGTAGATGGAAAAATTCCGCGGTGGTTTTATCTCTCTAAACATCCTCCTAGGAGCCTCCAGATACTCCTCAACATCCCTAAGAGTTTTCTCTAGCCATCTCGGCCTCCTCCTGACAAAACTAGAAGGTGCCTCTTTCTCCTCCTCTTGATATGAAGTCTGAGTACCTGCTACTGGTGTTGTTGGCTTTGTTACCGCTCAATTTAGCAAGGTCTTAGAAGGGGTTCCTAAGGGACTACTACTAGATCAAGTGGCAAGAACGAGACAAGGACCCACTATCACCTCAGTCGAAATCATAATGGATTTCCAGGAGTTATATATGAGCTTTAAGTAGAATGACACATGCATACCCTTCGTGGACTCCAGGCTAGTGCTCCTTCTATCATCAGCTCGCATCGAATGGAAAAGTTGTTGAAAAAAGGCCATCATGGAGTTATCGCCCAATTTAATGCCATCCAGGCCATAAAGCCCACTACTCTTCATATTCATCCTTAGATTCAACAGGTCTTAAACCGACACCAGTAGGTATTTGACAAACCTAAAGAGCTTCCACCCTCTAGAGAGGAACATGATCATATCATCACTTTGGTCCTAGGGGCACAACCGCCGAATGTGTGCCCATATCGATATCCTTTCGCCCAAAAGAATGAAATTGAAAAAATCATCAAGGAACTCCTTGAAGCCGGTGTTATTCGTCCTAGCATCAGTCCTTATTCATCACCAGTGGTCATGGTGCTCAAGAAAGATGGGGAATGGCACATGTGTCCAGACTTCCGTGCCCTCAACAAGCTCACTATCAAAGACAAATTCCCTATCCCGGTTGTTGATGATCTGCTTGATGAACTACATGGTGCTCAATTCTTTACTAAGCTAGATCTTCTCTTTGGCTATCACCAAATACGCATGAAAGAAGTAGACATTCCCAAGGCTGCTTTCTGAACTCATGAAGGCCACTATAAATTCTTGATCATGCCATTTGGTATCTGTAATGCCCCATTGCTTTTCAAATCCTCATGAATCACCTGCTGAAACCATATCTCCAAAAATTTGTCCTCGTTTTCTTTGATGACATTCTCATCTATAGCCTAACCTGGGAAAAACATCTTCAACATGTAGACCTGCTCTTGCAACTACTCCATAATCACAAATTATTTGTCAAATGGTCCAAGTTCTCTTTTGGCATGGAAGAAGTCGAGTATTTGGGACACAATGTGGGTCGTCAAGGTGTTCGGGTGGATCCCAAAAAGATACAGGCAATCCAAGATTGGCCCCAACCAAAAACCTTGAAGAGTTTGAGGGGATTCTTGGGTTTCACTGGCTACTATCAGAAATTTGTCCGCAATTATGGTCGCATTGCTAGATCCCTCACTAACCTTCTCAAGAAAAATTCATTCCTTTGGATTGATGCAACATAATAGGGGTTTATGGCTCTCAAACAGGCCATGTGTTCCACTCTCGTATTGGCACTACTTGACTTCACCAAATATTTTGTGATTGACTGTGATGCTTCAGGTACTGGTATTGATGTTGTCTTAATGTAGGAAGGTCGACCCTTGGCTTTAACCAGCCAACAACTGAGTGGGAAACATCTAGGACAATCTATCTATGAGAAGGAGATGATGGCTATCTTACATGTAGTAGATACCTGGTGACCATACTTATTGGGGCAGCGTTTCCAAATCCACACTGACCATCAAAACCTCAGATATTTTTTGGAGAAATGTATATCCTCGCCGCAGAAAAATAAATGGTTTTCCAAAATGTTGGGATATGATTAGGAGATAATTTACAAAAAAATCTTGACAATGTAGTAGCGGATGATTTACCACGCCATTTTGAGGATGAAAGCACCCTTCTATTAATCTCTCTTCCCATACCAGATTGGATTGAAGAAGCCCACAAGGAATGGTTTTCACACCCCTCTCTCTCCCAACTCATTATAACTTGAGAGTAGATCCTAATTCCTCAGTTGGCTGCTCTTGGAAGGATGAGATTCTTCGCTACAAGGATAAAGTAGTTATATCACCGACATCCACCCTCAAAACACACATTTTGGAAGAGTTGCACTCATCTCCCACTGTAGGCCATGCAGGATTTCAAAAGACTTATGCTCGCACTCATCGTTATTTCTTTTGGACATGCATGAAAACTAACATTCTTACTTTTGTAGCTAAATGTGATGTGTGCCAATGCCACAAAGGAGAAATAATCAAGTTACCAGGCACCTTACAACCATTGCAAATCCTTGCCTCTGTCTGGACAAATGTTTCTATGGATTTCATTACTGGTTTCCCGAAGTTAGGAAACAAATCAGTCATCATGGTGGTTGTGGACAAACTTTCTAAATATGCTCATTTTTGCGCTCTACCCCACCCATTTACCCCCACTTTGGTGGCTCAAGCTTTCATGGACCAAATCTTCAAACTACAAGGTATGCCCACTTCCATTGTGTTTGATCGTGACCCGACTTTCACCAGTAACTTTTGGCAGGAACTTTTCAAGCTTTAAGGCACCCAACTCTAACTGCGTACTTCATATCATCCCCAAACTGATGGTCAAACTGAAGTAGTCAACAAATGTTTGGAGACATACCTAAGGTGCTACACTTCAGAAAAGCAACATCAATGGGTACAGTAGCTACCTTTAGCTGAATGGTGGTATAATACTAACTATCATGAAGCCACCAAGATGACTCCATATGAAGCAGTGTATGGCCAACTCCCACCTTCACCTATTTCTCATAACCCTCGATGCTCTAAGGTGCACGTATTTGATCAACTCCTAAAGAATTGTGCAGCCATGCTAGCTCATCTCAAAGATAATCTCCATCAAGCTCAAAATCGAATGAAGCAATAGGCAAACCAACATCGTTCAGAGCACACATTTCAAGAAGGGGATCAGGTATTCCTGTGGCTACAACCATATAAGAAAACATCGCTCAAAGAAAAGGGGTGCCAAAAATTAGCTCCAAAATTATATGGACCTTATCAAATACTTCAACGCATTGGAGCAGTAGCCTACAAGTTGGACTTGCCACCAACTTCAAAAATCCATCCAGTCTTCCATGTATCATGCCTCAAGAAAGTGGTGGGGAACATTTGCAAAATTCAAATGAGTCTACCTGAATTAGATGAAGAAGGTTCACTCTGGCTCCAACCTGAACAGGTCCTCAATACGCGAGAATGACATTTGCGTGGCTGCACGATCAAGGAAGTCCTCCTCAAGTGGAAAGACACCTCTCTAGAAGATGCGACCTGGGAACCAACCACTATTCTTTAGCAATTTCCACAGCTTCAGCCTTGAGGACAAGGTTGCTTTTGATGGTGGAGGGCATGTTAGGGTCCAACACTAACCCATTTATTTATGTAATAGGGACGAGTCATAGTTATAGTTAGTTAAAGAGTCAATAAAGCCCGTATTAATAACTGTAAGTGGTTGACTTGCATTTAATAAAGGGACCATAGTTAGTTGCAAAAGGGACATGGTATTAGATAGATGGTATTGAGAGAACCATGGTAATGACCCATGGTATTGTATGTATGAATCCTATATAGAGGCTAGAGACTCCCCATTGAGAAATATGGAGTCTTGTTTTGTAATCGAGCTCTGCTCTACTGGAGGTTGCCCCCTCGAAGAGGAAAGTGAACATTGCTTTCATCTCTAAATAATAAAATACTTGCTATTTTTCTCATTTTATTTTGTGTTCTGGGTTGTTTTTCTTCGCATATTTGGTATTCTGGAATTTCTCGCAGGTCGAGAGCATCACATTGAGTCAAGGAAACCAAATAGATGAGTTGGATTATCATGTACATAACAATTTGTTGTATCACTTGGGACAGTTGTGTATTCCACAGGGAGAAAGAAACATTATCATAAGAGAGGCGCACACTTCATTGGTTGTTGGACACTTTGGTGTAGGAAAGACAATAGCAAATCTTCAAAGGTATTGTTATTGGCCACACATGTTGGATAATGTTTCTCTTTTCATAAGAGGATATTCTTTATGTGCTACAAGTAAGCCCAATAATTGGAAACTTGGTTTATACACTCCACTTCCAGTAACTTCACGTCCATGGGAGAGTATCTCAATGGATTTTGTAGGAGGTCTTCCATTGTCAAGGAAAGGTCATGATTACTTATATGTAGTTGTAGACAGGTTCAGCAAGATGTGAATATTAACACCATGTAAAAGGAAAATTACATATGAACAAACAACTCATCTTTTCTTTCAAAGCATTTGGGTTCATTTTGGTCTTCCTACTTCCATTGTAAGTGATCGAGATTCTCGATTTGTTGGAAATTTTTGGTAAAATTTATGAGACATGATGGACACAAAGTTGAAGAAGAGTACAACCTTTCATCCACAAACAGATGGACAAACCAAAGTGGTGAATAGAATAGTTATTCATCTTTTTAGAGGATATTGCAGCAAACATCCCAAGTTGTGGGATGAACAATTGCATTACATACAACATGCATACAACAGGGCAAAGAATTCTTCCACAAAAAAATCACCATTTGAGGCATGTTATGAATATTTGCCGAGATCACCATTGGACTTCATCTTTGAGAAAGATGTTGCTATCGAAGGTCACAGTGACATCGATAAGGCAAGGAAGTTCATAGAGCAAATTTAGTTGATACATCATACAGTGCAAGAAGAGCTTGAGAAAAGTCAAAGCACCTACAAGGCAAGGCATGACAAACACCAGATTGATCACAAATTTCAAGTTGGCAACAAAGTTTGGTTATATATTAGCAAAGAGAGACTTCAAGGGGAAGGTAAAAAGCTGAAACCAATCCATTATGGTGCTTTTAAAATTCTGGAAAATATTAGTAATAATGCATTCAAGCTTGATTTGCCTCCTTACATGCAAATATACTATGTTGTTAATGTTGCGAATTTGAGATTGTTTGAGCCTCCTTTGATTGATGATCAAGGAGAGCATGTTCAGCTTCCATTAATAGATGATTTATCTCTAGAATATCTAGATGAGCTTTAGCAAGATCTCATACTTGACAAAAGAACTAGAACTTCAAAGATAGGGGATGTCGAATACCTTAGAGTGGGACTCAAGGGACAAAAGCCTTCTCAAGCCAAATGGTTGCAAACCGAAAAGGTGAGGGAGCTGTAATCTCACTTGCTGAAAAACTGATAGTATCTTTTGCGATCCAAAAGGTTTCTAGTGGGGAGGAATGATCAGGTGCTTAGTATTTAGCTCAAAATTAAAAGTTCTCAGATTGGCTCAAAAACTGTACGGCTGCATCCGTCTCATCAAGAAGATCTCAACGCAGTTTGTTTCGTAGAAAACAGAGTTTGGATAAAGGAGAAAAGGCCTGTTGTTCGTTTTCTTAAACAACTAAAAAAATTGGAGAATGGGACAGAATGATGACATGGCAGTCCAGTTAGCAAGGGGAATCTTCTTCAGTTTTCACCCAATGGGCTGTGACAAGTGTTACCTCCAGATTCGCTAGTGTGGTTGTGTGAAAGGGAAATTGCCTAGTTGACTCCAAGTGGAATTCGAATTTATTTTTATTTAAATATTATTATAGATATAGTATTATTTATATTATATAGTTTTTTTTTAACTATATATATATATATATTTAAATATTAAATATTAAAATTTAAATCCACATGTTATATTTCAAATGGCGCGTAGACCAATATTTCGGGTGGCATATATTATGTATTAAAAATGTGATGGGGCAGGGCAAGTTTGAACCCATGACCTCCCCCTCCTATTTTCCCGCCTTAGCATCAAGCTACAGAGAAAGCGTTCAAAAAGAGGGCGCACACAGTTTTGTTAAACCATACTTGTTTACCAACGACGGAGAGGAGGGGGCCAACCCCTCTCCATCCGACCACAAACCTGAAACCAAGAGCCGGTGGAGAGCTTAGCGCTAATCCTGCTTAACTTAAGTTAAATCCATTTAAATATTAATTAATCATGCTTAATATTCAGATTAAGTTGGAGGCAGATTTGGCGGCGTGCCAAATTAGGTAGAAACTGCCAGTTTTGGTGGACTTAACTAGAGTCTCTCCATATTTAGCGGAGGTTTCATAGGAAAAATTAAATGATGCATAACTTACTCAATTGTTTACCAAATTGAGATCAGAAATAAGTGTTCTTAGCTAATTTGGACCTTCTAAACATATTGGTGCAGGTATTAGGAGTCATAGATCTTTGTAAACAACATTTTTTCCACATTGAGATAATACAGAGGCTCAAGCCATGGAAGCTGGACCAAGGTGATGTAGCCCAGGAGGGGTGAACTCCATCAAAACACTATGTTAATGTGTCTCTTTGATGTTTTGTTGTATTGTACATGTTCTCTGTTCATTATTAGTTTCTGAAGATATTTTTCTCATGAATGTCTTGTTAAACTTAAGGAAATTTCCTGTTTGTAAGCACTAACAACTAAGGAAACCTCAACACCAAAATCAAGAAGAAATCACATGTTTATTAATTTGTAATTTTTGTTAGAACAACAAAACTAATCATACAAATATAGATCACTAGGCCTTGAATTCCCTAAATCAACTAAAAATGTCATCCTTCATTTTCATAAAGAATATCTAGGATTTCATGGAAAAGTCATCTATGAATGTGACATAGTAGAGAGACCTTTGTACTGATGCTACTGAAATTGGTCCAAATAAATATGAATGAACAAGATCTAATAACCCCTGGGACCTACTCTTGTTACTTAGGAAATCAACCTTGGCATTCTTTCCAATTTCACACCCTTCACACATGCCTTGTTGTTCAATGTTGAACTCTGAGAGACCAATGACAATATCCATCAAAATTGGCATTGCCATGTAGTGAAAGTGTCCCATCATCCTATTCTATAGCTCACACAAGTTATCATTTCCATGGGCCAAAACATGTACTATCATCCCTTGCAGCCTATAGAGATTGCCCTCTATAATCCTAATGACTCATGCTAAGTCAAGATTAGCTATCTCTTGACATATGAGTATATGTCCATTTTTTTCAACCCTAGAACATATAGCATTTCCTTAACATTTAATGACCCTCCAAACTCAAGTTGGAACATGATGGTCCCAACATCATTTCCAATCCCGACATGTAGATTTGAGTCTTTCTTTGTCAAACTACTAAAAAGATCTTGTGTTGCTATCATGTGGCATGATGCACCACTGTCCAAATATTGTGCGCTCCTATTGGTGGTGCTAGTAGAGAAATAAGAGACCAATAAGAAGACCTTCTCAAATTTGGCTACAAACTCATCAACTTGTATTGATGTTGTTATTTGTTATAACTTACACTTCCACTTCTTCTCTGGACACCGTGGTGCATAATACTGATTCTTGTGACAAATGAAACACTTGATTTTTACTCAAGTCATTCTTCTTGCTTAGTTGTGATGTTGACATTTCACTTTTCACTTGTTTAGTAGAACCCTTTCTTTTCCTTTTTTTGGATTAACCCACCAAGGACATGTTCTCCTCTCCACCTCCTTACTTGTTAGCATTAACATTTTTTTGATATTCTTCCTCGATGCAATCATCCTAAATCCCCTTGCAATTTGCAAAGTGTTTCCAAGTGTATATCCCCTTGAAAAATGGTTCCCAAGACTTAGTGAACGCATTCAATGCCACATGTACTAGTGAGTTTGGGTATGAGTGCACTTCTCCTTGGGTTGTATTGGGGAAAGCTAGAGCTTCAAAGAGAGAAGTGTAGAGAGAGATGTTCATGTATGGGCTTAGAGGGTACTTGGAGTCCCATAAAGATATTCAAAACTTCTAGAAGCCATAGGGATTTGAAACATCCTTGGGTGACCAATTTGGAAAACTTGGAAGGGTAGTGGTTCAATTCGATGCACTGTGGGTGTAGAGAAGGGGATGCACTACCTTGGTTTGTGTGGGTTGATGGGGGTGTGAAACTATTGGAGTTTGGTACCTTGGCGTTTCTCATATTTGGTACTAGTTATATACTTGGTTTTGTGTAAGCCATTAACATGGTGGAGTCATGACCCTAGCTCATAAGTGTTCCATTGCTGAGAGAGTTGGAGCAGCATGCTCTATGACTAGGTGGGATGTTTGAATTCTATAGCCAATATGTGGATTTAATTAGATAAATGGTAAACATATTTTATGTTGTTTATTGTTTATGACTCTTATGCTGACTATTGTGATTATGTTATATAAACGTGTCATAATATGTTTGTGAATGGCATCGCTGCAGCTAGGTGGCTACAAGGTGTTACGTAACTATTGATATCATTACATCTTAATATATTGATATTATTAATCTTTAAGCTGGACATACTACATACTGGTTTTATTGTTGAAGAGTGAATCGAGCTAACTTGCTATGTTTCTTGATTACAAGAAAATATAATGTTATCCTTTGACCTGTCTGCCTAATCATTTGATTTCATTTGACAAAACTATTATAAAATCAATAGATGGGATCTCACATTTTTGACTTGGGATGGGAAATGGTGGGAGAAGACATGAAATATATAGGTTATTGCTTTTTTTTGTGTGGTTATGATTGCTGAGTTTCCTTTTCTCCTTCCATTTCAATAGTTAAATTCTTAGATCTTATGCTTTATTAAACTTGTGTGCTTGGCTACATGAAGTGTAAGGCGTTCCTACATTTCCTTCTAGTAAATGTTGAGCTGAAAACTGGTAAAACTATTAGTTTTCATTTTACATTTGGGCATTTGGTTGATGCAGAAAACTGTTAATTATCTTGGAAGTTCATTTTTAAGTTGTATTCTAGGCAAGGTGTTGGCAACTATATTCTATTTTCCCCTTTGCAAACTACAAAATTGAAAACATGAACCATGAACGGATCTAGATGTTGCATTCGTTTTGAGAGGAGAAAGTTTATCATTTTAATGGCCACTTGCATATCAATTCTTCATTTAAGTGTTTCTTCCTTGGTTATACCTTTTTAATTTCTATTTTTATATGCTTAACTATTGTTTGTTGACATGCTTTGTTTGTGTATCTATATAAGATTGGAGAACTGAAAAAATTAGTTAAAGAAGGGAAAATAAAAGACATTGGACTTTCTGAGGCTTCGACATCAACAATTCGAAGGGCTCATGCTGTACATCATATAACAGAAGTTCAATTAGAGTGGTCCTTGTGGAGTAGGGATGTAGAGGAAGACATTATTCCGACTTGCAGGTACATAATATTTTGGAATTCATACTTTTCATGTGGCCATTGAATATTAATGTGTCTCTTTGATGGTTTGTTGTCCTGTACATGTTTGCTATTCATTATTAGTTTCTGAAGCTATTTTGCTCATGAGTGTCTTGTTAAACTTAAGGAAATTTACTTGTTTGTAAGCACAACAAGTAAGGAAACCTCAGCACCAAAAGAAAGAAGTAAGCACATGTTTATTAATCTGTAATTGTTATTAGCACTACAAAACTAATCATACAAATACAGATCGAGTTGGTATCAGAGCTCAAGGTTGAATTTCTTTCTTGCTTGAGTTTGTGTAGTTAGGGTTTTAATGGTTGAAAAATTGTGATGCTTACAAGGTTAAAGTTGTAGAAAGGAGAAAGGAAGCAATTGGTTGCAACTCCTGAGGTAATGCCTAGAAGAAGGAGAGCCACAAGGCCACAATCTCCACCACCCAAAGTTCCAATTCCAGTTGCACTTGAAGCTCCTCAAGTTTTGCCTTCAATTGAGATTGAAGAGGTACAATCAGTACAAATTTTTGAGCTCGAATCCATAGCCATTATGTCTGGAGAAAGAGAGCCTAAAGGTCTCTCTTTAGAAGAGGAAGAATTCAAGAAAGCTTTCTATACTTTGACTGCGATGGTTAAAGTACTATATGAAGAGAGGAACACCAGAATGGTTGGAGAGAGTTCTAAACCTCCACATGGAGAAGAAAGCTCAGAGGACAAAAGAGAAGAGAAGAAGGATTCCAAAGGGAATTTTGGAAAGCCACCTCCATCTCCACCATCCTCATCATCTTCACCATCTCACATAGCATCATCTTCCACTATCACCACTGCCCATACTCATTCCAAAACCCCAAAAGGAAAAACTCCATTATTGAAATTGGACATAAAATTCAAACTTCCCATGTACAATGGAGAATTGAATGCAGAAAAGTTAGACAGTTGGATTCAACAGTTGGAGGTATATTGCAGAATTCAGAACCTTCAAGAAGACGACATAAAGATCCAGTTGGCTTCACTGAGGCTAGAAGGAGTTGCACTAGTTTGGTGGGAAGCAAAGACTCAAGACGAAATGAGAATCCATGATAAGATATCCATTAATTGGGTTGAATTTGTTTCTGCAATTCAAAGACAGTTTTATCCTTTAGCCTATATGCAAAAATCCATTATGAGTTGGCATAATTTTAGGTAGCTTAAAGGTAAAACAATCCAAGATTATACATAGGAGTTTAGAAAAATGGCTTTGTTATTAGGAGTGAATTTGAATTCCCAAGATACATTGCTAAAATATATTGGGGGCTTACATTCCTATTTGAAACATACTATCCTCATGTTTAACCCAAAAAATTTAGATGAGGTATGGTGCAAGCCACACGCCTTGAATCTAGAGGAAAGAACATTCAGGAAGAGGGTAGTAAGAGGAAGCCATTCAAGGGTAAGGATAAGGAAAAGGGTGGAAATGGAAGGGAAAGAAGAATGCAAGTGTGAAGAAAGAAGGGGATAAAATCACATGCAAACACTGTTCCAAAGAGGGGCATGATGAAGCCCACTTTGGAAACTACATCCTGAATTAAGGCCTAAGAAACAAAACAATAAGGGAAAAAAAAGATGACAACTACCACACACCATGACCTTGGTTCAGATTCTAGTGATGAGACCAAGATTTCAGCCATGGTTACAAAAGGAAAAGAAACTTTTGCAAGCACTAGTTCATCACATAGTTAAAACAACACACCAAATGAAGAGTCAAGAATAGAGTTGTTTCATGTTAGAGTGATTTCAAATCATACAAAGATTGATGCATTATTTTATAGTGGGTCACAATCAAACTTGATTTCAGAAGACTTGGTTAAAAAACTAAACCTTGAAACTATACCTCATCACAATCCATATCCATTGGGTTGGATAGTAAACAATGCAAACTTACAGGTTACAAGGAAGTGTTTATTCAAGTTTGCCATTATTGAAAATTTCATTGATGAAGTTGAGTTAGATGTAGTTCCACTTGACATCTCAAGAATCATTTTGGGTAGTCCTTATTTGTATGATAGGAAAGCAATATTTTATTTCCATGACAACAAATACATATTGCTCAAAAATGGGGTGGAGTACATAGTGAGAGCCCATAGCAAAAAGATGAACATTTCTTTGGTTAATGCAGGGCAGATGAAGAGACTAGTAAATGCAAGTAAAAATTTTGTGCTTCTCATGATCAAGAAAAAGAATGATATTGATTAAGAATATTTTGAAGGTTGTGATGATAAATTGAAATCTGATTTGTTTGATGTGGTAAGCAAGCATGGCGAGATGTTTCAGGAACCAAAGGGGTTACCTCCCAAGAGGGGAATTCAGAATGAGATTCAATTGAAACAGGATGTTCCACTTCCGAACATTGGCATGTATCACATGTCTATTATGGAGAGTTTGGAAATCAAAAAACAAATCCAAGAATTGCTCAGAAAAGGTATCATACGCCATCTACTTCGCCATGTGGTTCACCCATTGTCTTGGTGCCAAAGAAGGATGGTACTTGGCGCATGTGTGTGGATTTCTGTGCACTGAATAATATCACGGTAAAGAATCATTATACACTTACAAGAACTGATGATTTGCTTTATCAGTTGAGGTATGCAAAGTATTTCACTAAGTTAGATTTATGAAGTGGTTATCATCAAGTTAGGATAGCTGAAGAAGACATTTGGAAAACTGCATTTAAAACTAAACAAGGATTGTTTGAGTGGCTTGTTATGCCTTTCAGTCTTACAAATGCTCCAACTACTTTCATGAGAGTAATGAATGATGTATTGAGACCATTTCTAGATGATTTTTTCATTGTCTACTTAGATGATATCCTCATATTCAGCAAGTCAAGAGATGAACATGGCATGCATGTAAACAAAGTACTTGATGTCTTGAGAAAAGAACAATTGTTTTTAAAGATGTCGAAGTGTGAATTTGGTAAGACGTCTTTGTTGTATTTGGGACACATTGTTGGAGGAGGTGAATTGAAGATACATCCCTCTAAGGTTGAGGTCATTCTGAATTGGCCCAAGCCCAATAAAATTACATAGGTAAGAAGCTTTGGGGGCAACACAATATTGGAGAAAGTTTATTGCTAATTTTTCTTCTATTGCAGCTCCACTACATACATTGACAAGTGTCAAGAAAGTCTTCCATTGGGGAGATGTACAACAGAAAGCATTTGATGATTTGAAGCAAAAGATAAGTTTAGCATCGGTATTAGCACTTACGGATCTTAGACAACCATTCGAGACTCAAACAGATGGATGGGAGCAGTTCTATTGCAGCATGGTAAGACCACTTCATTTCATTCTGAAATTTTTAATGGAGCTGTAACTAACTATCCCACATATGACAAAGAAATTTATGCATTGGTACAAAGTGTTAAGAAATGGAAGAACTATTTGATGGGGAAGGAGACCATCATCCATACCGACCATCAAGCATTGCAGTATTTACAGTCACAGTTAAAGTTGCAGCAGTCACACCATTTCAGATGGATGGGTTTTCTACAACAATTTCATTTGGTTATCAGGTATAAAAAGGGAATCTACAATAAGGTAGCTGATATGATTTCAAGGCCTATTGTAAATTCATCTGTTATACTCAAGCATAATTTTGTTTTGCATGAAAGTTACATAGAACAATATGCAAATGATAGTGACTTTAAGGAAGTATATGCAAGCTTGAGTGTTAGGGTCCAACCCTAACCCCTTTATTTATGTAATAGGGTCGATTCATAGTTATAGTTAGTTAAAGAGTCAATAAATACCATATTAATAATTGTAAGTGGTTGAACTGCATTTAAGAAAGGGACCACAGTTAGTTGCAAAAGGGCTATGGTATTAGATAGATGGTATTGAGAGAACCATGGTAATGACCCATGGTATTGTATGTATGAATCCTATATAGAGGCTAGAGTCTCCCCATTGAGAAATATGGAGTCTTATTTTGTAATTGAGGTCTGCTCTACTGGAGGTTGCCCCCTCGAAGAGGCAAGTGAACATTGCTTTCATCTCTAAATAATAAAATAGTTGTTGTTTTTTTCATTTTATTCTGTGTTCTCGGTTGTTTTTCTTCGCATATTTGGTATTCTGGAATTTCTTGCAGGTCAAGAGCATAAAAAGTGGTATCAAAGCACTTTCCAAGGCAAGTGGTACCTCCATTTTTGGCAGATTTTTTTTTTTAGGCTAGAGACGTGTTCCGGCATCTTTAAACCACGGGATCTGTCATTGAGCGCATAAACCTGTGGATTTGGGGAGGCATGCACGCATGAAATACAATAGATGGTGACACTTGTTAGACTCCCTTATAACCCTTGTGGGTACCCCTGCGAGTAGTAGCACATTAGACAGAACCGCGCACAGACTGCCTTCCACGTACCCTCTGGGTATATCGGAATCCCCCTAGGCTCACCTGAAACCTTGCCTTAGATAAGCCACCAGCCGTCTTGCTACTACAGTATGCTAAAAACAGCACTCGGGGATATTACTCGCGCGTACGATAGGGTAGTCGGGTAGTACGGCTAAGGGTACGGTTGATCCTCCTTAGTTAGTGCCCTCAAAGATTGGGCTGAGTACTATTGTTGGACCCTTATGTATATTGTGATCTGTAGAACTTGACACTCCTTTTGAGACCGTAGTTCCCTCGACTCTCTGAAGATCACCCATTATCTTATTTTCCAGACTAGATCCACAAGTTGGGGTTCTACCACTGTAGTACGATTCAGATCTAGCAGATGGGGTTCTGTCGCCGCCGCAACAATCAGATCCACGAGTTGAGGTTCTACCACCACAATACCAATAAAATCTAGCAGTTGGGTTTCTGTCGCCACCGCAGTCCAACTTACATTCCGCCATTGGGGTTTTGCAGGCAGATCTAACCATCTGCGCAATGAGGCTTGTGGCTCCTATAGTCTGGGCCTGATTTTCACAGGACATTGGGCAGGATCAAGTTTTCTAGAATTTGGCCACTGTAGTATTGATCAGCGGGGAGTAAAACTCCATTCAGAGTAAAAAAAAAAGAGTCTGAGGCCTTTCCGGGATGCTTACAAGAGACTTAGTCCATAAGATTTAGGACGACGAGCTGATCACAGTGGTAGCATTCACTTGTCAGCTTCAATTTTCAAGTGGTCCCAAATTTTTTCAAAGTGACGACAAGTGACTAAGATCTGTGTATGGTAGAAACCAGAGCTCAAGTCATGGCCAACGAGAAGATCGAGCGCCTTGAACAAAAGTTGGATTCTTTCCAGGGCCTAGTGGACCAGATGCAGAAATTCATGGCACAATTCAATATGAGCACATTGGGGTTGCATCTGGAGGCACATGGTATTAATGAAGACCTTGAAGGAGAATCTAGCTATCATATTCACTTCCATGGAAATCACCAACATGCCCACCCTCGGCCACCCAAGCTGGACATGTATAAATTTGATGGCTCTAATTTGGTAATATGGGTAGCACAAATGGAACAATATTTCATTCTGAATGATATCCGAGATGATCAAACTAAACTATGTGTGGGAGCCCTTTACTTGGACCAAGAGAGATGGCAATGGTGGCAGTGGCATCGAAAATGTTATCCCGGGAACATAACTTGGCAGGTGTTCTCAAAATCTCTTTGTGATCGCTTTGACAGAGAATTTAAAACAGTAAAAGAATACATTGTAGCCTTTGATACATTGGCCATCCGCACAGAAGGTCTAGGAGATGAATTCTACTTGGAATGTTTTCTAAGTGGTCTCAAAGAAGCCATCCAAGCACATGTTCAGATGCACCACCCACCTACATGGATAGACGCTTGCACAAAGGCTATCGAAGTGGAATGTGCTTTAACTACCCAGTCTCCTCATTCAAATTTCATAGCCAAGGGACGCCCCACCCAGGCTTAGGGCCCTACCCAAATACTTAAGGTTAAAAAGGTGTCTCCAATAGAAATGGCTGAAAGAATAAAATAAGGATTGTGCTACTACTGTGATGACAAATACTCCCAGGGGAATAAATGCAAGGAACCCAAATTCTTTCAAATTGATTTTATTGATCACAACTCATCTGAGCCGCCCCACCCCTTGAGGGACCAGAGGACGAATTTGAGGAAACCTAGCAGGACAATGTGCTCCCAGCTACGCTAGAGGAACCAGTTATCTCGCTACATGATTTGGTAGGCATTTCTGCGCTCCAAACTCTCAAAATCAAAGGCTTTATTAAACATCACCCTGTAGTAGTAATGATTGATAGTGGAAACGCTCATAACTTTATCCATCAGCGAGTCATCGAAGCTATTCATCGTTTTGTCAGGCAGTCTCTAATTTCTAGGTCCAGATTGCTGATGGGGGGACAATGAAATGTGAAGGCCGCTACGGAAATATCAAACTTCATATGGGAGACTACCACCTAAAGACCCACATGTTTGTGATTAACATGGGTGGTTGTGACGTTGTCTTGGGTGCTGAATGGCTTCACACACTAGGCCCAATCACAATGGATTTACAGGAGTTATATATGAGCTTTAAGTAGAATGACCACATACATACCCTCTGTGGACTCTAGGTTAGTGCTCCCTCTATCATCAGCTTGCATCGAATGGAAAAGTTGTTGAAAAAGGACCATCATGGAGTTATCGCCCAGTTTAATGCCATCCAGGCCATAGAGCCCACTACTCTTCATATTCATCCTGATATGCAATAGGTCTTAAACCGGCACTAGTAGGTATTTGACAAACCGAAAGAGCTTCCACCCTCTAGAGGGGAACATGATCATATCATCACTTTGGTCCTAGGGGCATAACAGCTAAATGTGCACCCATATCAATATTTTTTTGCCCAAAATAATGAAATTGAAAAAATCATCAAGGAACTCCTTGAAGCCGGTATTATTCATCCTAGCATCAGTCCTTATTCATCACCAGTGGTCATGGTGCTCAAGAAATATGGGGAATGGCACATGTGTCCAAACTTCTATGCCCTCAACAAGCTCACTGTCAAAGACAAATTCCCTATCCTGGTTGTTCATGATCTGTTTGATGAACTACATGGTGCTCAATTCTATACTAAGCTAGATCTTTGCTTTGGCTATCACCAAATACGCATGAAAGAAGTAGACATTCCAAAGATTGCTTTCTGAACTCATGAAGGCCACTATGAATTCTGGGTCATGCCATTTGGTATCTGTAATGCCCCATCCGCTTTTCAAAGCCTCATGAATCACCTGCTGAAACCATATCTACGAAAATTTGTCCTTGTTTTCTTTGATGACATTCTCATCTATAGCCTAACTTGGGAAAAAAATCTTCAACATGTAGACCTGCTCTTGCAATTACTCTAGAATAAAAAATTATTTGTCAAATGGTCCAAGTGCTCTTTTGGAATGGAAGAATTCAAGTATTTGGGACACATTGTGGGTTGTGAAGGTGTTTGGGTGGATCCCAAAAAGATAGAGGCAATCCCGGATTGGCCCCAACCAAAAACCTTGAAGAGCTTGAGGGGATTCTTGGGTCTCACTGGCTACTATCAGAAATTTGTCCACAATTATGGTCGCATTGTTAGACCCTCACTAACCTTCTCAAGAAAAAATCATTCCTCTGGACTGATGCAACACAACAGGCATTTATGGCTCTCAAACAGGCCATGTGTTCCACTCCCGTATTGGCACTACCCGACTTCACCAAATATTTTGTGATTGAATGTGATGCTTCAGGTACTGGTATTGGTGTTGTTTTAATGCAGGAAGGTCGACCCTTGGTTTTCACCAACCAACAACTGAGTGGGAAACATCTGGGACAATCTACCTATGAGAAGGAGATGATGGCTATCTTACATGCAATAGATACCTGGCGACCATACTTATTGGGGCGATGTTTCCAAATCTGCATAGACCATCAAAGCCTCAAATATTTTCTGGAGAAATTTCTATCCTCGCCCCAGAAAAATAAATGGCTGGCCAAAATGTTGGGATATGATTATGAGATAATTTACAAAAAAGGGCATGACAATGTAGTAGCAGATGCTTTATCATGCCAATTTGAGGATGAAAGCACCCTACTATCAATCTCTCCTCCCGTACTAGATTGGATTGAAGAAGCCCGCAAGGAATGGTTTTCAAACCCCTCTCTCTCCCAACTCATTAATAACTTGAGATCAGATCCTAATTCCTCAATTGGCTACTCTTGGAAGAATGAGATTCTTCGCTACAAGGATAGAGTAGTTATATCGCCGACATCCACCCTCAAAACACACATTTTGGAAGAGTTCCACTCATCTCCCACTGTAGTCCATGCAAGATTTCAGAAGGCTTATGCTCGCACTCGTTGTTCTTTCTTTTGGAGAGGCATGAAAACTGAAATTCTTACTTTTGTAGCTGAATGTGATGTGTGTCAATACCACAAAGGAGAAACAGTCAAGTTACTAGGAACCTTACAACCATTGCCAATCCCTGCCTCCGTCTGGACGGATGTTTCTATGGATTTCATTACTGGTTTCCCAAAGTCAGGAAACAAATAAGTCATCATGGTGGTTGTGGACAGACTTTCTAAATATGATCGTTTTTGTGCTCTACCTCACCCATTTACCCCCACTTTGGTGGCTCAAGATTTCATGGACCAGATCTTCAAACTGCATGGCATGCCCACTTCCATTGTGTCTGATCGTGACCCGAATTTCACTAGTAACTTTTGGCAAGAACTTTTCAAGCTACAAGGCACCCAACTCTAACTAAGTACTTCATATCATCCCCAAACTGATGGTCAAACTAAAGTAGTCAACAAATTTTTGGAGACATACCTAAGGTGCTTCACTTCAGAAAAGCAACATCAATGGGTACAATGGCTACCTTTAGCTGAATGGTGGTATAATACTAACTATCATGAAGCCACCAAGATGACTAAATATGAAGCAGTGTATGGCCAACTCCCACCTTCACCTATTTCTCATATCCCTGGATGCTCTAAGGTACAAGTATTTGATCAACTCCTAAAGAATCGTGCAGCCATGCTAGCTAGTCTCAAAGATAATCTCCATCAAGCTCAAAATTGAATGAAGTAACAGGCAGACCAACATCGTTCAGAGTGCACATTTCAAGAAGGGGATCAGGTATTCCTGCGGCTACAACCATATAAGAAAACATCGCCTAAAGAAAAGGGCTGCCAAAAATTACCTCCAAAATTCTATGGACCTTATCAAATACTTCAGTGGATTGGAGCAGTAGCCTACAAGTTGGCCTTGCCACCAACTTCAAAAATCTATCCAGTCTTCCATGTATCTGTTAGGACTCCACTATGTATCATTTTTGCTATATATTTTGACACCATTCTACTCTTATAACCTTGAACTTCACTGTCTTTTTCATCTACTTTATCCCAAGGTATATAGAAACCTCTTCTTTATTATATGATTAATTTGTCTTACATTTAATTCCGCAATACTCTTATATTTTATCATTAATTGAAGTGCATTGTTGCTAACACAAGTCAAAGATCGCAGATAAGTTATATGCCTTGTTGGGAACGAGCGGCCGTTGCTGAGACAGCTGACTCCGTTGCTGAAACAGCTAACTCCATTGCTGAAACAGCTGACTCCGTTGCTGAAACAACTGACTCAGTTGCTGAAACAGCCGTCAAGCACGCAAATCTCGTTATGCGTAATTTGCGATTCTGGAAGAACTTTTTGCGGAATAGTAGCAGCAGCACGAAGATACAGTTACCTGGATCATCCTGAAGATAGTACTTTTATTGTCTCGGTTGTAACAGCATTCTTTTTGAAAGAACAGAATAGTCCTGTTTTGGGAAAGAGAACAGAATCGAGATAATGTAGATTCGCTCTCATGTAAATTGTAAAAGATGTCTCCTCTTTAAAAAGAGGAGACATCATCATTAGAGGGGGGTTGAATTGTAAGTTACCGAAGAGTACTGTGTGAGAACTGGAGCTAGTCTCCTTCTGTAATGTATCAGTTACTTTGACAGATGAATAAAATCTTCTTTTGAGCGTTTCAATTTAATTCTTTCTCCTGGGGAATCTTGTGAGAAGGAAAGGGCCCGCCTTCCTCACAAGATTCACCCTTTTGGTTCCTGTAGTTTGTTTATTTCTTTATGTGTTTGCACTTCCCTTAATTCTGTTGTTGAAACACTAGTTACACAGTTTTGTAATACTCTGTTTCTTAGCGCTACACGTATCGAATGCACGAATGAATGATGTTGAGAGCATGTGCTGAAGATTCCTGCATAAAGGAATAGGGTCTTGCTCCCATTGATTGCTTTCCTTTGCCTGCAGTGTGATTAGAAACAAGAGGACAAGTGCTGAAGGTTCCTGTTCCTGGGAATAGGGTCTTGATCTCTTGAAGTTACTTTTCTTACAGTGTGATTAAGTGCCAGGCAGCAGGTGCTGAAGTTCCTCACCAAGGAATAGGGTCCTGTTCCTGATATGATTGAATGATTTCTTTCTTTGTAGATTGATTTTCCTTTGCTGTAACAAAGAAATCGTTTCTACTATAATTTAATTGACTTCAGCTTTGATTAAGTAGAGTGTGAATTAGTAGATTGATGAATTTAACAGGTGTGTATCTTTCTTTTACTACAACATTGATTCTGCTTTTGAAATTGAGCATATCCAGTGCGCGATTATCTTTGAAATAAAAAGACCTTCTCGGGTTGACAATTTATGTGGAGCTTGAATTGTGAAAACAATTAAAGCGACCAACATTTTGGCGCCATTGCCGGGGAAGGTAATTATAGATTTCAAAAGCATTCATCTTTTCTTTTTAATGTGCAGATTGTATGAGAGGACGAGGAAACCAGAAGAAAAATAACCGCACAGGTGGCAAGGGCTGGGGAGGACGAAAAACTTTTATTGACGAGATTGTATCGAAGGCTGAATCATCACAAAGATTAAGTTCTCGGAAATCAAAATTCCAGCGTTCCCCTCAGTCAGATTACAGAACAAAAGAAGTTGTGGGTCCTGAAAATACAGAAGAACCAGCAGTCAATGCTGAAGAGTCAGAGGAAAGTATTAGCAGATCAGTAGAACACATTGAGGAAATAGTAGAAAGTGTTGGACGACCGGTAGAGAACATTGAAGAACCGATAGAGGATTCTGACGATCGAGAAAGTGCAGTAGGAGGGCCAACAATGGAAGATAACAATGATGCCTTCCTCTTTGGAGGAGGACGTACAGGTCCTGAAGAAGAAAGAAAGGATGAAAATTCCCTCTCTACCTTGGGATTTCCCATCAGCGATCTCCCTGCAGGAACAATGAAAAATATTCCATTGTCTGCTCTACCTAACTTTCATGGTTTATCCACTGAAGATCCTGACGAATTTCTTTTTGAATTTGATATATTATGCAGAAGTTATGATTATGTTACTAATGCTCAAAAGTTGAAGCTGTTTCCAGCCACCTTAAAAGGGAATGCTTTAAGATGGTTCATGAGCCTTGGAAGTCAGGTAATCACAAGATGGGAGCAGATGAAACAAAAATTTCTGCTTAAATATCAAGACTACTGCCGGACGAGAGAGAAGAAGGATGAACTGTTCAATATGGCACAAAAGTCAGATGAAAGTCTGGAGGACTACATAGAAAGGCTGCAGTACAACATACAGAGGTCCGATCATCCGGATATAAGTAAGGAAATTCGTAAAACAATATTACTTAGAGGTTTAAGGGATGATTGTCTAAATATGTTAAATATGCTTGCTAAGGGAGATATATCTAAAGAATCATATGATGAGATTTGTGAACTTGCTAAAAGGTGCTCTAGGGGAGCTGCAAGAAACAGAATAAGAGATTCACCTATTCAAGGGTGCAGAAATCAGCCAATGGAGGAGCAACAAGAGCAGAGATAGGTAATTTACTTGAAGAATTTAAAACCAAAATGTTAAGTTCTTTTGCTTCACAGATTGACACTTTGCAGGTTAAGAAGAAGCAGGCTGAAGCAGAAGCAACTCTGGCTGTCTTTTGCCCGAAATGTAGAGACAAACATCCACTAAGGGAATGCCCAAGAGATAAAATACCAATTTGCACCCTTTGTGAGAAAGATCATGAGACAGAACAGTGTCCATCTCTACCAGGAATAAAAGCAGCGTTGCAGCCAACGGAAGAAGAAGCTGAAGCAGTTTACCTGCTAACTCAAAGAAGACAATGGCAACCAAAAGGGCAAGGTACGAACTCTGGTATGCCATTTAATCGTTGGAACAATTATTCTGCTTTTGGCCAAACAAGTTACCCCCCCTTCAACCAAATGCAATACCCACTTTTCAATCAAATGAATTTCCCACCCATGCAAATGCAAAACCCTCCCTTTGTTGACCCTTCAATGTGGACTCCTTGGCCTCCACAGCAGCCACCTCCTTTTAATCCTTGGAACCCAAATTGGAATAGTCAATCACTCCCGTACCCAAATCAATTGCCTCAATTCCAACAATCACTCCCTCTGCCATCAAATGCCCCGCCAAACAACCAAATGAGACCCCAACTACCTGTGCAACCAAATCTCAACCCCAACAATAAAGTTGTGCAAGTCATTGATATTCAGAATCAGTCTATATTTCCTACTATGCAATGTAATGATATTCATTTGAGATCTGGAAGAATAGTAGAGCCTATTATTGATGACATAACTGATTCAGATAAAAATGAAACCGAGAAACAAAAAGAAGCTCAACCACCTCCTAACAAAAATGTTGAAATAACAGAACCACCATTCCCCGAGCGTTTGGTTTTAACCAAAACAACTGAAACACCTGCTTTTAATTTTAGGGGGGAATTGCAAAATTTGTATATTAAAATTCCACTTTTACAAGCATTAAGAGATGTACCAATTTATGCCAGAACATTAAGGGATATTTGTGTTAAGAAACCTGGTAGGAAAACCAAGGATCCCCTTACAGTGCATGTGATGGGAGACTTGTCGGCATTAATGACCGGAAAAACCCCTCCTGTAAAATATGGTGATCCTGGCCATCCCACTGTCACAGTTCAGATTGGTAAAACAATGATCCCCCGAGTTCTGGTAGACTTAGGTGCAGCAATTAATATAATGACTCTGGAAACTTCACAATTGTTACAGCTGAATAACACAATCAGAGATACACCCACCATCTTAGAGTTAGCTGACCGTTCCACAATTAAACCAGAAGGAATTGTTGAAGACCTACTCATTTCAGTCGAATCCTGGAAATATCCAGCTGATTTTGTTGTATTGCAGACTAAAACAAAGCTGGGGGGACATCCCTTAATTCTAGGAAGGCCATGGTTGGCCACAGCTGATGCATTTATTAGTTGCAGATCTGGTTCAATGACAATTTCTAATGGTTATGAAACAAAACAATTAACTCTTTATCCTCACGCTACGCCAGTAGTCAATAATGAAGATTCTATATGGATGGATTATGATGATAATGCTGTTCAGCCTATTCTAACCATAGGACAAGCTTTAGCTCTTAAAGACAATACAGAGGATGAGATAATCAATAATTTTATTTGTGAACCTTCTTCTGTCATTGCTGAAACACACAATCAATTAACTGCAATTTTTGAAACTGATGCACAAGAAAAGATTGAACCTGAAGATTCATCCCAAACTTTAACCACGATCTCATCTAAAAGCATAACAGTTGAAATTGAACTCGGCAAGACATTAAACATAAATCCTGATCTAACAGATGCTGAAACACAGCAACTAATGAAGTTATTGCACGAATATAAGGAGGCATTTGCCTGGGATTACACGGACATGAAAGGTATTTCTTCTGAATTATGTACTCACCGAATTTACATTAAAGAGGGATGCCGACCTGTTTGTCAACCCCAAAGACGAATGAATCCTAATTTACGAGAAATTGTTAAAGAAGAACTTCAAAAATTGCTTAACGCAGGATTTATATACCCCATATCTGACAGTGAATGGGTTTCCCCGTTAGTAATTGTTCCTAAGAAAAACGGGAAATGGAGGGTATGCGTCGACTATAGAGCTTTAAACAAAGCTACTCAAAAGGATCACTTTCCTTACCTTTCATTGATCAGGTGTTGGACAGCCTTGCAGGGAAGAAATTCTTTTCTTTTCTAGATGGATTCAGTGGGTATAATCTGTTACACTAAAAAATGTCACCATGACTATTTACAGTTAGTATGGCTCAATCAATAGTCATGCTACCCTCTTAGGCAAGTCTTATGCCTCTGCTATCCATCTCAAACTCAAAGAAGAGAGAAAGTCTTGTAAAAAATGTGTTTATCTCTGGGGACGCAGGTTCTCTCAAGCCTTACCTGCGGGGACGCTCACAATGTTCACAAAGGCTGCGTCCTTGGACGCTCTGTATGTTAAGGGACAGGTGCGTCCTTCTGTAAAAGGCAAAATGCGCAAGTTTCATCTTAAAAAAGTTACTTGTGGTTACTTCTAGAACTTTCTAGAGGTCGGTTTGATGAAATGGATGCGCCTCCAGTTGGTTCATGTATCCCTATTAAGGAGGAACTTATCCCATCAATAAGGGAGCTATCCCACCCAAAGAGGGGGATTATCCCATTGATGGTGGACCTGAATAACCTCTTTACAACACTATAAATAAAGGCATTGAGCCAGAAGGAGGGGAGGTTGGAGCTATACATTTTCTTTGGGTAAATGCTGCAGAATTTAGGACTCCCATTTAGAACCTTGTGAGGAGAGATTGTCTTTTCTTGATTCTACTTGGAAGTGGGTGAGCTTTGTCAAAGTAGAGGAAAACCCTTGATGGACCTTGGGAGGAACTTGCACAACACCAAGGCCAGGTTGTAAGAGTTTCCTTTGTTTCGTTATTAATACAAACTGGTTTATTTTTCTCAATAGCTTGTGTTAATGAGTTATTTCATGTGTTCCTTGGTCTGCATGTTGGATATATGTTTTATTATGTGAAATGCAAGTGCTTGGTAATTGTTTGATTGTTTGTGGTTGCAGGAATTGATGTGAAAGAGGAGCTCATCTAGATCGGCAAGAACGGACTACAACAACAGCGTTTTGGAATAAGGTAAGCCTAAACACTTGTAGCTTTCATGTTTTAAAAGGTGTATTTAGAGAAAGATCACTCCATTTTGTCTTGTTTGTCGCTAGAGAGTTTAGACTCCTAGGGAGGTCAGTTGTGCCCGCACAAACGACTTTTTCCGCCACGACAAATTGGCGACTCCGCTGGGGATTCCATTAATGAAAAGTCTTTTCCTTTATGTGAACTTTGCTTTGAAAAATTGGTTTATTTTTCTGGTTTTGGCTCTGTGATTCTGTCTCTGGGTGGGTTAGCTTAGGATTAGTTTTATTTTGGTTTTTCTTGAGTTTTTCAGACGAACGCATCCTCTGAGTGGTGCACAGTGCGTCCCTGGACGCACTTTTGCTGTGTGCACAGAGCGGGCCCGCACCTGTGCTAACGGGTTGCCTGCGTCTTCCTGTAAAAATTTAGGAAAACTCCTTTTTTGCCTTTTTTGCTCTTAGATTTTGTTTTTTCTTAGTTTTTTCTGCCCAGATTCATTAGTCCCTTGTCCAGAATCTTCACCTAAGCTTGTTCCTGCTCTTAGCTTTCATCAATTGGGTGTTTTGAGTCTCTTTCTTGAGAAATTCTTGATTTGATTTCCTTTGATCATTACTTGGAGGTTTGTCTCAGTCTTTTCACAATTTTGCATCTTTTTGCTTTTGTTTTTGCAAAAAAATTTCCCCCTCATTCGCCGGGGGGGGGCTAAATTGTGTATGAGTGTTAATCGCCTTTGAGTGTTTTTATGTTTTGATCTTTGGAACTCTCACCCAATTTTCTCAATTTGCACTTGATTGGTTCTTAGATCACATTAGAATCGTCTTGTGTTTGAGAATTCTTTTGCATAGATCACATTTGCACAATTAGAATTCTCATTTTCAGAATATTATTGAAAAATGTGCATAGATTACATTTGCATACTTTTCAAGTGAATTGTGCTTAGATTACAATTGCATAGTTTACATTCTGAAAAATCTATTGTAGATTTAGATCAGCTTTCTTTGATTTGAATTTACACAAAAAATAAAAATAAAAAAATGGTTTGGAATTGATTTGCATTAGTTTTTCTTGATGAAATTAGTGCATTAGAGAATTTGTCATATTTTCTCTTAGTGATCAATTTTTTGCATTGTTGGAAGTGAATGGAAACTCTCTCCTTACTTTAGTTAGGATTCATCGAATTGAAAGGATTGCATTATCATATTCAATTGCATTCAGTTGAGTCGGGTCATAACACCATTGGTTTCGTATCCATTTACCCATTTGAGTAATAACAGCCTTAATAACACAGCGCTTAATTAAAATTCATCTAGTAATTTTTACATTTCTAGGGCTCTGAAACACCAACATAGCTTAGGCTAGTGTCTTGGAGTAGGAGAGTAATTAACTCTCCAAGACAGCAAAACCAAACAAGTAGCTGATCTTGAGTTAGAATCAAATCCAATTGTTACATTTACACTCTGGGAAAGCTCCTCTTAAAGGAGAAGCACGAGCTCGTGTCCGAACCAGTGAGGGGATCATTCCCCCCTCGTTGGGAACGACGCCAGACAGTACGTATTACAAACGGTAAACCTCGGATTAACCATTGTCGAGGAGCCAGGGGTCACTTATCGGTAAACCTTGGATTATTGTCAAGGAGCCGGTAAGGGGATTGAGCTTGTTACTCTGCCCTTGCGTGCTGTCGGAGTTTAGACTGTTCCCCCAGGTGTAATTGTTGTGATTGGTAACTTTAGTGACCATAATCTTTAGGGTTCTACCGAGGTGACGGTGGAGGGAAGGTCCCACTGTACCTGGAGCAGACGTCGGTTATACTCACTTGGATTTTCTAGGGGGTTCACTTCACTCGAGACGGTTAAAGTGGAGGAACTTGGTCCAGTCTATTCATTAAGCAGGTTGCCGGGGTAACTGTTCCACCCACCACTTCTGTACTGAATTCGGCGATGTTGGGCTTCATCACCAACTAGTGTTTTCGGTCCGGAAGGCTACTGTTTGTGTATGGTTTGACTCCTAGATTTGATAGCGCGTGTTAATTTGTTTGTTTTTACTTATAGGGACCATAGGTGTGAATTGTGAATTTTAGTTGTTAAGTGTGAATTGTGAATTGTTAATTTTAGTTTTAGATTGTTAATAAAATTCACTGAAGTTGAATATAATGGCAAATGTTCCGGAATTTATCAACCTAGGAACCCCTC
Source organism: Pinus tabuliformis (assembly GCA_031772625.1). NCBI lineage: Eukaryota > Viridiplantae > Streptophyta > Pinopsida > Pinales > Pinaceae > Pinus > Pinus tabuliformis. Next base: position 1,980,735,852 of record CM062816.1, on the reverse strand, counting down.
CTAATGAGAATCCTAGTACTTTTCCTTACTTTGGAAATGTTGGTCCTCCTTATATGGCTACTTTGTCGTTACCTGGATTTACGATAGGTTTACCAATATGGTTATTTTCAACTTCGTTGGCCCAAAATACTCCAATTGTTCCATCTCAACCGGATGCTTCACCTCAACCGAGTTCACCATCTCAACATCACCAACCTTCTGTTGACCCTTTACCTTCTTCGCCTAATTTTTCTTCCTCCATTTCTTCCTCTTCGCCTGGTAAAAGCCTTGATGCTAGTAACCAGGAGGCTAAGAAGAAGAAGAAAGGGAAGAAGAAGAAGAAGAAGAAGAAGAAGCAAGATAAGAAAGAAGTCAACCAACCAACTGTGGCTGTAAGTGTTAGTTGTGTTGAGGAAAATTCCGACATGCATCGTAAACCCAAATACCCTTGCAGGCTTTGTAAGGGTGACCACTTCCTTGTCAATTGTCCTGGTATTCCAAAGGTCTTGGAAGTATGGTCAGAAAAATCTCATCAACTTTCCGTTGATCCATCAACCAGTGATAGTCAGGTTCCAGGGAAAAAGGGTAAAGTTAGGTTTCCTTGTAAGTTATGCAAAGGGAGTCATCAAACTCACATTTGCCCTCACATGGATGAAGCCTCAACATTGTTGGAAAACCTCACTGTTCCACAGCAAGAATTTCCAACTGGTTACTGTAAACTTTCTCCCAACCTACCGTCAACTGACGGAGTGATTGATCTAAATTCAAGTACAGTCGATCGCACTCTCCCATTGGAGAGTGAAACTCATGTCACTCAGGTTGATGATCCATTAGTTGATCAAGTGGTCGGTTCAATTTCACATTCGATCGATCACACTCTCCCTTTCGAGAGTGAACTTCATACCGCTGAGGTTCTTCTTGTTACATCAGATTCTTCTATGCCGGGGGGCATTTCACCTGTTTCTACAGAACCCCCTCCAAGCACTGAGGTCTTTTCCTTTGATTGGAATAGACTGACAGAACCTCATCTTCCTTCCTCCATCCCTTTCCAAATCATTGTCAAGGCTGGTGGTAGGGACATACATCGTACTCAGGTAGATGAAGGTGCTTCTGTTAGTATTTTATCCTCAACTGTTTGGAAAGCTTTGGGTTCCCCTCAGCTTGCGCCTATTACGCAGAATCTGAAAGCTTTTAACAGAACCATTAGTGAACCTTTAGGGATCCTTCCTAAGTTTTCCCTTACCTTGGAAGGTAAAACTGTCTGTATTGATCTTATGGTAGTTCGAGGTCCCTTGGATTTCAATTTACTCCTTGGGTGAGACTATGTTTATGCAATGAAAGCTGTCGTATCGACACTCTTTCGCGTGATGTCTTTCCCTCACAATGGCAGTATTGTGACTGTAGACCAGCTTTCGTTCCCTAGTCTTGTTTCAACTACCAATAATATATAACACCCCTAAATATTCCTGATTCTAAAGTGGTATCTACCCTGCCACGGGTTAATTATGTGGCAACTGGTCCCATGCTTTCAGTTACCGATGTAAGTGAGCCTCTCACTGTTGATTTAAATCCGGTAATTGACATGGAAAACTCTATGGGATTATTTGAACACGATGTTCTTATCCCTTTTGAGTCCCTTGACATGTGTTCCTTCCAGAGAACTATTCTTCCTTCTGATGAAGACCTCTTGGAAGCCATGATCAAGGTGTGTCCATTGACATGTCTTTCTTCCAGTTGGAAGCCATAATCAGTGTGTACGAGGATAGTTTTTTCCTGTGTCAACCTCGTTAAAAAATGAAATAGGCTGTAGTGAGGAAAGTTCCTTTTACTGTGTCAACCTCGTTAAAAAATGAATCAGTGTGTACGAGGATATTTTGTTCGTTAAAAAATGAAATTGGATAGTATGAGGAAAGTTCCTTTTACTGTGTCAACCTCGTTAAAAAATGAATCAGTGTGTACGAGGATAGTTTGTTCCTCTCTCAACCTCGTTAAAAAATGAAATTGGATGTTATGAGGAAAGTTCCTGTTACTGAGTCAACCTCATTAAAAAATGAATCAGGTAGATAGTAGGTTATATAGGACAGTAGGATTAGCGAGGAAAGTTCCTTTTACTGTGTCAACCTCGTTAAAAAATGAATCAGTGTGTTCGAGGACAGTTCCTTTTACTGTGTCAACCTCGTTAAAAAATGAATCAGCGTGTTCGAGGACAGTTCCTTTTCCTGTGCCAACCTCATTAAAAAATGAAACAGGCTAGTATGAGGATAGTTCTTTAACTGAATCAACCTCATTAAAAAATGAATCAGCTAGATTTTAGGCTATATAGATTGTAGAAAGTAGGATTTTGAGGATAGTTCCTGTTACTGAGTCAACCTCGTTAAAAAATGAATCAGGTATGAGGACAGTTCCTGTCACTGAGTCAACCTCGTTAAAAAAATGAATCAGCTATGAGGACAGTTCCTGTTACTGAGTCAACCTCGTTAAAAAATGAATCAGGTATGAGGATAGTTCTTTTCTTGTGTCAACCTCCTTAAAAATGAAACAACTCCCTTTTTCAAGTTAAATATTGAAAGTAAACCTTCATTTCATCCAGCCGGTTGAATGCAATGAAGCCTGGGGGGCATGTACCTCGCTTTGCATCATTATGCTGGGGGCATGCGAACTTTTTGAGCATAGTTCCTTGTCTTGTGTCAAGCTCGTTAAAAAATGAAACAAGGGTAGGTTAAGTAGGTAGATTGTAGAGAGTAGTCATGAGCATAGTTCCTTGTCTTGTGTCAAGCTCGTTAAAAAATGAATCAAGGTTTTTAGAGTATAGTTCCTTGTCTTGTGTCAAGCTCGTTAAAAAATGAATCAAGGTTTTTAGAGCATAGTTCCTTGTCTTGTGTCAAGCTCGTTAAAAAATGAATCAAGGGTTTTAGAGTAAAGTTTTTTGTTAGGTAGATTGTAGAGAGTAGTTATGAGCAAAGTTCCTTGTCTTGTGTCAAGCTCGTTAAAAAATGAAACAACTCCCACAAGTTTTTCCAAGATCTTGAAAGTAAAGCTTCATTCCATCCACCACATTGAATGCAATGGAGCTTGGGGGGCATGTACCTCGTTTTGCGTCATTATGCTGGGGGCATGTGAACTTATAACAAGCATAGTTTTTCGTTTCAAGCTTGCGTAAACATGAAACCGAATCCGAGCATAGTTCTTTTCCTGTGTCAAGCTCGTTAAAAAATGAAACAAATCCTCCTCTACTTGAGTCGAGAGTTTGACTAGATCTTATAGATGTTAAGTATTTGGGTTAGTTATTTCAGTTTTTGCATAATTTTCTTACAGTTTTAGGTCGAGTCTTTCAAATGATCTCGTAACTCAACCTTCATTTCATCCAACTGATTGAATGAAATGAAGATGGGGGGCATGCGCTCTAGCAGTTACGCTTAGGGGGCATCAAGCACAGTTTTCTTTCTGTTTCAAGCTTGTGTAAAAATGAAACTACTATGAAGCATAGTTTTACTCTGTTTCAAGCTTTTGTAAAAATGAAACCTAGCTCGAGTCAATTTCAGTTATTTTCAAGACTCGTTAAACTCATGAAAATCTCGATATTATTTTGCTATCTTTCATTCTCGTAAAACAAATGAAAATGCCGAGTTCTTTCCGTCTTTTCCTGCTCGTAAATTAAATTGAAAGTCGGCCATATGAGTACATTTTTATCATTTTTTTCGAACTCATTAAAACTTACGAAAAAGTGAAAACCACGAGTACATTTTTATCCCTTTTTCGAACTCGTTAAAACTTACAAAAAAGTGAAACCTTAGAGTCATCTTTTAAGCCCTTTTCTGACTCCTAAAAATATGAAAAGATCGCCGAGCGTTTCTTTTACACTCGTTAAAACGGAATTAAAAGACGGTCCCCTTTTAGCTCTTTTCTGACCGTAAAATCAGGAAAAGATTGCCGGGTTTTTGTCGTTTCAAACTCGATAAGGAAATAAAACGACGTGTCCTTGATCGCTTTTTACTTTTCAGGTCAGTGGCACTAATTATGAAAGTACTCCTTGGTCGCAAGATCAAGCGGTTCCCCCAGGTATTATTTTATACTTTTTCGGGCTTGAGGGACACAAATGTACGAAAAAGTTCAACGTGGAGTCTCCTTTAGTTTTTTCAGACTCTCTAAAATTGAAAAACGTCGAGTTTCTCCTATACTGGACTTGTTAAACTTTTACAGTAGAGGACCTGTTCAATTACAAACAGGAACGAACCACTCCTTCCTAGGGTTCGAATTTAAACTAGGTTGGACTCGTCCGAAGGATGAGCTTACAATCAAGCATATGTTATCCTCCTCAAGCTTGTTAAAGTAAAGAGGTACTTGCCAGAAATGGTGGGGGAAAAGAGAGAAAAATGAACCTATTTGTCACCTTTTGTCTCAAAAGAAACTTTATTACCACTCTTGAACACGACACTTTTTCATTCACCTGGGTTGGGAAATCTTTTACCTCACAGTTAACCAAACCACTTTGAAAATATTTAACCGGGTTTCGGGAATCACTTTGAGTTATTCGTCACCAAGCCATCTGTTGTGTCGTTATGTTTTCAAGAGGTCTGCGAGCAAAACTTTCATCTGCAAAATACTTGTCATCCATTTGACCATCCCTGAGTCAGTCCTCACAGCAACATTTCTTCAACTTGAACAATGATTTCGTGTTGTGGGCTTGCCTGCAACGGGTCGCTTTCTATCGACATCGACACATTATCTAGAAAGATGACTTAGGAATCGACAGTACCTTGAAGTCTGCATGCATCAATGGCAGGTTTCTCGCCTTTGACGTCAGTTTACATCATTGACTTTCGATCAAAGGATTCCGTGAAGTGTTCGACATCAAAACATCTATTCACATTTCACGGGTTGTGCTTGGTACTTTGAGAACCATTGACATTACTGGTGGTCTCTCTCACGCTTGTTAACAGTTTACATCATTGACTGGTAATCAAGTGGTTTCTACCATGTTCGACATCAAATCATTTAATCACATGGCTAGAATCGTACCAATTCGGGAAGTAGAAGTGAAGACCCTGGATCTAGTTTCTACCATCCAGGCTGCGAGGAGTTTTGTATCCATTATCTATGTAGACTAATCATAAACAGATGGCTGCGTCCATACTGTGTCTACAGAAGTCTATAAAAATGATGTATTGCAAGATCATTCCTGTATCAGAGTAGTTAGTCCATTAGTTAAAGTTTTGAATCTGAGTATGGGAATGCCTACCTCAGTGATGATATAATCTTATACATGTATTTTGTGTTGAAAATTGCAGGTTCCAACCAGGTCATCCACAAGACAATCCTTGAAATGATAAAGCGCTTCACCCTTCCTAGAATTACAAAACCCTAATCTATTCCAGGCTTCGCACTTTAGGGGGCAATCTGTTACACTAAAAAATGTCACCATGACTATTTACAGTTAGTATGGCTCAATCAATAGTCATGCTACCCTCTTAGGCAAGTCTTATGCCTCTGCTATCCATCTCAAACTCAAAGAAGGAAAGTCTTGTAAAAAATGTGTTTATCTCTGGGGACGCAGGTTCTCTCAAGCCTTACCTGCGGGGACGCTCACAATGTTCACAAAGGCTGCGTCCTTGGACGCTCTGTATGTTAAGGGACAGGTGCGTCCTTCTGTAAAAGGCAAAATGCGCAAGTTTCATCTTAAAAAAGTTACTTGTGGTTACTTCTAGAACTTTCTAGAGGTCGGTTTGATGAAATGGATGCGCCTCCAGTTGGTTCATGTATCCCTATTAAGGAGGAACTTATCCCATCAATAAGGGAGCTATCCCACCCAAAGAGGGGGATTATCCCATTGATGGTGGACCTGAATAACCTCTTTACAGCACTATAAATAAAGGCATTGAGCCAGAAGGAGGGGAGGTTGGAGCTATACATTTTCTTTGGGTAAATGCTGCAGAATTTAGGACTCCCATTTAGAACCTTGTGAGGAGAGATTGTCTTTGCTTGATTCTACTTGGAAGTGGGTGAGCTTTGTCAAAGTAGAGGAAAACCCTTGATGGACCCTGGGAGGAACTTGCACAACACCAAGGCCAGGTTGTAAGAGTTTCCTTTGTTTCTTTATTAATACAAACTGGTTTATTTTTCTCAATAGCTTGTGTTAATGAGTTATTTCATGTGTTCCTTGGTCTGCATGTTGGATATATGTTTTATTATGTGAAATGCAAGTGCTTGGTAATTGTTTGATTGTTTGTGGTTGCAGGAATTGATGTGAAAGAGGAGCTCATCTGGATCGGCAAGAACGGACTACAACAACAGCGTTTTGGAATAAGGTAAGCCTAAACACTTGTAGCTTTCATGTTTTAAAAGGTGTATTTAGAGAAAGATCACTCCATTTTGTCTTGTTTGTCGCTAGAGAGTTTAGACTCCTAGGGAGGTCAGTTGTGCCCGCACAAACGACTTTTTCCGCCACGACATAATCAGATAAGAATTGCACCCCAAGACCAAGACAAGACCACTTTTACCAGCCCCTGGGGAACTTTCGCCTATAGAGTTCATCCATTTGGGTTGTGCAATGCACCAGCAACTTTTCAAAGAGCTGTTATAGGAATTTTTTCCGATATGCTGAATGATTGTATGGAAATATTTATGGATGATTTCACCCCTTATGGTGTGTCTTTCGAAGAGGCATTACAAAACCTTGAGAAAGTACTTAAAATATGTATACAAGCTCACCTCTCCTTAAGTACCGAAAAGTGCCATATGATGATGAGTGAGGGAATAGTGCTTGGACATTTTATTTCATCTCAAGGTATTCAGGTAGATCCATCTAAAATATTGGTCATTCAGAATCTTTCTGTTCCTAAAACTCAAACTGATGTGAGAAGTTTTCTGGGACATGCTGGTTATTATAGGAGATTCATTAAAGATTTCTCTAAAATAGCTTCTCCATTATTTGTATTGCTTATGAAAAATGCTGAATTCAAGTGGACTAATTCTTGTCAGAAAGCTTTTGAAGAGCTGAAGCATCAGTTGTCTACTGCTCCTATTTTGAGGGGGGCTGACTGGAATCTTCCGTTTCACATATCTTCTGATGCTTCAGACATTGCTATTGGAGCGGTTTTGGGACAAGAGGAAAATCATCTTCCTTATGCTATATACTTTATCAGTAAGAATATGACCCCTGTTGAGCTTAACTATACAGTTACCGAGAAAGAGTTCCTTGCAGTAATCCATGCCATTAATAAATTCCGACACTATATCACTGGTTATCCTACTTTTGTGCACACTGATCATTCAGCTATTAAATACTTAATGAACAAATCTGTCACAAATGCTAGAGTTACCAGATGGCTATTATTATTGCAGGAATTTGATATTACAATTGTAGATCGGCCTGGTAAAGAAAATGTGGTGGCTGATTTTCTTTCACGATTAAAAACTGACAATGATATTCCAGTAGATGATAGTTTTCCTGACGAATATTTGTTTGCAGTTTCTGCTCACTCTCCATGGTATGCGGATATTTCTAATTATTTGGTTGCAGGAAAACTACCAGCACACCTGTCATATAGAGAAAAGAGAAGAATTGTTCAACAAAGTGCCAGGTACAGTTGGATAAGCGGGTGTCTCTTCTATACTGGGCTTGATCAGGAGATCCGAAGATGCATTAGAGAAGATGAAGTGTACGACATATTGAAAGCTTGTCATGATGGCCCTTGTGGAGGCCATTTTGCTGATAAAAGAACAGCACATAAAATTATGAGGATGGGTTACTATTGGCCCTCATTATTCAAGGATGCAAAGAAGTATGTAAGGGCTTGTGACAGCTGCCAGAGAATGGGTCAACCCAATCATAGAGACCAAATGCCATTAAACCCCCAGGTAGTTTCTGAACCATTTGAAAGATGGGCCTTGGACTTCATAGGACCCATTAACCCTCCATCCAATCAAAGAACCTATATATTAGTCTGTACAGACTATATGACTAAGTGGGTGGAGGCCAAAGCACTTATTAGAGCCAATGAGGAGGCTGTCCTAGCTTTCTTATTTGAAGAGATTTTCACTAGATTTGGAATTCCTAGAGAGCTAGTTACTGATGGAGGACCTCCCTTCAATTCTCATGGTTTTAAATCTACCCTTCACAAATATCATATTCTACATAGAATGACTACACCATACCACCCCCAGGCAAATGGACAGGTGGAAAGCACAAACAAAGTTTTAGAGGCCATTCTAACTAAAACAGTGAAGGACAATCGAAAGGATTGGTCCCAAAGGCTCCCTGAGGCATTATGGGCTTACAGGACTACTTGGAGAAACACTACAGGTTTTTCTCCCTATGAATTGGTTTATGGTAAAAATGCTGTTTTTCCTGTGGAATTTGAAATTAAAACTTTAAGGACTGCTTTAGCTGTTAATCTTGATTTGAATGATGTGCAGACAGCTAGATTATAGCAGCTTTTGGAGTTGGATGAAAAGAGATTAGATGCCATTCATCAAACAAACATGATACAGCAACAAAGGATGAAGTGGCATGACAAAATTATCAAACACAAGCAGTTCCAAAAAGGTAATTGGGCCTTGTTGTATGACTCTCGGTTTGAAAATTTTCAGGGAAAGCTACGTACACGTTGGCTTGGACCATATGAAGTAGATGATGTCTTTCCAAACGGAACGGTAAGACTTGTAACAATTGATGATGCTAAAACACCTCTACTAGTCAATGGCCATAGGCTCCGTCTATATGAGCGCCCTGTTTCTAAAGAGGATTTCAAGACTGCTTGCATGACTGATATTCATTATCTTTTTCTAGGGGAGTCTTCTACTCCTCACAACACTTAATCTTCTGCACTATATTTTTAGTATTAGATTAAATTTAGCACTAATAATCCTTGTCAAGGATTGGCATATTACAATTGAATTTTGCAGATTCTGGAAAAAGCAATAAGGAGGACAGATTCATCATGAGAAGATCTGAAGCTTTAAATCAAGAAGCTTCTTCCCATCATTTTACCCTTTTTTTCTAAGCAATATCCCTCCATATCCACATTATTTCCATTATTCCCACTTCCACCATCCCTGCAATATTCTCCTTCAGTCAGTATTTCCCATCCCTTACTGCTGAAATTATCCCCTATCAAATATTTCTCCATTTACAGACCCAAGTCATTTATCCCATTTCTCTGATTTTTCCCGTTGCTGAAACACCTGTTTCAGCAACGTATCATTGATTTTTCCCGTTGCTGAAACACTTGTTTCAGCAACGTACCATTGATTTTTCCCGTTGCTGAAACACCTGTTTCAGCGACGTATCGTTCAATTTTCCGTTGCTCAAACACCAGTTTCAGCAACTTGTTATCATCAAAACAGTATTCCTCTTTGATGTTATATGAGCTTTCTGGTTCTCCACGATTATACTTCAGATCCTTTTGGTGAAAATTATTCAGCACGTACCAGATTCAATTACACTCCCGTTCAAAAAAATCTACAGATTCTTCCATGTACATTAAAGCTATTTTGAAGCAACCGACACTTCGAATTATTAAATCAAAGGTAAAATGTAAGGTATAAGGTTTTAATGTAATTCGGTTAAATCATATTAAAGAGAGGATTTCATTTGTAATGATTACATATCTTCACATGCCCAATCATTATTACACCATACGTAGGGGGGGGGAATCCCAAAAATTGAACAATCATTTCGCATTAACCAAGCTTCCGTCCCTTGTCATATCTATTTCCGCCGCCATTTAGACCATGCCGCTTCTGTTGCAACAACTAGCGCGATCAGATTCTGTGTTTACTGTGTCTGTGCCTCTGCGAATAACTCAACGCTACAGCCATGGGAGGAACGGCCGTCAGACATGAACCCGGCTCCATAAGTCTTCTTCAATTGTTTCCTGAAGTCTATCAGATCTTCCAACAAGCGGGATGGATAGTATATTTTGAAAGGTTGGGGGAATTTAACCAGGAACAAGTCTTAGAATTTGCACAAAACCTTGAAGACAATTTTTCAGTGGTCCAAGGGGTTCGCATTTCAGTGACAGAGGATGACATAGCTCAGGTATCAGGGTTGCCAGCTGAGGGTACTCGCTGGTTTAGCCGGAAGCAGGTCGTTCTTAACGCGCAGCAAGAATTTCTGCACCCGGATGAACAAGTGGAACCCAGAGGCCGCGGGGTTAGTCTGCATTCACTCCCTCAACCATGGCCATCAGTGGCAGAGTTCATCAAACACTACTTAACATGTGAGGGGCGTTATCAGGTAGTGTACAATCATGATTTTGTTTTGATGAATCACTTGAGGAATGGACGACTGATTAATATCCCCTATTATCTGCTTGGTTGTATTAAAAACATGTCTTATTATTGTAAACGAGCTAAATCTCCAATGTCATCCCTTACCCATCACCGTTTATGCCAGTTGCTGATACAGAGGGGTTTTGCTCAGCAAAATCTCCCTCTGCACGCCGCACCTGAAATTCCCCAGCCGCCAGAAATTCCTCAACAAGCCCCAACATCCCAACCACCCGAAAATTCTCAGGACATTCCGGAGATTCCTCAGCAGGACCAAACAGCCCAACCATCTGAAAGTCCTCATGACATTCCAGAAATTCCTCATGAAGAACAACAGGAAGAAATTCTGCATTCCCCAGTTGACCCACCCCCGAGCTCGCCTCATTTAGCAAAGCCAACTGCCTCCACTATTTCGGTCCCTAGTGATGACTCTCTAACACCCCCTTCCTCACCCGTTAAGAAAAAGGAGAAAACCTCAACAGTCGCAGGCTCCAGACCACGGACAAGGTCTACATCTCAAATTCTTACCCCTCCGGAAAACCCTGTCCCCAGAAAGAAACCCTCCCCTGCAAAGAAAAGGAAAGGCAGTGATTTTGCTGCCTTCCTACCAAAAAGAAAAATAAAAACGACTGTTGAGACAAAATCCACCTCCATTTTCCCTGACATTTCCACTATTCTACTAAAACCTTTATCCCCACCCCAAACTTCCCAACCAGTCTCGTCCGAAGGCACTGCCACACAAGAACCAGTGTCCCGGGATAATATGACATTGTTTATGGGCCAAGAAGTGACTGCTCCACAAGAACCAGTCACTTGCCCAGTGACTGAAACACAAGAACCAGTCACTGAGGCACAAAAATACACCAAGCAGGACGATAGTGGGAAATCACCAGTGACTGAAACACAAGAACCAGCCACTGGAGCACAAAAACCCATTTCTCGCCCAGTGGATGAAACACAAGAACCACCCACTGTGGTACAAGAACCAGCTACGACTGTGCATCAACAAAATATTCCAACAGAGCCAATCAGCATACAGGGTTCACATACTATGACATCTCTACTGGAGGAAAATGAGTTCCTGAAGTCTGAATTAGAAGCTTACAAAACTGAACTAATCATGGCTCGAGAGGCTTTTGAAAGAGAACTGAATCTCCATACATTAGCACACGTAGCCTCAATGCAAAATAAGGAGCCATGCAAAGAATACATGTGCCAGGAGTGTGGCAACATTTACCAGAATGCAGGCTACAAACTAGTTAAAATTCAATTATCTGAGGCATCTACATCAGCTGGAACAAAAGAGGGATGCCCTACTGCTCCACAAGAACCAGTAGGACTCTCTATAAAGCAAGAAAAAGAAATCAAACCTCAGATATCCCGTCCTTTGCAGGTTAATGTAGCCATCCAGACAGAGGAAACAACGTCCCAACCCACTACTTCTAATGCCAAGACACAGACTCTGCCATGGAATCAACTGGAACAGATGAACAAATGGAAGAAGCAATATGCTGAAGAAAAAGATATAATATTACGACAGCATAAGTTACAATGGCAGAACCATGTATATGCCAACTGGGATAGCTGGGACCAAATAATGCAAGAGCACAGGGAATATAAAAAGGAAGCCAGAGAATCTAAGGCAAAGATAGCCTTGATGTTTTCATTAGTGCGGAAATTGATGGTTACGCGCAAACCCTCTGTAAACTACTCTCTCTTTCTTTCTGAACGATTAGTTTATTTCCAATTAAAAGCAATAGCAAATGGCAGACCATATGAATTAATGACTTCAGAGAAATTTGTTGAGACCTTTAAGGAGGCCCCTGAAAGTGACCAACATCTGCTGTGCGAACTCTACCTTCATAATGAGGCCATTCCTGAAGAAAGGAGAGTTAATCTTATTCCAATTGCAGGAGATATACAAATCAGAGCATTTGCCTCGTTTTTGTCTAACCAGCTCACTTGGCAGACTGCGTTCACTGCAAGCAGTCATAATGAGGAGAATAAACTCCTGTGGATTAGACCAGAGCCTGTAGGCCCAGCCACGTTTATAGCACAATATTATGAATTCTTGCAGAAGCCAGGAATGAACGAGTACATGCAGCAATTACAGGCTTCAATACTTTTTAAGTGTCAACAGCACATTAGAATGAAGGGTACTGCTGCATTGAAGGCCAATGATATCTTTTGGCAGCAGTCATGTAAGGAAAGACAGGATTATCATCCTTTTAACCCTCTCAATCTCCAAGCTGCATTATCCAGGGTCCCTAAGTACATTGATTGCATTCAACATTGTGGAGTAAACTGGATCGGGTATCATTTCCGTTTTCCAATTTTATGGCTGCCTTCAGACGAATATCAATGTCATTACCAGTTGACTGACAGAGAGGAAGCCTTGGCATGGCAACATTTGCAGACCAACAGCGGATTCCGAGCTCCTACAGATGCCACCTTCTCCAGCTACTGCTTGAGTAATTTGCATGCTCAGTCCTAGTACTCAGACTCTGATTCAGACTAGGGGTTGCTTGAGGACATGCAACATTTTTAGCTGGGGGGGATGTTAGGACTCCACTATGTATCATTTTTGCTATATATTTTGACACCATTCTACTCTTATAACCTTGAACTTCACTGTCTTTTTCATCTACTTTATCCCAAGGTATATAGAAACCTCTTCTTTATTATATGATTAATCTGTCTTACATTTAATTCCGCAATACTCTTATATTTTATCATTAATTGAAGTGCATTGTTGCTAACACAAGTCAAAGATCGCAGATAAGTTATATGCCTTGTTGGGAACGAGCGACCGTTGTTGAGACAGCTGACTCCGTTGCTGAAATAGCTGACTCCGTTGCTGAAACAGCCGTCAAGCACGCAAATCCCGTTATGCGTAATTTGCGATTCTGGAAGAACTTTTTGCGGAATAGTAGCAGCAGCACGAAGATACAGTTACCTGGATCATCCTGAAGATAGTACTTTTATTGTCTCGGTTGTAACAGCATTCTTTTTGAAAGAACAGAATAGTCCTGTTTTGGGAAAGAGAACAGAATCGAGATAATGTAGATTCACTCTCATGTAAATTGTAAAAGATGCCTCCTCTTTAAAAAGAGGAGACATCATCATTAGAGGGGGGTTGAATTGTAAGTTACCGAAGAGTACTGTGTGAGAACTGGAGCTAGTCTCCTTCTGTAATGTATCAGTTACTTTGACAGATGAATAAAATCTTCTTTTGAGCGTTTCAATTTAATTCTTTCTCCTGGGGAATCTTGTGAGAAGGAAAGGGCCCGCCTTCCTCACAAGATTCACCCTTTTGGTTCCTGTAGTTTGTTTATTTCTTTATGTGTTTGCACTTCCCTTAATTCTGTTGTTGAAACACTAGTTACACAGTTTTGTAATACTCTGTTTCTTAGCGCTACACGTATCGAATGCACGAATGAATGATGTTGAGAGCATGTGCTGAAGATTCCTACATAAAGGAATAGGGTCTTGCTCCCATTGATTGCTTTCCTTTGCCTGCAGTGTGTTTAGAAACAAGAGGACAAGCGCTGAAGGTTCCTGTTCCTGGGAATAGGGTCTTGATCTCTTGAAGTTACTTTTCTTACAGTGTGATTAAGTGCCAGGCAGCAGGTGCTGAAGTTCCTCACCAAGGAATAGGGTCCTGTTCCTGATATGATTGAATGATTTCTTTCTTTGTAGATTGATTTTCCTTTGCTGTAACAAAGAAATCGTTTCTACTATAATTTAATTGACTTCATCTTTGATTAAGTAGAGTGTGAATTAGTAGATTGATGAATTTAATAGGTGTGTATCTTTCTTTTACTACAACATTGATTCTGCTTTTGAAATTGAGCATATCCAGTGCGCGATTATCTTTGAAATAAAAAGACCTTCTCGGGTTGACAATTTATGTGGAGCTTGAATTGTGAAAACAATTAAAGCGACCAACAGTATCATGCCTCAAGAAAGTGGTGGGGAACATTTGTAGAATTCAAACTAGTCTACCTAAATTAGATGAAGAAGGTTCACTCTGGCTCCAACCTGAACAGGTCCTCAATACGCGAGAACGACATCTGCCCGGCTGCACGATCAAGGAAGTCCTCCTCAAGTGGATAGACACCTCTCCAGAATATGCGACTTGGGAACCAACCACTATTCTTCAGCAGTTTCCACAGCTTCAGCCTTGAGGACAAGGTTGATTTTGATGGGGGAGGGCATGTTAGGGTCCAACCCTAACCCCTTTATTTATGTAATAGGGTCAAGTCATAGATATAGTTATTTAAACAGTCAATAAATCCTGTATTAATAATTGTAAGTGGTTGACTCGCATTTAAGAAATGGAACACAGTTAGTTGCAAATGGGCCATGGTATTAGATAGATGGTATTGAGAGAACGATGGTAATGACCCATGGTATTGTATGTATGAATCCTATATAGAGGCTAGAGAATCCCCATTGAAAAATATGGAGTCTTATGTTGTAATTGAGCTCTACTCTGCTGGAGGTTGCCCCCTCGAAGAGGCAAGTGAACATTTCTTTCATCTCTAAATAATAAAATACTTGCTGTTTCTCATTTTATTCTGTGTTCTGGGTTGTTTTTCTTTGCATATTCGATATTCTGGAATTTCTCGCAGGTCAAGAGCATAACATTGAGTCAAGGAAACCAAATAGAATAGTTGGATTATCATGTTCATAACAATTTGTTGTATCACTTGGGAAAGTTGTGTATTCCACAGGGAGAAAGAAATAGTATCATAAGAGAGGCACACACTTCATTGATTGCTGGACACTTTGGTGTAGGCAAGACAATAGAAAATCTTCAAAGGTATTGTTATTGGCCACACATGTTGGATAATGTTTCTCGTTTTATAAGAGGATGTTCTTTATGTGCTACAAGTAAGCCCAGTAATAGGAAACTTGGTTTATACACTCCACTTCCAGTACCTTCACGTCCATGGGAGAGTATCTCAATGGATTTTGTAGGAGGTCTTCCATTTTCAAGGAAAGATCATGATTACTTGTATGTAGTTGTAGACAGGTTCAGCAAGATGTGCATACTAACACAATGTAAAAAGAAAATTACATATGAACAAACAACTCATCTTTTCTTTCAGAACATTTGGGTTCATTTTGGTCTTCCTAATTCCATTGTAAGTGATCGAGATTCTTGATTTGTTGGAAATTTTTGGTCAAATTTATGAAACATGATGGACACAAAGTTGAAGAAGAGTACAAAATTTCACCCACAAACAGATGGACAAACCAAAGTGGTCAATAGAATAGTTATTCATCTTCTTAGAGGATATTGCAGCAAACATCCCAAGTTGTGGGATGAACAATTGCATTACATACAACATTCATACAACAGGGCAAAGAATTCTTCCACAAACACATCACCATTTGAGGCATGTTATGGATATTTTCCAAGATCACCATTGGACTTCATCTTTGAGAAAGATGTTGCTATCAAAGGTCACAGTGACATTGATAAGGCAAGGAAGTTCATAGAGCAAATTCAGTTGATACGTCATACAATGCAAGAAGAGCTTAAGAAAAGTCAAAGCAGCTACAAGGCAAGGCATGACAAACACCATATTGATCACAAATTTCAAGTTGGCGACGAAGTTTGGTTATATATTAGCAAAGGGAGACTTCAAGGGGAAGTTAAAAAGCTGAAACCAATCTATTATGGTCCTTTTAAAATTATGGAAAAGATTGGTAATAATGCATTCAAGCTTTATTTGCCTCCTTACATGCAAATATACTATGTTGTTAATGTTGAGAATTTGAGATTTCTTGAGCCTCCTTTGATTGATGATCAAGGAGAGCATGTTCAGCTGCCATCAATAGATGATTTCTCACCAGAATATCTAGATGAGCTTTAGCAAGATCTCATACTTGACAAAAGAACCAGAACTTCAAAGAGAGGGGATGTCGAATACCTTAGAGTGGGACTCAAGGGACAAAAGCCTTCTCAAGCCAAATGGTTGCAAACTGAAAAGGTGAGGGAGCTGTACCCTCACTTGTTGAACAATTGATAGTATCTTTTGGGGTCCAAAAGGCTTCTAGTGGGGAGGAATGATCAGGTGCTCAGTATTTAGCTCAAAATTCAAAGTTCTCAGATTGGCTCGAAAACTATATGGATGCGTCTATCTCATCAAGACGATCGCAACGCAATTTGTTTCGTCGAAAACAAAGTCCGGATGAAGGAGAAAAGACCTATTGTTCATTTTTTTTTTTTTTTTAACCACATGGTGAATCGATAATTGCCAGTCCTAATCTATGGGAGACCCAGGATCAATTCTCGTAGCTGCGAGTATAACACCAAGAGTACATCCAACTACTTTCAAGTCGATATACTAAGATCCTATGGTTTTAGGAAAGCGAGACTCTTGTGCCGCCAAAGCGGGGGTGGGGAATTTTCTTCTCAAGCCGTCACCACAGCAGGTCACTGTAATCAATGAGATTTGAACCGCGGTCTCCTGAGCTTCGTCCAAGTAGACTTACCGTCAAACCATACATCACTGTACTTGTTGTTCATTTTCTTAAACAACTAAAAAAATTGCAGAATCGGACAGAATGATGACATGGCAGTCCAGTGAGCAATGGGAATCTTCTTCAGTTTTCGCCCAATGGGGCTGTGACAAGTGTCACCTCCGAATTCGCTAGTGTGGTTGTGTGAAAGGGAAATTGCCTAGTTGTTATAGACATTTTTGGGCACTGCAACCCCAATCATACATGTCCATAAACCAAGGGCTCCTAAGTCCCTAAAAGTGTTGTTCCATCCCCTAAAAGAACAAGGTCAGCTGATTACATCATCTCCCAGAAGTTCTCCACAAGAAACTGCTCAGCGCTACTCAAAACTGGACCATACAGGTTGCTCAGTGCTAAGGGTGCGATGCATCCCACCTGCCCAGTGTAAAGGGTGCGATGCATACTGAAAGGCCCTTCTGTAGGGCGCGATGGGCGAGAATTGACAAATGGCAGAGACATTTTGCGAGGTGGATGATCATAGAATCTTCCAGAAACTTCTCCTATGACACTTGCCTCTCTGAATTCGCCCAGGGATGAGTAAGAGATCTTCAATCTCCAAGTGGAACCAAGAACTATCAGAGAGAGGACACTAATCATAATCCCAGAAGCTGACTCACCCCCTGCAATCATCTATATATGGATCCCTCATCACAGAGATCCAGAGGCTGGAATTTTGTATTTTGTAAGGAAGTGTTGTTGGTTTCTTGGTGCAAATCATAGTGTTGGGTGATCTAAGCTTTTCATGAGGTGAAGAAGGGCTTTCATGCTGAGAGGATGATGCTGGGTCAGAAAAATTGGTTGTAATCCTCTTTGCTATTCTTGATATTAATAAAGCTATTCAAGTTTTCCTCCACATTCTTGTATGTTTGATGATATATGCATTTGTGTGGTCAATATATATCTGGTCCTATATTGTTTATGATTGTAGATCTCTGTTCTTCGATAGTATTATGCTGCTTTGATTCCACAGGTATTCTTTGAAGCTGTGTAGACAAAGGAGGAGCGGCAAGGATCTGTCAGAAGGGAGAGGAACCAAGTAAGGAGCTAAGCGCAAGACTGAGGTTGGTGTCCTTTGTTCCCCTCTTATCTACTTCTCATAAAGGAAAACGAAAGTAGTTTTAGTTTGTTTGTTTCTAAGATAGCTACCAGTCTTTGTGGGACTAGTAGCTCTGAGTGGACACTAGATTTCCTGATAAAAAAATGGCGACTCCGCTGGGGAGCGAATAGGTTGCTTTCTTGTCTATATTTGTTTGTTTTATAAACCTACAGACGGAGACTGTGTAACAGCCCGAAGTAAACATGTAATTAATCAAGTAATTGATATTCAACATGCAATTCAACTGATTAACTTCAAGTTCAAAACTATGATTAGAACACTTACCTGTGATTTCGGTTGAAGTCTGTTATCTGCAACAAGGTTTGGGGACGACTCTCCACCCAACCGTAGGCGCAATTGTGCAACGTCTTGCTACAACTGGCCACCCCCGAGCCCTCAATCAACGTTCTACTGCCAGTGACTCCTAGGTCTTAGTATACCATTCTCCCAAGAGAATGAAAGACAGAACCTCGGAAAGATGGAATGCCGGAATGCCTCTCATCTTCCTCACCATCTATTAAATAGAACAAAACATTGGAAGGGGAACCACATGCACACACTAGATGTGTCCGCATGCAACTTTTTTTCTTGTTTTATTTCTTTACTTTTCTTTTGATTTTTAGCTTTCTTGTTTTATTTCCTTCTTTTTGATAGTTTTCATGTTTTATTTTTTATTTATTCTTATTTAGAGCTTTAATATGGTTATTACTATTTATTTCTTTATATATAATATATATTATTTATTATTTAACATTTATGATTTATTATTTTTATTGTTAATTATTATTTTTGTATTATTTTTATTATTTATTATTTATTATTTATTATTTTTATTATTTATTATTTATTATTAAGGGGAGGGATATTACAGACTGAAGTTAAGCCATCTAGCCTTCGAACTGCATTTGCTATGCAAGTGCAAAGTAGATCAATGTTGCTTCAGTCTATCTCCGGGTTTTGTTTATAAACTGAATGATCGATTTGCAAACTTTCTAATTGCCCTAGTGGTGGCTCTAGTAACCTCTTTAGATCAACCCTTGTGATTTATATTTACTGAACATCACTTGCTCGGCCTAAATCCCTGAACTGAGCTGCAAACTGTGACCCGGAACCCAGTGAAGTCTCGTCCCTAGACCATCGCACTGTTTGTTCTTTGGAATCTGGATGCATCACACTTCCTGTGTGCAGTAGGTGCGCTGCATCACACTTTCCCTATGTTACAGGTGCGCTGATCAGACAAGACCTCTTCTGCTCTTATATTTTGGTTTATGTGTTCACTCTTTTCAGTTTTATTCAGGAGTTTTGCTGTCTGTGATCAGTATACCACTGTAGAAACTCCCTTCCTTTCCATCATTCCGCCTCCATTATGCAAAGAACTGTGAACGTTTTTATGTATTGTGTGCCATTTTCAGTTCTCTTTTACAAAGAAGTAGCGTAATCGAATTGTCGTTTCTTGATTTGGAAGTGTCACAAGTGTCGTTTTCAGTCAAAGAAAAGAATTCCATTGTTCTTGATAGTTGATTATACTGTTACTCTTGTATTTGATTTGAATTAGTAGTTTTTCAAGTGGCGAAAACAGTTTTCAATTCAAAATAGTAAAGTGTCGTCATTATCTTCCTTTCATTTTGAAGAGAAATTTGTTAGTACTGTCACTTTGAAAAGATAATTCAGATTTGTACTTAGCATTCTTCTTGTCATTCACACATTAAGAAAGCTGAAAACAAATACATGCATGTGCATTTGCATTTAGACTGCTTGTTGGTTTGATTTAGGATAGTGCATCTAGTGTGTGCTCTCTGCTCTATGTTGAAAGAATATCATCTCTCTTTCTTTAGTAGCTAGGATTTTCATTGCAAAAAGAAGATTAAACGATTGTTTATCATCTTAGACTGCATTTTAGGAATTGTATATCTACATCACGCGGTGAACCTGAAAGGCAAATTTCTTAAGAAAGATCAACTGTAAAATAAATTTAATGAACCTAAAAACGCTTTGGAACCTAACGCACAACATTTAGAAGTCTAGGCTAGAGATGTATTCCGGCGTCGTAAAGCCTGGTAACTGTCGCTTTCACTGTTGGTTGGGTGATTCCTCCTCTTTGAGATGACAAGTGCCAGTACGGACTTGTGCTCCCACGTACCGTCAAGTATATATTAGGAGACCACAATGGGCTTTATCCTTTATCCATAGGAAGCCGTGTCTACCTCCCTATCGATCGCAATGCACTGAACACAACATTCGGGAAGATTGACTGCCGTACCGTAAAAAGTATTCTGAAGTTTTGCGATTGGTTTGGTAATCCCTCTGTCTAGATTTCCAGAGTAGTCTCTTTCGTTCCTTTTCAGACTCCTTAAAGGAAAAGGTCCATCTGAGCACTTGTCACTTCAGGCTCATTAAAAATCGAAGGCAACTAGAGTCATCTTTTGTTTTTCTGGACTCTTAAAAATTGAAAAAACAAGTTGTGTCAAGGCGTCTAAAATTCATTTAATTCGGAAACATTTTCCCCTTTATTTTTAGTTGATCGAGTAATCCGCAATCATGGAAGAAAGTCAATTAAAACCCCGTCGTTCGCGGAGACTTACGAGTCAACCGTCTTTGTCTCGAGAATTGAAACTATTCCAGAAAAAGCGAACTCGTTTAACTGGTTCAAAGTCCCCTGGCCGGGTTGGAACAAGTGTTCCGACACCCTCGGAGACTCCGGTTACTCCAAACATTTCTAGTACCACTGCCTTTGCAGAAGAAGTTCCGCAGCCACTAGAGGACAGTAGAACTAATCCTAGTGTGAGGGTAAACACTTCTATACCTGAACCGATTCCATCTACAACCGATTCAGAAGGTGTTATTCCCCAAACATCTGTCGTTGCAGAATCTATACCTTCTTCACCCCCGGAAATATTTTACGGACCTGATGGTCTACCTCTTCCACCTGGCTTGATTGCTATAGAAGAGATTATGGAGGATCCACCATCTAGTACTCCATCGAATTTTGGAGTTGGGATCACTCTATATCCTTCTTCATCAGAAATTATTCTACCGTCATCGGAAGTTCCTGTGGAATCGCTAGGAAATCTTTTGGATAGACTAGATATGTCTGAACAACCGTCGACATCTAGGACTGTGTCATCTGACACAGTGGCGGCAGAACTTCCTACTACCACTCCAACAATGTTCGCCGGTATACCATCTGTCGAAACTAGCTCTCAATCACTGGATGGAATCCATCCAGGGGCTGTTTCGACGGTCTGGTCTGTTCTCGTTTGTTCATCCAGAATAATATCTGGAATCTCTTATGTTGGGTCTCAACAGATTGATCCTTCACAGTGTCAATTTGGGCAGTCTGGTCCTCAAAGACAAATAATTCCCTTAAACACCAGATTACCGCCGTATGGGGGGCAATATGCCCTTTCATCGTCCCATCCGGGAGGTCAAATATATGAGAGTTCACAACAGAATTCAGCTTATGCTGGAATTACATCCAGTGGTTGGATGCTAATATTGTCTCAACAACCAGGAGTTGTATACTCAATGCAACAAAGTATGCCTATGTCAAATATCCCCACTACACCGGCTATTGTGACGGTGTCGCAAGTACAAGCGTTACCTGCTGTATGCCAACCTCAGGTCTCTCAGGTCACAATCCAATAACCCCTTGTCCCTGAAACACCACCGCAATCAT
The DNA here is from genome assembly GCA_031772625.1 of Pinus tabuliformis. Taxonomy (NCBI): domain Eukaryota; kingdom Viridiplantae; phylum Streptophyta; class Pinopsida; order Pinales; family Pinaceae; genus Pinus; species Pinus tabuliformis. The sequence continues at coordinate 1,980,714,298 of CM062816.1, read as the reverse complement.
CGGTTAGTGGCTCCTTAACTGGAGTGACCCAGGCTCAAACAGGTACCATTACCCCTCATCTTGGTCAAGCAACCAGTATTGGACAACAGTACATGGTCTCACAACCATGGCTGGTGCAATATCAACAACCACAATTCCAACAAGTTTACCAAGGATCTGAGCACCAAATCTTTGCAAGTAATGGGTAGCCGTATATTCAAAACAGTCAACATCAACCATTTCATAATGGTTATGCCCATCAACCTTACCAAAGTTATCAACATCAAATGCACTATGCTGGTATGCAAAGAGCCATTTCTCAGGCAATCCCATCTTATCCTGGGTATGCTTCGCCGAACCTGAATCAACAGTTGCCCTTCGTGGCGACTTTAGAGTTACCAGATCTAAATCGACTAACAAACGATCCAATCGCTTACGCCCCTTGGTGGCCAGCGATTCCTCATAAACTTCCATCAGATATTCCTAAATTTAATGGAAATCCAGGTGAAGACCCGTCGAATCATGTGATGACCTTTCACTTGTGGTGTTCATCTAACACCCTAAATGATGATTCAATAAGGCTTCGCCTTTTTAAGTGAATGTTAACTGGTCCAGCAGCAAAATGGTATATCGAATTGCCTAGAGCTTTGTTTGATAACTTCAGCGCCCTAGCCACAACCTTTTTAACCCATTTTCAGTTACCCATAAGGTACGAAACGGGAACAGAGCTTCTTACCAATTTCAAACAAACGACGACCACTCACATATCAGATCATATTCATGAGTGGCGACGTCATCGTAGAATGGTAAAAACATATGTTCCTGATCAGCTGCTAGCTGAATGGTTTATCAAGTCGCTATTACCTTCTATTACCGAAGATGTGGCAAAGGGAGGAGTCGTCACCGAAGAGCAAGTAATTGCTCGTGCGCAATATCTAGACTTGATCTATACCCAGTCTAGCACGCTCTACGATAAAATCCCTGATGCTCCTAGACCAGAATTTTCCATTCCTCCCTCTCCTAAATCGAACAAAGACTCTCATGCTGGCGACAGCATGATAGGAACAACCAGCACAAAAACCACAAAGGCTAAGTTGAAAAAGACCTGTACGGTTTCATGTCAAAATGCAAATGAAGAACTTCTTGCCTCGGAAGTAAATGCCGTATCGATGGACAAAGGCAAAGAAACCAAGCAACCAGGGGGCAAGAAGAAAAAGAAAGGGAATAAGAAGAAATAGGAGGAGTCTTCACCTGAAAAATCTTCTGCAAACCCTTCTGGAGATAGGAAACCAAGTCATCCATGCTTTATATGTGATGAGGATCATTGGATGAGAGATTGTCCATATAAAGCTGAGCTTAGAAAATTCTTCAAGAATTCAAAAACCTCGGCGGTATTGACTGATCCATTTCCAAATCCAGGAACAAACATGGTTGCTAGTGACAATGCTTCCCCGTCCCAAGTGCTAATGTTGTCAGTTTCGAAACAGAAAAATGATGCTTTGATATCGACAAGGAATAAAGATTATGGGAATCCATAGCTGTCAGACAACAAGGCTAATGATCAACCTAGTAGCTCGACAACAACTTCGATCGAAGTTGTGCCACCCATCATTTCTGAACTAATGATAAAGCCGCCAAAGGGAGTAGTACACAAATCGACATTTAATCCTCGTGCTAGAGTAGCACAAAATTATAATATAGTGGAAGATCTAGCCCAATCGCCATCCGCTATGTCGACACTTGAGGTACTGCAAAATTTCCCCTCCCAAAAGCAGGCTTTATTATCAGCGATAGGTGGGATTGACCCAACGGATTCTAATCTTGTGTCCTTTAATCACAAAGGATATGACCCTCAGTTACCAGCTCAACTAGCTTTCCTCATTCAAGTGAAAGCCCTCAACAAAACTGTTCATCGAACAATTATTGATGAGGAGGCATCTACATGTATTATGTCGATGAGTTGCTGGAAAACTTTAGGATCTCCAACCTTGTTGCGATCTTCGACAACATTAAAAGCATTTGATGGACGAACATATACCCCATACGTGATTTTAAGTAACTTGCAAGTAGAACTGGGGGTCAAAACAGTAGAAATAGATGTTGAAGTAATTGATGGAAATCTCGATTACAACATCCTACTGGGAAGGCCCTGGATATATGCTATGGTAGCGGTTGTGTCGACCTATTTCATGAAGATTGCATTTCCCTTTCAAGGAGGAATTACAATCGTCGACCAACAAACATTTCTCCCCAATAGTTCACAAGTTACGGGAAGCATTCCGATGATCCATGGAAGCCCTCATTCGCTTCAAAATATCGGAGTAGGCCTACTAAAAGACCCTATATTAATGGGGACATTTGCCCTACCGCCTCCAATGAATCTGGCGGAAGTGGCAACGGTGGGAACCTGCAATATGATATCTTCTAACGATATTAACATGGATCATCTGCAGGTATTGCCTCCAAGCCTAATAGAAATATTGTAGCAATCAATGTTTTCGGCATGGGAGGCGAACCCAAATCAACGCTCATCAAGCGTTTGGATAGATAGGTCTAAGGAATATGGTACCCCTTCAGATCCTTGGTCGCAAGTACATTTTACAGATGAAGGAATTGTTCAGTCAATGATGATTGACGGGGCACCATGGGAAGATTACCACCATCGTTCCCATCTTCTAGATTATAAGGAAGATACTCCTAGTGAACTTAATCATCCCTTAGTTTTTGATTTTCTATCAAATACTGTAAACACGGTGGATTCCGAGTGAAACTTCTCCAATATTGAAGAGACTATCGCCATAAATATCTCGACCAAAACAGATGTTGTAGAGAATATTCATGTCGGCAAATCTTGTTCTCCTTCAGAACTGGAAATATATAGCGCTCTTTTTCGTGAATTCAGAGATGTCTTTGCTTGGTCGTATGATGAAATGCCAGGCATTGACTCGAGCATAGTGGAACACGAAATTAAGATATATCCAGATGTCAAACCGGTACGACAACAGCTATGGCAGGTGCACCCCAAGAAAGCCGCTGCCATCAAAGCAGAAGTTGAAAAAATTCTCCATGCTGGTTTTATTTACCCGGTTCCTCTAACTGATTGGGTATCAAATATTGTTCCTATAATGAAAAAACAAGGAACGATTAGAGTGTGCGTCGATTATAGGGATGTAAATCAAGCTTGTCCGAAAGACAACTACCCTACACCCTTCATTGACCAGATAATTGATGAATGCGCCGGATGTGAAATCTTTTCGTTTATGGACGGATTTTCCGAGTATAATCAAATAAATATCTGCCCACAGGACCAGTCAAAGACTGCATTTATTTATCCGTGGGGCACATTTGCATATCGAAAGCTACCATTTGGTTTAAAGAACGCAGGGGCAACATTTCAGAGGGCAATGAATTATGCCTTCCATGACATCAAAAACATCGTTCAACCATATCTTGACGATCTTCCGGCTCATTCACGAAAGCGGACCAATCATCCGCAACATTTGGGAGCGATATTTCTACGTTGCCGACACTACAAGATACAACTCAATCCACACAAATGTGTGTTCTATGTCAGTTCTGGTCATTTACTTGGCTTTGTGGTCTCAAAGGATGGATTCGTCTTGACCCATGTAAGGTTCAGGCAATCATTAATTTTCCTCCACCCTCAAATTTTCTTCAGATTCAGAAACTCCAAGGGAAAACGAACTTTCTGAGGAGGTTCATTCCAAATTATGCAGAACTTGCTAAAGGTTATACTCGTCTATTGAAAAAAGAAGTACCCTTCATCTGGGATCAAGTCGCGCAAGCTTCCTTTGATGCTCTAAAGGAATCCCTAATAAAAGCATCATTAATGTGTGCTCCTGACTATCAAAAAGACTTTAACTTGTATCTGGCTGCAGCGGATACGACCATCGCAATGGTTTTAGTTCAAGAAGACAATGGAATTGAACATCCTATATATTATTTGAGTAGAAACTTAAATGATACAGAAAGCAAGTACTCTTACGTTGAAAAGCTAGCTCTCGTAGTTGTTCAAGCGATACAGAGATTTCGACACTATGTCCTCTTTCGAAAAACTACCATTCTGTCAGATTGCAACCCCATGACTTATATATTGTCGAGATAGTTGCTGGGGGGCAAATATTCAAAATGGATAGCAATTCTACAAGAGTTTGATCTAGAATTTGTAAAATCCAAATCGAAGAAATCCCTAGTTTTCGCAGAGTTACTATGTGATCTCCCATCATCGTCCAACGATGTAACATCAGAAGAAGCAATCGTGGACGAATCTTTTTTTTGATATCTTCAAGCGATTCGTGGTATGGAGACATAATAATATATCTCCAAACCCAAATATATAGGTCTAATACCTCCCGCTCGGAACAATGACGCATTCGATACCAAGCGAAAGACTACATGATCGTCGGTGATACACTTTACCGTCGTGGTGTCGATACAGTTCTGAGGAGGTGCCTCACCCACGAGGAGGCCGAAAAATTCCTAAATGATTGCCATTCAGGCGTGTGTGGGGGGCATCAATCAGGTTACGCTACGGCGCAAAAGATTTTACGAGCATGATACTTCTGGCCAAACATGTTCAAAGATTGCATAACCGCAGTCAGAAGTTGCCATGCATGTCAAATCTTTGATCGAAAAACCAGAATACCACCTGCACCTCTGTAACCAATAGTTGCTGTTGGGCCATTTTCCAAATGGGGCATAGATTTCATGACATGTAACCCCACCTCGGCTGGGGGCATGGGTATATCATAGTCGCAGTAGACTATTTTACCAAATGGGCCGAGGCGATGCCTACATTAAACAACAGCGGCGAAACGACTGCCCTCTTTTTTTTCAATCATGTAGTCTCCAAGTTCGGCGTTGCATAGGCCATAGTCACAGATCATGGATAGCATTTTCGCAATCACATGATGGTTGAGTTGGTTGCCAAGTTAGGGCTGTCCCACGACAGCTCTACTCCGTATTATCCGCAGGCTAACGGACAAGTTGAGGCAATCAACAAGGTCCTGAAGCGAATGCTGCAAAGGATGATTGGAGTCCACAAAAGGAGTTGGCACCTGATCTTGTACTCAGCCTTGTGGGCATACCAAACATCCGTGAGGAATGCAACCAGGTTTACACCCTTTCAATTGGTGTATGGCCTGGAAGAAATCCTACCAGTTCAATGTGAAATCTCGTCTCTCAAACTCGCAGTCGACCTTCTCCCCGGAACCTCAGAAGAAGAGGCTCGTTTCTTGGAATTAATCCAATTTGATGAAACCCGTCATGATGCCGCTTTGGATAACGAAGCCCATAAGAAACGAGTCAAAGCATAGTTCGACAAAAATGTCAAACCCCGTGTCTTCTCAGAAGGTGACCTGGTCTTGCTTTACGACCAGGAGTCCGATAAATTGGGAGAAGGTAAATTGAAATCTTTATGGATGGGCCCTTATACTGTTAAACGTGTATTAGCAAAAGGAGACTACGAGTTAGTAGATTATGATGGGATTCCACTGGCACAACCTCGTAACGGGTTGTACCTTAAGCGTTACTATGCTTGACTCAAGATAGTAACCCCTATGCTTTTGTTACATTTTTGTTTTCGCTAAGGGTAATTGTTTTGGTTAAGTGATCTGCTTTTATGTTTGTTGCAGATGTCAGACCTATTGGAATCATTTGTTGGATATGCCGATGGAGCGAGTCGTAGTTTGCGGAACCTATCTTCTGCGGCTTGGGCCATCTTCGATCCAAGTAGCGAGTTAGTGAGTTTCAGAGGGGTATGTATTGGTCCATCAACGAACAATATTGCTGAATACAGGGCGTTGATAGAGCTCCTCTTTGATGCCATTACGTGTGGCATACGCCGACTTGTCATCAGGCTAGACTCACAACTCGTCATCCTACAACTCACCGGTATCTACTCCGTACGAAATCCAGCTATCTATCGTATGTTCCTAAGGGTCAAAATTTTGGAAAGGCGGTTTGATTCTATTCAATATCAACATGTCTCTAGAAACTTAAACACATTAACAGACTCATTGGAAAATTATGTGTTAGATAGACATTTGCAACGTTTATAAAAGAAGCATCTCATCAAATATTTGCATTAAGATCACGTAACTCAACCAAAATAAAGCTCCGAAAATAAAAAATATATAATTGTTTATGGTTCATACATAATGTTCTGTAACCAGGACAAAATCAGTCAAATGACCCAAAACTCAAAATGCTAGGGGGCACCCTAGTCTAATGATGCTGGTGATAACAAGTCACCGCCTGTGCAATCATGCGTAAAAGCCTAGTCCATTGACTCGGCACGCCAGTAGTATGTCGCTGCAACCTCAGAGGTAGCTCATCGGTCCTCACATCCGGAATACCAAGAGTGAGGCCCTCGACCTGATCCTGCAATGCTGAAAGAGTCTCGGCCACATCAAGGTCGCGAAGGATAGCCCTCCCCATAGCCTCTCCTGCTAGAGCGGCAGCTGGTACTCTCAGACGTACTACTGGCCGAACTGGTCCAATATCTGCATGAGCACATGAGTTTTGATTAGTCTTGATAGAAGAAAGCACAAGAACGTTATAAAAAGAAATGATAAACAAAGATATGGTCAGAGAATTTACCAATAGCACCGCACTGCTCACCAGCCGGCAACACCAAATCCGAATCACCCTGAAATCCATACCGGCATATGGATACTCAGAAAAAACCATCTCCTGAAGGTTGAACAACTCAAAAAAGGTATCAGAAAAGGAAACCTGGGACTGACCAGCATGTCGGGCCATAAGGTCGACCCATCTCTGCATCTGTGGATCAGTCGGAGGAGGTAAGCCAAGTGAAATGTATTGCGGCTGCATCAGCGGGATCTTTTCCAAGGCGAAAGCAGTCAAAATAGAACCATAGCCAAAGTTCTTCAGCTTTCCATTTTTCACCTTGGTCAGTTGTTCTTTCATCACAGGAAGTACTGTGTCACACCAGTTGAACACCTTTGGTTCAAGGCATTCCAAGGCATACTGCATATAGGACCTGTTAGCCACGTGAAGAGCCGCACTACTAGCCAGTCTAGCAAAAGTGAACAGAATGGTCCTCAAGGACCGGTCATTGACATATCGATTGTTGATCTTGCCATCCCTACTCGGCTGAGATCCCTCTCTGCAATACCGGCGAATATAATCTCTCACGGATTCGCCCCCACGGGCGGGGCCTGATAATGAAAGAGGGGCACCACGCCTCGATAAACCGGTCAAAAAATAGATGTCCACGACAGTCAAGGGGATAGATTTGCCTCTAATCTAAAACACCTGGTTGGTAGGATCCCATGCATCGAGAAGATATTGCAATAGGTTGATTTGTTGCCTCATGCTAGAGATGCGGAAAAACTTGAACAGGCCACAGTTCCGCAATGCAGTTACCGTAACCGGATCATGTAAAGCAAGCATGTCCTCTTCTTCATGTTCGCGTTCTCACCATGTAACAACCATTTTGCTCCGATAAATCTCTGCAAAACAAGCAAGTGAAGAGTCAGGATCCTGATTTGGCAAAAAACAGGCAAAAATTCCATGAGAAAACAGTGCAAAAAACTTCCCTTCTCGCGCCCATCGCACCTTTCGATATAGAAAGGGTGCGATGGAGCCAGGGAAAAAATTTTCAAACCCCAGAGGCTCAGAAAAATAGGGAAACATGCACAGAATTCAAAAAGGAAAGAATGCAACTGAAGAGCTCAGGTTTAGCTCCTACCTGGTCCAGACGGCGCCGAGAATCGTCCACAGAATCTCCCAAAATCAGCTGGTGAAAATCAAGGGGGAAAAGCACCTCCAGAGCTCCAACAAACCAAAGTTCAAATGAAATGGTAAAATGAGGGGTAAAAACCACTTTTAAATTACTTTTTACGTGATTCGAGTAAAATATTAGTGCTTTAACTCATTTTTAAAACATATATTGTGCATTTCTAATCGGTTTGATGAAGCGATTGAACAGGCGGTACAACCTTTGAAGGAACAAAGTGATTAATGGTGAAATTAAATCAATGACCATTATCACGAGCAGTTTTTATGTGGAGTTCAAGCTCGTTAAAAATTATACATAAGCAATGAGAAAATGTTTCCCCCAGAGTTTAAGCTCATTAAAAAATGAACCAATTTCTGGTAAATAACCATTGTGAATGCATTATTATCAGCTCGTGAGCCTTGGTCGTGTTCTCATCATCACCTCCACTCTGTTTTAGCCGATCATTCACCTCGATTTGGTTGTTTACCCCTTTTCAGGAACAGTTGCGAAGAATGACCCTGTTAGCCATCCTCGTGACACTGCCGTGATTGGAAAATTCCAAACCTTACCTGGAATCAGCTGCTTCCTGAAATTATCACTCGTTCCTCAAAAAACGAGTATCCTTTAAGATCTTTTCATCTGACTCATAAAATATGAAAATATTGCTGAGAAATTGGCCTCTCCAGCTCGTTAAAGTTACCGGAAGTGCTATCCCTCCTCTAGATTTTAATATTTTTGGACCTGAGGGATTATTACACAAAAATATCGAGCGCTTGTTTTGTTCGGCTCGTTAAAATTACCGAAAATTCATCCCTTTCGTATTATTTTATACTTTTTCGGACTTAAGGGATTATATAACGAAAATGGATTGTTGGAGTTTCCTTTACGTCCCTTTCAGACTCTCTAAAATTGAAAAGGACCGAGTTATCTTTGTCGTTAGACTCGTTAAAACCAAATAGTGACAAACTTGTCCATACAGACAAGAACGAGTTTCACTGTCGCTAGGCTCGTTAAAAAATAGCGATGGGTTTGCCCGAAGGGAAAATTATAGAACAAGCATATGTTATCCTCCTCAAGCTTGACAAAAATAAAGAGGTACTGGTCAGCAATGACTGGGGAAAAATTGGGAAGAAAACTTGAAAAAACTTTATTGGTAGCAAGTCGCTCTTGAACATGACACTTTCACTCCACGTCCGAGTCGGGTTGGGTTATTCCATTCACCGGTCATATTACCATTGGTCCATCACACCATCCATATTTGGGGTTAACGCTACCAATCCATGTCAGTGTCGCCAGTATGTTCAAGAGAAGTCGCTTAGAGAATTCACCTGTGTCTCATCCGCTGCAATACATTCACGCTCCATTCTTTCATGACTGCCACCCTGAACCCTGTATCATCAGATTGTTTTCAACTCCAAAAATCATTTACTCCGTTACGTGTCGTAGATGTGGGATTCATTAAGGCCCTCCTATGACAGGTCACTTCTTGTCACTCATTATCCAAGAAGTCGACTTAGGAACAACCCTTTCAGTACTTTGAAGCTTGCATGCCTCAATGGCAAGTTTCTCACTTCCGGCGACAGGTTTACATCAATGGCCTTTGACCGAAAGATTTTGCGTGGTGTTCGACGCCAAGTCCCTTATTCACACCACGCGAATTGTATTGTAGTACCTTGAGGGTCATCATCATTATCGGTGATTCCTCTCGCGCCTGTTAACAGCTTACATCATTGGCTGGTAATCAGGCGATGTCTGTCCATGTTCGACTCCAGAACATCTTTCACATGGATCGACTTGTACTCTGAGTGAAGATTGGACGAGTTGAAGACCCCGGATCTAGTTTCATCCATCCGGGATGCGATATATTCAGGAAAATAAAGACATCAAATGTACATTGTTGCTGCATAGATGATCATCCGAATCAAAGGATGATGGCTCTATCAGAATCATCAGTCTCCCGTACAGACGGTCGTCTGTCTTATGTACATGAAAATGAATTTATAAAGCTGAGCATGGGAATGCCCGACTCATCTAGATCATGAAAAATATTATGAAGATAATGTATTGTATTGTATCTTATTACAGGTTGCCTCCCAGCTCGAAAAATCTTCGGATCCTCATGATAAAGCATTTCACCCGACATCAAAAGATTAACGACCTCATGCTTTAGGGGGCAACTGTTATAGACATTTTTGGGCACTGCAACCCCAATCATACATGTCCATAAACCAAGGGCTCCTAAGTCCCTAAAAGTGTTGTTCCATCCCCTAAAAGAACAAGGTCAGCTGATTACATCATCTCCCAGAAGTTCTCCACAAGAAACTGCTCAGAGCTGGTCAAAACTGGACCATATAGGTTGCTCATTGCTAAGGGTGTGATGCATCCCACCTGCCCAGTGTAAAGGGTGCGATGCATACTGAAAGACCCTTCTATAGGGTGCGATGGGCGAGAATGGACAAATGGCAGAGACAGTTTGTGAGGTGGATGATCATAGAATCTTCCAGAAACTTCTCCTATGACACTTGCCTCTCTAAATTCGCCCAGGGATGAGTAAGAGATCTTCAATCTCCAAGTGGAACCAAGAACTATCAGAGAGAGGACACTAATCATAATCCCAGAAGCTGACTCACCCCCCTGCAATCATCTATATATGGATCCCTCATCCCAGAGATCCAGAGGCTGGAATTTTGTATTTTGTAAGGAAGTGCTGTTGGTTTCTTGGTGCAAATCATAGTGTTGGGTGATCTAAGCTTTTCATGAGGTGAAGAAGGGCTTTCATGCTGAGAGGATGACGCTGGGTCAGAAAAATTGGTTGTAATCCTCTTTGCTATTCTTGATATTAATAAAGCTATTCAAGTTTTCCTCCACATTCTTGTATGTTTGATGATATATGCATTTGTGTGGTCAATATATATCTGGTCCTATATTGTTTATGATTGTAGATCTCTGTTCTCCGATAGTATTATGCTGCTTTGATTCCATAGGTATTCTTTGAAGCTGTGTAGACGAAGGAGGAGTGGCAAGGATCTGTCAGAAGGGAGAGGAACCAAGTAAGGAGCTAAGCGCAAGACTGAGGTTGGTGTCCTTTGTTCCCCTCTTATCTACTTCTCATAAAGGAACACGAAAGTAGTTTTAGTTTGTTTGCTTCTAAGATAGCTACCAGTCTTAGTGGGACTAGCAGCTCCGAGTGGACACTAGATTTCTCGATAACACTAGTTGGCTCCAAGTGGAATTCGAATTTATTTTTATGTAAATATTATTATATATTATATATATAGTGTTATTTATATTATATAGTTTTTTTTTAACTATATATTATATATATAATGTTACATATATTTAAATATTAAATACTAAAATTTAAATCCACATTTGCATTAACCAAAGTCTGAAGGCACATGTTATATTTCAAATGGCGCATAGACCAATGTTTCAGGTGGCATATATTATGTATTAATAAATATGACGGGGGAAGGCGGGTTTGAACCCATGACCTCCCCCTCCTATTTTCATGCCCTACCACCAAGCTATGGAGAGTGCGTCGAAAAGGAGGGCACATGTAGTTTTGTTAAACCATACCTGTTGACCGACGGTGGAGAGGAGGCGGCCAGCCCCGCGGGGCCAACCCCTCTCCATGCGACCACAAACCCGAAACCAAGAGCCATAGGAGAGCTTAGCGGTAATCCTGCTTAACTTAAGTTAAATTTGTTTCAATATTAATTAATCATGCTTAATATTCAGATTAAGTTGGCAGCAGATTTGGCGGCGTGGCAAATTAGGCAGAAACTGCCAGTTTTCGCAGTCTTAATTGGAGTCTCTTCAGATTTAGCAAAGGTTTCCTAGGAAAAATTAAATGAGGCATAACTTACTCAATTTTTGACCAAATTGAGATCAGAAAGAAGTGTTCTTGGCTAATTTGGACCTTCTGAACACATTGGTGCAGGTATCAAAAGCCATAGATCTTTGTAAACAATTTTTTTTCAACATTGAGATAATATAAAGGCTTAAGCCATAGAAGCTGGACCAAGGAGATATAGCCCAAGAGGGGTGAACTCCTTCATCAAAACACTGTGTTAATGTGTTTCTTTGGTGGTTTGCTGTATTATACATGTTTTCTATTCATTATTAGTTTATGAAGCTATTTTTTTCATGAATGTCTTGTTAAACTTAAGGAAATTTACCTGTTTCTAAGAACTAACAACTATGGAAACCTCAACACCAAAAGCAAGAAGAAAGCACATGTTTATTAATTTGTAATTTTTATTAAAACAACAAAACTAATCATACAAATATAGATCACTAGGCCTTGAATTCCCCGAATCGACTAAAAATGTCATCTTTCATTTTCATAAAGAAGATTTAGGTTTAAATGGAAAAGTCATCTATGAATGTGACATAGTAGAGAGACCTTTGTGCTGATGCTACTGAAATTGGTCCAAATACATGTGAATGAACAAGATCTAATAACCCCTTGGACCTGCTCTTGTTACTTAGGAAATCAACCTTGGCATTCTTTCGAATTGCACACCCTTCACACATGCCTTGTTGTTCAATGTTGAACTCTGAGAGACCAATGAAAATATCCATCAAAATTGGCAATGCCATGTAGTGCAAGTGTGCCATCCTCCTATGCCATAGCTCACACAAGTTGTCATTGCTATGTACCAAAACATGTACTATCATCCCTTACAACCTATAGAGACTATCCTCTATAATCCCAATGACTCATGCTAAGTCAAGATTAGCTATCTCTTGACATATGAGTATATGTCCATTTTTTTCAACCCTAGAACGTATAGCATTTCCTTAACATCTAATGACCCTCCAAACTCAAGTTGAAACATGATGGTCCCAACACCCCTCATTGCATACATGGCATCATTTCCAATCTTCACATGTAGATTTGAGTCTTTCTTTGTCAAACTAATAAAAGGATCTTGTGTTGCTATCATGTGGCATGATGCACCACAGTCCAAATATTGTGCACTCCTATTGGTGGTGCTAGTAGATAAACAAGAGACCAATAAGAAGTCCTTCTCAAATTTGGCTACAAACTCGTTGACTTGTGTTGATGTTGTTATTTGTTATAACTTACACTTTTGCTTCTTCTTTGGACACTATGATGCATAATACCCATTCTTGTAACAAATGAAACACTTGATTTTTACTCAAGTCATTCTTCTTGCTTAGTTGTGATGTTGACATTTCACTTTTGACTTGTTTAGTATAACCCTTTCTTTTCCTTTTTTTGGATTAACCCACCAAGGCCATGTTCTTCTCTCCACCTCCTTACTTGTTAGCATTAACATTTTTATGATATTCTTCCTCAATGCAATCATCCTAAATCCCTTTGCAATTTGCAAAGTGTTTCCAACTGTAGATCCCCTTGAAAAATGGTTCCCAAGACTTAGTGAACGCATTCAGTGCCACATGTACTAGTGAGAAGTGTAGAGAGAGATGTTCATGTATGGGCTTAGAGGGTACTTGGAGTCCCATAAAGATATTCAAAAATTCTGGAATCCATAGGGCTTTGAAACACCCCTGGCTGACCAATTTGGAAAACTTGGAAGGGTAGTGGTTCAATTCGATGGACTGTGGGTGTAGAGAAGGGGATGCACTACCTTGGGTTGTGTGGGTTGATGAGGTGTGGAACTGTTGGAGTTTGGTACCTTGGCGTTGCTCATATTTGGTACTAGTTATATGCTTGGTTTCGTGTAAGCCATGTTATATGGTGGAGTCATGACCCCAGCTCAGAGGTGTTCCATTGCTTAGAGAGTTGGAGCAGCATGGTCTATGACTAGGTGGGATGTCTGAATTCTATAGCCAATCTGTGGATTTAATTAGATAAATGGTAAACATATTTTAAGTTTTTATTGTTTAGGACTCTTATGCCAATTATTTTGATTATGTTACATATACGTGTCATAATATGTTTGTGAATGGCATCGTTGCAGCTAGGTGTCTACAAGGTGTTACGTAACTATTGATATAATTACATCTTAATATATTGATATTATTAATGTTTAAGATGGACATACTACATACTGGTTTTACTGTAGAAGAGTGAAGTGAGCTAACTTCCAATGTTTCTTGATTACAAGAAAATATAATGTTATCCTCTGACCTGTCTGCCTAATCATTTGATTTCATTTGACAAAACCATGATAACATCAATAGATGGGATCTCACATTTTTGACTTGGGATGGGAAATGGTAGGAGAAGACATGAAATATACAGGTTGATGCTCTTTTTTGTGGTTACGATTGTTGAGTTTCATTTTCTCCTTCCATTTCAATAGTTAAATGCTTAGATCTTATGCCTTATTAAACTGGTGCACTTGGCTACAGGAAGTATAAGGCGTTCCTACATTTCCTTCTAGTAAATGTTGAGCCCAAAACTGGTAAAACTATTAGTTTTCATTTCCATTTGGACATTTGGTTGATGTAGAAAACTGTTAATTATCAATTATCTTGGAATTTCATTTTTAAGTTGTATTCTAGGAAAGATGTTGGCAACTATATTCTATCTTCCCCTACGCAAACTACAAAATTGAAAACATGATCCATGAACAGATTTGGATGTTGCATTCATTTTGAGAGGAGCAAGTTTATCATTTTAATGGCCACTTGCATATCAATTCTTCATTTATGTGTTTCTTCATTTTAATTTCTATTTTTATATGCTTAATTATTGTTTGTTGACATGCTTTGTCTGTGTATCTATATTAGGTTGGAGAACTGAAAAATTTAGTTGAAGAATGAAAAATAAAATACATTGGACTTTCTGAGGCTTCGACATCAACAATTCGAAGGGCTCATGCTGTACATCCTATAACAATAGTTCAATTAGAGTGGTCCTTGTGGAGTAGGGATGTAGAGGAAGACATTATTCCAACTTGTAGGTACATAATATTTTGGAGTTCATACTTTTCATGTGGCCATTCACCTAATATTATAACTTACAAACTAAAGTTATAACTTGCACACTGAAGATTAAACATTTCATTGCAGGGAGCTTCGTATTGGAATTGTGCCATATAGCCCTCTGGGGCGGGGTTTCCTGTCTTTTGGAGCAAAGTTAATTGAAAATTTAGATGACAGTGATTTCAGAAAGGTATTTTGGATCCATTTATTCATACTTGTACATTTTAGCTTTATGAACAGTTTTAGTTCTTCGATAGATGCCTGATTTTATTTACACACAAGCTTTCTATATTTCTACTCTTTTTCGTGTTATATGAAATACAGATAATGTTTGAAAAGGCATAATTCATTTTTTCATTTTCTTTCTTCTATTTCCTGATAACTAGGTGTGAATCAACTTGAATACATATCTTCGATTTTATGGCATATTTCTAACCTACCTTTTTGATTTTATGGCATATTTCTAACCTACCTTTTTGTTTTGGTGCAGTTTATGCCCAGGTTTAGTAAAGAGAATCTCGAAAAGAATAAGGTTATATTAGAGAGAATATGTGAAATGGCTTCAAAGAAAGGGTGCTTCCCCTCCCAACTGGCACTTGCTTGGGTGCAACATCAGGGAAATGATGTTGCACCAATACCTGGGACAACCAAAGTGAAAAACTTAGAAGAAAACATAGGTGCTCTTTTTGTTGAGCTCACACCCTCGGAGATGAATGAAGTAGAAGATTTGGTGTCCTTAGCGGGTGTCTTTGGAGATCGATATGGTGAGATGTACTCCACATGGAAGAACTCAGAAACACCCCTTCTGTCTACTTGGAAAGCTGCAGTATAATGTCTTTTAACACATGCTAATGAAGCATGTGGAATCTGTCAAATAGGGAGGGCATATATTTTCTAGGACTCTTTTTTATCCTCTTTAGAAATATAGAGGTGCTATGTCATTTTATTTGAAACAGGAACTTATTACTTTCCCCCTTTCTGTTTTTTCTACTCAAAAACAATATAGACATGCCATGTCTTTGTATCTGACTTATTATTTGGTGTTGTCATATAGTATTTTTCTGTATATGTTGTATGTGGGATCTATATTTTGATTGAAAATGTGTTTCTCATGTCAATTGGCTACATGTCATACGTCGGGACATTTGACAGGCTGAGCCAGGCAGCTATCTCCTTTCTCCTTTCAATCGGTAATAGAATACAAAGGATGTTGGGTGAACCAACACAGAGTGAGTTAGTTGCAGCTGTTCTTTTCAATTGTCGCAGCATACAAACCTTTGTTTGAGTACGTGCTTGTATTTTGAGTGCGACATTCGTTGTGTTG
The DNA here is from genome assembly GCA_031772625.1 of Pinus tabuliformis. Classification (NCBI taxonomy): domain Eukaryota; kingdom Viridiplantae; phylum Streptophyta; class Pinopsida; order Pinales; family Pinaceae; genus Pinus; species Pinus tabuliformis. The sequence continues at coordinate 1,980,698,306 of CM062816.1, read as the reverse complement.
CCAGAAGGACATTATCTAGTCGAGATGACAACAAAGAGATTTTAAAAACAGGTTTGTTGCCACGGTCGTTACATCGAGATTGTTCTTTAATGTAAGAAACGCCAAAGGCTGGGGAGGCAGCTGTTGAATGATGAAATTCCCTTACATTCAATTATCCGGTCCACTTTCGTTTATGCATTGGCAATTTATTACATAGTAAGTAAATATAGCTGGTTGGTTTGTGTAGGATTTGTTTCATTGTGTTATTTTGTTCAATTGTTAGGGGGAGAGGTTAAGGATGGAAGTTATATGTGGGAATACACATTTTTTTATTAAGGGTCTAGGTTTCATTGAACTTATCATAATTTTGGTGACAATATCTCACAAGTGGACTAATCTCATCCAACATTAGAATTGCTTTGAAATAAACTTGCTTTAACAGTCGAGTCTGACTAGCTGGTCAAAGTTAGCCGTTACATGGTCAAATATAGCCGTTAGTCCAGGCCCATATAGCCGTTTCCTAGTCAAGCTTAGCTATTGGAAGATCTGCTCTCACTATTTAACATGCAACCATAACCTGATTATTCAACTTGTCCTGATGATGAACCACACTCGTTGGTTCGAAACCTGTCGACAATTATTTCATAATGTGATTTACACCGAAAAACCTTTTCATAACAATATATAATGTAATCATATAAATTAAATTATTAATAAACATTAATTAAAACTTTTAATCTAATAAATTTTCATTCTATTACCCTTCATAATCATAACCAAGGATTCCCATTCACACATTCATACTCAATGATAAATCTTTTAAAAGTTTTGCCCCAAGGCGAAAGATGGTGGAAAACATAAAAAGTAAACACACAATTCAATTTGCATTAAACAACATTAAAACACATGTAAATGGATCTTATAGCGAGGGGAACTTGCCTAGATCATTTTATAAGCCCGTCTCCATTTCATAACAATGACGTTGATTGTTATTTGATAACCAACACAATAATTTAAGAATCATATTACATAGATATAAATAGAGAAACATATTCATTAATGATAAACATATGGATTTACAGATGAAAGAGAGTTAATATTGAAAATTTCAATAATATATTCAACATTTTCTATTCCCAACTATAAGATTGAGATCGCTGATTTAAAAAATAGATTATTATGCCATTTTTCAATAGGAAGGATGTTTATTAGCATATCTATATATATATATATATATATATATATATATATATATATATATATATATATATATATATATATATATATATATATATATTTGACACATTGGAAAACCTATCATAACCTAGTGCTCAAACTAGTAGTGAGGATAATCATTACTGGCTCTATCTACACATGCAGGTTGACTCATCACCATTATTCAAGGAAAACTACACCACCTAGAATTAACCATTAGAAGTTTGTAAGGAGTTAGACTTTCACAAATGCAGGTTGACTCATCACCTTATTCAAGTAAAACCACATCACCTAGAATGAGTAATTGGAAGTTTGTAAAGGGTTAGGGTTTCACTCCTACCAGATGTCTTTTGGTCTTGGGCCATTAAACCATTTCATTACGTCCGAGGAAGAAGAACTCGTAGCCAAGCAGGAGCAGTTTTAGGGTACACTTGTTATGAATAAAATATATAAAAATAGTAAAAATAATATAAATAATAATAGACATAAACAATGATTAATTAACTAATAATTAATAGGGAAGATACATGTCTCTACGAACATGATCGTTCATTACTTACGTGACTATATATACATGATCCTCACTTTCAATTTTATCACCATTCTTACTCATACATTATAATATCTATTCTTGTATTTTAAAAAGAGATTTACATATTCAAGTCTTCTGAAGTATTTAACTTGAAGAACAAACTTTGTTCGTTCCATTTGGTATCAGAGCCAACTCTGATGTAACCCTTGGCGATGAACTCTTCATCAACCTTCTTTTGTCGTGAAATTAGAAACATTTTACTATTAAAGTGAGATTCTCTATTTTGTTATATCTCTTAAAAAAAAAAACCGCCACTCTAATTGCAAGCCAAGCCGCAACTGACATCCCGACTCACAACTCACAACCGCAACTGACATCCCGACTTGCTCACAGCTGCAACCCTATACCCTAACGCCACTACTCGATCGAAACCCCCGCGTACATCATCCGACAGTCCACCGAGCTCATAGACCATAGTTGTCCACACTGCTTTCCATCCACTGCAGTCGAAACCATCTCTGTAGTTTCGTCCGCTTACCACATGCATTGTCAACCAGTGATTCTAATTTTAATCCCCATTATGTCTGTCTTTCGCTGTACGTATATCCCACAAATCAATCGTTTTTAACTTGAAGTTGTATTATTGAATAAAATTAAAGTTGTCATACACCATAACCATATAGCTCAGCAGTCAAGTTCTTTGTACAACCCAATCCATCGTTTATGCATTTTACCAACCGTCCTGCAAAAAGATAGTCGTAATCATTCTTAACCATTCAAAGGGGAGTGCATGTTCACAAAACACAATTAGTATATTGAAAGGTTTTGGTTGTCAAAAGAGAAAACCTTTTGCTTTTATAGATTTCCTAAGTCGAAGAGATTTAAAAAGGTATATTGGTATTTAAGATTTAATAATTATATATATTAGAAAATAGAAAAAAAAGAAGAATATATTGAATTTTTAGGAAAATAAAAGTAAAAGGGAAGTTTTGAAGGAAAACGAAAGTTGAAATAAGAAGAGCAAAGGGAAATTCCAAGTCAAAAAAATATAAAAGGAGAATTAGGAAATGATACAATACTAGTTTGAAGGAATAAAGTTTGGAAGGTTTATTAAAGAGAATAATATTTTATTATAAAGAAGGATTACTTTTAAAAACATAATTTCATCCCAAAGAAGCAAAATAGAGCCTAATACGGAAATGAAGGCCGGAAGCTTCCCGAAAACTAAATATAATTATGTCTCATTGCGATTTAAAATTAAAGGATTTATTGCGGGAAAAGATGCTAATATCGCTATCTCGCTAACTAAAGATAAAAATGATATAAAATCTAAAATCGCAAACCAATTATTGATTCCTGAGTCAAATATAATAAAAAAAATAGGCTATCATAACAACAAAAAATATGAAATAACCAATTTACAACTAAACATTGAAGATTATGCATTCATATCAAAATTCGCAGTTCAAAACCTATGGAGCGATCAAGGTGACATTATTTTAGGTTCACCCTGGATGACAACCCTAGGTTCTTTCGTCGTGAATACGAACAAAAAGTTTTTGACGTTTTCTTACAAAATGAAAGAAAAATTAATGCTACAAGATGTTACAATGAAGCTGAAAGCAATAATACCAGAAGACATACTAGATATCTTAAAAGTAATTTTTCAAGAAGGTAAAAAAGTACTACAAAATATGCAAAGAGAAGTTGATAAAATCACTGCTGAAAAAAATGAAGAAGTTTATCAGCTTAAAGACCATGGTGAAAAACTACAAGAAGCTTAAAAATGACAAGAAGTTGTTAAAAGACAAGTTAGAACATTATATTCAAGAGGAAGTATCGAATTTGCCAATCGTAACAACTCCAGTTGAAGATAAAGGAATGAATACCGAGCAAGTCAATACCATAACTCAAGAAGAGGATAAGTCAGTTGAAGGAAAAATACACTCACATGTTGCAATTTAGATGATGAAAATACCAAATGAAGATTTTGTAACTAACTCAACGAAATCAGAATCTGGAGTGAATTAAAATCTTACCACACACATGAAAAGAAAGAACAAACCAAAATAACTCCTTATCTACATCTGAATCACAAGAATAGACATCTCAATCAATCTACAAATCCATATCAATTAGAACATAAACAACAAACTTATGTTTTGACGGATACTGAAGTGCAGACAACTCAGTTAAGTGATAACAATTCATCACAAGTTTATAGTAATTGAAAGATCCCACAGAAAATAAATTTAGGATGGTCAGATTCTTCTTTCGTGTGACAATTTTATATATCACTCCAAGAATCATATAAACTTGTATCAACTAAGATGACAGTTTCGAGTAAAGAAGACATTCGAAACATAAAAAGAGATTAAGCCTTTTCATCAACAAGCTTTGAGGACAAAGCTTTTTGAGGAGGAAGATAATGTTATGAATAAAATATATAAAAATAGTAAAAATACTATAAATAATAATGGATATAAACAATGATTAATTAACTAATAATTAGTAGGAAATAGGCATGTATCTATGAGCCTGCTTACCATGATCATAGGAAACTTAAGTATTTTGCAAATTATTACCCTCAGAGAAATGGCTTAACATAATCGACTAATAAAAATCTTCTAAGGATCATCAAACAAACTATCGACCAAAATCAAAAGAACTAGCACAAAGCCTTAATATTTGCTTTATGGGCTGAAAGAATAACCAAGAAAACCTCAATAGGTACTTCCCCTTTTCATTTGGTATACGGGAAAGAAGTTGTTCTACCTTTCAATCTAGTTATCCCCTCATCAGCCCTGGTTCAATTTATTGAAGAACAACCTTCAGCTTTGCAATTACGAATGTCTCGAATCCTAAAGTTAGAAGAAGAAAGAAATAAATCTAAGTTAGTCCATGCTCACCATCAACAATCGGTCAAAGCTTCATTTGATGTCAATTCAGTCAAAGATAAAAAAAATTGAAATCGAGGACTTATTTTTGAAATGGGATGAAATGCATGATGACAAAGTAAAACATACAAAATTTTAAAAACTCTGGCTTGGTCCCTTTCATATTTTTGAGAAGATAGGTCCATCAACCTTCATTTGCAAGATTTACAGGGTAAGAAGGAAATTATTCCTGTTAATGTACTTATTCTCAAAAAATATTTTTCTTGAAGGAACGTAAGTTCTTTTGTACACTATGTAAATATTTTTATATATCATTTCCTTTTGTTATTAAAAGTACTATACTTTTGAAAAACACATTGGAAGTTTCTCTTTATTTTTGAATTGTTAAACTTATATAAGGGAGAATCTAGAAAGCCAAACTTTAAATTTGAATCTAAGTATTGAATATGTTTTAAATATTTGAAATAAGATAATCATTTAGTTATGAAATCTTTTGGTTTGAAACTCTTTAAAAAATCCATTTGTTGTGAATTGGTTTTGAAAAGTTATCTTTATAAAAGTAGAAATTACTATGAAGTCTTTAACATCTTTGACTTAAAGAGGTCATCCAAGTCTCGTAAAGAGTAGATGAAACCTCTCCATCCATTTATTTAAAAAAAAATAAGAGTGTAACTCAAAAATATAGAAAACTTAAAAGTTAAGAGGTCTCGTCACGAGCCTGCATACCATGATCATAGGAAACTAATAAAATTGGCATTATCATTATTGGCAACCAAATCAAGATAGTGGCTCTTAGTCTCCAGACTTTGAGACAAGATATCTCATCACGAGTCGGTTTGTTCAATTTTATTACAACTTGTGAATGGCATTATCATTTTCTAGCTACCAAACCAAGATAATGACTTTAAAGTAAAAAATAATAAAAAAGAAAAAGAAAAAAGGATCTTCATTGCCTCTAAAGTATGTTATTATAACATGGATGGGATACTTGTTCATTTTGGTTAAATGGTAGCTCGTCGAGGCTATGAACGCCTTCTAGCAGCAGTGACTCTACCAATGACTTATAAGTTTATTCAATACGTTAAGCTTCTAATAGTTTTTACTTTATCTTTTCAACCTATTAGCTACTGATTTACACAAAAAAAATCATTTATCACAAACCTTGAGAAGCTTTACGATGAGACGAATTATTTCATTTCAAAGTTATCTATATCGATCTAGATTTCAATCATTTTTAAACTTTCTAAAGAAATTTCTTGATAAAGATTAACATTTTACAGAGATTAATTGTTTCATCCAGTGTGTCACCAATTGTTGTGGTACTCAACAACCCCCCATTATCTTTAGACTTAGGAGAAAGAATAATGGGGACCCTTTAAAATTTTTAGGATATAATCCTTCTTTGTTTAAATAAAATAGGATAAGTTTTATTTTTACTCTTTGATTTTTTAATAAAACAAAAACGTTTATGAATAAGGTCATAAAACCTTTCAAGAATCCTTTTGTAGTTTTAAAAGATGAATTACAAGTCTAAATGAATCCCAAAATTAATGAAAAAGCTATAAAAGAGTAGGTCTTATTAAATAATATGCATAGTATCAGCGATTTCAAAGGACAACCGCAAAGCTAAAACCACGAAAAGCCAAAACGCAAACTTGCGAATTTGCAATAAGCCAAATACAAATGCGAAATGTGAAATTGCGAAATGCGAAATTGCAGTAAGCTGAATTATGAAATGTCGAGCCGAAATCGCATTCTGTCAAGAGTCGATATTGCATTTCGTCAATTGACGGATGTGGGTCATATTGCGTTCTGTTAAATTCCGGTTTTTCGCTAATGTAGATCCTGCGTCTATATACTTTTCGGAAATCATAAAATCACTAAGCTATGTAATATCACCCAATACCACATGTTGATAAAATATTTTCCGGTATAATGACAAGTGTTAGTATCACATGAACAAACGTTTGGAAATTTAATGACCACTCTGTGTAGTTCTAATTTCAAGGTTTTTATTGATTGGTAATAATTTTTAGTTAATGTGAAGGGATTTCCATATAACTCGCATTGAATTGATATGACCATTTTCATCCTTTGGAGCTCTTGCTGCTTATCTTGGTTTGTTTCTTTACAGGTAAATTCTAATAAAGAGCAATTAATGGACATGTCAAGAATAATCAAGGCAAGGATGAAGTCTGTAACACAACAAGAACCAGTCTTGACACCTGAGGAAGTGTCTAAAATGTATCCATTGTTTACAGATACTACATGCACTCCGGACGTAGGTTCTGCCTCTTGGGATGTGATATACAAACTATTCGAGGATGAAAATCTGAGGGTAATTGTGAAATGGACTGCTACTGCTGATGATCCTCCTCCAAGTAATGACGCCGCATCAAATGATGTGGCCAATTCATTTCTTTACAGAATTGTGGCTCGCCCTAAAATCTTACGATATGCATATATGGTGAGATAGGTTGTCGACTAGTTGGACATTACAGACAGAATGTTTATAATGCCGAGGAAGATAGTTATTGGGTCTTTTAAAGTTGAGGATTTGAGGAAAATGCATCATCTACCTCCACCTCAGAAGAGGTATGATACACAATTCATCTAGAAATTAATGCAAGAGAATCCGAACCTTGCAGACCTGATCAGAGAATGGAGAAGGGACTCGAACAAACATAAGAGGGAGGACAGGGGTATGTATTCATTAGTCTCCAATGTGGGCCCTTTCTCTCATATTGCTGCTATGTTATGTTGCCTCTATGGTTATCCAAATACACAAAAATTCTCTAAAAATTGGGTGCCATTGATAGAAGCATTTGCTAATGGATATATCATGGATTGGACGACTATATTATCCAACAATTTGACCACCCAAATCCACAATTATAGATAAAAGAACAATTTTCTTTAAATAACAACTCCTCCTTTCTTTATGAGCGCCTAAATCATGGACGCAAATTATTTTCTTATGATTTTCCATCTCTTGGATGGATATGGATAGACCAATTTCCTAGCCCTATTTATGTTTAGCTCGATATCCTTTGGGAATCAAAATACCATGCTCACTTCTACAAAATCTATCATGAAGTCATGCTCCCCATCCACCAAGAATTCTTTGGCAGAAAAGCCCCTAGACTTACTGCAGAAGCCAATAAAGACCTAAAGCCTATAGGAAAGTAGTTTGGGGAAGAATCATTTACCTACACACGTTTTTTTGTTTGCTTTGCCCATCCTCAAGTTATTCCCCTTTTTGTCCCAGATAAGTTGCTAGCCAAAGAAGTCTCTTATCAAACAGCTAGTAAGGGCCTAATTAAAGTACTTAAAGATGCCAAGATATTCACTTGGCCATGTCTTCCTATTTCTTGTGGTCCTATGCCTTAGAAAATTTCAAGCATTCTTCAATTGAGATTGACCAATTAAGAGCCTTTAATTTTCCAACCATATTAAACAAACCATATGACCCACATGGTGTAGCAAAATATGTTACAACACAGGCTAAGCTCAAACTGTTTTTAAACAAGCCTGACAAATTTTATGATTTGTTTGAAATGGTTCCAGAATATTATATGGTAGAGAAATTAGCAGCAAACCATCTAAGTCCTAACGAATTGATTAGATTCAATCAATATCATCAGCAAAGAATATCCCATTTTCATAAATCTCTGTTAAAGCAATTCCGACAGAATTCATAAACTTCATATGCATCAACTTCCTCTAAAAGCTCCAATTACTTCCCAAATCTCCAAAATAGCTACTATAGTTGTTGAGCACACAAGAGAAATCAAAGAGGAGAACAAATTAGATGAAGTATGGGAGGAGTTCAACTGCATTTTGACAATAGAATAATCTCGGGTTACAGATGTCTCAGCTGATATACAAGCAGAACAAGTTGCAGTCAACAGAGAGACAGAGAAGGTTCTAAAGACTTCAGGGACAACCTCATTTACTATTGAGGCTTCCCAAGAGGATACTATTCCTAAAAATCATGAGAATAATATTAATGCTGAGCTTTTCAATGAATCAAATGTTGTCGATGACATGGAGATAATTCCTGCATTTCCTACTACCAAGATATTCCTCAAAATTGAAGAAATCGTGCCTTTGGATGTATTTTATAGTCCAAAGCATAAAGCAGTAGTGAGAAAGTCAAGGAAGAAAAGAAAGCTGGAATAGTTGCAAGCACTAGTTACAAATGAGACTCCTTTTCAATTTCTTTGGAAAGGAACTCAAACAACCCTGGACGAAGAATTGAACAGATTATCTCAGTTCATAGGAGCTTATTTTATTGCTACCATTGACAAAGCTGTATAAAGACAATTTCTAATGAAGGAAAAGGATCAAAGGATTTTCTAGTTGGAACAAACTTTTCAAATAGAAAAGAAAGCAATTGAGCAACAGTGGAAACCAAATCTTACCGAGCTGCAAAAGAGTATTAATGATTTAAAGATACAATTTGAAGCTAAAGTAAAGGACAAGGATGAACAGATACTACAGTTGCAACAAAGAATAGACCAGTGGAGAGAAAATCCAGATATAAATGATGTCTGCAAAGGAAGCATCAGAACTGGATATCCTCTTAACAAAGCAACGAGCCATTTTCTGTCAAAAATTGGCCTTAATTCATGACTTATCAAAGACTAATGATTCTTTATTAAATCAATTGTCTGACTTGAGGACATTTTATGAAGATATCAATGAGAAAATCTCTGAGTATATAGATTGGCAAGACAGTGCTCAGGGAAGATCATATGGTCTTCCTCTAATTGAAGTATCAAAAAAGGATATCGTATTTGGTGACTGAGATATCAAAATGAAACGGGCAGAGATGGCTATTATTAGAGCCATAAATCTTGCCTCAAATTTCATCGAATACATCATAGATACCTTATTGCAAGCCAATCTAATTCAGGAATTCCCAAAGGAAATCTAGATGTCACAACTTTGAAAGAATCTTGGAAAGAAACATCTAAAAATAAGGTTCAATACATTCATATTTTATCGCAAGTGAACCTTGAAGGTTATTGGCATTTTCTGGTGAAGCCTCATAGTCAGTGGCTCGTGCTGAGGTGTCTCTCAAACACAACAATACAATTTATTCCAGCACTTAATGATGCAGTGTTTACGGGACAAATGCACATGCAACCAATACATCCTCCCCAAGCTGAAGCCACTCACAGACATATACAGTCTCAGAGAGAAGATGAAGAATCAATCTGGAGCACAGTCATGAGTTCTTGTTGCAATAGATCACAAATTCAGTTGTCCTTTATCTTAGCTTAGTTTGTTAAAACTTTTTTGAAGACTTTTATTTTAAATTTACTATTTTTGTAATATTAATAGGATATTTAAACCCCTTTCATGCATTTAGAAAGGGGTCCAGAATTTTGAGAAGACAAGTTTTGAATTTGCACTATTGTTTGATTCAGATTTATCTAATTAAGAAGTTGAGCCTGGAAGTTATCTTTTTCATAAGCAGAGCGATAATGCATCGTGTACTATTATCTTTGTGATATCGTTATGTATGGTTGATTTAGATAGTGAATATATTATGCATTATTTTGTTATATAAATTCTTTGAAAACAATAAGTCATTATAACTATTGATGTGTAGGATTGGATGATTTGTGATTATGTATGAGATAACGAGATGTTTTTATGTGATTGAGTTTTAATCAACTATTTAATTAATTTAGTTTATCATATATGCTTTCTATTCATTAAAGTATTAAATGATCTATATCATTATTTACTTTTGAAATATTTCTTTGAATCACATGTGAAGATGTAATATCTTGGGAAATAAGTAGAATAAGTTTATTTAGTAGTTTTACCATTAGCTACTGATCCAGGTCTGGGTGTGAAGAAGGACCCTTCCAAGACCTTTTACTTTCGTGATGTGTTAAATTTCATTTTAAAAAAAATTTAATGAATACATCTGCATGCGGAAAAGAAGAGGAACAAGACAATCATCAACAACATAAAAACATAAGCCGTTGATAACAGAGTTCGTCCATAAGGGACTACGTCTCCGGGTTCCGGTGTCAATATGGTGTAGGCCGCTGCGTTAAGTGCTGTCAATAATGGTGATGTACATAAGAGATGATGTCCTGATCATACAAGGAAAAATGCCCTCACGCAGGAGTGGTTCTAAGACATGTTCCACAACCGAAACTCTCAAACAAAAGACTCCTATTAGTATGACACAAAAACATGCATGATGAATCATCCTACCAACATGGCATAAAAGGGATTTCAAACAAAAAAAATGCATGATGATAACAAGAGTATCCCAACAACATACAACAAGGGATCTCAACACATAACATGATGAGTTATGACAACAAATACATCACATAGAAGATTCCCCATCAAATCAAGCAAGGAATCATGACAACATGTAATAAACACGATCCTGCATCAATATCAATCAAGGATCTGTGCAGCATAATGTAAAAGAAGAAGTAGATGAACAATAATCATATACCTCACACCACGGGCCATCTGAAGAAGTGGATGTTCATATCTTTAGCAAAAACAATCCACGGTGAATAACGTTGTTCACATTGTCGATGCGCAGGCAGCTCGTTACCAATCTGGACTTCGGCTCCCCTTACATCAATCGTTTTTTGGCTTGTCACAGTCAACGGCATCTAAAATAGAGCTATCAAAATGCTGAAGCTTGTTGAAACATTGATCTCACAGCATCGATTGCAAGAGGAAGACTGCTCTGGACACTTGCTGCAATGTAGCTCTTTTGATATCTGGCTTTGTAGCACTCTGGCTATGTTGCTTGCAGTTCTGCGGCTTTGCCTAACCCTATGGTTCTTTGGCTCACCTTCTCGCGCTGCCTCGATCACGCTCTGTGGCTCTGTGGCGCTATGGCTTTCAAGCGCTCTGCTTTCAAGCTTCTCTGAGTAAACGCGACACTGTCTAGCTATCTAGCCCTCTCATGCTGCGGCTCTTTGTTGGGTGCAGCCTCCTCCTTGGCCCTCTAGCACTCAGGCTCTCAGGCACTCTAACACAGACTCTCGAGCTCTTTGGCAGAGGGTCTCTGGCCCTCTCTCTAGCCTCGGCTCTTTGCATCCATCATGTTTTATAACACGTTTTGGGACAAGGCTGCTTAAAAATCGAGGTCTGTTTTGTTTATAATAGAAGGCTTTTGCATATAAGGATCGGCGGTGCAACAAAACCACAAAAATGGCCTTTTTCTATTAAAATAGACAATACAAGGAAACAATGAAAAAATTCCAACCGAAAAGCTATAAAGCCAGACTTCAAAATATATCAAATCAGGTCCATAAACCCATCAGGTCCGCACTATATCGCAATCGCATATCGCTCTGTCAATGGCCCTGTTTATCAAGGGATCGCCGATCGCCGATCACCGATACGCTGATCTGCTGATTGCTGATATGTCGATTAGATCTGGACCGTTGATCTGTTCCTTGATCGGACAGTCTAGATTGCATCGCATGTCGCTATCACATCGCCCCTTGGTATCTGGGATTTTTGATCTCCCGAATGCCGATTTGCCGATCGCCGATTTGTCGATATCCCGATTAAATCCTGACCGTTGATCTGTTTCCGATCCGACAGTTGAGATTGCATGTCACCATGGTCATATCACATCGCTACGGCATAGGGGTCTTGCCTTTGACATCCGCCGACGTCGATCATCGACGCCGATATCGGCAATCGCTAATCACATGTCTTAATTCCCGATCACCGATACCAATTGCAATCAGTAATCATTTGCCTTAGTTCCCGAGATCGCACGCCTGCCTTCCTCCGACCTGATACATGGGAGATCGTTGATCAAGGGTTCTAAAGGCCCGGCCTTAAGTCTGCCCTTTGGACTCCTCCGATTGCGATTTGCCTTATAAGGCTTAAAAACCCATTTTTAGAGGAAATGCCTCCTTTTTCAAAGGAACCAAGGCAAACTCTTTTCGCGATAACTTCATCATCCAGACTCGGATTGGAGTGTCATTCACACCATTGGAATTAGGACGACGAGATCTACGCTCTAGTCCTGGGTCGACATCATTCTGAACACTTTGATTTTCGAGCGTTCATAAACCCTCTTTGTCCTGTGTGTCTTTCTGGAGCCACCTGGATCAATCCTCCCCACTGAGGAGCTTTTGGTCCTCCAAAAGCATGAAAAATAATCTGCAACTTTCTCTGTACCTTGTCTGCATCACAAGCGTCCCAAAAATGTCTCGCTTCCATCTCATTCACCTTTGTTCTTCGGAGACTTAAGCGACGAGCCGACACCTGCTACCTCTGCAACCTCTAGTACATTGTTTTGAAAATTACATGCTTGAATGACATGACCAACTAATGACCCAAAACATCCCATACTTGCCACGAGTTTATAACACATACTCGGTGGTCAAGTTTACAACAAGATGGACGTAATATCCTAGCTATGACAACAAGGCCAACCTATCATGGTTGCTTCAACAAGTGATGGAAAACACATCATCACTGCAACACATGATTTACATACATAAGGCCAAACACTATTGTTTCGACAAGTGATGGAAACATAACATCACTTTCAGAGTGTAAAATACGACTCAAAACATGATCAGACATCATTGTTGTTGACCAAGTGATGGAAACACATCATCACGTTTACATTTTACAATGCAACAAATGATTTACAAAAGAATGACCATGAGACGACAACATGTCTAGAAACCATTTTTCACTTATCATGGTGAATGGGTTGCCTATTTGTGGCGATTTTTCTTGTCGAACAATTGCTCTTCCTGATTCACGCACCAATGCTTTGTCTTTAAGGCGCTGCTCTGGATGGAGCTTCCAACAAGTGGCTCTTTGATGGCCATTTCTGTCGCAATGACTGCAGTAGGTTTTCTTCCTCCATATCTGCTTAACCTGTTTCCTTTCATGCTTCTGAGAGGGTCTTTCACGCCTCATGAGGGCTGTCATTCTTTTCCCACACTTAGAAAAGGTATGGTTAGGTAAACCACAAAAGGTACATGTTTTTTGATGCCTGAATCTTCGTTCATTATTAACAACATGATAATAATCAAAATGAACATTCAAAGATAAAAAATGGTTATACCTTCCCTTGCTGTCTCTGATGTCAGTATGGCGATGAGAGCTCGCCTCAGCTCTCTCCCTAAAATGGGAACTTCCATGGGATGATGGGGATGCTTTCCCATCATACTCTTTCCTCGACGATGTCTCGGACAAGTCTAACACCTTCGAGCACTCTCCTTTAGTGTATCTCGAGCCTGCAAATCGATGTTCGTGCACCACCTCCAAAGGTTGAGTTATGCCTTGGTTATTAACACCAAGTTCTTTCTCCTCCTCGTGCCTCATCCTTGTAAGGAGCCTCATGTTTGTACCTGTAATTAGGATCTCCAAATCTCCAATAGACATCATACTATGAGAAGTTGAAACTGAAAGGAAATCAACATCTTATACCTCCTCTTTCAATTTGGAAAGAACTAATGAGGGCTGCTCATCATTCGTCGTTGGTGGTTCACTAACTGTCTCAGCGCCTTCCCCAACTTATTTCCTGACATACCCAAGTCCTGCCTGATGGGGTAACTCTTCTACTTTGATGGGGTTGACAATGCCTTGGCCATTAACGCCCAAGCCTTTCCCTTCATACCCCATTCTCTTCAACGGTTTGGAGCCAATTCCTGTGGTATGATTTTCAAACATAGCGAAATTATCATCAGGAAACATACATGAAGATGGAGAACTAATTTTTACCTTGCATGGGTCTCGCTGCAGCTTTTCCAAGGCCTCGTCCTTTGCTTGTAGCTATCGTAGCAAACTTTGTTTTTCCTCTTTCTCTTCATGTAGACGCATCTTCAATTCATCATTCTCTGTTTGAAGATTATGTTTGTTTTGCTTCAGTTCTTTCATGGCCTCTTCTGTGGCTTGCAACTGAAGCTACAACTGCTCCTTTTCCTTTGTCTCTTTCTATAGAGTTTCATACACGATTTCCACTTTCTTGGAAATGTTGACCATGGTCTCGTACATCGCTTTTTCATTCTCTGTTGCTGCACATTCCATTGTTCACGCTGCAATTCACATCAACGCAAAGACCGCTCAGATACCACTTGATCCAGGTCCGGGTGTGAAGAAGGACCCTTCCTAGACCTTTTACTTTTGTGATGTGTTGAATTGCATTTTAAAAGACATTAATGAATACATCTGCATGTGGAAAAGAAGAGGAAGAAGACAATCATCAACAACATAAAAACATAAGCCGTTGATAACAGAGTTCGTCCAGAAGGGACTACGTCTCCGGGCCCCGGTGTCAAGATGGTGTAGGCCGCTGCATCAAGTGTTGTCAATAATGGTGATGTACACAAGAGATGATGTCGTGATCATACAAGGAAAAATGCCCTCACGTAGGAGTGGCTCTAAGAGATGTTCCACAACCGAAACTCTCAATCAAAAGACTCCTATCAGTATGACACAAAAACATGCATGATGAATCATCCTACCAACATGGCATAAAAGGGATTTCAAACACAAAAAATGCATGATGATAACAAGAGTATCCCAAAAACATACAACAAGGGATCTCAACACATAACATGATGAGTTATGACAACAAATACATCACATAGAAGATTCCCCATCAAATCAAGCAAGGAATCATGACAACATGTAATAAACACGATCGTGCATCAATATCAATCAAGGATCTGTGTAGCATAATGTAAAAGAAGAAGTAGATGAAAAATAATCATATATCTCACACCACGGGTCATCTGAAGAAGTGGATGTTCATATCTTTAGCAAAAAAAATCCATGGTGAATAATGTTGTTCACATTGTCAATGCGCAGGCAGCTCGTTACCAATCTAGACTTTGGCTCCCCTTACATCAATCGTTTTCTGGCTTGTCACAGTCAGCGGCATCTGAAACAGAGCTGTCAAAATGCTGAAGCTTGCTGAAACATCAATCTCACAGCATCGATTGCAAGAGGAAGACTACTCTGGATGCTCGCTGCAATGTAGCTCTATGTCTATCTGGCTTTGTAGTGCTATGGTTATGTCGCTTGTAGTTCTGCGGCTCTGGTTGGCCCTCTGGTTCTTTGGTTCACCTTCTCGCACTGCCTCGATCATGCTCTGTGGCTCTACGGCGCTTTGGATTTCAAGCGCTCTGCTTTCAAGCTTCTTTGAGTAAATGTGACACTGTCTGGCTATCTCTGGCTATCTGGCCCTCTCGTGCTGCGGCTCTCCACCGGGCACAGCCTCCTCCTTGGCTCTCTGGCACTCAGGCTCTCGGGCACTCTAGCACAGGCTCTCGGGCTCTCTCGCACAGGCTCTCTGGCCCTCTCTCTAGCCTTGGCTCTCTGCATCCATCGTGTTTTATAACATGTTTTGGGAGAAGGCAACTTAAAAATCAGGGTCTGTTTTTTTTATAATAGAAGCTGTCTGCATAGAAGGATCGACGGCACAACAAAACCACAAAAATGGTCTTTTTTCTGTTAAAACAGATAATACAAGGAAACATTGAAAATTCCGACCGAAGAGCTATAAAGCCAGACTTCAAAATATATCAAATCGGGTCCATAAACCCATTGGGTCGGTGCTATATCGCAATCGCATATCGCTCTGTCAATGGCCCTGTTTATCGGGGGATCGCCGATACGCCGATCCACCGATCGCTGATATGCCAATTAGATCTGGATTGTCGATCTGTTCCTTGATCGGACTGTCCAGATTGCATCGCATGTTGCTATCGCATCACCCCTTGGTATATGGGATCGCCGATTTCCCGACTGCCGATTTGCTGATCGCTGATTTGCCGATATGCCGATCGCCGATATGCCGATTAAATCCTGACTGTTGATTTGTTTTCGATCCGACGGCTAAGATTGCACGTTGCCATTGGCATATCACATCGCTATGGCCCAGGGGTCCTTCCTTTGGCATCCGTTGACATCGATCACCGACGCCAATCGTCGATGCCGATATTGGCAATCGCTAATCACATGTCTTAATTCCCGATCACCGATACCGATTGCAATCGCTAATCACTTGCCTTAATTCTCGAGATCGCATGCCTGCCTTCCTCTGACCCGATACATCGGAGATCGCTGATTGGGGGTTCTAAAGGCCCGGCCTTAAGTCCACCCTTTGGACTCCTCCGATTGCGATTTTCCTTATAAGGCTTAAAAAGCCATTTTTAGAGGAAATTCCTCCTTTTTCAAAGGAACCAAGGCAAACTCTTTTCACAATAACTTCATCATCCAGACTCAGATTCGAGTGCCATTCACACTGTTGGAATCAAGATGACGAGATCTGTGCTCTGGTTCTAGGTCGACATCATTCTGAACACTTTGATTTTCGAGCATTCATAAACCCTCTTTGTCCTATGTGTTTTTCTGGAGCCACCTAGATCAACTACAAAATCATTTCATCGGTTTTTCATTCTGTTACTATATTAAATCTCCTTAAAATGGAAAACTGGTCCCTTTATATCCCCTCGGACTCGCCAATTGCAATGAAAAAAGAGTTGCTTTAAGCTCTCGACTGGGTGGTGTTCCCCAATGTTGAGGCATTCAAGTTCTAGCCTTCAATAGGGCCCAAGCTGCAATATGCCCAAGAGTATCCTCCTAGGCATCATCCCATCAATAACTTTCCAACTCATAATATCTCGCCAATCCATCTTGTGGGAAGGATCTAATGCATGAATTCTTGCACATGTAATAAGTTTACCATGTTGATGATGCTTGATACTCAACTCATGTTGCTCGATCCAATCACCTAACATGATCCATTTGTAGAACTCTTCTCTTCTCTCCCTAATGTATAAAGATGGGTTGGTAGTGTCGTAAGCCCTATATATGTACTCATGTAGAGGGCTGCTCTGGAACTCCCAATTGTATTCCTCTTGCTACCTTGTGAGGGACTTGAGACTTTCCTCTACACTAGACAATTTGGTCACTAACTTGACACATACCCCTATGAGATCCTCAATTTTTATTTTCTCCTATAAGATAGTGTCTCAGGTTGTCTGAAATTTCTTCTTCAACATAATAATATTTGTCTTGAAATGCATGATCTTTCCACGAAAGTCCTCTACTGGCAATTCTGGTGCCCTGTTGAATGTCTTTGTATCTATCTGCACTGGATGCCCTACAACCATAAATTCAACTTGAGCCTTTGACTGACTCTCTGGGAATGGTTCATCCTGCACATTATATCTATCATGCTCCTCCTCATGGTCATGCTCATCAAGTCGGTTCACTACTATTGGCTCCTCACTCAAGTTTTCCCAGCCTCCCACATTTGTGAAGACAATATGTTGTTCATCTTCTCCATTTTTCAAACATAGATGCATTGGTGGACTGATATCTATACTTGACTGCTCATATCCTTTATGGACATCCTCCTAGAGATCTATGGACTTAATTGTATAAGAGTCTACCTCATTCATACCATTTGGTAAAATTTCTTCATGCACTTCTGAATGCTTGTCATCCTGCAAGTCTCCCTGAATAATATCAGGTTGTTGCTCTCCATATTGAAAATCAATAGACCCAACTATAGAAGACTTCCCATGATCTGAAGGAATATCATCTTATTTTTCCCTTGTTGCCTCCTTCCTATCACCTAGACATGAATGGTCAAGTTCCCAAGGTCCATTATAGATAAAGCATAGTCCTCTCCTTCTTAATTCATTTTTTCTGCAGGTTTTACTTCTTTTGTTCTTACTTCCTCCATCAATCCTTTTAAGATCCTTCTTAGTCAGCACCCTTCTGAGCAATTTTATGTTTTGCATGACCAACTTCTCCATGATATCATAGGCTGCTAGTGACACAATTAATTCCTTTGTGCAAATGGTCAATAGCTTGGATCTCAGTATCTTGTAGATGTCGACACATCCTTCTAGGAGCAAGGACACAATCTTTTGCATGCTTGTTTTAACACGGTCTGGATGAGCTGACCTAATGCTGGTATAAAAGCTCTGGAACACCTAAAATATTACGTCCACATTAACTCATCACATTCCATATTTAGCATGAATGTGTCAAAGCTAAACTCTTCCATGAGTTCTAATATTCCGCGTTGCTTCTGGAAGGTAGGAAGCATGATGTTATTCAACCCTTGAAGGGTTTCCACAATGAACTGCAATATCTCCCTCATGAGATCATTATTGTAAGGTGGCAGAGGCGACGTTAAATTTATGCTCTTGCTAAGACAAGAAGAAATTGTGAGCCTGACCTCTTCACAAGAATGTTCCAAGAATTTAAGTCGTATTAGAGAAAGCATGGACGGTTTAAGAGCCCAATTGAATTTATTCCATTATGGTCGTCCCACCTTAGATAGACATGTGTCTAATTCCTCCAACTTAAGAAGGACATATCATGAATCCATACACTGCAACTTGAATCCAAGTGCAAAGAGCCAATTCCCCACTTCTTCTTCCCATAGTAGGTCACTCAGTTGCTTGTGTTGAAGGATAGCATGGACTCCATTTGAGAAGGGTACACTATTATGTTTTCCTAAAGGATTCAGTTTAAGATGTTGTTTCCATATCTCAATGTCTTCAAAATCCATTTAACCATAAAAAATTAAACTCCACTTCTCTTATTTTTATTTATTTTATATATATATATATAAAATAATTTTTTTAATATTTTATTTACATATATAAATATATAATCAACCCCTTTTCATGTATCCCAAAAACATCATACCCTTATATCTCCCCCACCTAGTTCTCCCCTAGATTCTTCTCCCTCACTTAGTGAGAGGATCATATCTGCCCAACTTGTCTCCTCATGAAGTGGTGCGCTGCACACCTGGCACAAGGTAAACTTCTTTTGGTTTTGGTTTTGGGTTTAGATATTGAAATTCAATACTTGACTTTAGGGAAGACCATCTTTGCCACTGGCCTATGGAAAATCTCTTATGCCCCCCCCACGCCCAGCGTACTAGCAATCAGTGGTCCAGATTGGCCCTCACACTCATTGTATAGCCGATGCTGATGAGGGTGACCCTACGGTCTTTAGGATCATATCGTTTCATATTCTTTATCCTTTGTTTTGTAGCTAAAACCACACTTCTATTGTGATATGCCTATGAAACCACGTCCACCTCCCTACAGCTCTGTGTTGGTGAAATATGAATTCTCCCAAAATTCTTGATCCTCGGTGGTGATGCCCCTCATCCTCCAATATTTACCTTGTATTTCTCTGTTACATTCCTAACTCACTCCAATATTTACTATGTATTTCTTTGTTACATTCCTAACTCCAAACTACAACCCTAAATAAATACAAAAATCACTTAAAAAACTGAATTCGTCATATTCCCAACCTAAATTTAAACAGGAAATGAATAGTCACAGCTCCCACGATACCTCGTTGTTAAAGACTCTATTATGAAACCAGCTCACAAAAAGATAGAAAAGATAGATAAACACCTTAGAATTCAGCCTCTTCGAGAGGGCAACCTCCTTTACGTTACACAAATGAACAATTATTGGATGATACAAATGACAAAACCTCCTTTCTAGATATAGGAGTTTAAGGGGTCATAATATAATCAGAGCCGACATAACAATAATAATGTAAGAGAAAAATAGTAACAATAGTGGGCTTCTATGGGGCATAATAATAACAATATGGGGACTACATGGGTACAACAATATGATAAGGGGGTTGTACTAATGACAATCAGGGGTTACACTAGTAGTATAGAGGCCTAACATGCCCCTCTCCTTCAAAAAGTGTTGTCCTCAACGCTTGAGTAGTTCTTGATGCTTCTATATAAAATTCTTGTCCTCCCATGTGGAATATTCAGTGGGTAAGTTCTTCCACTTGATGAGATACTCTGAAATTGATCAATTTTGTAGCTATCATGTTCTTGTTTCTGTGTCTGCTCCAGGTTCCAATATGATTTTTCCTTCCTCTTCAAGTTCTGGCAATATTGTTTGAATTGGGATCTTCTGCAAATTTTGAATGAGTGGCCACACTTCTTCGTCCTTCTTCCATTCATCCCTTGCTTCGTTTATCCAATCTGGTTGGATAATAGAAATATCACAAAACAATGATTCTACATTCTCATCCTTTCTTGAGAGTGCATCTGCAACAAAATTTTTCTTCCCTTTTCTGTAGATGATGTCAAAGTCATAACCCAACATATTTGTGACCCATTTTTTCTGTTCTTCTAAAGATAATATTTGTTCTAAAAAGTATTTAAGACTATCATGATCCATTTTTACCTTGAAGTGTCTTCCCATTGGGTAAGGTTTCCATTTCTTAAGTGCATGTAGTATTGCCAACATTTCCTTCTCATAAATAGCTTGCTTGAGATGTAGTCGTAAAAGTACCCAATCACCTACATAAAAAAAAATTTCACTGTGATGTTGATCTACCTGTTGTTTCATTCGATTTTGCACCCAAGTGGCATTATCCTTTAAAAGTTGGAGAACTTGTTGTTGATGCTCGATGTGATATTTCACTGCTTGGACCTTTTTCTTCTTGATATGTCCTTCTATCTTGAGAGTTTGAGGAGTGGTAATTTCTTCGAATGCTTTACAAGATATGGTCAGATTCATTTCTTGATGCTCGATGTAATCTTTCACTTCTTGAACATTTTTCTTCTTGATATGTCCTTCTATCTTGATAGTTTGGGGAGTGGTAATTCTGGCCAATGCATTACAAGATATGGTTGGATTCATTTCTTCTTTCTTGATGTGATATTTCACTTCTTGAACCTTTTTCTTCTTGATATGTCCTTCTATCTTGAGAGTTTGAGGAGTGGTAATTCTTGCCAATGCTTTACAAGATATGGTCGGATTCATTTCTTCTTTCTCTTGGGTTGGTTCTTGGTGTATATCCTCTTCTTTTGATGTTTTTTGATCCTTTTCTTCCTCCTCTTCACAATCTATGTAAAATACTTTCTTCTCAGCACACTTATGACCTTTAGTGCATTTTCTATCACAATTGTGACAAAGCCCTTTTTCTCTTTTTTCTTCCAATTGTTTTGGTGTAAACCTTGTAGGTTGTGGAAGGCTAGGAGCAAAAACACTTCCATAATTATAGTCGTGAGTGGTGGGATTCCTTGTTTCCATAATTTCGCTTTCAATTTTTCTTGCCCACTTGAATGCCTTCTCCAATGAATCAGGTTCCCAAAGAGGAACCTCATGTTGAATGTTATCCTTTAAAGTACATATGAAGACATCAATCCTTTGCTTCTCTAGAATATCATTTACCCTTATATTCAATTTTTGAAAGTCCTCAATGTTCTCTGCCATTGAATACTTTTGTTTGAGATTTATCAATTGGCTAAAGAAGGTGTTTCTCTTTGTATCCTCATAATGTGCTATCATTTCCTCCGTGAAAATTGACCACGTAACAAGTGGTTTACGAGAGCAAAGCCCTTTATACCATAAAAATTGATCCGGCTCTAAATATGAAGACATAATACGTATCTTTTGTAATAGTTGCACCTCATGTAGATCAAAATATTGCTCCATCTGTAGTATCCAATTTACTGGATCCTTGCCATCAAACTTCCTCATATCGCCTTTTCTTGATTTTAGGAGCTCGATCTTGAAACCACTATAACTTTGTAATTTCAGATCTTCTAGTTCTGAAATCGTGACCTGCAGTAGCCCTCCACGTCCTCTTTCTAGCTCCGCAAGTCTGATTGCAATTGGATTCTCCTAGGAAGATTTATGCACAATATCCCAAGATAACTTGATTATATATATTTTTAGAAGACTGAACTTGTATGAAGTACCACGTGTCACCTTTTTGACCTTTGGATCTGAAAAATATACACAGGAAACTACAGTCCATCCTCTTTCTGTAACTTCTTACGAAATTTCAATCTGATGCTCAGAGAGACAGTTATGATGATTTTCCCCAGGTCACCTGTTTGGAATGTAATTCAGGAGTCTGAAAAGACCCTAACTTCCTCATATCATATCTCCGCAAATGTAGTGAGACAAGCTCTGAAATTTGGACCCGAAGTTCAGAAGGAATTCATCTCAAATGGGTCTTTTTTTGTAGCTTCTGAAACATTGTAGAAAAAAAGTTATAGCGAAAATACCACGATGACCTGTTTCGAGCAGCGACCCTAGAATCCAAAGCTCTGATACCAAATGTTATGGAACCAGCTCACAAAAAGATAGAAAAGATAGATAAAAGCCTTAGAATTTAGCCTCTTCGAGGGGAAAACCTCCTTTACATTACACAAATGAAAAATTCTTGGATGATACAAATGACAAGACCTCCTTTCTATATATAGGAGTCTAAGGGGTCATAATATAATTAGAGCCGACATAACAATAATAATGTAAGAGCACAATAATAACAATAGTGGGCTTCTATGGGGCACCATAATAACAATATGGGGACTACATGGGTACAACAATATGTTAAGGGGGTTTTACTAATAACAGTAAGGGGTTACACTAGTAGTATAGGGGCCTAACAGACTCCACTCCATTTTAGACGTGACTGCCCTCCTTCCATTTTCTTAAATTCAAAGCCAAATTATGATGCCAATACCAAAATTGGGGAGATATGATATCCATGACACTCCTGTAGTTGATGCCAAATATTCCAAACAAATTTGAGAGATTAATGACGGATGCCCTCCTTCGCCACTATCAATCACAAGAGGAAGTGATCGGGAAAGATAGATTCAGAGTGATCCAGAGATGTTTTGACAAACGAAGTGGAAAACATGTCACCTGCAAGACCATCACAAATGCAGATCTGCAGGATTCTGTAAAATTCCAAGTGCACTTAAGAGCTTCGATATGGTCAGATCCCTTATGCCAAATAAAAGATCCAGACCTTGCTTTGATGGGTTAATGTCTATCACATAAGCACGATGGCTCTGCCCTACAATGATCAGAGTGGTCATGATATCAATAAATGATACACTTCTTAGCGATGGGTTTATTTCCTTCTGTCCATCCCCAATACAGGTATGTTATCTATATGGATCGATAACCCTCAACGTATTAGATCTGAGACCCCTGCGTAGTTGATAAATTTTACAATCCATTAGTGTAGAATATTTTCAATGACAACGAGCAAATCCAAATACCCTTAACGCTAGAACCGGTCAATTAGATGGTGGACGATGCCTCCTTCCAACCCTGATGTCTTTCTCATGGCTGCTCAACAACTCTCTTCAAAATTTCCGTCTGATATTATATCTCGATTTGTAGCGAATAAATTTTATTCTCGATTTGGAGAATTTGATAGGTCTGCAATGCAATCATTGAATTCAAACCCCCTTCCAAATGTTGGTACCCTTTTGGCACCATGATTTTCTCCAAATCTCCAGGAATGACCTCAGGCTAGACCTCGTTAAAATCTCTACATGACAGATATGTGGCCCTTCAAAAATCAATTTTGCATGCTTGAGTGTTCTTCGACGATGGCCTCACACAACTTCTACATGAGTGATATGGCCCTTCGGTCTTGGACTTTTGTGTAATGGATGTAGGGTAGCATTACTCGACCTCATGGTCAAGTGACTACCCATAGAGTATGTCCTATTGACCTTTCAAGAAACACACCCTCCTCTTTTAATTTATTAACACTCCAAAGATAAATCAAGATTCATTCTTGTGACGTTCGGCATGGAGCTTTGCTGCAGTGGGATCGATGACGGATTATAGTTTAGTGAGGTGCGAGGAACATGCCTCGTCTTCTGCTCAATTATAGCCTTTGATCTAGTCAATTAGTGGCCGTGACCAATGAATGTTGACCCTTTGTCATATATGAATATATGCAAGGCTTGAGGTGAGTTGCCGCAATTCAACGTACAGACCCCTTAATAAGATTATGATGGTCTCGATTCGGGAAGAATGTTAGGAAACCTGTAGAGATCCAAAAACCAGTGTAGATAAATGGATTGACCCTTCCCGAATTAATTAACTAAAAAATAAGAGACCAACTAGGGTGATATCGAGTACCATTGAAGATGGGAAATATCGGCTAGGGTGAAAGAAATCCCACCTAAGTTATGACAAGGATTTTCAGTCCTACAAAATTATGATGTGCTGACAAAAACCCGCAAGCTGGTAGGATGCACAGATATGATACCATTGTAAGATACCTTATGGCTAAATAATCAACAAGTCTAGAATATGTTAGTGTTCTAATTGAAATACTGATAAGCCAAACATAGAACACAAGGGATCTAAAATAATGCAACCCTTATTTATATTATTAACCGAAGAAAATAGTACATGTCCAATAATATTGAAGCCCCTACAATGGCATGCATGGCTACTCATTAAAGAGAAAATAATACACTGAGGCACAATCGTGGACCCTGCATGGATCCAACAGACAAATCACACCCATGAGGTTTTCGTCCTTGGGATCAAATTGGAACTGTCCATGCCAAGTTCTCAAGAAAAACACAATAAGATAGATAGACTCAATATGATCTGAAGCCTAGCTTCTATCCCCTTTTATAAGCTTGATGGACTCTCTAGAAACCTTATTTTATTATTTTCCCTCCAAAAATGAAGGCAAATACCATGGGAATATTTTTTCCATTTGACAATATCAAGAAAAGGGAATATTACATGGGGATTTTCGAGTATCAATTCTACAACTTCTATTGGCCTCTCGAATTGTTGGATACTGCTATATAGTGCTATGAACTTCACTATTGGATGGAACTTTGGATGAAGGGAAGGAAATGTGATTTCCCATAATCCTGACTATATTTTCTATCTATCTCTGACCAACAAACCCATGCGTATGTGTGATAGATGCAATATTGTGATTTATTTTAACTCTCGAGCCAACTACGTCTGTGTGTTTTGGAATCACTTCAGAAGGCCAAAGAAATGGACGAAATTAGAGTTTTATGGTACTTTGTAACTATTTGGTTAACATTTTCCTTGGTTTTAAAGTTGATTATCCTGTTAGGGAAGGAAAAAGGCAAGCTGCCTCCAGGGAGCACTTTAATTTAATTTCATTGTAAAACCAATTATTAAATTAATAATTAATTCTATAAAAAGAGTCAACCACACAAAATCGATGACAAACTTTACAACCGAATCCTAAAACTTACTCCCAAAACTAATAAACATGAGAAGAGAGCATTGTTAGAATTGACATTCTTCCCTCTGGACCTTTAAATGTCTTCTGCATAGGCACCTTGTCACATGTAATGTTACAAAAGAATCATTCACTCATAATAATATTAAAAAGAAGTCATGAAGAAACTAACATGCAATTTCCATGAGTTAGCCCCTAGTTACGGTTGTTGAAGGGCATCGGTTTGAAAAAAATCAGCAACATCACATTTAGCACCATCGATTTGTTTGGGCCTTTGCTTTACTCAAATCCAACCATCAAACAATAAACAAAATGGAAAGACAATTCCCTTTGCGATAAGAATTCAAACATTCTTATTGCAATGTTGTGCCACTCTCATATTAGTTCTAAAGGCAATGTGAACAGACCAATGTGCCATGACACACATACGCCACTTTATTACGCAACAGTTCTTATCCATGCCAGTAGTATTTGGAGGACAATTGTTCGTGGGTTGGATCAGAGATCGTGGAAAGCTTCGCTTCCGCATTGCCATTTTGGAGCATGTTTTTTGATACATTGATACTTCGCATAGAGGTAGTTGTTTTTCTACACAGTCGTTCCACACTGCCCATACTACTACAATTGTCAACGTTTTTTGTTGTAATTTGAAATCTCATAAGCCATTGCCAATATTAGTAGTAATCCTAAAGTACAATGTTAAATAAAAAATAATGTCATCTGCATATCTCCTTCACAAATACTCACACCTCCGATCAAAATTAAATTAAATACTCAGGGTTGACTCTGCATTTTCCAAATCTCCCATGGCTTTGTAGAGAGGGCGATTCCAAGTCTCCATAAGTTATGTGAATATTTATGTATGAATTACAAATCAGAATCGTTATGATCTTTAATAATATATATTAGTCAAAGGAGCAATTATTATTGGAGCTCCTTGTTATTAAGGGCTTATCTTGATCTAGGTGGATATTGGTGGCCACCCATCTATTCCACTTGGACCCCCACCATAGTTTCTTTCAGTCTTTCAAGCCTCATTGCAACATAGTTAATAGGCATTTATTCACCACATCTCTTCTTAGAGACAAGTTTCCATCGCCGGAGCTACTTGATGAGCACAAGTATTGTAGCAAGAATGATGCAACTCTTGGGCTACCAACTTTACTTTATCAACCCAAGGTTCGTACAAACTTGGAGGTGACAATGTTGTATACACAAGTAAAAGTGATGGTTCTGCCCTTTGTCACTGTTCAGCTGGCGATAGACCACTAGGGTTTTTCAAGCCAAACTTCTATGGATTCAGAAGAAGCTTGATTACTAATGAGGGAAAGAGAAATCTACTCTAAGAGAAAGCTTGTCTACTGCAGTAAGGAAAAAGATTGAAATCAAATGCTAAAACACACCATTTTCTAACTAACTGCTGAGAGACTATGCTTAAAAAAGAATGCTAAGTTAACATGTATGCAATCCTACTGTCTTAAGCATGTAAATTCAAAACATCAAACATTCTACTACTGTGCATGTAAATGGCTAAAATAAATCTATTTTTCTTTTTGTCTTTTTTATGGAAAAGTGTAAAAGCTAATCTCTTTTGGTGATGTGGCAGGTGGCTTAGGGATGTTGGTGAATGGTTAGAAGGTTGGGGAGACTAGTAGGTGACCTTTTTTTGCTTCCTAGAGGCTTTTTCCTCAATTCGGCCTCAAAACAGGCCACTACAGGAAAACCTACAGGATGTCCTAAAAACCTACAGGATTCCCTGTATTTCTACAGGATACAGACGAGAGAAAAAAGATGGGTGCTGAAGGTGATGGAAGGCTTAGGGAAGGTGGTTGGAGGATGGAATGAGGCAAGGAAATACCTAGGGTCACTCAAAACTCAAAACCAAGGTTGGAAGATGGCTGGATTTGCTCAACAAGCTTGGAGAAGTTTCCTTGCAAAATGATGAAATTGGTGAGGGTCTTAGTGAAAGAAAGGAATGATCATGGATGGATGAAGTTGGAAGGAGGTTGCTGACTATGATATCTCTCTGTACTTCTGAAACACCTACACTACATCAAACATTGACATTTACCCAAAAATCATGTAAACAAGAAGAATTTCAATGATCTAGGAAAACAGAGTTTAATGAGCTAACTGTCTACTTCATGCATGAAGAAAAATTGCAGAATAAGATGGAATCATTGATGAGATCTGATGTAATATTGAATATGGAAGAAATGATAACTAAATCCTACTCTTGCAAACTGATCAAATGCTAGCCTAAGTACAGAAAACCCTAAATTCTATGAGAAAGTAGAATTCTGTCTTTTTGGGGCTGCATAGGAGTTCTTTCCTCAAATCATGATCCCTGAAGGAAGAAGTGAGGCCAAAACACCTATTGAAATATTTTTGATGTTCCTTTATCTCTTCTAAACTACTATTTAAGTAAAGAAAAAATGGAAGCAAATTAATCAAATCTACACTACTTACAATGAAATACTTCTAAAGATAATTCAACTATGAAATCAATCTAAGAATACAGATACAAGAAGAGGAGCCTTTTCTGCTAGGGTTGGGCCCTAACCCAAGAGCTTCATCCCTCTGAGTTAACTCAATGCTGGATCAAGAAAATGCTCATTCTGATTATCAAAACAGAAAATTACATAGCAATTTCTTCCATAAGTCTTGAACTCGAAAATGACTAGTGTTTTTACATCAAAAATTCGAACCCTAATGAGGCTCTAGGCCTCTTTATTTATACCACTGAAGTCTCCAACAACTTCCTTAAATCTAGGGAGGCTCGGCTCCCCAACTCGAGATAAACTAACTCTTTAACTCTCACTTGCACGGCTGCCTTTTGATCTCCATGACTGGGTTGCTTGTACTCCAAGCTAGTGTGATTGATGGAGGAATATTCGAATGAGGGAGGAGTTAAGTGAGGAGGATTTAACTCCTACAATCTCTCTTCCTTGTCTCATTCAAGTTTCAGCCATTAATCTAGCCAAAATTCCCTGATTTTCTCTTCACAAACCTACACATTAGTCCACTAGGCATAATATCTCACTCTGACTCATCTCATTAAACAAAATATAATTAAAATATGTAATAAATTGTGAGAAGAGTTGATTTGACTAAGCTAGGAGGTGAATTAAGGTCCATATAGTTACCCAATGATGAGGCTCATCATCACCCCCTATTGAAAGTGTTGCTCATCCTCTGAGCAACTTAATCAATATCCATGTCTTTCATAGCTCTAGTGGCCTCCCTGACATCCCATGCTTCTGTTGTGGTTTCGTCTTCTTGTGCATAAAATCCTGCCTTCCTTTCTGTCTCCTCACACTTCTTTCTTTCTTCCTCTTCCTTCCTTCCTTCTAACATCCCTAAGAGAAGTGGTGGATTGAGTTTCAAGCCAATCCAATTGACTTTGAGTCTTTGGAGGGTTTGCTTGTACATGGGTGTCATGTTCAGTGCTTCTCTCATTCTTTAAGGAGAATGGTACTCTCTGATTTTCAAACTGTATGGCAAAGTATTCCATCTCCTTTGGAAATATTGCATGTTGTCATCCCCTAACAACTTGAACATATCCTCAAAATGTGTAATTTCTTGCTCTTGGGCAACAAGATACCTGGGTGCAAGTTGAGGATCATTTGAAATTAAGTTATGTGTGATGATCACAGCCATTGGATTTGACTGCTCAGCTCTTATCATGAAAGGATTTGTTTGTTACCTTGCCATTATATTCTTCATTTCTGTAGCCCTTGCTTCCTCATGGTTCATCCATGATGCCAAATCCATCAACTATAAATCCCCTAGTTTTTCATTAGGGCCCAATACATTCAAATCTGTCAAGGCTAAGTTATGTAGGTAGAACTCAGACATCTTAGCCCTATCCTTGAGTGAGGAAGATCAATGATATGTCTATAATCCTAGAATGGCATAGTGCCTCTCTATGGTAGGGTCTTGATTTGGAACTGCAACCATTGTTCCTTAAGGTATAATGCATAGCTGACATCCTAAACTGGATTTCCTCTAATGATAGACTGGCCATAGCTGCCAATTGATTCTCTCTTTCTTGTAGCTGTCCTTTCAACCATGCATTTTCTGCCTCCAACTGATATTTCATTATGGCCTCTCTGTCCCTCAGGCTGCTCAGCTCTCTGGCCATCTCCTTAAGCTTTTCCTACATGTGATCTATGTCCTCCACTCCCTTGGCCTTGGCAATCTGCAACCATATACGTGTTCTTTCTCTTTCTTTCTCTAGGTCAAAGAATAATGGGATTGAAAAATTTTGTGGAATGACCCTACCCCCTTCAGTAAACCTGTAGTAGGAGTTAAGGTTAGGTTGAGGACTAGGTTCCCTTAGCTCTAGATCCTCCTTCTTTGTTTCTTGCTTCATAATCCCTTCTTTATCCAAATTCTAAGTTTCCTATAAGTTTAGCAGAGTTTCCTGTAGGATTGCTTCTGCGTCCTGTAGGTACTGCTATGTATCCTGTAGGATGTCCTTTCCTTTGGATGAGGCAGATCTAGTCATACGCCTTCTCACATAAGTGATAGGAGACTTAGGGTAGGCTTGTCCTGAGGATCCTTCTCCTTGAGTTTGCATAAGAGGAGCCATCTTCTCCTGCTTCTTAGGTGAGTCTTAAATAACAATAGGAACCTTGGTGGGAGTTTAAGGTTTTCCCTACCTTATTCTTATCCTAAAGTACAATGGAGTTTGTCTTTGTCTTTTTCCTTTTCATTTGATACGGGTGCTAAGGGCAGTGAGGGCAGCTTCCGCCTCTCTCTTAGTGGGTTCTGGAGACACCCTGGGTGACTCCTCCTTGTCTTCTGCCTCCTCTTTTCCATTCCCCTTTTCATATTTGTTTTTCTCCTCTTATTCTCCCTCTAGTTCCTCACTTTTTTCATCAGTTTCCTCCTTGGCATCTCCTTCTGTCTCTTCACCACTTTCCTTCTCTTTTTCTTCTTCCTCTTTTTCAGTTTCTTCTTCATCCTCTTCACTGGAAGTGGGGCTCTTTTCATATTCAAGGGCTTTTATATCTCCCTCTATTTGCATGTCTCTGAAAGTTGCCCATGTGATAGGAATTATGAGGTGTTGGAGGGAATCTTCTATGATGAGTCTAATTAACCCATGATGGGCTAGTTATTGATGGTTTCCTTCCTACACCTTCATGCTCATATCTATCATTGATTGGAGAAGGAAGTAGGGTATGCTGAGTCTGTGTTGAGGAGGTGTGTCTGCCCCAAACCTCAATTCTTCAAGAAGCCTAAAGTGGTATCCATATACCACACTGTACCTACCTTCACATGATATATATTTTATAAGGTGGTAGCTTATTTCATTCCAGGGATATGGTAGGCTGGCTCTTCTCACTCCATTTTTGTCTTTCATGGCCTCCTCTCCCTCTAAAAATAATTTATTCTTTGTAGTTTTGCTATTTCCCTTGTCCTCCTTTCTCCAAGGCACTCCTAAGGGAAGTGTGGTAATTCTGCCTA
This sequence comes from Pinus tabuliformis, assembly GCA_031772625.1. NCBI lineage: Eukaryota > Viridiplantae > Streptophyta > Pinopsida > Pinales > Pinaceae > Pinus > Pinus tabuliformis. The sequence goes on along the minus strand of CM062816.1, from coordinate 1,980,667,151 downwards.
TGAGTTCAGGGGTGAGTTCTATGGTGAGGCCTCTCACCACAACAATGGCATGGGTCCTAGTCAGTGGAATGAGGGAGAGAGCAAAATCTTTGGCTACTTCATCATCATATCCCCTCAATTTCTCAAAGAAACCCATCAAATTATGCCTCATGAATATCTCTAGCACAGGAGGGTGCTGATGAATCCTCATGGTGTTGATGGGATCCCTTCTATTAAACCCCCTTATCATTTTGTCTGATGGATGGAGGAGTATATATGTCTGATACAAAATTTTAATGAAGGAGGAAATTTAACTGAAATTTCTATGGATACAATTCCCTTATATTGCAATCAATTTCAACAAACTAGAAGATTTGTTATGTTCCTTTCACTTGGAGAAATGTGGGGAAATGTAGAGCCTACCTCCTTACAATGCTTGATGTAGCCAACCCCTGTTTTTCTCCCTCTGAAACTGCTCACTGCCAATCCTGTAGACTGCTTGACTGTATCCTGTAGGATATCTTGTAGGATCCTCTAGGATTTCCCGTGGGATCCTATAGGTGGTCCTGTGCAGGGAAAAAAATGAAATTTGTCTCTCCTGTAGACTGCTTGAGGGCCGAGAGTGACTTTGCGAGTGTGAGCCTCAAGAATGTGAATGCTTCTATGCATGGGGATCAACGTTTATTTCCTCTTATGGTTGGTTTGAGGGACGTGGTGTGTTGGGAGCCGAGGTACGAATATCTATTTTTGGACCGTTGGTCCCAATACCACATCATCATTCTCCTCACCTCGTAATCAACTCCCACTTTGGGCATCCATAGCTTAATTGCTTTCAACCTCGTCCTCCTTTTCTTTGACTTGACTGCTACCACATGTGTGAGGACTAACTATTTTTTCCTCGTTGACTGAATGAAGGTGGCCAAGTTAACTAACCACCTTTCACGTATAAACCAACTCGTTCACAAATTTTACATCTTTTGATCACATTATGCTAATGAGAGAGTGGAAGTGAGATACTTACATGTGGTAATAATTCCTTGCTGCAGTTTGTTCAAGAAATGAAGTCTTTGCTGTGTGTTGGCTGCATGTGCTTTTCTCCCTTTTTTTTTATTGTCCTTTGATGATTTTCTTTGATGTGAAGGTACCTGGTGTTGATGATGATGATGCTGATGCTGTTGCTAGGCTCTGGAGGAGCTTCTTCTACCATTGGATCTCCATGCTTGAAGCTGGATGCAACCTATGATTGGAATGGGACTTGAGGATGATTGGAATGGGCATAGAAGGGGTCTAGGAATTTGTGCACGAGAAAAAATAACCTTCAGGTGTTGTCCCCTTGGTCTCTGTCTTCATCCTCTTTCCTCTGTGTTTTTTCTTGAAACTATAATTTGTTTTTTGAAAACTGACTTTTGTGATGAATACAGGGGTGATCATGGTGGAAAGAGGTATGGTGAGGAGATGGTGAAGTAGGGATTTTTTTTTTTTTTGACATGGGCAGGTCATTCCCTTGCTGTAGTGTTACTTCCAGATTCGCAAGCCACTATAAATCCTACAGGATCATCCTGTAGGTTTTTAGGGAATCCTGTAGAAAACACACAACCCTTGTAAACTGAATCAAATGAGTGGAAAAATGGAAGGAATGATGGAATGATGAAGGATAATGAATGGAGAAATAAAACATGAGCTGGACAGGTCCCTTTTGATTCTCCATTGTTGCTCTGATCATCCTCCTGCTGACCTGCAAACAATACTTTCTTAATTTTTCTTTTCTCCCTTTTTTTTGTTTTTTGTTTTTTGTTTTTGAAAACAACTAGTTTGCCTCCAAGAGGTTTTCATCCTAGATTCTTGCCCTGGGTGCCTCAAGAGAGGTTTTCACCTAGAGATATTTTTATTTCTCTCTTTTTTTATTTTTTTTTGACACCATTGGGCCACCTCAAGAGGTTTTCAACCCAACAGTGGGACTCAGGCACCTCATGAAGGTTTTCAATTGAGTCTCCTTGTTTTTTCTTTTTTCTTTTTCTTTTTTCTCTTCAGTGACTTGATGAGGTCAGATTTGAGACTTGCTCCATCACCATCATTGTTTTGTTGATACCTTCAATGAACTCTTGTTTTGATAATGCCCTCTTGTAAACTTTCAATCTGTGCCCATTAACAAGTAAAGGAATGGCCTCTGCATCTATGGTTCTAATCTGCACTGAAACATTATCATGACATTTCTGTATGACATAAGGCCCTAACCATCTAGTCCTTAACTTGCCCTTTGTATGTTGGAACCTATGGTAGGTTGGGCGGACCCCATAGAGTGGGGTTACCTGCACCCCTCAAACCCCCTGTGACCCCCCCACTACGCAATCGGCGCAACGAAGGGGGGGCTCTGCCCTCCTCTAACCCCCGAGTTAACTACATGGGCAAGTCGTGGAAAGAATATAACACAATCCAACATTCTCCCACTTTTTGTTTTCTTTCCATAGGGGTCCATAAGAGAGCTTAGTCATTTATCCAGCCCTGCAATGCCCATTGTTTCTATACACCAAGAGAACTTCTTAGAGCTCATAGATTTTGTCAATGCATCTGCAGTATTCTTCAAAGTGTCCACCTTTACCAGCAACACCTTTTTTTCTTCTATCATATCCCTCACGAAGTGATACTAAACATCAATGTGCTTTGTCTTTGAATGATAAGCAGGGTTCTTTGCCAAGAAAATAGCACTTTTGCCATCACAGTCTATCCTTATAGCTCCCTGTACTAACCCCATACTTGAACACAATCTCTGCAACCAAACTGCTTCCTTGCTTGCATGAGTGGCTGCCATGTATTCTGCCTCTGTAGTTGATAGTGCCACTACAGATTGTTTCTTACTCATCCAACTGACTGCACCTCCAAATAAGTTAAACACATACCCACTTGTAGATCTTCTCTGATCCAAATCTCTAGCCCAGTCTGCATCAACAAAGCCACGGATATCCAAAACTCTGTCCAATCCTAGTCTTCCTTGGTAGCACAAACCGTAATCTCTAGTGCCACGCAAATACCTGAAAACCCGATTCACTGCTGTCCAATGCTCCTTCCCTAGTTTTGACATAAACCTGCTCAATACTCCCACTGCATGTGCAATGTTTGGTCTAGTACAGACCATTACATACATTAGGATACTGACTGCACTTTCATATGGAACACAGGACATATCCTCTTCCTCTTCTTATGTCTTGGGACACTGATCAACAGATAACTTTACACCTACAGGAATAGGAACCTTCACCGGTTTACTATCCTTCATATTTAACCTTTGCAGTATTGTCTCGACATACTTCCTCTGGTTTAACCAGAGCTTCCTCTTTGCCCAATCTCTTTTAATTTCCATGCCCAAAATATAGTTTGCAGCACCAAGATCTTTCATGTCAAATTTGGAGGACAATTGTGTCTTCAAATCCTGGATAATTGCTTTGTCATTTCCAACCAGCAGCATATCATCCACATACAAGACCAAATAAATAACACGGTCCCCAATTAATTTAAAATACACACAGTGATCTGCTTTGCTTCTGGTGAAGCCAAGTCCCCGTATAAATGTATCAAATTTCTGATACCACATCCTTGGCGACTGTTTTAACCCATACAGAGACTTCTTTAACTTGCATACCAGTTCTCTCTTACTCTTCACCGCAAAGCCTTCAGGTTGCTTCATGTAGATTTCCTCTTCTAGATCTCCGTGAAGAAATGATGTCTTCACATCCATCTGTTCTACCTCAAAATCAAAAGCAGCAACAATAGATAAAAGTAATCTAATAGAATTTACCTTGGCAACAAGAGAAAATTTATCACCAAAATCAATTCTCGGCACCTGGGAATAACCTTTTGCTACCAACCAAGATTTGTATTTCTCCACCTTTCCTTCTGCATTTGTCTTCTACTTGAACACTCATTTGCTGCCAATGGGTTTCCTTCCAGCCGACAACTCCACTAGATCCCAAGCCTCATTTTTGTGCAAAGATGCCATTTCATCAACCATGGCCTCTTTCCAGAGTTTTCCATCCTCTGAATCTACTGCTTCCTTCACAGTTCTGGGATCATCATCAGTAATAGATAAAGCAAAATTTGAATAGAAAGCAAATGGACTATACCTTTCTGGTTGCCTTCTTTCTCGAACTGATCTTCTTACACCCGTAGTTTGTGGCTCTTCATCTACTGATTCCTCCTCTACTGTAGAGTCTGATTCTTCCCCGTTTAGCTCAAACTGTATCTTCTCAGGTTCCTTTGGTTGGACTTCATGTTTAATAACATCTTTCACCTCTCTGAACACCACATCTCGGCTGTACACAACCTTCCTTGTTGCTGGGTTCCAGAGCTTATAACCCTTTAAACCATCCTTATACCCAATAAAGATGCACTTTTCAGATTTACTATCCAACTTGGTTCGTTTCTCCTTTGGAACATGTACATATGCATCACATCCAAATAGCCTCAGATGTGAAAGCGAGGGTTTCTTACTAGTCCATACCTCTTGTGGAGTCTTATCCTCCAATGCTAATGAAGCTGATCTGTTGACCAGGTAACATGCTGTATCCACCACCTCTGCCTAGAATTCTTGTCCTAACCTGGCACCACTGAGCATGCTTCTTGCCCTTTCCATCAACGTCTTATTCATTCTTTCTGCAACTCCATTTTGCTGAGGTGTATATGGAGTAGTCTTCTGCCATGCTATACCACACTTTTTACAGAATTCTTCAAATTCCTTACTGCAAAACTCTCCACCATTATCTGTCCTCAGCACCTTTATCTTCTTCTCTGTCTGATTTTCCACCAGAGCCTTAAATTTTTTAAACCTGTCAAAGACTTCAGATTTCTTCTTAAGAAAATATATCCATGTATTCCTTGAGAAGTCATCTATAAATGATACATAGTACACAGACTTACCCAATGATGGAACCTTCACAGGTCAAAACACATCGCTATGCACAAGCTCTAATATCTGTTTTTCCCTCTTACCACTAGAGGGGAAACTCACCCGATTTTACTTCCCATATATACAATTTTCACTGAAATAAAAATCCAGAGAGCTATTACTTATACCTTCTACCATACCTTTACCATGAAATATTCGAAGGCCCTTCTCTCCAATATGTCCAAGCCTTTGATGCCACAACATGGTCTTCTCTCCAGAGACCACTAGATTTTCTGCTCCACTTTCAGGAACCACAGAACTGTTGCACCCATCAACAACATTGCTACCTCGCAACTTGTACAGAGTTCCAATCCGAACTCCCCGCATCAATACCAGTGCTTCTCGAACCATCTTGCAGGTATCCTTCTCGAACACTGTTTTTACACCTGCATCATCGAGCTTGCTTACAAAAATTAGATTTCTAGCTAATGCAGGAATATGCAGAACACCCAGAAGTGTACCAACCCTTCCACCTTGCAAATTCAACTTTACTTTTCGGCAACCAACGATTCTAGCCTTCCTATCATCCCCTAAGAAGACATCACCACCATCGTATTTATCATACTCGCAGAACCACTCTCTACGGGGAGTGAAGTGAAAGGATGCACCTGAGTCAATCAACCATGCCTCATGATCTACATGTGTACTTGAAGAAGCCAAGTACACATCCCCACCTTCATCTGAGGTGGTTTTCACCTCTATAGAAGAAGATTATCAAATCCCTTTCCTTTGTCAGGAGCTTTAGATTTACAGTCCCTTTTGTAGTGCCGTTCGTTTCGACATTTCCAGCACACCACCTTTACAAGTTTCCCTGGAGATTTAGATCTCCTACTCGATGACTAATTTTTGTTTCTGTTCTGGGACCGTTCTCATATAGAAAAGGCATCACCATTCTGGCTCTCCATATTTTTCCGTCTCATCTCCTCCATCAACAAGGATGAGACTATTTCATCAAACTGCAAGGCAGTTGCATTGCTACCTATTGCAATAACCAGACTATCCCACGAATCTGGTAGAGAACACAATAAACTGATGCACTTATCTTCATCTGAAATTTTAATATCAACAGATGCTAACTGACTTACCACAGTGTTAAATGTGTTCAGATGCTCTGTCACCGAGTCTCCATCTTTCATCCTCAGGTTATATAGCTTTTTCCGCAGGAACAATTTATGTACCAGAGACTTAGATTAGTACAAAGTCCCTAACTTGTCCCAAAAAGCCTTCGCCGTAGCTTCCCCTGATACATTCAGTAATACTGAATCTGAGACACACAATTGCATTGTGCTCTTTGCCTTCCAATCCAACTTCTTCAATTCTTCATCAGACACTCCCGTTGGTTTAGTACCCAGATCTACCGTGATCCACTGATCTTTGTCCACCAACAAATCTCCATCTTGAGTTTCCACAACTCAAAACTCTGACCATTAAATTTCTCGATCTCTATCTTTCCACTGCTCGCCATCTTCTTTCACCACCAGAATCGATCTCGCAGATCTCCCACTCAACAGGGTCTACCACAGGCTCGACCGAAACCCCTCAACAATAAAGGCGTCCCCTTGAAGCCAAAACACTTCTGATACCAAATGTAGGTTTTAACCCCATACAGAAATTACTTGCATACGAATTCTAAAACACATAAAATAAACAATGCGAGAGCATAACACATAAAACACATATACACAGATATTTTCCCCTGGATCCCAAAATCGGGACTACTGTAGAGCTATAAAAAGGGTCTCTTTCACCTCTAATTACCTCACATTAATATGTCAATCTGGGAGCGTTTTGTTATTTCAAAGAGTGTCTCAGTCTGAGGCTATCATTTGTCAGAGTAATGCTAGTAGTACAGTGTTCAGAAATACAAGAGTAAACGGATGCTTGTCTACAGCTTAACTACTTCAAAAGATTAAATCACACATTCAAAAGACTAAGTAACTTATCAGTCAAGGGTTCAGTAGCAATAACCCATCCCTTTGGAAACTAATGGAAAAGGAAATGAAAGAACAGATCGTAGGTCTGGGAGCCGGACAGTAAATGCCAATGCTCACTACAGCTTGCGATCGTTCTTCACACCAACACCAATAAATGGAACGACAGATGAGAAATGGAACAACAATTAAGAAATCGAACAGCAAGTCTGAAATGGAACAACAAATCTGAAATAGGATAGCAGCTAAGAAATAGAACAGCAACTAAGTCTTACAAGCAGTAACAAACTTAATCTATCAAATCAAATGCACTAATCGTAATCAAACGAAAATCTTTCACTCTTAAGGCAGATCGAACAGCACACACAAATGGAACAACACTGATTACTGATGAACTATGGAACAGCGCTTGAAAACCATATACACACATAGCACACTTAAATAGTAATCTGATCCAAGTATCAATCTCAGTTAGAAGGAATACGACTGCGTTTCAAAATAGAACAACATTGTTTATAAATCCAACAATCGTAAAGAACATAACTACCAAGATGAATCCCGTAATGTGAATGAACAGGTGCACAGCACAAAAACTCTGTAATTGAATAGTAACAGTATTCTGTTAAGACTAGTAATATTAGATCAACTCTGAAAAGAACAGTAATATGATGCAGAGTCAATACAATAGTTCTATCTGCAGAAACCTTAATAAATTAAACATAACAGAGCATGTGATGTAAACTTATAAAACACATCAGATTACCAAATAACAATGATAAACAAACCATGCATAAACCAACGTAATAGTACAGGAGCAAGTGTCCTCCAGGGCCAGTTCCTTAGCCTCCAGGGGTACACCGCTTGAAGTTAATCCAGACTCAGAGATGAAGTAATCACCAAATTTGTATTAATGCATAAAGCAAAATTACAATGAACCAGTCCTTATCGAGACTCGATGATCAAAGTTCTGATCTTTAACAGAAATTACATAAAAGCATAATCATGTCTAACTCCCCTCCCTTTTTCCGAGCTAACAATGATGTCCCTTTTATAAGGGTGACGGCGGAGATGTCTAAGTGCAAAAATAGATAAAACAATGATCCCTCAGGATCAAGGATCCTGAGGGATTCGCCGAATCGTTAATCCTCAATCGTTTCTTTTCTCTCCTACGCCGAGCTGATATCTCCATCTCCTTTTCTGGGCCGATTCGCTTTGATTTGCTTTGCTTTGTTTGCATTCGGTCTCCCGTCAAAGGGACAGCGGTTAACCCGTCCTTGTCCTTTCCTTTGGAACGGAAACTTCTCGTTTTCACTCCTTCCTGCATAAGGAAATGACAATTGTCAGCGTTTTAGTCTTGCATATTAATCTCACATGTTTTGTCATAATTCTTTATCATTTTCCAAGTTCATGATACAAAAAGGTTTGCAAGTTCTACTGAAAAGATACTGAAATAATCATAAAAAACATACATTTTTTAGTACTCCACAACTACCATCTTGATTTTTCATTATATATTCCTTTCAATGTTACAATACATATTTATACATGCTGAAGCATCCAATACCATGGACCGAAAACCATCGCGTCCAAAAACATGTGCGAAAATCACGCACAAAACCATAGGTGGGTCTGCCCAACCTAACATAGGTTCCAAGACCAAAATTTTCTGGGGCGCTGCCCCGGACCCCATAGAGTGGGGTTACCTATACCCCTCAAACCCCCTGTGACCCCCCTGCTACATAATCGGCGCAACGAAGGGGGGGCTCCCCCCCCCCCTCTAACCCCCCGGTTAACTACGTGGGCTAGTCATGGAAAGAATAAAACATAACCCAACACCCTTAAAGTCTTTATATCTGGAATCAAATAACAAAGCCCAATCACCTTCTTGAAATTGATTTTCCTTGATGTTCTTGTCATGCTAGATCCTCCTCTGAATTTGAGTCACCTCTGTGTGTAGGAGGGCATGCATTCTAAACTCATCTAACCCATTCAACTAGAGCAATCTCTCTTTTTGGGCACCGCTGAGATCTAGATCTAGTTGGGTTGCCATCCTCAATGTATTGTACTCAAATTCAATGGACAGTAGGGCCTTCTTCCGATAGACAAACTCATAGTGTTATATACCTAGGGGGGATAATATGGGGTACAAAGGGAGGTAACCAAGGGAATAATGTAATAATGGGATTGGTCATAGTAATAAATAAGGTGGTTAACCCGTATCATGTAAGAGGCCACAAGTAGTTAGTAATAATGTAATGGGTCCATGGTATTAGATAGATGCTATTGAGGGAACCATGGTATTGACCCATGGTATTGTATGTATAAGGCCTATATAGAGGCTAGAGACTCCCCGTTGAGAGATGTCAAGGATTATTGTATGAACAGGCATATGGCTTGTGGAGTGCTCTCCTTCCTTAAGGAGTGAATGTATGGTGTTGCCCTACCTTAAGGGTTTTGATCAATAAAGAACAATTCCTATCTATTTCTATCTTGTTATTTCTTGGGTTTATTTGCATTGTCTTATATTTTCAGATTAGATCTATAACAAGTGGTATCAAAGCACTTTCTTAGGCAAAAGTAGAGAATTTTTTTTATTTTTTTATTTTTTTTTTTCGCAGGAACTTTCTGGGGCGGCAAGTTTGAAAATAAGATTTGTACGTTTTGGGGAAAAATCTGCAAAATATAATTGCAGATCTGAATTCTTTGTGAAAAAATACCTAAGCTCAAAAAAAAAAATCGGCCAAATCGGAGTCCGGATGAAGGAGATATCGTTGATCTAAAAATCAGTGGTGTTGCAGACATTTTTTCGGGGCAACGAGTTTGTGGCACAGATTTGTACATTCTGGTACAAAATCTATAGAATCTAATTGCAGATCTGGATTCTTTATGAAAAAATACCGAAATTCAAAAAAAAATCAGTCGAATCGGAGTCCGGATGAGGGAGATATCGCTGATTTAAAATCAACTCTTTTTTCAGAATTTTTGGTGACGGCGGGAAAGTTGCAGCGCAGATCTGAAATTCCAGTGCCTAGATCGGGATTTATATCACATGGGAAGATGCAGAATGGTCATTCCATTTCCGAAAATAGGTCATAATAGGGATTCTGAGCAATATTGACAGAATTGTGGCCATTTAAAATTTTCGCCAAGTAAGTGAGTTTTTCCCCAAACCCTCTTCATGGAGACGCTATATTTTACAGGAAAAGATGATAGCCCTACTATTGAAGAATTCCTACAGAGACAAAAGTTCAAATTTGGGAAATTTTGGAGGGATATGGTACCACTTAATTGCAAAGATGAGGCTGCCAAATGGTGGTTCTCACTTGACAACAAGCAGTTGTCCAAACTTTCAGATGCAGAATTTGAAAGAGTCCTTTTAGACAAATGGTCTCGTGCTAGAAAAAAGGAGAATAAGACACGTAAGGGGTTATTTTCTACTAGTGTCTCCTTATTGCAGGTTCATGGATTGATTCAGAAGGAGAATCTCTTTGTGTCTATAAATCCTAGTTGCAAGCAAAATCTCATAAATGTCAACTTGGCAAAAAAATTACAAGTGCCAGCGAAACACATTGAAAACACATAGGTTGATGATGAGGATGTTCAAGTTTATAAGGATTTGAAGCTTTCTATGGATAAGTTGCATGGTGATTTTTATACTTCAGATATGGATAACATGGATGTTGTTTTCGGATATCCTTGGATGGAATCCGTGGGTACTATCAATATTAATGTGCAGAAGAAATTCCTGAAGCTCTGGTATAAAAAGAAGAAAATTACATTGCAGGATATTTCCATTAAGACCCAAGCAGAGACTATGGAGGCAGAAGCATAATGCTCTAATGACACTTACACATTAGATGATGAGCAGTTGATGGTCGACAATCAAACACAAATAGAGGCTGAAGCAAAAATAATTATTAAATTGTCCATTTACGTTTATTTTAATAAGGAAATTTAATAACCGAATTAACATATTTGAATAAATTATGTTTATACCCTTCATAGTCAAACTAGCCGTTTCCTGGTGAAATCTAGCTGTTGTCATTTTAGCCGTTACCTGATCTAGAAATTTGGTCATTGGATATTCTGCCCGATCTATTTATAATGCGTAGCAAGATTTGCTCATTCAACTTGTCCTGACGATGAACCACATTGGTTGGTTCGAAACACGTCAACAAAAATATCTCTATGTGATTTTCACCGAAGATTCTTCTAAAAAAAGGTTACAGGTGCTAACACATCAGATGAGGGCTCAGTGGTTGAAGTAATATTGGAAGATAAGACACCACAGCAAGCACCACAACATGCACCAAATAACAGTCAGGCTCCAGTAAGGGGTGAATTAAAGAAAAATATACTGTGGGTTAAAACTTCAACATATCAGCACCCACATCACCCCGCAAGAAAACAACCAACAAGATGGCAACCAATTAGCCACAAGGACAACAACCCCTGAATGATAGATAGAGAGGAGCGAAGATCCACCTACTACACACAGAAGAGCTGCCAAGGTCAACTTCCATCTCAAGCGAGCGAGGCACTAGCGAGATCGAGGGTTCACCTTTCTCTTGGATGGCTAGATGCACGTGCATGGTACCAGTGGACTACTCTTTTGAGTAGATCTTATTATTTGTGTTCTTCCCATATTTCAGGGACGAAACATGTTAAGGGGGTGGAATGTTATATACCTAGGGGGGATAATATGGGGTACAAAGGGAGGTACCCAAGGGAATAATGTAATAATGGGATGGGCCATAGTAATAAATAAGGTGGTTAACCTGTATCATGTAAGGGACCCCAAGTAGTTAGTAATAATGTAATGGGTCCATGGTATTAGATAGATTCTATTGAGGGAACCATGGTATTGACCCATGATATTGTATGTATGAGGCCTATATAGAGGCTAGAGACTCCCCGTTGAGAGATGTCAAAGATTATTGTATGAATAGGCATATGGCTTGTGGAGTGCTCTCCTTCCTTAAGGAGTGAATGTATGGTGTTGCCCTACCTTAAGGGTTTTGATCAATAAAGAAGAATTCCTATCTATTTCTATCTTGTTATTCTTGGATTTATTTCTATTATCATATATTTGTAGATCAGATCTATAACACATAGAGTGTGAATCCAGTGGTAGTCTTCTAGGTGGTATTGTAGGCCTAGGTGGCCTGAACTAATCTATTTGTCCAATATTTTCTGCTACTGCTAACCACTTTGGTCAGAATGCCCTCCAACGCTCTGTTGGTCACCTCCACTTGCCCATTAGCTTGTGGGTGATAGGGAGTGGAGGTTCTATGCTTGATCTTGTGCTGGCTTAACAAGTCTTCAATCATGTTGGATGTAAACTGGCTACCTTGATCAGTGACCAGTTCTCTAGGGTACCCAAACTTGTAAAAGACATTTTCCCTTAAGAACTCAACCACCTTATCCTCTGTTGCTGCCTTGATTGCCTTGGTTTTATCCCACTTAGTCAGATAGTCAATGCACACAATGATGTACTGCTTTTTCTTAGAAGGAGGGTCAATAGGTCCAATGAAATCCATGCCCCACTTGTCAAATGGCTTGAAAATCACTTGAGGTTGTAGAGGCATTTCATCCCTTGGAGTAGGCTTTCCCATCCTTTGGCACCGATCGCACTAACTAGTATATCTTCTCACATCCTGATGAAGAGTGGGCCAATAGTAACCAGCTTGTAACACCCTGAATGTTGTTCTCTTTGCTACAAAGTGACCTCCACAAGGTCCATCATGATAGGCCAAAAGGATGTCAAAGACTTCCTCCTCCCTGACACATCTTCTCAGGATTCAATCTAGGCCTAGTTTGAAGAGGTTACCCCTAATCCAAGTGAATGAGGTGCTCTTCCTCACAATCTTGCTTTTCTCTTTGGAGGAAAAATTCGGTGGGAACTGTGCAGATACCAAATAGTTTGCTATGTCAGCAAACCATGGAGAGAGAACTGAAATGGTGAATAAGTGTTCATTCGGTAACTGATCATCAACCATTCCTTCCTCACCTGTAGGCAAAGTTAACATGGACAAAAAATCTGCAACAACATTTTCCTTGCCAGGCTTATCAACAATAGTTAGATCAAACTGCTGTAATAAAAGTAACCATCTAATAATCCAGGCATTCACATTGGGTTGATTCATTAAATATTTAATTATAACATGGTTAGTATGTAAAAATGTTTGATAACCTGTAATGTAATGCCTAAATTTTTTCAATGAATGCACCACAGCCAGGAGCTCCTTTTCGGCCACAGTGTAGTTTAGTTTAGCCTTAGACAGATTCTTACTAATAAAGTAAATGGCATAAGGCAATTTCTCATCTATCTAGCCTAGAGCTGCTCCTATGGCTTTGTGTGAGGCATCAGCATGTATTTGAAAAGGAAGGGCCCAATTTGGGCCTCAGAGAATTGGTGCAAGTCAAACTGTCCTTCAGGGTGTCCAGGGCCTCTTGACAACTTTTTGACCATACAAACTCAGAGTCTTTGGCCAACAACCCAAATAAATGAGAAGCTAACTTGATGAAGTATTTTATAAACCTCTGATAGTATCCAACTAAACCTAGGAAACTTATGACATCTCTCTGCTTTTGCAAAGGTGGGACCCTTTGGATGATAGTTATTTTGTTTGGGTCCACCTGCAGTCATTTCCGAGATATTGAATGACCTAGCACAATCCCCGTAGTCATCAAGAACTCGCATTTTTTGGGACTAAGAGACAGGTTCATTTCAATGCATTTGTTCAGCACCTTACCTAAGTTGGAAAAAGCCTCCTAGAAATCACACCCATAAGGTGTAAAATCATCCATATAAATTTCTACTGCATCATGGACTAGCTCGACAAAGATACTCAGGACTACTCTCTGGAAAGTGGCAGGAGAATTGCATATGCCAAAAGGAAGGACCCTATAGGAGAAAGTACCCCAAGGACAAGTGAAAGTGGTTTTATCCTGGCCTTTCGGGCTGATCTGGATTTGATTGTACCCACTGAATCCATTTAGGAAAGAGAAAAACTTTTTCCCTGCCAGGCCATCTAGCACTTGGTTGATGAAAGGTAGAGGGAAATGGTCCTTCTTTGTGGCTTTGTTTAACTCTATGTAATCAACACAAATCCTCCACTTACCATTTTTCTTTGGAACCAACACCAAAGGAGAGACCCACTCACTGTCTGAGATAGGGTAAATGAATCCTGCATCTAGCAGCTTTTGCAGTTCTTCTTTGACTATATCCTTGAGAGCTAGATTCATCCTCCTTTGGGGTTGTCGGACTGGTTTGCAACCTTATTTGATGTAAATGTGGTGAGTACACATTGAGGGGTGTACTCCCTTCATTTCTTTGTAACTCCAAGCAAAGGCATCCAGATGTTCCTTTAGCATGTTGCACAACTTTTCTTCTTGGTGAACAAAAAGAGATGGGTTGATTTTCAAAGTTCTCTCAGGGCCGAATTCTATGGTTTTGACATGGGTAGGGTTGGAATCATCTAAGCATAGATCAATTTGATGGTTCTTCTGGGTTTCCTTTACTACTTCTTCTAAGGACAATATACTAGGAGTTGGACTTTGGAGTATGTGTTCAATCAAGTCATCTTCATCCAATTGTCTCCCTCCCATGGTTGTTTCTAAGGTGTAAAGTTGGGCAGAATAAAATTCATGTTCTTCCTCCTCTTCCAGCCATAAAGGTAAGTCATGTTCTAGAGATGGCTGAGCAGGAGGGTATAAGACTAACTGCTTGGACATATGCCCATTTTTAATAGTCATATTTCCAGCCCTGCAGCTAATGTAGGCATTGCCAGTGGCTAACCAAGGCCTACCAAGGATGAGAGGGTAACCAGTAAGTTTAGCCTTAGGCTGGAGAATTAGGAAATCTACAGGGTATTCCCAAGAGTCAATGGAGACCATCACATCCTCCACAATCCCCTCAGGGTCAATGTGGAGTAGTCTGCAAGTTGTAGGATTGCTGTGGTCTTTCTCAATGAACCTTGGAGGTTTAGCTTGAGCATGGTGTCCTTGGTTATCACATTAATGGCAACCCCAAGATCAATCAAGGTGTGTGGGACAATGGTTCCATTGATGTGCACATCTACTACAGGGCTTCGAGGGTCCAAATACTTTGGACAAATTACCTACCCCAGAATTAAGTCGGACAACTCTCCATTGACATTAATGGTAGGGGCATCTCTTTTTCACCTCCCTGGATGCTTGAAGCACTTCTTCTTAATCAACTTGTTGTAAATAGGTACATATTTTATAGCTTGGAGAAGTGGAATTTTTACACACAGATTTTTCAGTTCTCCTGGAAGTTCAGTCTCTTTTGGGGTAGGCTAGAGTGGTTGGGTTAATCTCTCATGAAAGGGTGGTGGATTTACTTTAGGCATGTTTTTCTCTCTTTCTTCCTCAACCTCCCTAGGTGGAGGTAGAGGTTGGTTATCTGGGAGTACTCTCCCAAATCTCAGGTTGATTTCCTGAATCTCCATAGCATAAGCAGGATAGGATGTCTCTCCACTGTATACTTGTTGTGCCTATTTGTTGTTTGGGTTCGGATTTGGTTGGGCATGCATCTGGGGTTTTTTAGGTGGAGCAGGGTGTAAAAGCTATGGTTGAGTAGGTGGTGAAGGCAATAGGGCTGGAGCATTGTTGTATGGGGGCCTCCACGCCTGGGGCGGTGCATTCCACTGAGGCTATGGCGGAGCATATGGTTGAAATGATTGGTTGGCTGAAAATGATATTGAGGTGCAAAGGACCAAGGAGGAGGTGTAGACCAGGAAGGATGAGTAGGGGGACCCCAAGAGGGAATGGATGTGGTCTGGTTGGGGTTGTAATATGCATGGGATGATTGTTAGGTACCTATAATACTAGTGATTCCCCCATTACTATTGTCATTGTAGCCCTTATTGTTATTATTGTGCCCCTATTGTCCCCATATTGTTATTAGTGTGCCCCATAGAAACCCACTATTGTTATTGTTGTGCCCTTATGTTATTACTATTATGTCGGCTTGATTATATTGTGACCCCTTAGACTCCTATATATAGAAGGGAGGTTTAGTCATTTGTATCATTGAAGAATTTTTCATTTGTGTAATGTAAATGAGGTTTCCCCCTCGAAGAGGCTGAATTCTAAGGTGTTGATCTATCTCTTCTATCTTTTTGTGAACTGGTTTCATAACATTTGGTATCAGAGCTTTGGATTCTAGGGTTTCGCTACTCCAAACAGGTCATCGTGGAATTTTCAGTATAAATTTTTCTCTGAGACGTTTCAGAAGATAAAAACAAAACCCATTTGAGATAAACTCGTTCAGAACTTCGGGTCCAAATTTCAGAGCTTGTATCGCTATATTGTCGGAGATATGATCTGAGGAAGTTATGGTTTTTGTAGACTCCCGAATTACATTCCAAATAGGAGACCTGGGGAAAATCGTCATAACTTTTTTACTGAGCATCAGATTGAAATTTCGTAAGAATTTTCAGAAAGAGGACAACCTGTAGTTTTCTGTATATCAGTGTCTAGTACTAAGGTCTCAATAGTGACATGTGGAACTTCGTACAAGTTCGCTCTACCGAACTAGTTTATAATTAGGTCACTGTGGGAGATTTGGCATAATTCTTCCTTGGAGAATCTGATCTTGATCAGAATTGTGGAGTTAGAAAGAGGACTCAAAGGGCTACTATAGGACGTGATTTCATCTATTTAAGATCCTCAGTTACAGAGATACAACATATTCAATATTGAGCTCTTACAAAGTGGAAAAAATGTGTGTAGTTTTTTTTAAATTTTGCATAAGATTGGTTTGAAAAATTAGTTTGAAGGAATTCAAAGGGAATAGTGAAGAATTATTAGCATTAATTGATGCCTCAAAGAAAGAAAATGGAAACACATAGTAAGCAACCTAAAATCTCTAGCATGACTCGTGAAGAAGAGGAAGAAATGCAACATGATATATCAAAATTACAAGACCAAGTACAACAAATTTCACTCTCACAAAAGGTAAATGAAGCCAAGATGAATGGCGTGTAAGCTAATATGAATAGCATGCAAGTTAATATGGATGGCGTGGAAGCTAATATGGATGGCATGGAAGCTAAGATGAACGGCATGGATGCTAAGATGAATGGCATGGATGCTAAGATGGAAGAATTGAAGATAAATTTGAATAAGTTACTACAAGAAATAGTTACTAATGGTGAAAGGGTAGTAAAGGAAACTCACGATGAGAACAAAAGAAATGTTAATTATGATTTCATATACTCTAATGTTGGATTGAAGTCCCACCATGTTACAAAAATCGATATGAGGAACTTTGATGGCAAGGATCCCAAAACATGGATACTACAGATGGAGCAATTTTTCGATCTCCATAATGTGAAAAACACACAAAAGGTACGTATTGCAACTTTATATTTGTAACCAAATCAGTTTGTATGGTATCGATGGCTTTTCTCTCATAAACAAATTGTCACTTGGGCAATTTTTACGGAAGAAATGATGGCACATTATGAGGATACAAAAAGCAACACCTTTTTTTAGCCAATTGATAAATCTCAAACGAAAGGGTTCAATGATGGAACACATTGAGGACTTCCAAAAATTGAACACAAGGGTAAAAGATATTCTAGAGGAGCATAGGATTGATGTGTTCATAGGGACTTTAAAGGATAATATCCAGCATGAGTTTCGCCTTTAGGAACCTGATTCATTGGAGAAAGCATTCAGGTTAGCAAGAAAAATGGAAAGCAAATTATGGCAACCAGGAAGCCTACCACTCACAACTATAAAGATGGAAGTGTTGTTGCCCCTAGCCTTCCACAAAATACAAGGTTGGCACCACAACAATTGGAAGAAAAAAGAGCAAAAGGGCTTTGTTACATTTGTGATAATAAATACACTAAAGGTCATAAGTGTGTTGAGAAGAAATTATTCTACATAGATTGTGAAAAGGAGGAAGAAAAGGAACAAGAAATGTCAAAAGAAGAGGATATACTCTAGGAACAAACCCTAGATAAAGAAGAAATGAATCCGACCATATCTTGTAATGCATTGGATGGAATTACCACTCCTCAAACTATCAACATAGAAGGACATATCAAGAAGAAAAAGCTAAAAGTGTTGATTGATTCAGGAAGTACCCACAATTTTATTCATTGTAATATAGCCAAGGAATTGAATTGCTTCCTATATCCAGCACCAGAGTGTCAAGTGATGGTTGCAAGTGGAAGAACCATAAATTTCTCTGGAAAGTGCCATAATATCAAGCTATCCATGGGAGAATATGTATTGAATAGCCCAATGATTTCCATTCCAATGGGTGGTGCTGATGTTGTACTAGGAGTCCAATGGCTACAATCCTTGGGTACAATAGATTTTAATTTTCAAGAACTTTTCATGAAATGTTGTGTAGAAGGAAAGGAAGTTAAATTAAGGGGTATTGTAGGGAAACCGGGAAAGATAATAAGCTCTAACGGTATGACAAAGCTTCTAAAGAAGGAAAAATGAGGCGTAATTGCACAATTATGTTCGCTAGAGGTTCCCACATCGAAATCATCTATTTCTCCAAATCTCCAAAAAGCCTTGGACAATCATTCCAAGGTATTTGAGACTCCCAAATGCCTCCTACCTATTCGTGATCATGATCATGCTATTAATTTGATTCAAGGAAGTGTTCCTCCAAACATCAGGTTGTATAGATATTCCTATGCCCAAAAGAGTGAAATTGAACGTATGGTTGCAGAAATTCTAGAGGCTGGTATAATTCAACCTAGTCAAAGTTCTTTCTCTACTCCAGTAGTATTGGTGCACAATAAGGATGGATCATGGCGCCTGTGTTCGAATTATAGGGAGCTCGACAAGCTCACTATTAAAGATAAATTTCCCATTCCTGTCATTGATGAATTATTGGATGAATTGGATGCATCAATTTACTTCACCAAGTTGGATCTTCGTTCAAGATATCATCAAATCAGAATGAAGACTGAAGACATTTCGAAAACAACATTTAGAACTCATGAGGGTCATTATGAATTTTTGGTCATGCCTTTTGGTCTTACCAATGCACCTTCTACATTTCAAGGTTTGATGAATTCCATTTTCAAACCCTTCCTTAGAAAATTTGTGTTAGTATTTTTTGATGATATACTAATCTACAACAAGTCTTGGAAGGGTCATGTTCAACATGTTGACAGGTGCTCAAACTATTAGAGGAGAAACAATTATATGCAAAAAGCTCCAAATGTTTCTTTAGAGTACAAGAGGTGGAATATTTGGGTCATATTGTATCTCATGAAGGTGTTAAGGTAGACCCTAGCAAAATTAAAGACATTAAGGAATGGAAAATCCCCACATCCATAAAGCATCTGCGAGGATTTATAGGGTTGATAGGGTATTATCGCAAGTTTGTTAAGAATTATGGGAGAATAACATCACCTATAACAACATTATTGAAAAAAGATGCATTTTCATGGGCTCCAGAAGCAACAAAGGCCTTCAAGCATCTTAAAGAGGCAATATGCCAAGCACCGGTCTTAGCTACGCTGGACTTCACAAAAACCTTTATTGTGGAATGTGATGCTTTAGGAAATGGAATTGGTGCTGTTTTAATGCAAGATGAGAGGCCCATTGCTTTCGAAAGTCGTCCAATCAAAGGAAAGTATTTACACAAAGCTATTTATGAGAAGGAAATGTTGGAAATACTACATGCACTTAAGAAATGGCGACCCTACCTAATGGGAAGACAGTTCAAGGTAAAAACGGATCATGATAGTCTTAAATAATTTTTAGAACAAATATTATCCTCTGAAGAGAAACAAAAATGGGTCACAAAGATGTTGGGTTATTATTTTGAAATCATCTACAAAAAAAGGAAGAAAAATGTTGTGGCAGATGCACTCTCAAGAAAGGATAAGGATGTGGAAGCATTGTTGTGCGTCATTTCTATTATCTAACCAGATTGGATAAACGAAGCAAGGGATGAATGGAAGAATGACGAAGGAGTGTGAGCAATCATTCAAAAGTTACAACAAGATCCCAGTACATCTGATACATTTAACTGGAAAAATGATTCTTTATGGTACAAAGATCGCTTATACCTATGTAATAATTCCCAACTCAAACAAAATATTCTTATGGAATTTCACACTTCTCTCTTAGGAGGGCATTCATGATTTTTAAAAACTTACCACAGGGTTAAGAAGGAAGTTTTTTGGGATGGTCTTAAATCAGATATTCAAAGGTTTGTGGTGGAATGTTTGGTTTGCCAACAAAATAAAGTTGAAACAATTAAGACCCTAGGTCTATTACAACCTTTATCCATTCCAAGCCAACGTTGGGAGGAGGTTTCAATGGATTTGATCACAGGTTTACCCAAGTACGAAGGAAAGAGTGTCATCATGGTGGTAGTTGACAAACTTACCAAGTATGCACACTTTTGTGCATTATCGCATCCATTTAAAGCCAATACAGTTTCTACTACATTTATAGAAACAATTCAAAAGCTACATTGAAACCCAAAGATTATTGTAAGTGACAAAGATCCCATTTTCATTGGAAATTTTTGGACAGAATTATTTTCTTGTCTCGGTACTCTGCTCATAACTCATCTTATCATCCTCAATCTAATGGGCAAACTAAGATAGTAAAAAAATGTTTGGAAGGATATCTTTGTTGCTTTGTATTTAATAAACATACAAAATGGGTCAAATGGTTTCCTCTGGCTGAATGGTGGTATAACAATTCCTTCCATAATGCAACAAAAATGACCCCATTTATGGCACTTTATAGATATCATCCACCATCCATCACATCATATTTAAGAGAAAATTATAAGGTTCAAGCAGTGGAACATCACATCGAGCATCAATAACAAGTTCTCCAACTCTTAAAGGAACCTCACATTGGCGCAGAATAGAATGAAACAAAAGGCAGATCAACATCGCAGCGAAAGAAGTTTTGATGTAGGTGACTGGGTATTCCTACGACTACAACCATATAAAGAAATGTCCCTAAAGCAAGCTAAGAAGGAAAATAAATTATCACCAAAGTATTATGGTCCATACAAGGTGTTGCAAAAGATTGATACTATGGCATACAAATTGGATCTTCTTGCAGCTTCCCGAGTGCACCCAGTTTTTCATGTTTCATGTTTAAAGAAGGTTATAGGTGACAAGCTCCCAGTTCAAACAATATTGCCAAAACTTGATGAGGAAGGAAAAATCATATTGGAACCGGAAGCAGTCATAGAAACAAGAACTCGACAACTACGAAATCGATCAATTGCAGAGTATCTCATCAAGTGGAAGAAATTATCCGCTAAAGATTCCACATGGGAGGATGAGAATTTTATACAGAAGCATCCATAACTACTCAAGCATTGAGGACAATTCTTTTTGGAAGAAGAGGGGCATGTTAGGTCCCTATAATACTAGTGATCCCCCCATTACTATTGTCATTGTAGCCCTTATTTTTATTATTATGCCTCGATTGTTCCCATATTGTTATTAGTGTGCCCCATAGAAACCCACTATTGTTATTTTTGTGCCCTTATGTTATTACTGTTATGTCGGCTTGATTATATTGTGACCCCTTAGACTCCTATATATAGAAGGGAGGTTTAGTCATTTGTATCGTCGAAGAATTAATCATTTGTGTAATGTAAAGGAGGTTTCCCCCTCGAAAAGGCTGAATTCTAAGGCATTGATCTATCTTTTCTATCTTTTTGTGAGCTGGTTTCATAACAATGACCCTTGCATGCCTTGCTGGTATGGCCTGGGCCCATGAGGTCCTCTTTGATGTAGTAGAGTTGTTCAGTCACCCCTTTAGCTCCTTGATATACAACTTTTAGTCCAGGTAGAGAAGGCCACTTCTCCGTGGAGTGGTTTTCTTCACAGGCTGAGTAGATTTTAATCAAATTCAATGGAAATTCATTCCTAGGGTACCTCCTTGTGCATCTAGGGCAGAAAATGGCTAAGGATCTCTCTGCTTCCTCATGTTTTCTCTTAATATGCATAGTTTTCATCAGTAGAGCAAGGGTTGCAGCATCTCACTCTTGAAATCCTCCAACATGTTTCCAATTTCACCCTTGATGGATGTATTGGAAGAGGATGGACTGACCATAGGTTGACTACCCCTACCCTTTTTCCTTGCTGCACTATAATGGTTTCTAAAGATAGTCTTGATATCCTCATAGGGAAACTGGTAGATGTCCCCTCCTGCTAACAAGTTTAGGGTATCCAGAAGATCTTCCCTTACCCCTCTAGGCAGGACTAGCTTCAGTGACTCAGGGTCAAGTGTGCACCTGGCCCTTTTGTAGCTAAGCTAGAATCTTTCTTCATAATCCTCTAGGGATTCATCATGCCCTAAGGTCATCCTAAAAATTTCCTTCTTAGTGTCTTTAGACTTGCAGTAGTCTTGATACTTATTGTTGAAGGCTTGCTACATCTGAGCCCAAGTTGTGATGCTATCCCTAGGTAAATCCATGAACCAGTGCAATGCTGCATCCTTGAGAGTGGATGGGAAGAGTTTCAACTTATACTCATCATTGGTGTAGTCATTTGTTTTGCATATGACAAAAAACTCAAACAAGAAATTGTATGGATCTTCTGAGGTCAGGCCATGGAAATGAGGAAGGGCAGAGGGGCTTATATTCTTCATCTTAGTATCCCCATTGGTTTCCTTGATGGGGAAGGCACCCTCAACTCTTTCTCTATTTCCTCTATCATTTCTATTTTCAGCCATTAGGTCAGTAGGAATGGGTTCTTCTTCTTCTTATTCCCCTGTAGGCTCTTCAAATATCTTTGGTTTCTCACCTAAGGGTTCCTCCAATTCACAACCACCAAAGAAGAGGGAAGGTTGGCTGTTTGAAGCAGTGGGGGTATTTGGCAAAAAATTCCCTAAGTTATCCCTATTCCTACGAGGCATGATTTTTTTTTGTTTTGTTTTGTTTTGTGTTTTTTTCAAACTCTGAAAATGATTGCAGAATTGAAATTGCAGACTGAATGAAAACTAACTGACTGAATGAAACTAACTGCTTGAATGAAATCCTACTTGCAGAATGGAAAGGAAAGTAAGGAATGCAAAATGGAAAAGAAAGAAAACTAAATTACTATTGCAGAAATGAAACTAATTACAGAATATCAGAAACAAGAAATGGAAGAAATAAATCAGTAATCACATATTACTCAGAAACCTCTCTAGAAACGGTGCCAAATATTGACGAGCACCAGTATTGCAGCAAGAATGTTGCAACTCCTGGGGCTACCAACTTTACTTTATCAACCCGGGGTTCGTACAAACTTGGATGTGACAGTGTTGTATACACAAGTAAAAGTGATGGTTCTTCCCTTTGTCATTGTTTAGTTGGCGATAGACCACTAGGGGTTTTCAAGCTAGACTTCTATGGATTCAAAAGAAGCTTGATTACTAATGAGGAAAAGAGAAATCTACTCTAAGCGAAAGCTTGTCTACTGCAGTAAGGAAAAACACTGAAATCAAATGCTAAAACACACCATTTTCTAACTAACTTCTGAGAGACTATGCTTCAAAAATAATGCTAAGTTAACATGTATGCAATCCTATGGTCTTAATCTTGTAAATTCAAAACATCAAACATTCTACTACTATGCATGTAAATGGCTAAAATAAATCTATTTTTCTTTTTGTCTTTTTTATGGAAAAGTGTAAAAGCTAATCTCTTTTGGTGATGTGGTTAGAAGGTTGAGGAGACCAATATGTGACATTTTTTTGGCTTCCTAGAGGCTTTTCCCTCAATTCGGCCTCAAAACAGGCCACTATAGGAAAACCTACGGGATGTCCTAAAAACCTATAGGATTCCCTGCATTTCTAAAGGATACAGCCAAGAGCAAAATGATGGGGGCTGAAGGTGATGGAAGGCTTAGGGAAGGTGGTTGGAGAATGGAATGAGTAAAGGAAATACCTAGGGTCACTTAGAAATCAAAACCAAGGTTGGAATATGGCTGGATTTGCTCAACAAGGTTGGAGAAGTTTCCTTGCAAAATGATGAAATTGGTGAGGGTTTTAGTGAAAGAAAGGAATGATAATGGATGGATGAAGTGTGAAGGAGGTTGCTAACTATGATTTCTCTCTGTACTTATGAAACACCTGCACCACATCAAACATTAACATTTACCCAAAAATCATTGAAACAGGAAGAATTTCAATGATCTAGGAAAACAAAGTTTAATGAGCTAATTGTCTACTTCATGCATGAAGAAAAATTACAGAATAAGATGTAATCATTGATGATATCTAATGTAAGGCTGAAGATGGAAGAAATGATAACTAAATCCTACTCTTGCAAACTGATCAAATGCTAGCCTAAGTACAGAAAACCCTAAATTCTATGAAAAAGTAGAATTCTGTCTTTTTTGGGCTGCATAGGAGTTCTTTCCTCAAATCATGATCTCTGAAGGAAGAATTGAGTCCAAAACACCTATTGACATATTTGTGATGTTCCTTTATCTCTTCTCAACTCCTATTAAAGTAAAGCACAAATGGAAGCAAACTAATAAGCAAACTAATCAAATCTACACTACTTACAATGAAATACTTCTAAAGACAATTCAACTATGAAATCAATCTAAGCATATAGATACAAGAAGAGGAGCATTTTCTGCTAGGGTTGGGCCCTAATGCAAGAGCTTCAGCCCTCTGAGTTAACTTAGTGTTGGATCAAGAAAATTCTCATTCTGATTATCAAAACAGAAAATTACATAGAAATGTCTTCCACAAGTCTTGAACTTGAAAATGACCAGTGTTTTTACATAAAAATTCAAATCTTAATGAGGCTCTAGGCCTCTTTATTTATACCACTGAAGTATCCAATGACTTCCTTAAATCTAGGGAGGCTCGGCTCCCCAACTTGAGATAAAATAACTCTTGAATGCCACTTGCTTGACTACCTTATGATCTCCATGACTGGGTTGCTTCTACTCTGAGCTAGTTTGATTGATGGAGGAATATTCGAATGAGGGAGGAGTTGAATGAGGAGGATTTACCTCTTACAATCTCTCTTCCTTGTCTCATTCGAGGTTTAGCCCTTAATCTAGCCAAAATTCGTTGATTTTCTCTTCACGAACCTGCATTCAATGCACATTAGTCCACTAGGCATAATATCTCACTTTGACTCATCTCATTAAACAAAATATAGTCAAAATATGTAATAAATTGTGAGAAGAGTTGATTTGACTAAGCTAGGAGGTGAATTAAGGTCCATATAGTTACCCAATGATGAGGTTCATCACTACTTTATTTTGATTTGGTATGTAAGCATATTTCAGTTCTTTGATATTAATGAAATGAAGTGTTATTTTTGTTGCAATTATGTATTTATGCTTATACCTATATTTTGTTGTGTTCCTATTTAAGTTCAGATCAATGGTATCAGAGTGGTCTTCTCTTTCTTTTTTTATTTGCATATCCCCAACGAGGTCAGGGTATAAGGAATTAGGTCTTGAACTGGTTGAACCTTTGTAAGACCGGCCTCACAAACCCCAACGACCTCCCTTGGTGAAAGAAAAGTAAGATGAGGGGGCAGGAGATCCTTTCAAAATATTGCTCGAAGAAACCAACGAGCGACAAAGGAACACAATGATGGACAAATTTGCCCAGATCCTTCGGCGGCTACCCACATGCGACGCATCTCCTTCCATCAGCCACTTTGGAAGTTCCACACCCTTTAAGGTACAAGTTAACTTTGACATCCCCATATTTGAAGGTGAGGTAGACGCAAATGTCGTAGATAAATGGTTAAATTTTCTAGAAGGATATTTTTCGGTTCATGATTGTTCCAACTAGGAAAAGATTACTTTTGCACTCCTCAAAGCCACCCCCCATGTCAAGGACTGGTGGGAAACCTACTGTGGGAAAAGGTATGAGAGTGCACCCTCACTATTTTCAGCTGCACCCACTTGGAATTATTTTTGAGACACCATCAAGGAGCAGTATTACCCTGTCAGGAGCTATGAGGATAAATACATAAAGTAGACCACGTTGTGGCAATGAAGGGACCAAGACGTACTGAAGTTCACAAATATTTTTCATACCCTTCACACGAAGTTGGGTATCAAGGATTATGAGCTTCATTGGTGCTCAAGTACCTTGGATGTCTACAAAAGTACATCCAGGATGAGATGGAGTTCTTGGACATCTCCTCACTCGGAACAACCTATAGATACACTATTAAGATTGAGCAGAAATGTAAACAGAAGAAGCGAGACTTTGGATCTGCAAATCTGAAGTAAGGGAAAAGAGGCCCCAAAATGCAGAGAAAATGAAAAATCTAAGGCGTGGTGACCCAGGACAACCCATCGAAGCTGCAAGCAAATAAGAACACCATGATGACAAAGAAGGACACGGGAAAATGGTGTGAGTTCCATAAGAGCCCAACCCACAACATAAGTGAGTGTCAGACCAAGCATTCACTGGTGGCTGAGCTAAAGGCTTTCGAATCAGATGCATGTTCTGACTCTAAGTTAGAACCTGACAAGGGGAATGATACATTGAAGCAAATTATTGATGCAGAGCCTAGTGTTACTGTTGCTACCACCAAGATCCATAAGAATGAGCCCGAAGATACAGAAGAGGGGGAGAGTCTCTTCCACTCACAAATGTGGGTGAAGGGTTCTATGTTGCAGTTCATTGTCGACAGTGGGAGCCAAAAGAATCTCATTTCAGAATAGGCTTTGAAGTGGCTGGGCCTACCGACCACAACACACCTATAGTCATACACCATCACGTAGCTTAACAAAGGATGAGATCTTTGTGTTAGCCAGTAGTGTCGCCTTCCCTACAACATCAAGCCCTTCACGGATGAGGTGCTATGTGATGTTTCTCCTCTTGAATTTTGTGATGTATTATTAGGACAACCATACTTGTGGAAGAAGCATGTCATGTATAAGTCTAGGCCTCGCACTATTATTATTACTTTGGGTAATAATTTGTACATGATACTGGAGGTAACACCTCTTACCACCATCTCTTTGATCATTGTGAAGTAATGCTGTAAGTTCATTTCCCATATCGAGAAATTTGTTTTTCCTTATGATTCACCCTCAGGGAAAGAAGAAGATTATGGTCACGGCCTCCAGACAAGGTTCCTCCGCATGGCAGCAACATATGGAAAATATCTTGAAGGAGTATAAGGGACATTTTCACCTCACCCACAAGGGTACCTCTACACTGTCAGGTCAAGCACTCCATTGATCTGACCCTCGGCACTGTTGATGTCTCAAATTGCCCTATTTTCTACCACATTTTAACCTTTGTTTTATCTCAACATAAACCTCTCTTTCCTACACTATTCCAAGATAACTACCTATTCCTGCACATGCTTTGTATTTTACATTAAGACTTATTAAAGTGATTTATTAATCATTTTTATATGGATTTCATGCCTATTACGTACCTCTTCTAACAAATGTTAATCTCCTAGAAGTAATTGATAAACTTAGCATTAATTATGAGTAAGTATGACTAGTGCAGGTAGATTCCTACACCACCACGAGGATTGTCTGAGATTTCCGTGAGCCAAATCTTTCCATGAGGACGGGTTTGATCCTTGACTCCAAGTTTAGTTGCTGATGAACTGAAGAAGGATACCGGTGGCGCAAAATCAGGGAATGTTTTCCAAAGTTAGTCTACAACCAAGCGAGATACATGTTCCATTATAATTGCTGGTCGATTTTGTAATTTCGGTTGTTAGTCTGTTCGGTCGAAAGGCCTAAATAAGAAAATGTTTGTAATTAGTGGAAAACGGCTAAGGCTGAAAGGATGTATAAGATATAGATCATAGGTAGGACTAGCTAGTGAACCATTGACTGTAATTTCATTTTCATGTAATCTGGGTATTGCTTCAGGTCTGGGGCTGGACTTGCACTCTTATGTACATTTGCTGAATCGCGTAATACAAGAAATCCGACATGATTTTCATACACGGCGTTTAATTTATCTTTGATGCATATTTGAGTGCTGAGCCTTTTCGTTTCTTAGACGGGAAATGAGCTGGTTGGCTAGGGCCCAACCAACCCAGCTCGTTTACCCCCTGTACTTTCGTTATTAAGAAAGATAGTGTAAATATTTCCTTTTGCACCTGCGTGATGTGACAGTTCTGATATTTATTTCTGAAATTTTGATTTAAATCTCTTTTGTAGTTAAAGTGTGAAACGGATCCGTGGATTTGGGAGTTAGCTGAGTTTATTTCGTTTATGAAATTCCTTTCTCACATTTTCTTTACTCTCAATCCTTGTCTCAATTCGCTTTCGCTTGAATCGTGCAGGAAACTCTTTCCTACACCAGTGCACACGACTACTTGCACTTTGGTTCAGTTCTTCATTTTGCAGCAAACATTGAATTACTTTCCTGCATATTATTTCTAGTTATTTTGCAAGCGAATGAACTGTTAACTTCAGTAATTGTCTTGAGCATTAAAAGTATATCTCCAGAAGATCTAAGGACAGTTGCATGAATTTATCATAAAAATGTTATACTTGCATTTATTTCTTATGAACAAAGAACAAAAACACTTCGAGTGGATCACCGAAGTTAGTTGACACATGCATATCACTTAGACTACTGTCTTGATTCCTTTGAGTTTCTTTCATTTCATGAACTTTACTTCCTTTGCAGGATTTAATTAATTAAAGAATTTCTTTTCCACAGATAATTTACTTTAGGATTTCATTTGCAGTTGCAATTCTTTTTCAGAACATCTTTTAGTCCTTTCAAAAGTAATTTGGAAACTGGGGGAAGGAAACTCTGCCTCGGTGCAAGAGCTGGTCTCTTGTCATGGAAACAAAGTGCTCTAATCCCTGAAGCTTATATCACCTTAACTAAGACATATATCTTCAGTAAGGGAGGTCAAATATACTTTTACATAGAGACACTGTACCTGCACTAGTGCAATCGGATTGCAACAGTGCAAGAACAAGTTGTTTGTGTAGAAGGAAGATCAAGAGGAAAACAGATCTCTACAAGGGCCCACTTGTCAGACTGTTAGCCATCCATCTGAAGATGAACATAGCATTTCATTCCAGCATTTAAGATTGTTTCAATTGTGTGAAAACTCCTTTACTTGATTTACTTGCAAATTGTTCTTTTACATTCCAGCACTAGAGTTGCTTTGGTGTCAATTTCCTTTACGATTGTTTTTTGTCTGATTTTACAAGCATTTCTTTTACGAAGTAGGATTAGGAACAAGAAAATTTCATACCACTTCTGGCATTGTCTGTGCTTCATCTCTAAGTTTACGAAACCCCTGGGTTGACAATTAAGTGTTGAGGAGTTTGCTTAAGCGCAATTCCTACACCCAACATTTTGGCACCATTGTCGGGGAGGCGATTTGAATTGGTAAGAATTTTCCATTTTTTACAATAGGGGTAAGTCTGCTATTATTTTTTCCTGTAGTGTGCTTCTATTGTTTGAAGGAATTTATAGGTCCCAATTTATTTTTTTGAAAATTGCAGTTTTTATTTGAATTTCATTTTGTCATTCTTTGAAATGAATGCCTAAAAGAGGTAGGGGTCCAAAGCCCACTAGGGGCCAAATAAATACTGAAAAATCTGAAATCAAAACTCATATTGGGCCTTCTTTTGTAGTAGAAATTCCAAACAAACTCAGACTCATCACGTAGGAACAATCCACCTAGGCTTTGGTAACAGTGGTCTAGGTGTGCCACAACCCATAAAGGGGAAGAAGGGGATTGTTGGAATCAATAGTCAGCCTTCTTAGGCTGTTGAGAGCGGTTCATGTGGAAGAAAAACAATGGCAGATATGGAAGACCATGTAGAAGGAAGTGATGAAAATCAGGTAAATGAGGAACAATCCACTTTCAAATTCTCGATCGTGAATCCTAATATACAAGTACAAATGAAAACTATTTCACCATCAGCTCTTCCTCATTTCTACGATAAGGTATGTTATCACTCAGATTTTCCCAGAAGTTGTAAGGGGAAAGGGGTCTGAGGTAACCACAAACCAATCTTTTAGATACAGAATCTAGCCAATCTGTTGGGTCCCTATAATACTAGTGATTACCCCATTACTATTGTAGTTATACCCCTTATTTATATTGATGTACCCATGTAGTGCCCATATTGTTACTATTGTGCCACATAGAAGCCCACTATTGTTATTGTTGTGCCCTACAATATTATTGTTATGTAGGCTTTGATTGTATTGGGACCACTTAGACTCCTATATATAGAAAGGAGGTATTTTCATTTGTATCATCCAAGAATTGTTCATTTATGTAATGTAAAGGAGGTTTCCCCCTCGAAGAGGCTGAATTCTAAGGCGTGGATCTCTCTTTTCTATCTTTTTGTGAGCTGGTTTCATAACATTTGGTATCAGAGCTTTGGATTCTAGGGTTTCGCTGCTCCAAACAGGTCATCGTGGAATTTTCGCTATAACTTTTTTTCTGTGACGTTTCAAACGTTGCAAAAAAAACCCATTTGAGAAGAATTGGCGCTGAACCTTGGGTCCGAGTTTCAGAACTTTTCTCACGTTATTTTCGGAGATATGATCTGAGGAAGTTGGTCTTTTTGCAGACTCCTGAATTACATTCAAAACAGGTGACCTGGGGAAATTCGTCATAACTCTCTCTCTGAGGATCGGATTGAAATTTCGTAAAAAGGTACATAAATCGAACGGATTGCAGTTTTTTGTGGGTGAGTTTCAGATTCAAAGGTTGAAACAGTGACTCGTGGCACGTCGTACAAGTTCGCTCTACTGAACCAGTCTAAAAGAAAGTCACTGTGGGAGATTTCACATAACTCTTCCTTGGAGAATCCAATTTGGCTCAGACTTGTGGCATTGGAAAGAGGACGTAGAAGGCTACTACAGATAGCAATTTCAGAACTGGATGATCCGAAATTACAGAGATACATCAGATTCAATATCAGGCCTCTATAAAGTGAAAAAAGGTGTGTAGTTTTTTTTTAAATTTTTGTGTAAGTTTGGTTTAACGGAATTCAAAGGGCATAGTAAAGCATTATTATCGGTAACTGATGCCCCGAGGAAAGAAAATGCAAACACCTAGTAAGGAACCTGAAAGCTCTAGCATGACTCATGAAGAAGAGGAAGAAATGCTACATGATATATCAAAATTACAAGAACAAGTGCAACAAATGTCACGCTCACAAAAGCTAACAGAAGCTAAGATAAGTGGTGTGGAATCTAAGGTAAATGGTGTGGAATCTAAGATAAAGGGCATGGAAGCTAAGATGGATGGCATGGAAGCTAAGATTGACGCTAAATTTGATGGCATGGATGATAAGATGGATGAATTGAAGAAGTTGCTACAAGAAAGGGTCACTAATGGTGAAAAGGTAGTAAAGGAAACTCATGATGAGAACAAAAGAAATGTTAATCATGATTCCATAGACTCTAATGTTGGATCGAAGACTCACCATGTTCCAAAAATCGATATGAGGAAGTTTGATGGCAAGGATCCCGCCACATGGATATTACAGATGGAGCAATTCTTCGATCTCAATAATGTGCAAAACACACAAAAGGTACGTATGGCAACTTTATATTTGGAACCAAATCAGTTTGTATGGTATCAATGGCTTTGTTCTCGTAAACAATTTATCACTTGGGCAATTTTTACGGAAGAATTGATAGCACATTATGAGGATACAAAAAGCAACACTTTTTTTAGCCAATTGATAAGTCTCAAACAAAAGGGTTCAATAATGGAGCACATTGAGGAGTTCCAAAAATTGAACATAAGGGTAAAAGATATTCCAGAGGAGCATAGGATTGATGTGTTCATAGGGTCTTTAAAGGATAATATCCAACATGATGTGCGCCTTTGGGAACCTGATTCATTAGAGAAGGCATTCAGGTTAGCAAGAAAAATGGAAAGCAAAATTATGGCAACTAGGAAGCATACCATTCACAACTATAAAGATGGAAGTGTTGTTGCCCATAGTCTTCCACAACCTACAAGGTTGACACCACAACAATTGGAAGAAAAAAGAGCAAAAGGGCTTTGTTACAATTGTGATAGCAAATACACAAAAGGTCATAAGTGTGCTGAGAAGAAATTATTCTACATAGATTGTGAAGAGGAAGAAGAAAAGGAGCAAGAAAGGTCAAAAGAAGAGGATATATTCCAGGAACAAAGCCTAGATGAAGAACAAATAAATCCGACCATATCTTGTAATGCATTGGCAGGAATTACCACTCCTCAAACCATCAAGATAGAAGGACAAATCAAGAAGAAAAAGGTAATAGTGTTGATTGATTCAGGAAGCACCCACAATTTTATTCATTGTAGGGTAGCAAAAGAATTGAATTGCTTCCTATATCCAGCACCAGAGTGTCAAGTGATGATTGCAAATGGAGGAACAATAAATTGCTCTGGAAAGTGCCATAATATCAAGCTATCCATGGGAGAATATGTATTGACTAGCCCAATGCTTTCCATTCCAATGGGAGGTGCTGATGTTGTACTAGGAGTCCAATGGCTACAATCCTTGGGTACAATAGCTTTTAATTTTCAAGAACTTTTCATGAAATTTTCTGTGGAAGGAAAGGAAGTTGAATTAAGGGGTATTGCAGGGAAACCAGGAAAGATAATCAGCTCTAATGGTATGACAAAGCTTCTAAAAAAGGAGCAAAGAGGTGTAATTGCACAATTATGTTCGCTAGATGTTTCCACATTGGAATCATCTATTTCTCCAGATCTCCAAAAAGTCCTGGACAATCATTCCAAGGTATTTGAGACTCCCAAAGGTCTCCCACCTATGCGTGATCATGATCATGCTATTCATCTGATTCCAGGAAGTGTTCCTCCAAACATCAGGCCGTACAGATATCCCTATGTCCAAAAAAGTGAAATTGAACGTATGGTTGCAGAAATGCTAGAGGCTGGTATAATTCAACCGAGTCAAAGTTCTTTCTCTGCTCCAGTAGTATTGGTGCACAAGAAGGATGGATCATGGCGCATGTGTCCGGATTATAGGGAGCTCAACAAGCTCACTATTAAAGATAAGTTCCCCATTCCTGTCATTGATGAATTACTGGATGAATTGCATGGATCAATTTACTTCACCAAGTTGGATCTTCGTTCAGGATATCATCAAATCAGAATGAAGATTGAAGACATTCCGAAAACGGCATTTAGAACTCATGAGGGTCATTATGAATTTTTGGTCATGCCTTTTGGCCTTACCAATGCACCTTCAACATTTCAAGGTTTGATGAATTCAATTTTCAAACCATTCCTTAGAAAATTTGTGTTAGTATTTTTTGATGATATACTAATCTACAGCAAGTCTTGGAAGGATCATGTTGAACATGTTGACAGGGTGCTACAACTATTGGAGGAGAAACAATTATATGCAAAAAGATCCAAATGTTTCTTTGGAGTCCAGGAGGTGGAATATTTGGGTCATATTGTATCTCATGAAGGAGTTAAGGTAGACCCTAGCAAAATTAAAGCCATTAAGGAATGGAAAATCCCCACATCCATAAAGCATCTGCGAGGATTTCTTGGGTTGACAGGGTATTATCGCAAGTTTGTTAAGAATTATGGGAGAATAGCAGCACCTCTAACAACATTATTGAAGAAAGATGCATTTTCATGGACTCCGGAAGCAACAAAGGCCTTTGAACATCTTAAAGAGGCAATGTGCCAAGCACCGGTCTTAGCTACACCGGACTTCACAAAAACCTTTATTGTGGAATGTGATGCTTCAGGAAATGGAATTGGTGCTGTTCTAATGCAAGATGAAAGACCCATTGCTTTTGAAAGTCGTCCAATCAAGGGAAAGTTTTTAAGCAAAGCTATTTATGAGAAGGAAATGTTGGCAATACTCCATGCACTTAAGAAATGGCGACCCTACCTAATGGGAAGACACTTCAAGGTAAAAACGGATCATGATAGCCTTAAATACTTTTTAGAACAAAGATTATCCTCTGAAGAGCAACAAAAGTGGGTCACAAAGATGTTGGGTTATGACTTTGAAATCATCTACAAAAAAGGGAAGCAAAATGTGGTGGCAGATGCACTCTCAAGAAAGGATGAGGATGTGGAAGCATTGTTGTGCGCCATTTCTATTATCCAACCAGATTGGATAAATGAAGCAAGGGAGGAATGGAAGAATGACGAAGAAGTGTGGGCACTTATTCGAAAGCTACAACAAGATTCCAGTACGTCTGATACATTTAGCTGGAAAAATGATTCGTTATGGTACAAAGATCGCTTATACCTCTGTAAGAATTCCCAGCTAAAACAAAAGATTCTTATGGAATTGCACACTTCTCCCTTAGGAGGGCACTCAGGATTTTTAAAAACTTACCACAGGGTTAAGAAGGAATTTTTTTGGGATGGCCTTAAATCAGATATTCAAAAGTTTGTGGCAGAATGTTTGGTTTGCCAGCAAAATAAAGTTGAAACAATTAAGACACCGGGTCTATTACAACCTTTATCCATTCCAAGCCAACGTTGGGAGGAGGTTTCAATGGATTTTATCACAGGTTTACCCAAGTCTGAGGGAAAGAGTGTCATCATGGTGGTAGTTGACAGACTTACCAAGTATGCACACTTTTGTGCATTATCACATCCATTTAAAGCCAGTACAGTTTCTACTGCATTTATGGAAACAATTCAAAAGCTACATGGAAACCCAAAGATTATTGTAAGTGACAGAGATCCCATTTTCACTGGAAATTTTTGGACAGAATTATTTTCTTGTCTTGGTACTCAGTTAGCTCATAGCTCATCTTATCATCCTCAATCTGATGGGCAAACTGAGATAGTAAACAAATGTTTGGAAGGATATCTTCGTTGCTTTGTATCTGATAAACAGACACAATGGGTCAAATGGTTGCCTCTGGCTGAATGGTGGTATAACACTTCCTTTCATACAGCAACAAAAATGACCCCATTTATGGCACTTTATGGGTATCAACCACCATCCATCACATCATATTTAAGAGAAAATTCTAAGGTTCAGGCAGTGGAACATCACATCGAACATCAACAACAAGTCCTCCAACTCTTAAAGGATAACCTTGTGTTGGCACAGAATAGAATGAAACAACAGGCAGA
Organism: Pinus tabuliformis; assembly: GCA_031772625.1. Classification (NCBI taxonomy): domain Eukaryota; kingdom Viridiplantae; phylum Streptophyta; class Pinopsida; order Pinales; family Pinaceae; genus Pinus; species Pinus tabuliformis. The sequence goes on along the minus strand of CM062816.1, from coordinate 1,980,632,239 downwards.
TCAACATCGCAGTGAAAGAAGTTTTGATGTAGGTGATTGGGTATTCCTACGGCTACAACCATATAAGCAAATGTCCCTCAAGCAAGCTAAGAAGGATAATAAATTATCACCAAAGTATTATGGTCCGTACAAGGTGTTGCAAAAGATTGGTACTATGGCATACAAATTGGAGCTTCCTGCAGCTTCTCGATTGCACCCAGTTTTCCATGTTTCATGCTTAAAGAAGGTTATAGGCGACAAGCTCCCAGTTCAAACAATATTGCCAGAACTTGACGAAGAAGGAAAAATTATATTGGAACCGGAAGCAGTTATAGAAACAAGAACTCGACAGCTACGAAATCGATCAATTTCAGAGTACCTTATCAAGTGGAAGAACTTATCCGCTGAAGATTCCACATGGGAGGACGAGAATTTTATGCAGAAGTATATTGAACTACTCAAGCGTTGAGGACAACACTTTTTTGAAGGAGAGGGGCATGTTGGGTCCCTATAATACTAGTGATTACCCCATTACTATTGTAGTTATACCCCTTATTTATATTGATGTACCCATGTAGTGCCCATATTGTTACTATTGTGCCACATAGAAGCCCACTATTGTTATTGTTGTGCCCTACAATATTATTGTTATGTAGGCTTTGATTGTATTGGGACCACTTAGACTCCTATATATAGAAAGGAGGTATTTTCATTTGTATCATCCAAGAATTGTTCATTTATGTAATGTAAAGGAGGTTGCCCCCTCGAAGAGGCTGAATTCTAAGGCGTGGATCTCTCTTTTCTATCTTTTTGTGAGCTCGTTTCATAACACAATCTGTATCCAGAGAGGGCTCTCTCTTTAAGTTTTAGCTTTGTTTTATAAGGTTTTAGGTTAGTTATTAGAGCTTGGGGTTTTGTTTGAATTTGTTGGTGAATTTCAATAGCAAATGGGTAGAACTGAATAGTTTAGTCCATTGGGCTAATGGAGTCAGGGAAAATGGCTCAACTGGATTTGGTTTCTCAATAAAGGATGGTTTCATAGGGCAAGATAGCTGAACAGGGAGCAAATAGAGACTTAAAAAGATGGGATGGGCTTAAAGGGTCAAAGGGAAACTAAAAATCCTTCAACATACTTTAAGAGAGTGGAACATGACTAACCATCGATAAAGAGCAATTAAGAATTCTTTACCAAATGATTAAAATGAATAAACTAGAAAACAGGAGCAATTAAGAATTCACTGTTTATACTAGTTCAAAAGAAAACATTGAGAACAAAAACGATTGAAGACAGATTGCACTGAAGCACTTTTTGAATTATTCTTTTTCGTTTAATGTTAAGATATGAAACATAATGAATATAATAAACCAGAAAACATTAACACATGAGATATAAGATACTTATTTGCTTGATGTCCAACACATGAATCCTGAGAAAAGTCCTTTTCATCAATCCTTCATCCAGCCAGCCATGAAAAATTTGTCCAACAGCACTTTTTATTCCAAAATATCAGTTTTACAGCAATGTCAAAGAATCCACCCAAAATACTTCAAATGAAAAAGTATTTATACTAATTGTAAACTGAAATATCTTGAAAAAATATCAAGATTAGTTTCACAAATATCTCCAACTGTTTACATTAATAGAACTTAAATAAAGGACATTCAAAACTAATGAATCTATTTGGAACTATTTCTATGGATTTATGGTGACAAACAAGAGAAAGTCGAATTTTATAGCAACTTTTAGTTGATGATGAAGCATCCCAGTCACTAACTGCATCCTTCCTTTGTGCATTCTGCCCCAGAAAATCTGCAAATTTAGGGTCCAATGATATGTTTGTATATCTCAATACCTGATAGATATGTAAAAAGTGAAAGATTTTTTTGTAGAGAATAATGTTTTTGAAATAAACCTCTCTTAGTTTCCCAAAATTCATCTCCATCTGTTCACAATATTCTCTGCAAAAAGATGTCAAAAACAAGATTTTGCACAAACTGAAAAATAGGCTGTGAAGACATGCACTTATCTCCATCTTGGTAATACCTATATACAAAGTGAGATAGGTTTTTGTATATTGTCCTGTTAGGAACAAAATCCTCTTCCAGTTTCTCGAAATACTTCTTGGATTAGCCACAATAGTTTCTGAAAAACTATGACTTAAACAAGAAATTTCTAAAGAATGTACCATTTTTGCTCTAATTTCATCTTTTAACCTTAAACTTCTTTTGATTGTTTTTCACTTTTACTTTGGATAAACTTCATTGTGGCTGGTGAAATTGTTTTCATCTTTGTTTAACCCTTAATGTCTTCATGTTTACTTTCACTGTTTACTGTTTACTTTTTACTTTTACCGCTCTGTTTTTCAACTATCTTCACTTTGACATGAATTTGTATGCTATGCTTTGTAACTGTCTTTTATGCTATTTATCTTCATGCTAGCTGATTTACTTGACTTGGTCTTCAATCTGATACTCTTTAACCCTGATACAATTTGATTTTTCTTTACTGTGTCCTTTTACCTTCATTGTATATTTTAGGTTTTTACTGTCTGTTTCAACAGTAAATCCTTTTAATTCCATGTTTCCTCTGCTTGTCTTTCAACTGTATGTTTTATTTTCCATCTTTGTTTGAATAGATTTGATAAAAATCTTGGAGTAAACAGGTCTTATGACTAGTATTAAGACTGTTTATCCAAGGATGTGGTCTTCTGATCACCTATAAAACAAAACAATTTGTTAAGAAAGCATTGGTTTGTAGGGGGGGTCGAAAAGTTTTCATTTGAGCTTGAGAGGTCTATGGAGTGAGTCCAGAATGATTTTTGGGAGGTAAACCATGCTTGAATTGGTTAACAAAGGCTTCAGGAGGTGTAGCTGGGTTACAAAGGGTTTTACTGCACAATCAGGTGAAAATGAGCAACACTGGGGTTTTTGTGTTTAAACGGGTAAATGGTTGGTATTGGCGGGTGAAAGGATGAATGATGAGACATTTTGTCATTTAGTAGAAGGTGGTAAGTGGTTTCTATCACACTGCTTATGGGGAAGGGTGGTATTTAGCCTCGAGCTAGCGATTCCATAGATTATTCGACGCGTGGCGGAGGTACGGGAGGAAAACCACCTGGTGATCGCGTGTTAACACATGGTCACCAAGGGGGGCGTGATATTGGTAATGATCGTCGGATGATGGGGAAGGGATTGAAGGGTGGACGAGAGGCATATTGCGGCAAAGTTCGACTGTGGCAGGCCCAACACAATAAAAAATGTTTAATTGTATCGGGGGTAATGTGATTGGTTGGGGGGTGGTTCTTAATTAACCGTAAGGGTTAATTAATTCCAATTAATCCTGTTTGACAAGTATCTATGGTTATATTTAACCAAGGCGGGATATATAATATTTCGGGGTTTTATATAGTTAAATAATATGGGAGTGGGTTAATTTTTCCAAAGGATTTATATAATATAAGTCAGAAATTAATATCAAACAATGTGATAAAAAGCACTGAGTAAAAACATTAGAGTATATATTTAAACTTAGGCTTAAAGTGGAAAAGGGGTTTTTATGTGATATTGTGTATTTTTCCTAAGGAGAGTGAACGAATGATTTATGGATGGTTTCAAGTACTTAGGCCATTTAAATTATTGGGCCGAGGGTCCGGTCCCTCCAAAAGTCAGAGAAATGCTCTGAGCCCCTTTAATTTTCAAAGACCTTAATACTTTAGGGGGAATTAGTGAAATCTTTAGGGAAAAATGTGAATGGAAGTTAGTTATTTGACCTTGTCTTGCTTGAACTGTATCAAGTGTAATGTTTGCCTTGCACTTATGATAAAAGTAAAAATTAACACATTTGGAGACATTATCCATCATAAGTAATTCTGCAACACCATCTACCTACCCTACCTACTTTAGCCTGACATTTTTTCCTTCTTTATTTGGGTGCACTTAGACTGGCAAACCCTTAACCATCTTGTTTTTCTTTTACATGGAAAGCCTACCTAAGTTTGCACTTATTACATCCAAGGGCTCAGATTAAACTATTGAGCTCGTTTTATTTACTCTACTTATCTACTTATCTGCCAAGATTACACTGTTTGGCCAGATATTTATTCTCTATTCTACAACATGAAATTGAAAAATGAATTAGCCAAGTTTAAACAATTTGACTCTTCATGAATTGTGGCATAAGTAACAAGTTGCACACAATTTCTTATTACAAAAAATGAAAAAGTAGTGGCATTTAAACTTGCACACTTTCTTGGTCTTTTTGTTTGGGGTTCATTTTTTCTCATTTTTTGACCATTTTATTCTTTTTACCCTTTGATTTTTCTTTTAGGGTATACCCTCTTTACATTTTTTAAATTTTTTGATTTTTTGAAAATATGGAAAACCTTTGCAACAAGAAAAGGTATGAACATATTACAGAGCTCATCAAGTCAATCATGAAATATGACACCTATTGGTATAGGAGCATAACACTAGCTCCACTTGGGGATGGCTTTTCCTAGTGGAAAGTCAAGAACAACAGGTTAGATGGCCTTCTGAATGACTTTGACTGTGCTCTGAAATCTCCTTCTGCTGGTTGCTTTATTGTATGTATGACAGTAACACTTCTGAAGCTTAGGGCCTTCTCTTCGGGCTTCAACTCCAACAAGTTACTATCCAATCAACACCAAACCTTTATTCTTCCTACTTGAATCCCACTTGAGCACCTTGTAACTTAGGTAGGAATCTTCAGTCTTGGTCTTTTTATCAAAAATCTTTTTAACCTTTTCCTGCACAACTTGAGATCTGACCTGAAACTAAAAGGTGCTACAACCTTCAAACCAAATTAGTAAATCATCAAGATCTTAGGGCCTTTTGATTGGATTCAAATCTTTTAGGATTTATTTCATAATCTACTGAAAACTGAATTAAATCAAACTGAAATCCTACCTACTTACTCTAATTAGCTTTCTAACTGCTGGTTAGGTAAAATGAAACAACCAATGCAACCACTCAAGCATCATATACATTGGTGACCTTTGTTGCTTGTGCTTGTTGGTGTTTAAAATTGAGATCTTGCAATCAAATATAGCTTTGTTAACCTTTGAGAAGATAAGGAAATTCCTAATCTCCTTTGTTGGATCTAGAAATTGTACAAAAGGATCTTGTAACATATATACACTATTCTTGAACTGATTCAAACAATTGTACATATGTTGTGTATGGCCTGCATGCCATGAAATTGAAATATCACTTTTATCTTTATCACCCTGCATGTTTTCAACTGTACTTTGTGATGATATTTCTACTGATTGTAATGTCTGTTTATCTTGATTTTGACTCTCATAGTCTGTTAATGGAGAAAAATTATGATTGCCTTCATCATCCAACCTATCAGCTATTGGATCGTAAAGAACTTGGAAGGATTGCTGCAACTTATTACATATAGGTTCAAATGGAACTTCATAGATTTCTACAAGCTGCTCCTCCTTTTCTTTAAAAATTTTATACCACATTTCCTTTAAAAATTGAAATGATTCAAAACAAAGAGGCAGTGAATCATCTTGGATCATTTGATCATATGTTCCAGCTTCCAAGTCTTCTTCTGCAACCTGACATTCAATGGCATTTTGGGGCTGCAAATCTAGATATGAGAAGTCTTGAACAAAGATTTTATTGCCCTCTAGATAGTTAATATCAAGACTTGTTGAAGTTTGATTTCTAATTGCATGATAGTTATCTATGATAAACTGAAATGAATCAAAACAAAATGGTAAATTTCCTTCACTGATTTCAAAATTTTCTGCACTTTCCTCCTCATTCTCATAGTTGAAATGAACAAGCTGATCACTATTTTCAAGTTGTTGAACCTGAACTTCCTTATTCCCCAAATTAGCTTCTGATTCCTCTGCAAGGTTAATTTGGATTTGAGAAACATAATCATCATCATACTGATCATATTTGGGCGAATCATCAAAAGAAGTAATGTCATCAAATATACACATTAGATCAGGAGATTGCTCCTCCACATATTGCTCTATGAATCTATCTTCTGGTCTATGGTAGATTGAGTTGGTAGGAATTTGTTCATGAATATCAACCTTTTCCTTTTGTGAAATAGATGTGTCATGGTTATTTTGAACAAAACATTCAACTTTCATTGTGATCTTATGAATCATTTCCTCTGTTTTCTTTATCAAAATGTCAAGTTTTTCCTCTTTTTCTGCTTTCAACTTTTCTCTTCTAATTTGCAAATTAACTTCTACATCTACTGCCATGTTCTGCATCTGTTCCATTGTTGAGGGGTTTCTTTCTCTTAGATGAAATTCTATCTCTAAATCAAATGCTCTTGGGTAATGCAAAAGAGCTGAATCAGGGGGAGGTCTTATATTTAATGGTATTGAATAATAGGCTTGATTAAATCTGTCTGAAAATTGTTGTATTGTTTCATCTAGATGTCTTTTTAACTGATTATATTCTTCTATGATTATGAGAAAATTGACTTTGATTATCCATCTATCAAGGAAGAGTTTGAGAAACTGCTCGAGATTTGAGATGCTTGCCTCAGGCAAGGTTTTGAACCAACTCTTGACTTTGTCTTGCAAAGAAAGAGCAAAAAGCCTAATACTAACATCCTCTTCATCTACTTCAAATAAGTTAAGATAATCTTCAAAAGCTTGAATATGTTTTTGGGCAGTGATACCATTCTCTCCATCAAACCTAGGGAGATACTTGGGATAATCATTAGGGAAAGCATGGAGTGTAGGAGGTAAAATGAGTGGTTTATATCTATCAGGAACTTTATAAGGTACTGGAATATGTACAGGGATTGTATGATCAGTCTTAATTTTTTGATTCTCCTTAATTGGAAAATGATCTTCATAAGAATTAGAAGACTGTTGTTCAAATATGTAAGGAGACTCTATATCTACATTTTTCAAATGAAAATAATAAGAATTTAATCTAAAATCATCTCTAAAATACAATATACATTGAAAAACTTTATCAATGAGAAAGAACATAATGTCCTGGATAACAATCCAAGTTAAAAGCATGATCTTTGCGCATAGTTCTTTCAGGTTCATTTCTCCAGTGGATTCTTGATTGTGAAATTGATTTTGGAGTCGCCAGGTGGATGATTTTAACCTTTGTGTGTCTGATCCCTGTCCACCATCATAGATCAGATCTAAACCTGTAAAACAATTCTGAAGAAAAAGTTAGTTCTCCAGGAAACCAAATTTTGAGTATTTTATGATTATTTTGCTTTTTTATGAATTTTCAAAACAACTTCTATGATTTCTTTAAGAGGCTTTAGATATGAGATTTAAACTTTCTTAAAGACTTATTTGACAAGAGGAACTGATCAAGTATTTGAAACCAGATGTTCAATCCATAAACTAGATCGGAGATAGACTGAAGCAACATTCATTTACTTATGCAATTGCAAAGCAAGAGCAGTTCAAAGGTTACATGGCTAACTTCAGGCTAGGTCTATAGCTTATAAAGTAAACAATACTAACAAACAAATTATTCAGATCCCCAGTGGAGTCGCCACTATGTTATCACTAAGATTTTCCCAGAAGTTGTAAGGGGAAAGGGGTCCGAGGTAACCACAAACCAATCTTTTAGATACAAAATCTAGCCAATCTGTATCCAGAGAGGGCTCTCTCTTTAAGTTTTAACTTTGTTTTATAAGGTTTTAGGCTAGTTATTAGAGCTTGGGGTTTTGTTTGAATTTGTTGGTGAAGTTCAATAGCAAAGGGGTAGAACTGAATAGTTTAGTCCATTGGGCTAATGGAGTCAGGGAAAATGGCTCAACTGGATTTGGTTTCTCAATAAAGGATGGTTTCATAGGGCAAGATAGCTGAACAGGGAGCAAATAGAGACTTAAAAAGATGGGATGGGCTTAAAGGGTTAAAGGGAAACTAAGAATCCTTCAACATACTTTAAGAGAGCAGAACATGACTAACCATCAATAAAGAGCAATTAAGAATTCTTTACCAAATGATTAAGATGAATAAACTAGAAAACATGAGCAATTAAGAATTCACTGTTTATACTAGTTCAGAAGAAAACATTGAGAACAAAAATGATTGAAGACAGATTGCACTTAAGCACTTTCTGAATTATTCTTTTTCATTTAATGTTAAGATATGGAACATAATGAATATAATAAACCAGAAAACATTAACACATGAGATATAAGATACTTATTTGCTTGATGTCCAACACATGAATCCTGAGAAAAGTCCTTTACATCAATCCTTCATCCAGCCAGCCATGAAAAAATTGTCCAACAACACTTTTTATTCCAAAATATCAGTTTTACAGCAATGTCAAAGAATCCACCCAAAATAATTCAAATGAAGAAGTATTTATACTAATTGTAAACTGAAATATCTTGAAAAAATATCAAGATTAGTTTCACAAATATCTCCAACTGTTTACATTAATAGAACTTAAATAAAAGACATTCAAAACTAATGAATCTATTTGGCACTATTTCTATGGATTTATGGTGACAAACAAGAGAAAGTCGAATTTGATAGCAACTCTTAGTTGATGATGAGGCATCCCAGTCACTAACTGCATCCTCCCTTTGTGCATTCTGCCCCAAAAAATCTGCAAACGTAGGGTCCAATGATATGCTTGTATATCTCAATCCGTGATAGACATGTAAAATGTGAAAGAGGTTTTTGTAGATAAGAATGTTTTTGAAATAAACCTATCTCATTTTCCCAAAATTCATCTCCATCTGTTCACAATATTCTCTGTAAAGAGATGTCAAAAACAGGATTTTGCACAAACTGAAAAATAGGCTGTGAAGACATGCACTTATCTCCCTCTTGGTAATACCTGTGTAAAAAGTGAGATAGGTTTTTGTAGCTTGGCCTGTTAGGAACAAAAAAATCTTCCAGTTTCTCGAAATACTTCTTGTATTAGCCACAATAGTTTATGCAAAACTATGACTTAAATAGGAAATTTCTGAAGAATGTACCATTTTTGCTCTAATTTCATCCTTTAACCTTAAACTTCTTTTGACTGTTTTTCACTTTTACTTTGGATAAACTTCACTGTAGCTAGTGAAATTGTTTCATCTTTGTTTAACCCTTAATTTCTTCATGTTTACTTTCACTGTTTACTGTTTACGTTTTACTTTTACCGCTCTGTTTTTCAACTGTCTTCACTTTGACATGAATTTGTATGTTATGCTTTGTAACTGTCTTTTATGCTGTTTATCTTCATGCTAGCTGATTTAATTGACTTGGTCTTCAGTCTGACACTCTTTAACCCCGATACACTTTGACTGTTCTTTACTATGTCCTTTTATCTTCACTGTATATTTTAGGTTTTTACTGTCTGTTTCAATAGTAAATCCTTTTAATTCCATGTTTCCTCTGCTTGTATTTCAACTGTATGTTTTATTTTCCAACTCTATTTGAATAGATTTGATAACAATCTTGGAGTAAACAGGTCTTATGACTAGTATTAAGACTGTTTATCCAAGGATGTGGTCTTCTGATCACCTGTAAAACAAAACAAATTGGTAAAAAAGCATTGGTTTGTAGGGGAGGTCGAAAAGTTTTCATTTGAGCTTGAGAGGTCTGTGGAGTGAGTCTAGAATGATTTTTGGGAGGTAAACCATGCTTGAATTGGTTAACAGAGGCTTCAGGTGGTGCAGCTGGGTTACAAAGGGTTTTACTGCACAATCAGGTGAAAATGAGCAACACTGGGGTTTTTGTGTTTAAACGGGTAAATGGTTGGTATTGGCAGGTGAAAGGATGAATGATGAGACATTTTGTCATTTAGTAGAAGGTGGTAAGCAGTTTCTATCACACCGCTTATGGGGAAGGGTGGTATTTAGCCTTGAGCCAGCGATTCCATAGATTACTCGACGCGTGGCGGAGGTACGAGAGGAAAACCGCTTGGTGATCGCGCGTTAACACATGGTCACCAAGGGGGGCGCGATATTGGTAATGACCGTCGGATGATGGGGACGGGATCGAATGGTGGACGGGAGGTGTATTGCGGCAGAGTTTGACTGTGGTGGGCCCAACACAATAAAAAATGTTTAATTGTATCGGGGGTAATGCGATTGGTTGGGGGGTGGTTCTTAATTAACCGTAAGGGTTAATTAATTCCAATTAATCCTGTTTGACAAGTATCTATGGTTATATTTAACCGGGGCAGGATATATAATATTTCAGGGTTTTATATAGTTAAATAATACAGGAGTGGGTTAATTTTTCCAAAGGATTTATATAATATAAGTTAGAAATTAATATGAAACAATGTGATAAAAAGCGCTAAGTAAAAACATTAGAGTATATATTTAAACTTAGGCTTAAAGTGGAAAAGGGGTTTTTATGTGATATTGCACATTTTTCCTAAGTAAAATAGGATTTTACTTAGGAAAAGACTTATGAGAGTGAATGAATGATTTATGGATGGTTTTAAGTACTTAGGCCATTTAAATTATTGGGCCGAGGGTCCGGTCCCTCCAAAAGTCAGAGAAATGCTCTGAGCCCCTTTAATTTTCAAAGACCTTAATACTTTAGGGGGAATTAGTGAAATCTTTAGGGAAAAATGTGAATGGAAGTTAGTTATTTGACCTTGTCTTGCTTGAACTGCATCAAGTGTAATGTCTACCTTGCACTTGTGATAAAAGTAAAAATTAACACATTTAGAGACATTATCCATCACAAGTAATTCTGCAACACCATCTACCTACCCTACCTACTTTAGCCTGACATTTTTTCCTTCTTTATTTGGGTGCACTTAGACTGGCAAACCCTTATCAATCTTCTTTTTCTTTTACATGGAAAGCCTACCTAAGTCTGCACTTATTACATCCAAGGGCTCAGATTAAACTATTGAGCTCCTTTTATTTACTCTACCTATCTACTTATCTGCCAAGATTACACTGTTTGGCCAGATATTTATTCTCTATTCTACAACATGAAATTGAAAAATTAATGAGCCAAGTTTAAAAAGTTTTACTGTTCATGAATTGTGGCATAAATAACAAGTTGCACACAATTGCTTATTACAAAAAAGGAAAAAGTAGTGGCATTTAAACTTGCACACTTTCCTGGTCTTTTTGTTTGGGGTTCATTTTTTCCCATTTTTTGACCATTTTATTCTTTTTACCCTTTGATTTTTCTTTTAGGGTATACCCTCTTTACATTTTTAAAATTTTTTGATTTTTTGAAAATATGGAAAACCTTTGCAACAAGAAAACGTATGAACATATTACAGAGCTCATCAAGTCAATCATGAAATATGACACCCATTGGTATAGGAGTATAACAAGGTACATGAAGATCCAGACTCTTTCTTATTTGAGTTTGATATTTTGTGTATAATTTATGATTACTCATTTGATGTCCAGAAGTTAAAGTTGTTTCCTGCAACTCTCAAGGACGCAGCACTCCGCTGGTTCATGGGACTAGGAGGAAACACTATAAATTCTTGGGAGAAAATGAAGAGAGTGTTCTTATCGAAATATCAGGAATATTGTAAAACTAGAGATTTTCAAGATGAAATCTTTACTATTGTGAAAAATAATGATGAAATGCTAGAGGAATACTTGGAGAGTTTCATGTACATCCTCCAAAGGTCAAAGCACAAATTTGATATAAGTACCATTAGAACCTTGTTCCTACGTGGGCTTACTGATGATGCTAGAAATAATTTAAATCTGTTAGGACAAGGGGATATTGCTCAAAAAACTTTTGATCAGATCTGTGACTTGTGCAGGAAATTCTCGAGGAACCAATATAGATTCGGTAAAGGAATTCAGAATAGAAATAGGAAAACCGAATCTACTGATGCTATGATTATTGGATTAGAAAACAAAATGGACAATATGAAAATTGAAATAATGAATACTGTTAGTAAACAAATATACTCTTTGAAGTTGCAGAAAAAACTTGTAGAAGAGTAAGAGATATTGTCTATTTTCTGTCCTAAATGTAGAAGAAAGCATCCTTTAAGAGAATGTCCTCTTGATATTAAAGAAACTAATAAATGTGCAATTTGTGCAGATAACCATGCTACAGAAAAATGTCCCTCCATACCTGGGCTGAAAGTTGTACTTGAAGGGGGACAACCTGAAGCTGAATCACTGCATGCTATGGGAGCATGAAGAAATTGGCCTTAGGTAAGTGCAGGTATGGTTCCTGAACCTCCACCACATTTTTTTGGTTATAATGCACACTCATATTCCTATCCTAACACTGGTCACTCTCAACATTGGCAGCATGGGAATCAATATTAGTATGGACAACCCTCCCAATCTTGGCAACAAGGATGGAGAGGGCCAAACCATTCACATCATTCACATCATTCCTATCTTGCACCTATGCAATCATACCCTCCTACATATGCACCTTACCCAATGCCTCAACCATCATTACCTCAGCTGAGTCAACCTATGCCACCATTACCTTTACCTCCACCATTTCGACCTTCTCAGCTGCCTACTCAACCTTTACCCAACCCCAATAATAAAGTGGTACAAATGATCCATTCTATGAACCCACTTTCTTCATCCAAATATCAGTATATGCTAGTTGGAGTCAATGATCTCCAATTGAGATCAGGGAAGGTAGTAACCTCATAAAATCAAAATTAGCCTATGGTGATTATCAATGAGAAAGGAGAGGAGGAAACTCCTGACCATTTTGAAAAAGATGACACCATTTAGCCTATCCCTGTACATTCTGAGCCCTTGTCATCTTCTTTCGACTGACCTCCCTATCTAGAGAGGTTAGTTGTGGAGAAGAAAGACCCCATTCCTGAGTCTATCTTGGCTTCTAAGCTTAGGAACCTTTTCATAAGGGTACCTTTGCTCCAAGCTATCAAAGAGATCCCCATCTGTACAAAAATCATTAGGGAACTCTATCTCAAGAATCCAGGAAGGAGAAGATTGGAACCTCAAACTATTTAATTTGTTGGTAGAGCAACAGAGTTGATGACAGGGTGTATGCACATGGAAAAATATACCGACCCCAGAAACCCGGTTGTCTCTGTTCAGATAGGTGATGTCCTTGTCTCTAATGTACTTATAGACCTAGGGGCAACCATTAATGTTAAGACCAAGAAAACCATGGATCAACTTGTATTGGTCCATATTCGTCCCACTCCCACTGTGCTTGAACTGGTAGATAGATCTAAAATCAAGCCAGAAGGGGTGTTGGATGATGTGGCCGTTTCCTTAGATTCTTTGGAGGATCCCGTAGATTTCATTGTGCTTTAGCCAAAGAACCCTGTGGGAGGGCATCCCTTGATCTTGGGACGACCATGGATTTCTATGGTCAATGCTTATATCAGATGTCGTTATAGTGATATGTATATTTCCCATGGAGATTCCAGAAAGAAGGTCACCTTATATCCACCCACTAGATCCATTCAGGAGCTTTGAGACACTTTATGGTTAGACTACAGTAGTGATGAGGAGACTCAACCTATTTCCTTGATACATCAGAATGCTGAGTCCTCATAGGAGGGTGAGATTCAAGACTTCCTAAACAATCTAGACACCATGCCTAATTTCGAGTCATTGAGTCAGATTTTTAGTCTAGATTTTCAGGAAAGATATGACTCTCTACCTCCATCACCACCATCTCTAGCGACACCTTTGTGTACTCTTGAGCTTGATACTACTCTTTTTGAGATTAGTCCAGGTAAATCCTTGTATATCAGTTCAGACTTGGATCCTTCTCAGCAAGAGCAGCTTGTGAATTTGTTGCGAAACCATCTTGATGCCTTTGCATGGGGTTATGAAGATATGAAAGGCATCCCTCCTGAAACTTGTACACACCATATCTATATTTAGGATGGAGCCCGACCTGTCCGACAACCCCAAAGGCGAATGAACCCAACTCTAAGAGACGTTGTAAAGGAAGAATTACAAAAACTCTTAGATGCTGATTTTATCTATCCCATTTCTGACAGCCAGTGGGTCTCTCCATTAGTATTAGTCCCAAAGAAAGATGGGAGATGGTGCATTTGTATTGACTACAAAGAATTGAATAAAGCCACTCTCAAAGATTACTTCCCCCTTCCTTTCATCGATCAAGTACTCGATACCCTTGCTGGTAAGAAGTACTTTTCTTTTCTAGACGGATTTAGCAGATATAACCAGATATAGATAACACCCAAGGATCAAGACAAAACCACTTTTACATGTCCATGGGGTACATTTTCTTACCAAGTACTTCCCTTTGGGCTATGTAATGCCCTAGCTACCTTTCAAAGGGCAGTTTGGCTATTTTTGCTGACCTTGAGTGCATAGAAATCTATATGGACGATTTCTCTATGTTTGGTGATTCATTTCAGGAAGCCCTCAAGAATCTAGAAAAAGTGCTTCTTCGCTACCAAGAATCTCATCTCGCCTTGAGTGATAAGAAATGTAGATTAATGTGCAAGGCGAGAGTGGTTCTTGGCCATCTTATTTTCGACAAAGGTATCCAGGTTGACCCTGCAAAAATAGAAGTCATTTTGAGTCTTCCTATACCCAAAACTCAAAGGGAAGTGAGAGGTTTTCTAGGACATGCGGGCTACTATAGGATATTCATTGAGAATTTCTCAAGGATATCTACCCCCCTTTTCCAACTTTTGGCTAAAGATAGTGAGTTTTCTTGGTCCACAGCTTGCCAACAATCCTTTGAGACATTGAAGGAAAAATTAGTCCAGGCACCAGTTTTGAGAGGACCAAACTGGTCCCTGCCATTCCATATTTCCTCTAATGCCTTAGATACTACTATTGGCGCAAATTTAGGACAAGAAGAAGACAAACAATCTTATGCTATTTATTTCATTAGTAAAAACTTGTCACCCGCTGAACTCAATTATACGGTTACTGAGAAAGAGTTTTTAGCTGTAATTTTTTCTATTAATAAATTTAGACATTATATTACAGGATATGAAGTCTTTGTACATACTGACCATTCCGCAATAAGATATTTGATGAATAAACCATTAACTAGTGGTAGAGTGACTAGGTGGTTGCTATTGTTACAGGAATTTAATATTACTATTGTTGATAGACAAAAAAATCAAATGTAGTAGCAAGTTATCTTTCAAGATTAAATAATCCTGGTGAAACAATTCCTATTGATGATGATTTTCCTGACGAACATCTTTTTGTTGTGTCAACAAAATCCCCATGGTTTGCTGACATAGCTAACTATTTAGTCATCGGAAAATTACCACCTCACTTATCCGCTCGTGAAAAGCAGAATATCATTCAGAAAAGTGCTGCATATTCCTGGATCCAAGGAGACCTCTTTTACACTGGAGTAGATCTCATTATCTGTAGATGTGTAAGAGAGGAAGAAGTGTTTGATATTTTAAAATCTGCCCATGATGAACCTTGTGGGGGTCACTTCACTGATAAGCGGACTACATACAAAGTGTTACGAGCTGGCTATTTTTGGCCTTCTTTGTTCAAAGATGCCAAACAATATGTCAAGCAGTGTGACAGTTGTCAGCGAGTTGGACAACCTAATCAAACCAATGAAATGCCTTTATGTCCTTAGGTTATGATTGAGCCTTTTGAAAAATGGGCCATTGATTTTGTAGGACAAATAAATCCAGCATCATCCAATAAAAATCATATTTTGGTTTGTACAGATTTTGTTACAAAATGGCTAGAAGCTAAAGCTATTTCTTTTGCTATTGAAAGAGTTTTTGTTGATTTTATTTTTACTAAAATATTTACTAGATTTGGTGTGCCTAGAGAAATTGTTTCTGACAATGGACTGTAGTTTATTTCTAATCTGGTATAGGATGTGATGGAGCAGTAAAAAATATGGCATAGGAAATCTACACTGTATCACCCGTAAGCAAATGGTTAGGTGGAATCCATGAATAAGGTGATTGAGTCCATCCTCATAAAGACGATAAACATGCACAGAAAGGATTGGGCTAAAAAATTACCGGAAGCATTATGGGCCTATCAAACCACTTGGAGAAACAACATAGGACATACACCATATGAGCTAGTGTACGGAAAACAAGTCCTCTTTTCGATAGAATTCTAGATCAAGACTTTCAGGACTGCAGTCCAATTGGGACTAGATCTCTTTGAAGCACAACAACAACATCTTCTACAATTAAATGAGTTAAATGAATTCTGAAGGGATGCTGTTGAGCAGAACATCTTGGTTCAACAGCAGCACAAGAAGTGGCATGACAAGTCCATTAAGAAGAAACAGTTCCAACCAGATGATTGGGTACTCCTTTATGATTTGAGATTCAAATATATTAAAGGAAAATTCCATACACACTGGATGGGACCCTGTGAGGTGGTCAAAGTGTTTGAAAATGGAGTGGTAGAAATCAAAACTATTGATGGACATAATTTTGTGTTCATTGTAAATGGGCATAGATTGAAGGTATATTTTCAGCCCCTTACTAAAGGAGATTTTATGCAGCAAGTCCAACAACCATTTGAAAAGGAGTTGGTAGGTGGTAACACCAACCTATTGAAGATTTGATTCTTTCTTATCCTTATTGAAAAAATAATAAAAGACAAAAAAAAAAGTATAAAAAGAAAAAAAAATTCCAGTAATTATGAAAATCAGTTTACTGACATGATTGCATAAGGATCAACCTGAAAACCAGCATGCTGGCAGGAAGATCAAAATTTTAATAAAAAGGGAATGTTACTTGATTTTTAGATATGTTCGCTGCCACCAAGAAGAAGCAGGTTCACGAAACTGAGCACTTACCCAAGTTTGGGGTAACTAGCATGGACATTTTTATTTCAAGTAAACGCTTACTTCCTATTGCAGTTATTTTTTCCTGCACCAATGTAGGTAGATTTCAAGGTAAAAACATTGTCTTTCTTCTATCTCCCATTTCGAAAATTCCCACTAGTTTCTTTTCTAAAATCCCCAATGAATTACCTTCCTCTTTCTTCTAAGAAACTACCCTTTCCCGATTTCGTAAAATCCCTCTTTTCCCTTGAATCTTTTCCACATCCCGTTTCATTTATCCCTCCTGGTGATATTGTTTTTGGAATCCTTGCTTAATATTTCTTCCCGTTCTAAAATTTTTTACCCCCTTCCCACTTCTTTATTCCATCATAAATTGATTGCAGAATTTGATACAGTCAATCCAGAAGGCATGCTCGTGAAACATCAAAGGATGGCGAATAAATTTTTCTTCTATATTGATGCAATTTTTTTTAAGTCCAGCCACATAAGTATGTTCTATCAGATTCTCTATTTTGGTAAAAGTCTCCGGTGCAAGATGCGCAGTGCAAGCACAACGTAGTGCAAGCAGGTTTAGTGCAGGAACACAGCTGACTGTGAAAGCAAGTAAAATTCACACAATCCTGGAGTGTTTTATCAAGGATATTTATGGATCTGTACTTTCCTGTACATGTGTATTGATATATCATAACATTGCATGTTTTAATTGATACTTTGTTTCATTATTTACTAACCTAGGAAAAATCTTTAAAGTGAAAGATGTATAGGGTTTTGAAATCTAATCTTTTTAATAAGTGCTGAAGTATGTCTTGATTAAATTATGATGTTGACTGTGGGATAGTACTGTTGTCCGATAGCTTGTATTCACCCTCCTTGAAATAATTCTGCATTACTTGTCCATTATTACCTTACTCATAATCCGATCATTGTAACCGTTGCGCCACCATCGCCTACACCTCCATTTCACCCAATCATTATGATTCACTCGTAGTGGGTTGACACGAATCTACACCTGATATGAAGGGTTGTTCCATCATAACTGGGTGAGTGGGTCTAAAAAGACGGAGGGCGACGAACCTCCGACATAAAGCTCTCGGCAAACGTTGGAGTCACTCGCAGAAATTCTTTCAAGGGTGTGATCAGAAAGGGTGAAGTGCAGTTTGAAATGGCACCTGTAAGGAGTGAGCCATTGTCTTTGTAGGAGATTGAGAAAACCGCAGAGTATAGGAACAATCTTGCACTATTGCAAGAATCTGGGTTCTTGCCATTCCTACAGAAGTTTGATGGGTTCGACATGGCTATGGTACTGGAGTTCGCAAGGACATTCAAAGGAGGCCGAGTCAGGGTTAGATCGTTGAAGTTCAAAGTTACAAAGGAGTCTATTGCACAAGCCACAGGCTTGCCACTTACAGGAGAGCACTGGTTTAAAAAGGAGTGGCTCGCGAAGAAACGATGGCACCGGTTCGTGGTTGACAAGAAGATTAAGGTCGACTGGAGGAAGGGACTTCCACAAAGTGCCATGGTTGAGAAGTGGCGAGACCTGTTGTTTATACTGCAAAAATTCGTAACTGGGGAGGGACACTATACATTGGCATTTGTATATCACCTTCAGTTGTTGCTACACTTCGAGTCGGGAAAATTGATTAATTTCCCTTACTACTTGCTCAGGAGTCTTGAGAAGATGGCGAAAGGCGTGCAGAGTGGAAATGCAAGCCAAGTTACAACCAAGCTCTACCATCATGGGCTTATCACGATTCTGGTCAAGAAGAAGCTGGAAGAAAAGGGAGTAACTTGGGGAGCATTTTTGAAAGAATTTCGAGTGAGGGGTGCAGAGAAGCCTGCTAGCATGAGTACAAGTAAGAAGAGGAAAGTAGAGACATTGTCTCCTGCCAAGCAGCGAGATGAAAGTACACTAGTGCAAGCAGAGAAGAAGACTGTTGAAAATACTCCACCTGCGGCTAAGAAGAGAAAGACCAAAACCTTGGTGAGGAGGAAGACCATCTCCCAAGGGACGAACCAGTCAAGCTCTCCGATCATAATCGACAAATCACCCCAAGTTTCCCCTATAGTTCATAATCTCTCGGTGCTTGTAGATGCAGTAGCACACATCATGGAAGATGAAGAGAATGCGGACGACGAAGCATTGTTTTCAAATTTTGTCAACAGATTAAGGAAAGGGAAGAAGACACTGAGTACTAGTGAAGTCCAAGCAGAGGGTCATGAGGATGAAGAGGAACAACATGTAGAGACCCTTGATAATTTCAGTGAACCAGACATGGAAACCCTCAATGATTTCAAGGAATGGGGTACTAAAGCCCCTACTGTTTTAGAAGGATATGGTACTAAAGCCCTTGTAGTTTTAGAAGGACAGGGTACTGAAGCCCATGTTGTTGTAGAAGAACGGGGAACTGAAACCTCTACTGATTTGGAAAGATAGGGTGTTGAATCCCCTTAAAAATTGGAAGAACGGGGTGTTCAAAGCCCTGAGGAATTGAGTGCACAAGGTACTGAAACCCTTGGCACAAAGACTGTGGTGGGCATTAAAACCCCAAGTGTAGAAACCCTCGGCAACGTCATAATGTATACATTTGACAGCCTTGACCTTGACGATGATGGGACTTGTTTCGAGTTCGTCGTAGAGAAGACATTCACACTTGAAGATCTTAGCACGACACCCTCCACTCTCTACCTCAACAGTCGAATAGTAGATTTGGAGCAGCAAGTTCATGACCTGGAGGCTTTGAACCAGGTCATGAAGGAGCAGAGTTGGCAGAAGCAGAGCGAGGTGGAGTTACTTGCAGAGGTAAAAAGGCAGAAGCAGCAAGTAAAGGTATGGAAGTATCGGGCCTCCAAATGCTACAAACACCTCAAGAAGGTGACTAAGTAGCTACAAAGAGCCCGAGACAAAAAGCCGAAGATAGTGAAAGCAGGAATAAACATTGAAGTTCAGGATTGAGGAGTTGGCCATTCATTTTTGAGGATTTTTGCAGAAGGTAAAACATTGTGTGAGGACACACAACAACTTAGGGATGGGAGGATGTTGGTGTCCCAAATTTCCCTATTTTCTACCCCATTTTAACCTCTGTTTTATCTCAACATAAACCTCTCTTTCCTGCACTAGTCCAAGATAACTACCTATTCCTGCACATGCTTTGTATTTTACATTAAGATTTATTAAAGTGCTTTATTAATCATTTTTATATGGATTTCATGCCTATTAAGTACCTCTTGTAACTTATGTTAATTTCCTAGAAGTAATTGATAAACTTAGTATTAATTATGAGTAAGTATGACTAGTGTAGGTAGATTCCTGCACCGCCACGAGGACTGTCTAAGATTTCCGTGAGCCAAATATTTCCATGAGGATGGGTTTGATCCTTGACTCCGAGTTTAGTTGTTGATGAATTGAAGAAGGATACCGGTGGCATGCAATCAGGGAATGTTTTCCAAAGTTAGTCTATGGCCAAGCGAGATACATGTTCCATTATAACTGCTGGCCAATTTTGTAATTTTGGTTGTTAGTCTGTTCAGCCAAAAGGTCTGAATAAGAAAATGTCTGTAATTAATGGAAAACGGCTAAGGTTGAAAGGATGTATAAGATATAGATCATAGGTAGGATTAGCTAGCAAACCATCAACTGTAATTTCATTTTCATGTAATCTGGGTATCGCCTCAGCTCTGGGGCTGGACTTGCACTGTTATGTACATTTGTTGAATCGAGTAATACAAGAAATCCACCATGATTTTCATACACAACGTTTAATTTATCTTTGATGCATATTTGAGTGCTGAGCCTTTTTGTTTCTTAGATGGGAAACAAGCTGGTTGGCTAGGGCCCAGCCAACCTAGCTCGTTTACCCCTTGTACTTTCGTTATTTAGAAAGACAGTGTGAATATTTCCTTTTGCAGTTGCGTGGTGTGATAGTTCTGATATTTATTTCTGATATTCTAATTTAAATATCTTTTGTAGTTAAAGTGTGAAACAGATCCTTGGGTTTGTGTGTTCGCTGAGTTTATTTCGTTTATGAAATTCCTTTCTCGCATTTTCTTTACTCTCAATCCTTGTCTCAATTCTCTTTCACTCAGATTGTGCAGGTTGCTCTTTCCTGCACCAGTGCATGTGGTTGCCTCCACTTTGGTTCAGTTCATCATTTTGCAGCAAACATTGAAGTACTTTCCTGCATATTATTTCCAGTTATTTTGCAAGTGAATGAACGGTTAACTTCGGTAATTGTCTTCAACATTAAAATTATATCTCCAGAAGATCCGAGGAAAGTTGCATGAATTTATCATAAACATGTTATACTTGCATTTTATGTCTTATGAACAAAGAACAGAAACACTTCGAGTGGATCACCAAAGTTAGTTGACACATGCAGATCACTTAGACTATTGTCTTGATTCCTTTGAGTTGTTTTCATTTCATGAAGTTTACTTCCTTTGCAAGATTTAATTAATTAAAGCATTTCTTTTCCACAGATAATTTACTTTAGGATTTCATTTGCAGTTGCAATTCTTTTTCAGCACATCTTTCAGTCCTTTCGAAAGTAATTTGGAAACTGGGTGAAGGAAACTCTGCCTCGGTGCAAGAGCTGGTCTCTTGTCACAGAAACAGAGTGCTCTAAGCCCTGAAGCTTAGAGCACCTTCACTAAGACATAAATCTTCAGTAAGGGAGGTCAAATATACTTTTACATAGAGACACTGTACCTACACTAGTGCAAGAAGATTGCAATAGTGCAAGAACAGGTTGTTTGTGTAGAAGGAAGATCAAGAGGAAAACAAATCTCTGCAAGGGCCCACTTGCCAGACTAGCTTAGAGCACCTTAAATAAGACATAAATCTTCAGTAAGGGAGGTCAAATATACTTTTACATAGAGACACTGTACCTGCACTAGTGCAAGAAGATTGCAACAGTGCAAGAATAGGTTGTTTGTGTAGAAGGAAGATCAAGAGGAAAACAAATCTCTGCAAGGGCCCACTTGTCAGACTGTTAACCATCCATCTAAAGATGAACATAGCATTTCATTCCAGCATTTAAGATTGTTTCAGTTGTGTGAAAACTCCTTTACTTGATTTAATTGCAAATTGTTATTTTACATTCTTGCGCTAGAGTTTCTTTGGTGTCAATTGCCTTTACGATTGTTTTCTGTCTGATTAGGCAAGAATTTCCTTTAAGAAGTAGGATTAGGAATAGGAAAAGTTCATACCACTTTTGGCATTGCTCGTGCTTCGTCTCTAAGTTTACGAAACCACCGGGTTGACAATTAATTGTTGAGGAGTTTTCTTAAGCGCAATTCGTGCACCTAACAGGCACGCTGCTACCCAATGGACCTATCTATCGATGTTATTTTCTATATAATGATGAAATCAAGAGGTATATTTAGGAGTTGTTGCAAAAAGGGCACATCAGGCCAAGTTCATCACCCTGTGGGAGCCCGATCATGTTGGTACAGAAGAAGGACGGGACCTGGAGACTCTATATTGACTATTGGGCGCTGAACAAGATCATTGTCCAGAATAGGTATCCAATCCCATGGATTGATGACCTTCTGGACCAGCTCAAGGGGGCCAAATATTTTAGCAAGATTGACTTGAAGTTCAGTTATCACCAGGTACCAAACAAACCCTTTGATGTGTGGAAGACTACCTTCAAATATAAGGAGGGCCTTTTTGATTGGTTGGTCATGCCTTTCGGTTGACGAATGCCCCCAGAAAATTCATGAGGCTGATGGATGACATCTTGCGACCCTTGACCAACTCATTCATGGTGGTATATTTGGTTTACATCCTAATATTTAGCCAGAGTTGGGAAGAGCACCTCCACCATATTTGACAAGTCCTCCAAACCCAACAACAACACAAGTTGTGTGCCAATTTGGAGAAATGCACTTTTGGTATGAACTAGGTTCAATATCAGGGGTACATCATTGATGAGTAGGTTGTGCATGTGGACCCATCCAAGATACAAGTGATTCAAGATTGGCCAGCCCTATGATACAGGTATGTTCCCTCTGCAGATAGAGACAACCTCTCTAGCCCTAGAGTGGGTCTAGTCACAGCAAGACAAAGACAATAGCTAATTCCTTAAATAGTTATCGTTGAAGAGGCCTACCTTATACCGGTGTTTGATGAAATCTTCGTCATGTCGCTTCAGCTATCAATTTCTTCTCCTTAATGAATGATTCACCTAAAATAACATATGAAAATGACAAAACACATAATAAAGCACAACAACGAACTTTGTACTTATAGAGTTAAGGATCCATAAACTATCAACATACATTTCATACATGATATAGGAAATAACTATTGATTGTATTAATATAAACAACAGTAAAGCTTACAACCATGCCTTGACATTGCAAGCTTCCTTGAAGGGTCCGATCAGTATGTCTCCATAAGCATTCACTCTCAAAGGTCTCCCAGAAAGACTGATGACTCTCTCTCACCCAAAAGCACAAGTATGAAACTAAGGCAATCACAACAAGGCTTCCTTCTTACAAAACCATTTCACACTATCAATCCACAACATGAAAGGCTATTCTCATACCTCACAAGCTATTGCTAGGCTATCAACAATCCAAACTGTAAGCTATCAATCCAACAAACCAAGAACTAGCTGATCATAGTCATGGAGGATGCTTTTATAAGAGGAGAAGCCTCCATAAATGAGGGGAGAGGAAGCTTATATTTATGGGAGGTTACTAAAAAGGTGAAACCACCATCTCAAATGAGGAGAGGTGAACTTCTTTGACCCAACAACCAGCTCTAGAACCACCCAGAAGTATTCTGTTTGAACTAATTCACCATTTCTAGGTCGTCACGGGTCAAACACTGAGACTCAGAGATGACATCGCAAGGAGTTAGTTCATTCTGGGTATCATCGCAGGCAAGATACTGATGACCTACGATGATTTTGAAACATGGGTAAAAAGGGGTCAACTTTAGGATTAATGAGATTAGGCAATCTTCTTGAGTAATATGGAAGATTTGGAAACATATTTTGGCATATGACAAAGAGCAGATGTCATTCAGGGACCGACTCTATCTAGGACTAGGGGATGCGGGGTCGATGACAAAATACTGTGTAACAAATGCCCCCTAAAGCATGAAGGCTGAGAGAATGGGAGGGGTGAAATGCTTTACGAAACCATAACTAAACTGGAACACCATCGCGGAGAACCTACAGATGCAAGTACAACTAATATATCTAATAGTGAAAGAAGTAAACGTAGTCGATGTATGGGCGCAGCCATCCAAAATATAGATAGAACTGGTCTGCGGTATGGATGCAACCATCCAGTCGAAAAGACCATATGAAAACACAGGAACTACTTATGTCTACGCTTTTGCCCACCCTATACTGCTAGTGTTTTTTCAGACATAGTTGTTGGACGATAAATCCCTCACCATATGAATAGTGAGTGACCCCTATAAAGGAGTAGGGGCCCTTCCTGGTCATGATCTAGGTAGGAGCAATGGTCCCAGTTATTCGATGATGGATCACCCCAGTTAAAGCAGGGAAGGAAACATAGTTTGTAGGACCAATTGAATGGACTTCAATTGATGGTAGTAAGGGGAGACGTTCACTTGACTTCGAAGCGAAGAAACCACTTATATGATGGGAAGCAACCACCTAGGATACACTTCAAAGATACAAATTCCAGAATAAATACTATAAATTAACAATCGTTCGTTTTTCCAATCAAAGGTCGCAACCATCTAGAAAGACTCAGGTATGGTTGCAGCCATCTAATCAAAAGAGTCATGTATAAATAATCCACACAACCTGGACTTGTGTAATCTGAGCCCAGGGTCTTGAATCCCAACCTGTCCATCGTACAATTTCTAATATGTGAATAAATGTGTCGAAGTCGAGCATACTAGAAAATCTCTTGATTACCGGCCAATGATGTGAACCATTAACAAGCGCGAGAGAAACCACCAATAATGTCAATGGTTCTCAAGGTACTGTTAGTACAATCCACAAAGTGTGAAGAATGATCTGGAGTCGAACACTTGTGAAATCACCCGATCGAAGACCAATAATGCAAGCCTATCCTTGAATGCGAAGAAATTGCCATTGAGGCATGCAAGCTCCAAGGTACCCGAAAGAAGTCTCTAGATCAACTTCCTGTATAATGAGTTGATGTTGACATGAAGGATGTAACGGTGCAAACTACAGAAGGATTAAGCTCTTGAACATATCGATGACACGACTCTGGAATGCGGCAGCATTTTGGTACCAAGGGATCAAAGGTCATGCGGAGATAGCAGGGATCAAATGGAATGAGGCAAAATGAAGAACCCAAATCCCGGAAGGCCAATGATGAAGTGAGGATATCCCAAACCTGGCGAGAAGCAAAAAAGTGTCGATGTTCAAGAGCGACAAGCTGCCGTAGGTAATCAACAAAATATTTCCAAATTTTCCCCCACCATTGCTGGTGAGTACCCCAATTATTTTTGAAACACAAGCTTGAAGGGGATAGCATATGCTTGCAATATAAGTTTGTCCTTCGAACAAATCCAACCCAGTGAAATTTTAACGAGCCCTAGGGAGGAGAAGCTCGGGTCTCATCATGGTGACGAGTCCAATGTCGTCAGGGTTTAACGAGTCCAACATAGGTAAAACTCGGAGTCTTTTTCATATTTAGAGAGTTTGAAAAAGACACGGAAAAGAAAACTCTAGATGGGCCCTTTTCATATGTTTGTGTCTCTCAAGCCCGAAAAGGTAGAAAATGATACTTGAGAGAACCGCTTGACCATTTCAGTCAAGGAGTACTTTTCGTAAATAGTGCCTCTAGTCCATAAAGTAAAAACCTTACTGGATACACAATGTTTCGAAACCATTAACATGCTCGAAATAACAAGGGCTTGACAATCTTTTCACGTTTCAAGAGTCAGAAAAGAGCTTAAAGTTGACTCATAAAGGACTTTTCGGTATTTATTGAGTATATAATTCATGGATCGATCATCACCAGTGTTCGAAACACCTGTCGCTACACAAGAAAATTCAAGCATAATATTTGTCTCACAAAAGTACGCGAATATAGATCAAAACCCTAATTCAAAACCATAATGAAAACCCTAAGTTTTGAAAAAAAGGTTATAAAAGGAACACTATGGTAAAAAAATATATTCACTTGTGTTTTTACTATGGTAAAAAAAACTTCTACCATTGCATACCTCGTGAAATTTGGCGACCGATTCCAGGAGGCTCGGGGATCCATTTCTCTTCATGCTGCTTCCAGGTAAATGCCATAGCCTTACTTATGTTTTTCTGCCAAAATAGGATTCAATTTCATGTTTTGAACCGTAGTTTAGAGGGATTTTTTGGATTAAAAATCCGCCTCGGTCGTCACAAGTTTCCCTCTTGGGATTGCGACGACCGAGAAATTTACACTATGCAAAAACGGGATCGTCGCAAGAGATTGATGTACACCTACGATGACCTAAAAGTTTTTACACTGTGAAAATCAGCTTGTCATAGATGATTTAAAAACAGTTGCGACGAGCGCCGGAACCAAAATATTTTCATTTATAATTAGTTTCAAAGGATGAAAATGGATGGATGGCATTTGACAAAGGTATGTTTGTGCATGTAGGGACAAGAAATGGCTTTCGCATGGCAAGAACGTACTCATGACAATGATGATGTGACGAGAGCGGCTGATCCTCATTGTCTGAACATCCTACGAAACTGTGGGTTGTTAAAATTCTTCCTAACACCACTTCTGAGATCACAATTGGATCGTGGGCAAGAAATTGATTTCGATGCCACGGATATCTACTTTTTTACTGGGTTGTCCCGGAGAGGGGAGATACCTCGAATGGTGGGAACTCGAATTACTAGAGACTCTTTGGACACACTTATTGCAAGAGTGTGCCCCCCAGGAGCACGGAAATCATCAACAAGTGGAAAGCTATAGATTGCCACTGTTAGTGATTTGTCACTACGAGTATTTTTGTTCACCATTACCAGAGCAGCTGGCTCCCAAGCCCAGCATGAGGCGACCAAGACTCAACTACAGTTAGCCCAAGACTATTTGAATCCTACCATGTTTGACTGGGTGGAGGCCGTGTCTCTTAATATGAAGAGACAACTGACCAAGTGCCATCGGGGCGAGACGAAATAGTTCGGCTACGGTTCAATCTTAGTACCACTCATGCTGGAACGAGTACCAATCCTCCAGAGATAGGATGTAATGGTGGGATGGCCAGGACCACGAGAGACATAGATTACTTGTTGGGCTCTCGTGATGCCACGAGGAGGCGGTGGCCAACCTGTATCATGGGGTCCAGAATTTGTTGAATGGATGAACCGTCAACAAGTTATAGTTGAGGATTGGCCGTATGTTGGGATGGACTTCAGGGGTGATCCAGACATGTTGCTTCCTCCTGGCGAACAGTGGGACGAGAGAGGTAAGATACTCAGTTTGACCGACAAAGATTTTGTAATTTTTTTGGTTTTTAAATATATATGTCCTAATTATTATGTTCAATCTTTGCAGATGTTGGACCTGAGAGACCTGTAGGTCTATCTCCTATCGCTTGGAGGGTTGACAGGGAGATTGACGTACTGCCTTCGGGTGGAGAGGCCAAGGACGAGATAGCCCGTAACCTAGAGGGCTTAACTGAGGGAATCCTAGACTATGCAGGATTCGAGGAGATTCCTAGGCAGTACCAGCGACATACCGCAGGGGTGTCGAACAGGATACACTGACTGCTTAGACGCATGGTCCGGGAAGTAGTCTGCTACAAAGAACATAATGCATAGTAGACTTCTAGGTTTCTTTTTTCTACAGATTTTGAGAGACATGTGTCTCGCAATGTAACTGAACACACATATATTTTTTGGACATATATAGCCACAGTTATGATATATGCCTATCTATGCTTTATTGTATCTACTTATTGTGTCTGTATGCTTGCTTATGATTTTTATAAATTGCGCAAATGTCTATCTAATACATGGTTCGCTAATGCATCAGTTAATGTATTTAGTCTTCTAGGAATGTGTTGATATGTGATATAATCAAAATTCCTTTCCAGTAAGCGAACATGTAAATACAACCTTAAAATTTGAGGATTTCTGACGGAATAACGCCCATTAAGTTAAAGAACAACAAGTTGGGAGTCTAGATTCACAATCAATGCGTGAATATTCAGGGAAATAGCCTCTACCAGTAATTTGATGACGGTGCTATATTCAACGACATTGTTTGTGATACACCCTAGACAAACACCTTGAAGATCCACTAACTCATCGTGAGGATCGCAGATCACCCATGCCATGGAGGAAAGATTCCAAGTACTGCGACAGGCACCATCAGCGAAACTGATATAAGGTGCGACAGACATCTACATAAGAAGTAAAAAGGACACAATAAGCGGCAAATGCTTACACACCAAGCCAAACATGTACAAAATGAAAAACACACTTATGTACACAACAATGCACGAAAGACTCATGCATAGTATTTCTTAAGATAAAGCCCATTCCAAGGCTTATCTAAAGGGTTACCTTCATAATCAATTAGCTCATAAGCCCCTTTTTGCAACACACGTTTGACAATATAGGGCCCATGCCACATGGGTTCGAATTTGCCTGCCCTTAGCTGGTCATTAGCTTGATCATACATCAAGACTAAATCACCCTCCATGAAGGAATGTGGGTTGACTGTCTGAACGAAGTGTGTTTTCACCCTCTTCTTTTATGCTTCGATGACTAAGGAAGAAAGTCGACGAGTCTCGTCAAGTTGTTCGAGATAAAGAAGGCATTCTTCCATCGGAGTAGTGTCCGGGAGCAATTTGACAGCTAATTTGAGAGAAGGGATTTCACATTCAATCGGAAGGGTAGCTTCCAGACCATAAACCAGTTGAAATGGTGTGAATCCGGTTGCATCCTTCACCGAGGTACGGTAGGCCCATAAGGCAGAAAACAACATCAAATGCCAGTTGGACTTGTGCATTCCAATGGTACGCTGAAGCATGGTAACCAATACTTTATTTACGGTTTCGACTTGGTCATTGGCCTGAGGGTAATAAGGCGTCAAACTATTGTGACGCAAGACTAACTAGGTTGTTAACTCAGTCATCATATAACCACGGAAATGGGAACCATGATCAGTGACAATAGCCTGAGGGACTCCGAACAGGGGAATCACATGATTGAATAGGAATTGCGTAGCTATCTTACCATCATTAGACAATATAGGCATCGCTTCGGCCCATTTCGTAAAATAATCAACGACAATGATGATATACCCATGCCCCCCAGCCAAGTGAGGGTTACAGGTCATAAAATCAATGCCCCATTTAGCAAAAGGGCCTATGGTAATGACAAGATGCAAAAGGGAAGGTGGCGCATGCATCTTCTGCTGGTAAATTTGACACGCGTGACAGGAACGGACAGCGAGAATGCAATCCTTAAAAATGGAGGGCCAAAAGTAACCAGCACGAAGGATTTTTTGGGCAGTAGCATAACTAGACATATGACCGCCACATGCGCCAGAGTGGCAGTCATTCAAGACTCTTTCAGCTTCCTCGAAAGTTAGACAACGATGGAGAACTGAATCAATGCCGAGATGGTATAAAGTGTCTCCAACAATACGATAAGGCTAAGAATGGTGACGAATGCATTGCCGAGCATCCTTAGACAAATCAGGACAGAAGGAAGACGTCTGGAGGTAGACAATAATGTCACCGTACCAGGGATCGAGGGTACTAATCAAGAAAAGTGTGTCATCCGGAATGCGGTCCTCTATCCAAGAGGGAGCGGAAGCAGACAGTAACGAGAAAATCAACTTAGCGAAGACCAGTGACTTTTTAGACTTGGTAGTAGTAAACTCCAAATCGAACTCTTGAAGGATAACAATCCATTTCGAGTACTTTCCCCCCAACAATTGACATGACAAAATGTATGTCATCGGGTTGCAATCTGAAATCACGGTCGTCGTACGCAACAAAATATAATGACGAAAGCGTTGGATAGCTTGGACAGCTACCAAGGCGAGCTTCTCGACATAATCATAACGAGTCTCGGTGTCAAGAAGGTTGCGGCTAAGATAATAGATAATGTGCTCAGAACCATCGTCGTCGTCTTGAACCAAAACCATACCAATAGTACTATCAGCGGCAGCTAGATAAAGCGAATAGTCACGATGATAGTTGGGAGTGTTAGAAAATTATATATTACAGAGCAATGGAACACATAAAATATTGCAGAAATATAAACATAGAAAATTCATAAAACAAGAGAGACACAGATATACGTGGTTCACCCAATTTGGGCTACGTCCACGGAGAAACAACCAGTCCTTCTTTTATTATATTATCCAACAAACTAAAGAGATACAACCTAAAGCAAATCCGCTATAACTCCCTCTTTGCTCTCAATCTCCTCTCTTTTCCTCACTCAGAATACAGATCTGCATAGACGCAATACAATTCCCTCATATATAGCTAGGGGTTTCCTTCTAGGGAAAAAACCCTAAATTAAACATAACTTCTACCGTTAGATCATCCGCCTAATGAATGGCCCAAATTGACTAGAAATTACTATACTTTTACAAGGTAATTTTACATCTATTTTTAGCTTCGGGGGTGTTTCCCCCGAACCCCGCGGGGGGGACAAGTCCCCCCCGCACCTCCCCCCGAACACCCCCACCCCCACGTGGAGGGGTGTACAGTCTTCCTGGGGTATACATCCAGCTGAAACCTTTGAACATAGAAGATAATCAGGCTCCACACCCAACAAGGCGGACGCAACAAAGGAGCAGAAACAAGAAGTGTCTTGAGTTGCTCGAATGACCTTTGGGCTATGTCATCCCAAATAAATGGAGTATCACACTTAAGGAGATGCGTGTAACCTTTAGTAATCTCAGCATAGTTAGGGATAAAATGACGTAGGAAATTGGCCTTTCCCTGCAAACTCTGCAACTGATGCAAAGAAGCAGGAGGTGGGAGATTCAGTATAGCTTCGACCTTGAGGGGATCGAGACGAATGCCCTCTTTAGAAACGAAAAACCCAAGGAGTCTACCGGATTTGACAAATAAGACACACTTATGTGGATTGAATTGAATACGGTAATGTCTACATTGAAGAAAAATCTGGCGGAGGTGGTTCAAATGGTCAGAGAGTTTAGCTGAATGAGCTAGAAGATCATCCAGATATGGCTGAACAATGTGACAGATGTCATGAAAAGCATAGGACATTGCTCGCTAGAAAGTGGCACCGGCATTTTTCAGGCCGAAAGGGAGCTTTTTGTAAGCAAAAGTACCCCACGGGCAGATGAAGGCGGTTTTGTGTTGATCGGAAAGTGAAATATTGATTTGGTTGTAACCAGAAAATCCATCCATAAAGGAGAATATCTCACTCCCAGCACAATCATCGATAAGATGGTCAATAAAGGGAGTAGGATAGTTATCTTTCAGACATGCGCGATTGATGTCATGATAATCAACACAAACTCTAATAGTGGCTTGCTTTTTGGTCACAAGGACAATATTAGAGACCCAGTCTATCAGTGGGATAGGGTAAATAAACCCTGCTTTGAGAAGTTTTTCAACTTCTCCTTTAATGGTCATGGCTTTTCTTGGATGCACGGGGCGTAAACATTGTCGAACTGGCTTAGCACCAGGGTACGTAGGTATCTCGTGTATCACAATACTTGGATCAATACCGAGCATCTCTTCATATGACCAAGCGAACATGTCGCGAAACTCTCTGAAAAGGTCGGTGTAAAGCTGGATCTCCTCAGGAGAACAAGTAACTCCAATGTGAATATTTTCAACAATCCCTAGTTTAACAGAGATGTCAATGGGCATGGTTTGCATAATATTCCTCATATTTCCCTCAGAAAAATCCTCATGAATCAGGATAGGCATCTGAAGCGGCTGAGAAGGAATACAAGAAGCAAACTTACCTAGACAAGCAGTCATGGCCCCATGGCTTGGGAGAAACGAGGAACGATGGTGATGATCGAACCAAGGAGGATGCTCAAAAGACATAGTCTCAAGAATTGCTTCATCAGAAGGAAATTTCGCTCGTAATGGATCTGGAGAAATAGTGTCGCCAAGCCAAGGGGATTGCACATACGTGTCGAGAGATCTACTCGAAAGAGTAGAATTAGAGGATGAAACCGAAGCCGAAACGATTTCAACATAATTGAGCTCTGCAGGGCTCAATGACATAACCTCACCCCAGGCATCCACTTGATCAATGGGGGGAATCACCCAGGGATCAGGATTGATAGAAATCATATTAAGAGAGGTGAAATTGGGAGGTGGGAGTGAAAAAACACCCATAAGGGCGGGAAAGAGGCCAGCACCCACACTCTCATAGGATATACTGGTATGCTCCACAAACAAAACATTGCCATCCGAGGAAGAAGAGGAAAAGAAGGACAGCTGGTCAACCATGACAATTTTCCCTTGATGAGGAAAACAAATTACACGGAATAAAGATGAAGCCACCACACGCATGGCGTATGTTCAACTTCGGCCTAATAAAAGATTGTAGGTCAAATTAGCGTCAACGACTTCGAATTCGACCTCAATTGTCTTCCCTTCCAGGGTGATAGGCAAGTGCAGGAGAATACCAAATGGATGAGAATCTCTTCCATCAAATGCTTCTAAGGTATTAGGAGATTGACTCAAATACAGGGACCCGATGGCCTTCCAATAAGCAACATACATGATGCAAGTTGAAGCGCCCTCATCAATAATAGTACAATGAATATTCTTCGAGTTAATGATGACTTGATGATCCGGATTTAAATAGGAATGCAAAAAAATACAGAGATAACCATATACACAAAGATGCAGTGGAAATAATACTTCATTTCATTAATGTAAAATACTGAAATATGCTTACAAATGGAAATGGAAATAAACCAGCTAGGGCGATGGTAGCTTATCTCTGAGAAGAGATATGGTAGCTACATGCCTCTAAACTATGTTACAATGAGGCTCGAAGGCCTATTTATTGTTAAGAAATAATGGAAAACCCTTAACATCCCAAAACCTAACCCTAGAAGATGAAACGCCCAAATTGTGGGCCCCTTTTTGGGTAAGTTGGTACGTCAACTTCCCGTGGTCGTAACTTTGGCACCCGATCTTCGTTGACACGTAAAATAGGTCGTTAGAAAGATCTATTTGAGCACTACAACTTTGGGAACAACAACATCGGTCCATGGACCCATGTTGCTCCCAGATTTCCCAAAAAATGTCGTTTAGGGCCTCAAAACGGCTCCGGAAGTTCAGGACCCGAAAAAATGCTAAAAATAGTAAAATTGTGCTACAAATACGGAAACTGAAAAACTGAAAGAGAAAGTTGTGGGGGTCTAAGTGGGATAGGTGGGTGGCCACCAAAATCCACTTGGATCACTTGAATGAGAAAGGCGATCTGATGGGGCAATCGAGGCACATGGTTTTCAAGATTGAATGTAATTAACTCTGAATCGGCCAGATCAATGCCACCAATGGTGGATAACAAAGACTTCCATTGGGGGGGCAGCTCTGGAGAACTTCCAAGGAAGACATAGCCAAAGGAGCTTGGGCCAAGTCTTCAACAATGTTATAGTGATGTGCGGCACGAGCATTGGGGTTATAAGAAGATTTCCGAAGAACTCCCTTTGTAGGAGGTCTAATGACAGACTTAGTGCTAGGTTGTTCAATATGAAGAGGGCCAGAACTGGATGAAGGAACATTAGAAGGAGCTTCAAGTTCCTTTCTGGCGGGTGGAGGATATTCTTTCGATTGAGCACTCACATGAATAGGGATAGTCCCAACCATAAAAACTTGGGAGCCAAAAGTGGAAGAGGACTGAGGTTGATCGACCACCATTTGAGTTTGCTGGGAGGGAAAAGGCTCTTTAAGTACAGCAGGAGTGCCCAAAGTCCCTTTAAGCAAATGACTAACCTCAAACTGTCTAGGACAGTCTTTAGTGTAGTGGTCCTTGTCACAGATAAGACAAGGATACTTGGGTTTGCGTTTCGAACCATCATCGACAGGAGGCTTTGGAGGATCTTGCTTTGGTGCATCAGCCTTATTTTTACCTTTCCCTTCTTTTTACCTTTTGAAGCCTTTTTTACCATCGTGGACTGAACGGCATTGACTTTGGAGGTTTTCCCAGTATTAGAAGTGGACTGAGAAGCATTTTCACTAGAAGCAGTAGGTTTTTGCTTCACAGGATTCGTGGAAGACTTTCGGGAAGATTGAGCAACGGAACCAATAACACCATCAACGGAAGGCGTTGACGGGGCTTTAGAAGTTCCAGGTCGCGGAGCATCATGTAAGAGATCATAAAGCATGGCAGATTGGGAATAAAACAAATCAAGATACTGAGCACGTGCGATAGCTTGCTCTTTAGTAACACATGCCCCCATAGCAATATCTTGGGCTATCGGACTCATGAAAGAGGTAGTAAACCAGTCAATCAGAAGTTGATCAGGGATCCAAAACTTAATCAAACGGCACTGCCTTCTCCATTCATGAATATGATCGGAGATGTGTGTCGTTGTGTCCTGTTTTAGAGAATTAAGGAGGTGTGTTCCCATTTCATAATGAAGCGGTAAATGAAAATGGGTAAGAAATGCCATCACAAGTGAATTGAAGTCTTGGAAAGTTCCACAAGCGAGTTCAATATACCATTTTGTAGTGGAACCAGTGAGAGTCCTTTGAAAAAGATGGAGGTGAATAGAATCATCAAGCCATGAGTTAGATGAGCAGCAAAGGTGATAATTCATGACATGCGCTTGGGGGTCCTCTCCAGATATACTGTCAAATTTAGGACAATCACCGGAATTTTGGTCGGAACTGGTGGCCAATATGGATTATGAAGGATAGGATCATTCGTCAGCTTGGACACATCGGGCAGTTCCAAGGTTGCCAGAAAAGGTAATTGAGGGTTAAAGGACATCATAGGCCTCTGATAAGGGCCAGCGTTAGGGTTCCACCTAGAGCCTTGTTGCCCCCATGGATTTTGTCCATAAGGATTTTTCCCATAAGGGTTTTGTCCATAAGGGTTATAGTTGGGTGGGTTAATGCCATAACCTGGTTATTGTCCCAGATTTTGACTGCCAACAAACCATTGGTTACCAGCTTGACCAACAGGGGCAGCATATGGCTGCTGAAAATTTTGATAAGGATTGACCTGTGGTTGCTGATAATTTTGATATGGAGCACCCTGAGGTTTCCCTTGGGGTTGCTGAGGTACTTGGGGATTGTATTGCTGCTAAGGTCCAAACTATGCTTGAGGCCCAGGCTGCATTTGATAGACAGGTTGGGTTGGAAATCCAACTTGAGTTTGGAGACCGGGTTGAGCTTGGAGTCTAGCCTGAGTCTGGAAACCGGGTTGAATTTGGGAACCAGCTTGACTAAGAGCGGGATTGACTTGACCAAACTAATGTCCTTGTTGGTACTGGGGTTGACCCAACTGACCAGAAGGTTGGCCTTGTTGGAATTGAGGTTGACCTACCTGCCCAGAAGGTTGACCTTGTTGGGTGATAGGTTGACCTTGCTGAAACTGAGGCTGGCCCATTTGACCAGAGGGTTGACCTGGTTGGATAAAAAGTTGGCCTGGTTGGAACTGAGGCTGTCCTACTTGACCAGAGGGTTGACCTTGTTGGGCAACAGGTTGGCTTGGTTGAAACGAAGGCTGACCTAGCTACCTAGAAGGTTGACCTTGCTGGGCAACAGGTTGGCCTAGCTGGAATTGAGGCTGACCTGGTTGACCAGAAGGTTGCCCTAAATAAACAAAAGAGGCACCTGTGGAGGCCGAAGGTTGTCCTTGAAAGGGTTGTCCTTGTAGGCCTGAAGGTTGCCCTTGTAAAGGTTGGCCTTGCGGGAGATGATAGGTAGTATGATTCCAGGCAACCGAAAGTGGAACGTAATTCTCAACTGGAATTCCCGGAGGAAGTGACCCAATGTGATAAATATGAGCTCCACAGTGATCATAGTAACGTGGAGGGTTATGTGGAACAGACAACAGTTGAGAACCCAAAGGATTATGGGTCGGATTTTGGAGAGCATACAGGTATTGCTCATATGACAATCCCACTGGAATGGAACTCAAAGGAATTGGTACACTACTCGTAGGTTGACCGACTCCAGAAACTGAAGGTGAAGGATGGCCGCCAGGGAGTCCGGACGATATCCTATTAACAGTAGTAATTACCGATGATGCAGTAACTGCACTAACAGAAGGAGCAGTGGATGCCACACACATGGTGGGAATTGATGGAACGGACGTGATAGAAGTAACCTGCATGTGAGGTATAGAAGCCAGGGCTGACTGAGCAGACATAAAAGGTTCGGAAGACGGAATGGTAGAACGGGACCACATAGAGCTCTAGTGCAGAGACGTAGAACCAAGTATGTCAGCCAGAGTGCGATAGCAGAGTGGCAACGACACAGGTGGAGCAGTGTGGGAAGGAAAACCTTCCAGGGAAACTAATGTTCCCCTGCCGACCCAAGGCTCTCTTAACTGTTAATGGGACTTGACTCATCCATTTCGGAAGTGGCTATCGGAATCGAAGCACTAGGAGGAGTAGATGGGAGATTCGTGTCTAGAAATTCCCAAACATTGGGAGGAGTCCAATCAAGAGGGTCCTCACCCGGAGCTCGAGAATCAAGAGGTTGAACACTTGGGACAATGGGAAGAGTACTAGTAATAGATGATATCTTAGAAGAGACAGGAGAAAGGGGTTCTCCGTCACTTGGCAGGGATGACGGAGTCGGTGAGTCTGCCATGATGGCCTAACTCAAAAGTCCGGGAGAAACAATATAATCGATAGGGTTGCAAAAAATATTTCAAGATGTGATCACAATGCAGCCAAGTTTAATAGGTAAAATGTTATCGTGACAAATAAATTTTATGGCGCTGGAATGAAACATTGCCTTTTCATGTTTAAAGAGTCAAGAAAAGGGGCTAAAGATGACTCTAGTCACCTTCGAAGATGAATGAGCCTGAAAGGACAAGTGCTCAGATGATCCTTTTACTTTTAAAGAGTCGAAAAGGAACGAAAGTGACTGCTCTGGAATTCTAGGCAAGAGGTTTACCAGACAAATCGTAAAACTGCATATACACCTTGGTAATAAAATGAAAGAGAAATGACCAAGGACTTTCCGTACGGCAATCAATCTTCTCGAATGCTGTGTTCGGTGCGTTACGACTCGTAAGGCAGTAGACTCGGATTCCTATGGATAACAGGATGATAACTTAGTGGAGTCTCCCAATATATACACGACGGTACGGGGAGCACAAATCCGTACTAGCATCTATTGCATCACAAAAGGAGGAATCACCCAACCTTAGTGAGAACAATAGGAACTAGGTTTAACGATGCCGGAACACATCTCTAGCCTAGACCTCTAGATATGTGAGCGTTAGGTTCCAATGCGTTTTAAATTTCATTAAATAGATTTTAACAGTTAATCTTGAATTAAGTCTCGATTTCAAGGCCCTACTGAATGCATCGTTAACACTCCTAGAATGCAACTAGATGAGCAAAAAACCATTCCTTTCGATGAACGACTACCTAAATGAGGGTAAGGAGTTCATTTCCAAGCAAACGAAGACAATAACAAGCAAATGCAAGAACAACAGTGCAAGCAAGTAATCCAATCAATAGGAAACACAATGCATCGATTTCCGCTTATCTCGCAACTACTATGACGAAAAATGAAAGATTTGAATTTCGCTTTTCAATTCCTAATCATAAAGAATCTACTAATGCAAACATGCTTTCATTTTCGTATACTATATGAGTGCAATTGTTTTTGATTTTTGGAATAAATAACAAACAAGCTAATGCACAGCTTGACTGATCAAAAAGCAAATGTAATCTATGCTTCAATAGTGAATGGAAATCAAATCAACACAACAAGCTAGTTTGATGACCAATCACTACGGATCAACTAGGAAAATGGGCAAGTAGCAAGAGAACAACTTCAAACAAGTCAACAAGACTGTTGTGGATGTAGTTCAGAAACTTGAAAGGACAAGCAACCCAAAACCAATGAATTCTTGACAGAACCCTAAAAGACCTAGGTCACACAGTCCAAAAATCCAAATTGCATACAAATGGAACCAAGAAGGGAATGCCTCAATAAACACAATCAAAACAAGCTTAACAAGGTGAAAGAAACAACAAAGGACAAGCTACATTGGTCTATTCAGGAGGCAGGGTTGTAAAAGTTAACCTTATAGGAATTGTCGTAGGTGCAACACTGACAACATGAGACGATCGCTAATTGTCGCAAGAACAACATGGTTAATTGAGTGACGTCATCGCAAGGGTACACCTGTTCTCAGTGACGGTCTGATTTCAGGGATCGTCGCAGCTGTATGACGGGATATCTGCGAAATACAGTGAGGGTAAAGAGAATAGGAGCGATTCGTCGTAGCTGTTAGGAATTAAACAACGACGATCTCAATAAAGACGGAAAACAAGGGAAAAACAGCGGAAAAATACCAGGCTTATCACTCAGACAGTGAGGTGGACTACCAGATCTACTCAAGTGATCCAAATCACTGATGGTTTAGTCCCAAACAAAGAGACACTATGTAATTCAATCGAAAACAACAAGAGAAAAATCAAGAGACAACACACATATCATGTCCCCAGTGGAGTCGCCAGATTGTGATGCAGGTATGTTCCCTCTGCAGATAGAGACAACCACTCTAGCCCTAGAGTGGGTCTAGTCATAGCAAGACAAAGACAATAGCTAATTCCTTAAATAGTTATCGTTGAAGAGGCCTACCTTATGTCGGTGTTTGATGAAATCTTCATCACGTCTCTTCAACTATCACTTTCTTCTCCTTAATGAATGGTTCACCTGAAACAACATATGAAAATGACAAAACACATAATAGAGCACAACAACGAACTATCTACTTATAGAGTCAAGGAACCATAAGCTATCAACATACATTTCATACATGATATAGGAAATAACTATTGATTGTATTAATATAAACTACAGTAAAGCTTACAACCACACCTTGACGTCGCAAACTTCCTTGAAGGGTCCGATCAATATGTCTCCATATGCATTCACTCTCAAAGGTCTCCCAGAAGGACTAATGACTCTCTCTCACCCAAAAGCACAAGTATGAAACTAAGGCAATCAAAACAAGGCTTCCTTCTTACAAAACCATTTCACACTATCAATCCACAACATGAAAGGCTATTCTCATACCTCACAAGCTATTGGTAGGCTATCAGCAATCCAAACTGTAAGCTATCAATCCAACAAACCAAGAAATAGCTGATCATAGTCATGGAGGATGCTTTTATAAGAGGAGGAGCCTCCATAAATGGGGGGAGAAGAAGCTTATCTTTATGGGAGGTTACTCAAAAGGTGGAACCACCATCTCAAATGAGGAGAGGTGAACTTCTTTGACCCAACAACCAGCTCCAGAACCACCCAGAAGTATTCTGTTTGAACTAATTCGCCATATCTGGGTCATCGCGGGTCAAACACTGAGACTCAAAGATGACATCGCGAGGCGTTAGTTCATTCTGGGCTATCGTCGTAGGCAAGATATTGATGACCTGCGACGATTTTGAAACATGGGTAAAAAGGGGTCAACTTCAGGATTAATGAGCTTAGGCAATCTTCTTGAGTAATATGGAAGATTTGGACACATATTTTGGTATATGACAAAGAGCAGATGTCATTCAGGGACCGACTCTATCCAGGATTAGGGGATGCGGGGTCGGTGACAAAATACTGTGTAACAAGCCCCAACCACTCTAACAGAATTTCACAACTTACTGGGTCCTACCAATTTCTACCGCAGGTTTGTGTTGGGGTTCTCTCATATCACTTGGCCTTTAAGTCAAGTCACCAAGGGTGGAGCAAAAGAATTTTTTTTTTGGTCTGAATCCCAACAAAAGGCATTTGTCGAGTTGAAGCGTCACCTCTTCTCTGCACCATTGCACACATTACCAGACCTGAAGCAACCATTTTAGATTGAAATAGATGCCTATGACTATGATATTTGTGCAGTTCTTACTTAGCAGGAGCATCCAATGGCATATCATAGTGAGATGCTTTCAGACATAGTTTGAAAGTATCCCACCTATGACAAATACATGAATTCCATTATGTGGGCCTACCAAAAATGGAAGCATTACATTATGGGGAAGGAAATGGTCATCCACACAACATCGACCCCTGTAGTTCATACAGACACAAGGGAAGTTGTAGAACAATCGCCATAAAAAATGGTCCACATACCTACAACAGTTTCATTTGAACATTAAGTACAAGAAGAGAAGCACCAATAATGTTTCAGAATTCCTTAACTGAATGTCGGTCATGGTGCTGATCACTGTGCTTGACTCTTATGGGACCGAGACTTTGGCATGGCCACATCTTTACAAGAGTGATATGAAATTCGACAACACATACCAGACGCTCTTGGAAGGCAAGCAGGTTCCAAATTTTCACCTCCAGGATGTACTGTTATGCCACTTGGGACACTTTTGTGTTCCTTCAAACGAGTGTACCAATATTATTTGGGAGGCACACTACAGTCGGGTCGGAGGACATTTCAGAGTAGAGAAAACATTGGAGATGTTGCACAAGTATTTTTATTGGCTGAACCTTTAACAGGATGTTGGGAAGTACATCAAATCCTGCACTTCCTATGCCATTACCAAACCAACCATCAAGAAGGAATGCCTATTTACTCCTCTTCCTACTCCTAGTCGACCTTCGGAATCCATCTCCATGGATTACATGTTGGGACTTCCTTCTACTAAGCATGGCAATGACTGTGTTTTCGTGGTCGTCGAAAGATTCTCTAAGATGGCCATTCTGGCAGCCGAAAAGAAGAGCATCATAGAAGAAGCCATTGTTAATCTCTTCTTTGAATGAGTGTGGGTACACTTTGGGATCTGACAGTCCATTATATCAGATCAAGACAACAGGTTCCGAAGTACATTTTGGTCATGTCTCTGGTCGATGCTGGAGACCAAGCTCACTAAGTCCATGACTTTCCACCTCCAAACTGATGGCCAAATAGAGGTCGTCAACAAGATTATCGTACACATTCTATGCATGTACAACTTGAAGCATCCACGAACAT
Organism: Pinus tabuliformis; assembly: GCA_031772625.1. NCBI lineage: Eukaryota > Viridiplantae > Streptophyta > Pinopsida > Pinales > Pinaceae > Pinus > Pinus tabuliformis. Next base: position 1,980,591,456 of record CM062816.1, on the reverse strand, counting down.
GGGATAAAAGCCTCCCCTATGTCTAGAACAGCTACAATAGAGCTCTCCATAGCTTAACTGGCCATAGCCCCTTTTAGGTGGGGTTGGGATTCCAACCACTATGTCCCATTGATGTGGTCATACCATTTTCATCTACTCAAGCAGATTTGGCTAATGTCCACTTTGAAGCTAATAGGTCTAACAACTTCATTGAGTGCATTCAACACATCTGCCAGTAGGTCCATGACATATTGGACAAGGCTAATGCTAAGTACAAGTAGTGACATGATCAACATCGAGTGCCACACAAGTTCCAGGTGGGTGACAAAGTTTGGCTACATTTCCAGAAGGAGCGCCTCGCCAGGCCCCACCGCAAGCTTCGCCTGCTCTAATATGGGAAGTACACCATCACCAAGATTATAGAGGACAATGTCTTTGAGTTCAACATTCCACCATTCTTTGGCCTGCACCCAATGTTCAATATAGATCGCCTTCAACCATATTTTCCACCATTATTAGACACATATGGCTTTTTAGAACAACTCACACCAATAGAGTTAAACCTAGATTGCATGGAACATGCCACAACTGATTAGATCATGGGCACGTAGATAAATAACACTCACCAGTAGAACATCCAACTATATCGGGTTGTCAAATTTGGCGAACTCCTGCCCCAAGGCAAGTGGCTCAATAGGGACCAAGTTCAGCAGAAGTTTCCCCATCTCATGGAGGCACTAAACACAATGGGAACCATTTCTTCCTAAGGGGAGAGGACTACTCCAGATGGATATTGGTGGCCACCTTCCTATTCCACTTGGACCCCCGCCATTGCTTCTTTCAGTTTTTCAAGCCTCATTGTAACACAGTTCAGAGGCATGTATCCGCCACATCTCTTCTCAAAGATAAGTTGTCATCACCCAAGATAGTTTATTTCCATTATGTATGTAAACATATTTTAGTTCTTTGATATTAATGAAATGAAGTGTTATTTCTATTGCAAAACTATATTTATGGTTATATTTATATTTTGTTGCATTCCTGTTTAAGTTCATATCATATCTATATCTTTAGTATCTCCTTTTATGGCTTTACTTGATATCTTTATTGAAGTTAAACTATTATTATTGATATCGTAACTTCTATATTGATATCGTAATAAGGTAAAGTAGTGGCAGCGAAGCGATTGGAGCTATGCATAATGAAGAAAAAGAGAATTTAATTGTTTTCATTTGTTGTATGGATTAAGTTTAAATAATGGTAGATTTTTTCTTGGAACACATGCGGGCATGCGGAGTTGTGCGCATTCCCACACAGTGAACTTGCTCCACATTCATACGATAGTGTAACAGTTCAGTTCCACACAACATCGTTAGGTTGTTACTATTTGTCTATTTTTCCATGTGTTGTGTGGAGAAATTGTTGTATGTGGAGAGCTTTCATTGTGCAGAGTTTTCACCGCACTCCGAACAATATGAAAGCTTCTGCACAATTCTTATACACATGAAATCAATTTTAGACCTCATTTATTCAAATTATTGTCTTTGTACATGGAAAATGACAGGTCAACAAACCCTAGGGTTTAGGATTTAGCGCAGAGGCTCATGACTGTCAACGTTTTTCGTCGTAATCTGAAATTGCATAACCCATCGCCAATATTAGTATAATCCTACCATAAAATGTTAAATAAAAAATAATATCATCTACATATCTCCTTCACGAATACTCACACCTCTGATCAAAATTAAATTAAGTACTTGGGTCCGCTCTGCATTTTCCAAAGCTCCCATGATTTCATAGAGAGGGAGATTCAAAGTCTCGTGAATTTATGTGGAGCTTTATGTATGAAGTATGGTTGTGCAGAACAAATCAAAATTATTATTACAGTACATATTATTGACTAATACATATTATTATAATACATAGAAATAAATAATACATATTTTGATTTCATATTATTATAATATGAAATATTCCTTTTATTATAATAATACAAATCGAAATTATACATTATTATTACTATCTTGAATAATACATATTAGTAAGAGGATCTATTACTATAGGAACTCCTTATTTTTAAGGGCTTATATGTGTCTTTATTATCTCGTATGGCTTTATTTGATATCTTTATTGAAGTTAAACTATTATTACAGCTAAAATGTCAATGCCTTGAGTAAGTGGTTGAGAGTTTCACTTACCCATTGCAAACTCAATCCAAATCACCTAAATGGTAGAATGGCGGCCTTCGATTTCAACTATTGCAGTCATACTAAGAAAAAGCGGGCTTTAGACAACATCCCAAAGGCATGGATCAAGGAATAGTTAAGAACATCACTTTGGATCATGGAGCAAGATTTTACCACGATAGTTTCGATATTTCTTCCACATAAATATATTTATCCCTACCTAAAAAGTTGTGTTCGGTAGATATGTGCATCGATTGGGTCTTAAGAATTAGAAAACTGAAAGAAGGAATGATGTCTAAGATACGTACAGAGATAATTGCCTTGATGGTTTCTCTTGTGACTTTGGCATCCTTCTTATCACTCTAGATCTAAGACAACACATCAACAAAGCCCTTACTATGTTCTTCAATGTGCTCAGAGCATCAAAATAAGTTAGGAACAACTTTTTCTAATCCAAATTTGGTAAAATTTAGCCCAAGTTATGGTCAAAACAGTTTCTCCTAGTAAACCTCCACTAAAACTGGAGGAAATCCAGTTAGTCCTGCTAATTTTGGAGTTAGTGCTGAAATTGGTGGTATCGCCAAAATTTATACCGAATTAAACTAGAGATTAATTAGTTGTTAATCACGTTTAATTAAGCACTAATCGTGCTTAGTGCTAATACCATGCGGTTCCGAAATCATTGACTTGGCGGTTTGAGTGGAGGCAGACATATGGGCGGTATACCCAGCGCAGTTAGTTGCTAACGGTTATGGTTTATGTTGGCGTGGTTATACAAACCGTTGGCTTAGTGTAGTGGACACATGTTGCAATAACCCTGAGCAGTTATGGTTTGCATAGCCGCCGGATGGATATTCGCTAGCTGTTACTGCCGGAGTGTTCACATGGGAGGGGTCTAGCTCGCAGGCTGGCTCCCTCCTAACCCCCAACCGCCAAAACATTAAACTTTAAATATATAATGTGACCATTACATGTTAACACACAAACAATAGCGGAGACAGTTAAGTTCTTGGTCTGTGCAGAGGAGGTCATGGGGTCGAACCCCAGCGCCTCCATAAAATTTTAATTGACATTTGAGAGGGCATGGGGAGACCTCCAGGCTTTCCATGTGTCACCCTCTCATTATTCCACCTCAACAGTGCCTGCCCAATACTACTCTGACACTTGGAAATCCATAATTCGTCCACCTATCAGAATATTCTAGGAATATTCCTTGGAATATTCTTTTTAGTTGACAGGGCTATATGGGTTCCTAGTCAGCATCCCAGTCAACCTTGTACCAAAATTTACCTATTTGGCAAAGTGGTTAGCGGGCTCTATCTTTCTCATATGAAATATGTTTTGAATAAAACGAGTTGCATTAGGATCATATCACTGAGATGGATGCGGTCATTTAGGTTTTGATCCATTCTGAGCACTTTGATTTTTGAGCTAATTTTTGCTCCTAATCCAAATTCCGATCACTCCTTCCCACTGACAAGCTTTTGGACCCACAAAAGTTGGTTATCTGATGAGAAATGAATACTCTTCTCCTTCCCAATTTCTATCAACTGATTCTACTTGGAAAAATCTCCATGACAACCACTTGGGTTCACTGACATGCCTTGCCTTGCAAATGGCCTGACACTTCAACCAATGTTCTCCTTTTTCTGCTGACCCAATCCAACACTTGTTGGTTTCTTGTTGATTAAATACCTTGTTGTACCAAAGCGATCCCTTTTTTCTTAGAAAGCTTACTGATGGCCTTCCCACTGAGAATCATGTTCCTCCTTTGCAACACATGCATTCAATGCAAGCTTCTCCTTGGAAACCACTTTTCCAAGTTAAGCCCATCTGAGTGAACTACAACAATGAGTTCCAATATCAGTAAGAAAATAAATGACCATTCTTTTACCTCCACGGTTCCAAATTCCACATTTGGAAGAATGCATTCGCCATCTCTTTTGCTTCTTGGTGTCAACACATCAAATCACATTGTAGACCATTTGATATTTTACAAGGGCTGCAATTTGTTTTGGTAGTTTTGTCCACTTTTGCTTCTTGATTCCATCATCCTCCAGTATTAACATGTTGCTCATGTCATGATTTGAGAATGAAGGCTAATCATGAGCCTCTTTCTCAAGCATGGACCTTCCAAAATCCTGCAACATCTTGTCACAAGAAACACCTTTCAAGGTTAATGGTGTTTGAAAAACACTCATGCAAGAATATAATTTGATGACCTCTTCCTTTTGCTTCTTCAAAGCAACAAATGTCACATCATGTGAACATTTCCATGTACTCTTACATCTTGGTGTATAAACAATCTTGGTGTTTAGTCGATGGTTTACTAAACACAAGTCGACAAAACATGCTTCTTCAAAGCAACTGACTTTCAAATCGAGAAAAAGCATGTACAACAACTTGACGATTTACAACAAGAATTCCACAATCTCATGACAATTCATCACATGTCCCTTTCATCTTTGGAGACAAATTCAACTCTTCCAAGTCAATATAATATACATGTAATAATCAATCAACCACACAAGACGACACTCATGCATGTGCAAATGATCAACATTCTCAAGTTGACAACATCCATGTTAACAAAGAAATCAACCAATACAAGTCAATCAATTATGCATGTTCAAGTATAATGAAATTATTAAAAATTCCACTGTTCACACACACAAAATATCATGCATGTATAACAATTCTCAACTCTCTCACAAGTAAAATCACAAGTACGAGAATCCCATTGGTATGTACGAGTACTTAAAGTGCTGAAATGACAAAATTCGCTGCAATAAAGTGAGTCAGCATACTCCACTTTCGAACACCTTCTTGGCATAAACATGCAAGTTCAAGAATGCAACATGCATGCAAATTTTTATTTGCAAATTTCCATCTTTGTTGTATCTAAGTGAATCAACATAACTCTACTTTTCCAACATCTTGCTTCATGCAATATGCATCATACTTTTAGGAGAAACTAAATGCATCCAAATAACAAGGAAATGCATTTAAAAGGAAATGAATGTCTTGCCTTATTTGCATCAATTATCAAAAAAAATGTAAGGCCTTAATTGGTTAAGAAATCTAACCATCTCCTTCCAAACCATTTCAATGGAACTTCTTTTAGCTGCACTTCATCATGTGTATCATCCTGACCCACATAAATTATGGAATCATCTTTTCCATTCTTGCCAAAATCTCTCTCCACCTTCTTCAAATGTCATGGATGACTTGTTGGATGTAAAGTCCAACACTTGTCTACAAGATGATTTTTCTTATGGCAATGAGTGCAAAATAATTGCATCTTCTTTTCAACATGGTTTCCATTATCCAATGGAACTTTGCCTTTTTGTCTCTTTTGTTTTGAAAGTTTCTTGTGTATGGCTATCCTCTTCCAACACCTCGAAACAATATGGTTAGTGAAACTGCAAAAAGAACATGTAAATTTTCTCCAAATCTTATATGAAGATTTACCATGTTTATCACAATCAAAAGAAACTTGATTAAAGGTAGATTTATACTTTTCACATTCACCTTTGTCACCTTCTTGAGGAGGTGAATTTGATGAGGTAGTGGCTCTCTTCAGAATACCAAAAATGGTTTCAATGACCTTAGAGCTTTCAACATCCTCTTGTTTTCCATTTCCACTAATTTCATGCTTATGAGAATCCTCTTGCAAAGTGGGTATAAAACTTTTGCATTCCTCATGAACACAAACTTCACAAGCTTGATGTAATGAAAGTCCTTCTTGGAACACCTTCATGTGCTTCCTTGGCTTTGTATCATTCTCCATCATTTTTTCCATCACCAAGACCCAAATACCTAGGCCTTTCCTCAACAACAATTGGCTCAACTATGCCTTGTGCATTTTTTCCAAACCCTTTACCTTAATAGCCCATCTCCATCAATAATTTGGACCCTATTCCTCTAGTGTGTTTTTCAAAAGCACAAAAACATTCATTTTGAGAGGAAATTGAAGATAAACTTGAATTTCATACCTCATGCACATACTTGGCTAGGGTTTCCTTGGCATCATGGAGTTGAATCTCCATCTCATGCATCTTTTCAAGAAGCTCTTGCTTCTCCTCCTTCATGACCATCAACTGCTCTTGAAGTATAGTGTTCTCCTTCCTATATTCATACATCTCTTGCACCATATCTCTCATGATGATAAGCTATTGCAACATCCCTTCATCAAAGAATATTGCTAAGGAAGAGGGATTAGAAACATCACTTGTTGAAGCTACCATCACACTTGTAATGCATCAAAAAGCTTCACAAATTTGCAACCATTAAAACCTTACTGGCACAAAACTCAAGCAAATAACCTTTGCTCTGATACCAATTTGATCTGTTGTTGAATGTTAGTTTTATTGTGCTAATTTCAACTTTATATTTAAAAAACAAATTCTTGTCCATTACTTCATGTGCATAGGTTCCCTTATGGTGTTTGTGAATGAAAACAAGTAAATTTTATCAAGTTTTATGTTAAGTTCATGAGAAAAATAACATGAAAGTCAAGTGCTGAACAACAACAATCAAATGTACAACAAACCATCAAAATGAACACTTAACATAGTGTTTTGATAAAGGAGTTCACCCCTCCTGGGCTACATCTCCTTAGTCTAGCTTCCATGGCTTGGGCCTCTATATTAGCCAATAATGGAAAAGGGTTGTTTAAAATACTCTACTGCTCCTGAAACCTGCTTCAATGTGCTCATAGTATCAAAATAAGCTAGGAACACCTTTTATTGATCCCCATTTGGTTGAATTTTTCCCAAGTTATGGTCAAAACAATTTCTCCTAGTAAAGCTCCACTAAAACTGGAGGAACTCCAATTAGTCCCGCTAATTTTGGAGTTAGTGCTGAAATTGGTGGAACCACCGAAATTTCTGCTGAATTAAACTAGAGATTAATTATTGGCTAAGCGCGTTTAATTAAGCACTAATCATGCTTAGCACTAATACCGCACAGTTCTGAAACTGTTGACCTAGTGGTTTGAGTGGAGGCAGACACATGGGCGGTATACCTGACATGGTTAGTTGTTGATGGTTATGGTTTATGTTGGCGCAGCTATAAAAACCGTTGGCTTGGCATAGTGGATGCATGCTGCAGTAACCATGAGTGGTTATGGTTTGCATAGCCATCAGATGGATAGTCGCTAGTCGTTACCACTAGAGTGTTCACATGGGAGGGTGCTATCTCCCTCCTAACCCCCAACCACCGAAACATTAAACTTTAAATATATAATGTGACCATTACATGTTATGAAAAAAACGGTAGCAGAGACAGTTAAGTGCTTGGTTTGTGTAGACGAGGTTGCGGGGTCGAATCCCAATGCCTCCATAAAATTTTAATTGACCTTTGAGAGGGCACGTGGTTGCCTCCAGACTTTCCATGTGTCACCTTCTCATTGGTCCACTTCAATAGTGGCTGCCCAATACCGCTCTGACACTTGGCAATCCATAATTTGTCCAAATATTTGAATATTCCTTGGAATATTATTTTTTGCTGACTAGGCTATACAGATGCCTAGTCAGCATCCCAGTCAGCCCTGTACCAAATTTTACCTATTTGGCAAAGTGGTCAATGGGCTCTCTCTTCCCCATATGAACTCCGTTTTGAACGAAACAAGTTGCATTGGGATCGTATCACCGAGACAAACGTGGTTGTTTGGGTTTTGATCGATTATGAGCACTTTTATTTTTGAGCTAATTTTTTCCCCTAATCGAGATTCTGATCAAGTGGGGATGGAGAGGGCCAAAAAGGCCCTCTTAGTGAAGCATCATCAACGTCACATGGTCTCCAGGGCAGTCCTCCTCCTTTGAAGCATGCGCAAAGAAAGGGCGTTTGTTTTTCCCATGGTGGAGGTAGATGACCTATGTGGCTTCGATGTGTTGTTTGTAGTCAATCCTGTTGGAAAAATTAATCTCAACCACTACAATTATTAAACTGACAACAGTAATTGTGGTACACGAATAAATAAACCAAGTATATTTCTATCGCAGGTTGTGGATTTTGTTTGCAAGTTGAAGGACATGGATTAAGTGAAATTCTAAGCAGGAGTAAAACTTCCCATTTCGTAACACATCAAATAGTTAAAATCAAATGAACATTTAATGCAAGGTTGGTAAAACATATGGTCGAGCTTTTGTTCCACAACTATTATTTGTATTCCGCAACATGTGTAGGCTCAAAAAGCTATTTTTTATAGAATCGCCCATACTGTGTTTTAATAATTTGACCTATCATGAATTAATGTGTTAAAATGTATGTTTGAATATACAAGTAAGTAGAAAGCCTTTTGTCCAGTGGCGAATGTAAGTCTGAGAAGTTTTAGAGAGAAAATTGTGGAGGAATTTGTGGTGGGCATGTAAAACAATTTAGTTACAGGTTTTACAGTGAGTTACTCTGCAACTCCTGGTGAAGTGTAAATCTTCGTAAGAACTCTTGTTTTACTTGGTGAAGGAGTTTCAACCTCCATTTTTCATGTGAATGTATCTTTCATTTATTCAAAAATATAATCTAAAATATATTTTGTTGGGATATCTTTCTACAAATTTTACGTCTAAGTTTACTACAAAACCACTATGTTTTTGCCTTGTTCTCACTGTGCATAAAGTTTCTTGATTTTTTAGCTCTGTTTTAGTTTTGCAATTCGACTATGTGAATTAACCTCTGCAACTGTTGCAAGAAAGAAATCCATATGCTTTGTAAGTGCAAGTTTTTACCAGGAATTGAAGGTCGTTATGAAGGTAGTTTTTTTTTAGCATATTTTTTACCAACAGGAAGAAGGTTTTTTTTTACAGTTAGAAATGGAAGCATCAAGAACAAGCTTGACTAATCCTCAAATACCTCAATTTAATGGAAAAAATTATAACTATTGGCATATTACAATGAAGGTTGTGTTTTCTTCTCAAGATATTTGGGATTTGGTGGAGAATGGGTTCTGTTATCACTGAAAATTCTGTTGTCAAAATTTTTTTAGCCTAGCTTAAAGACAGGGTGTTTTCGCAGCGCATGAATTCTTTTTTAGCAGTTTCGCAGTGCTGCCTGTTTAGGTGATTTCGTAGCATGCTACGAAATTGGGATTTGTTCAAGTTTTCAGTGGAGGTCCAAATCCTATCATGCCTTTTGTACACGGGCTACAACTGCTGTGGATGAGGTTGATCTGCTTAAAGGTCTAATGTCAGATCTTTCAGATAAGATTGAAGATATCAAGGTTTACATGGTTGTGGGATCGTGTACGTGTCAGTGATGAGTTTTTGAAATGTTAAAGATTGGGTAAACGATACTAGCTGTTCTCTTCCATCGACAGAGAACATAGACACCTGATTGACATTTGTTTTTCTTTGGCGGAAAATGGGGTCGTATTAGTCAAGATCATTCCACCAGCACAATGATGCAAACGGTATTGTGATTGTATCTGCTAGAGGCAAAGCAACGGATATGTAAGTAGTTTTTATTCTTGTATGTTATTCCCCATGCCATCCTCAACTAATTCAGAACTCCGAGCCTCTGTCCTGTCATATACATATCCCGAAAGTGGCTCTGAACAAAACCATTAAATGGGTCCAAATGAATGTCACTTTGATTCTTCTTACTATGTCCCTTACTGACCTGAGCATTTTGTTTCATCTTCTCATGAAAATACTTCTGCAAGTTGAGAGTGCATAACCGTTGCCCCACTTGCAGACATGAACTGGGGAATATAAGATGTATGGCTTTTGAAAAGGTTGCAGAATCTCTGGAACTTCCTTGCAGACATCGAAAGCTTGGTTGTCACAACATATTCACATATTATAGCAAACTCAAGCATGAACAACAATGCATGTTCAGGCCTTACAGTTGCCCTTACGCGGGTTCTGAATGCTCAATTACTGGGTACATGCCAGCGCTTGTGACTCACTTGAGAAATGATCACAAGGTGGACATGCACAATGGCTGCACCTTCAATCGTTGATATGTAAAACCTAATCCTCAGGAGGTGGATAATGTAACATGGATGCTGACGGTATTCAACTTTTTTGGTCAACAAATCTGTTTGCACTTTGAAACATTCCAGCTTGGAATGGCCCCTATGTATATGGCCTTTTTGCGCTTTATTGGTGATGATAATGAAGAAAAAAAAATTTGCGTGGGGGAAAATGGACGAAAGCTGTGTTGGCAAGGAATACCAAGAAGCATTTGCGACAGCCATAAGAAAGTCCGGGACAGTCATGATGGTTTGATTATTCAGAGGAAACTGAGGGTCACAGGTCGTATATGGAAAGAACAGAGATGATGCTATGAAATTGTCTTATTGGTGATGGAAGCATTTGGTGTTCGCATGCTCAAGTCTGATGCAAAAATCATCTATACATACAGGTGAAATGTACATAATGCTACCGGGTTTCAAATCAATATGAGAATATGATGGATCCTAATGTTGAAATTCAAGGAGATGTAGCGTCTTTGGAGAATGCATGCCTACTGTTTGATAAAATGCATACACCAGAAATGTTCTTATGGAATGTTAATCCAATTATATTTCCATGTGCATGGCTATATCGGCAAGGCGTTTTGACCCCTTGGAGCCGTAACAAGAGACCTGTATTACAAGGTGACAGTTGGTGGCGGGGTCGTGCTGAGGCATATCCGAAATTTGTTAATCTACCTCCTGACACCCTGTGAAAAGGACGTGTCTATCAAGCGAAACGGGAAGCTGCATATTTTGCTGTGGTGTTGCGCCATTTGCCGTGTGTGGTTATTTCTGTTAAAGGAACTGAAACTCCCGAAAATCTTGTGACAGATGTTCTCTGTAGGGAATATGCGCTGTCAAAGACAGATTTGGATGGATTGCTTAATAGTGATATCCTTGATGATAATGTAAAGCAACGTGTTGCCACAACTTTCCCGCATTTTGGGTAGCTCGAGATCCATCAGGTGTTTGGTCACCTTACCAATTTATCCGAAGGGTTCCAGGCCTTGATGATATCTCATTAAAGATAATTCATGGTGGAGTTTGTTACGCCGATGTTGTATGGACCCGGAATGAACATGATGATTCAGAGTATCCATTGATGCCAGGGCATGAAATTGTTGGAATTGTGAAAGTGAAATTGGTAGACAAGAAACTAGCAATGCGAGTCATGTTTCAGAAATGCATCTTCAAGAACCAGCTGACAGACACCTTATCTTAATTCCAGAAACTGATGCATTCTATAAAGTAGCGCAGGGGATAGCTCTTGTAAAGGATTCTGTAACAGTATCGAATGAAACTTCTAAAAAAAATCACTGCGGATATAAGGAAGCGTTTGCTTCTCATAAGCATGCTTTGGGGCATGGCAAACATGAGATTGAAGTTTGTAATGGCGCTGAGGTTCTAAAAGATGGCATTGTTTCTGACTCACCTTGTAACACTACCGATAGTGAACCAAATGATTGATGCGTTTTTCTCAGTTGAAGGATTTCGCAGTGTTAATGCGACTATGGCTGTCAATGATAATTTCTGCCATAATGATGAACCTGGTTTAAAAGATGAAAGCCTGGGCATGGTTGAAGAACCCATGGCAATTGACGAGAGTGTTTCTAAGGTTGATGCCCCAGTAACTGGTAATGAGAGTGCCTACAAGGCTGAGTTCATTGAGGCTGTTGAAGAAAGGAAAGTCAATATTGGGTTTCCAATGACAGTTGATGAGAGCGCTTGCAATGTGAAAGACACTGTAGCAATTACTCAGGGTGTGTGTATGGTTGATTGTCATGTGGCTATTGAACAGAGTGTTTGCAAGCTGGATGCTTTTGCAACTGTTGATGCATGCACCAACATTGGGAAGTCTAAAGGTCGAGAAGGCCGAAGTTTCAATCAAGGTATTGGAGAATAGAAAATCTGGTTTCTTATATTTCCTACAGGATGTCTGATCTTTTCAAGATAAGGATGTGGAATTGGCACATTTCAATAGAAGGAAGTAGGTTATCATATGTACAATGTTTTCCAGAACCTTCAAAGCGGTTGAAGGAGCAACCTCCAATAGCATCATTTATAGTTCAAATTCAGACCTTGGAAGGAAATCATCAGATTTTTAACACATCCAAAAGTAATTGACAAGGTGGTCAAAAACAGTGAGGATTTTGTTTGGCAGGTGGAATTGCCATTCCATGGAAAAATGATCATTGATGTGGAGCTTCCAATTATTGTCAAACATTGCTTTTTCTTTCATTCCCTCATCTTCTGCTGTGCTAATTGCAAAGGAAAGTAAAGTAAAAAGCGAAACACCAACAGATTGATTTCATAGATATAAGTGAAGACCAGAAATTTGAGCGAAAGGCCAATGTGGATTATTTAGTATTTCGTTCAGATGTCAAGACAAGACAAATCTGGTGCTCCTTTTTCAGGAAATGAAACTGAAGAATGGCAACAGTAGCTATTCAAATTTGTGAGGAGTTTAGAGGTAGACTGTGTTTTTTAAAAATCACACAGCAGTTTCGTAGCGCGCTACGAAACTGCTGTAGGTGATGATTTTAAGCGCAGAGCAGCTATTGTGATACTGTGAGCGGGAGTTGAGGAAGAGAAACACCTGTCTATCAATACCACCTACAGCACATCAGAAACATGGCAGCATTCCATACCTGGGGTTATTAAAATATTTGGGAACATGCTGCTACACTTTCAGAGAATGTTGGGAGACATAGACCGTTAAAATAGAGCACATCTTTTGGTCAATTAATGAGCCATCAGCGCTTTCAAGCATCCAAAGTCAGCATTCCTTGCATCTTTAGCTCAGCCATCTCAGCCTAACTGAAGGAGGACAGCTGTCAAGGATCCAAGAAGAATCAAGCATACGAGGAGAATAGAATTAGTGTTTTAGTTTGATTAGGATTTTGTGTAATTACAACTCAGCATGTTTGTAATTAATGAATTAGTTAAATAGCATGTAGGAGTAGTTAATAGGGCCTTCGAGCCCATTCTAGAGAGAGGGGGAATAGATTCCTATAAAGGGATCAGATTAGGATGTAATAGGGGTTGGAGATTTTATACAAAAACAGAGTTTATTTGGGCCAATGTAAAGACTTATTACAGTAATAGTAAAGCAGTGGTTGTTTCTTCTCAAGATTCTCAATGGATTATATTGTTCAAATATGATGGTGGTTTATTCTCTTAATGTTCTTTTACAGCCTTGTTATAGCATAATCACTCAGAATTCATTTTTAATGCTCTGACTTCCTGTATGTTTGGCAAGCTGTGGTTTATGTGAAATATGTTTGAACATCTGATGCAAAGAGCCTTGACTTCCATGAAATGACTGTGATTTTGTTTACTAAATGTGTGAGACTCCATAGCCCAATGAAGACCAATTTGATATGTGTCCAACCAGCTTTGTTTTCATGAATGTGTAAAGAGTTAGCCATCTGTTGTTGTGAATGATTTTTATCAAAAGTTTGTGAGAGAGCCCTCTCTGACTAAGGAGGCTAATCCTTAGTCTAAAGTCTGGTTGAAAGAGTTACATGAAATCTTGCTTGGTTGCAGCCCTTAGTACTGATTTTGTGATAACATTTTGGTGCGTCTGCCGGGAGCCTGAAGATTATTCTTTCCCGAAAGTATGAAGCTGAACTTCTGAAGGTAGCAGGAGCTCAGAAGGTTTTTTGAGGCTGCAAATCTACCTTGGCGACTCCATTGTTGAAGAATTCGAAAGTCATACATTCATGGTGATTCCACTGGAGGTATGAAGGACCCAGATGCTACCATTCTTACTTCAAGGTATGCATGCATAGATTTTTCAGGAATTCATGGTTTCCCAAATCATTTTCCCAAGGATGCATATTTTCTAAGGAATGGTCCAAAATTCAACGGAGAAGATTTGAGTTTAACCTTGAAGCATATAACAGATTTTTGTCATTTTGCTGAGCTTCTTAGAGTTAAACATGAAGATGTTTGCATTATGTTATTTTATGATTCGCTTCAAGGGAAATGCAAACAATGGATTGAAAGTTTTCCTATCAAAGCCGTTAAGTCATTTCAAGACTTATGGCTTATGTTTTTTGAGGAATGGATAGATAGGTCAGAGTTGGTGGTAGACTCTCCCTCGGTTGAAGATTTTAAGAAATGGAATGATGATCATAGTAGAGAAGAAGCAAATGAAAATTTTTCTTTGTCTTTGTCCTCGTATATAAAATCCCTTGACTGCAAGACAGAAGATAGGATGAGATTTTTGGATGAGTTTGCCAAAGACATTGAGAAAGAAATTGAAGGTTTAGAAGGACAAATTCAGGCATACAGTTTCCATGATCATGATCATTATTCTCAGAAGTTTTCTATGGCAGAACGCAAGGAGACTATGCTGGTTCCTTTCTCTTTCACGATTGAGGAACTGAACACTGTGGTTGAAGATCAGTTTGCACAGCTGGAAAGTTACAAGGAAAGACAAGCTGATCATGTGTTCTGGGATCCTATAGCTGATTACATGGAAGAGTTTTATTCTCCAGTGTTTCAGTTTTCATATAAAGATCAGAGGCAGTTTCAGTGGCAGCGGTCATCACACTGTCAGATTGGCTCTGAACTCCAATGCGGTCAAAGAAATCAAATATCAGATAAAGCAGAGGATTGGCTACATTGGAAATTTCATATTGATTGAGCAGAAGGAAATTGAAATTGTTAGGGTAGGTAGGTAGATAAATTGCAAATAAGCTCAAGGTTAACTGAGCATTTCTTTTTTTAGTAGATGTAGCTTTCTTTCTCCTACAGTCATGCTTGTCAAGCAAATTTCTGTTTGTCATAAACGGATAAGGCACTGGACCTGCGAGTTCTTAGTGTACCACAAGGGCACACTATCCCAAGTGGAGCCACTGTTATCACTGAAAATTCTGTTGTCAAAAAATTTTTAGCCTAGCTTAAAGACAGGGTGTTTTCGCAGCGCATGAATTCTTTTTTAGCAGTTTCGCAGCGCTGCCTGTTTAGGTGATTTCGTAGCATGCTACGAAATTGGGATTTGTTCAAGTTTTCAGTGGAGGTCCAAATCCTATCATGCCTTTTGTACACGGGCTACAACTGCTGTGGATGAGGTTGATCTGCTTAAAGGTCTAATGTCAGATCTTTCAGATAAGATTGAAGATATCAAGGTTTACATGGTTGTGGGATCGTGTACGTGTCAGTGATGAGTTTTTGAAATGTTAAAGATTGGGTAAACAATACTAGCTGTTCGTGTATTAGTTCTTCCATCGACAGAGAAAATAGACACCTGATTGACATTTGTTTTTCTTTGGCGGAAAATGGGGTCGTATTAGTCAAGATCATTCCACCAGCACAATGATGCAAACGGTATTGTGATTGTATCTGCTAGAGGCAAAGCAACGGATATGTAAGCAGTTTTTATTCTTGTATGTTATTCCCCATGCCATCCTCAACTAATTCAGAACTCCGAGCCTCTGTCCTGTCATATACATATCCTGAAAGTGGCTCTGAACAAAACGATTAAATGGGTCCAAATGAATGTCACTTTGATTCTTCTTACTATGTCCCTTACTGACCTGAGCATTTTTTTTCATCTTCTCATGAAAATACTTCTGCAAGTTGAGAGTGCATAACCGTTGCCCCACTTGCAGACATGAACTGGGGAATATAAGATGTATGGCTTTTGAAAAGGTTGCAGAATCTCTGGAACTTCCTTGCAGACATCGAAAGCTTGGTTGTCACGACATATTCACATATTATAGCAAACTCAAGCATGAACAACAATGCATGTTCAGGCCTTACAGTTGCCCTTACGCGGGTTCTGAATGCTCAGTTACTGGGTACATGCCAGCGCTTGTGACTCACTTGAGAAATGATCACAAGGTGGACATGCACAATGGCTGCACCTTCAATCGTTGATATGTAAAACCTAATCCTCAGGAGGTGGATAATGTAACATGGATGCTGACGGTATTCAACTATTTTGGTCAACAAATCTGTTTGCACTTTGAAACATTCCAACTTGGAATGGCCCCTGTGTATATGGCCTTTTTGCGCTTTATTGGTGATGATAATGAAGCAAAAAAAAATTGCGTGGGGGAAAATGGACGAAAGCTGTGTTGGCAAGGAATACCAAGAAGCATTTGCGACAGCCATAAGAAAGTCCGGGACAGTCATGATGGTTTGATTATTCAGAGGAAACTGAGGGTCACAGGTCGTATATGGAAAGAACAGAGATGATGCTATGAAATTGTCTTATTGGTGATGGAAGCATTTGGTGTTCGCATGCTCAAGTCTGATGCAAAAATCATCTATACATACAGGTGAAATGTACATAATGCTACCGGGTTTCAAATCAATATGAGAATATGATGGATCCTAATGTTGAAATTCAAGGAGATGTAGCGTCTTTGGAGAACGCATGCCTACTGTTTGATAAAATGCATACACCAGAAATGTCCTTATGGAATGTTAATCCAATTATATTTCCATGTGCATGGCTATATCGGCAAGGCGTTTTGACCCCTTGGAGCCGTAACAGGAGACCTGTATTACAAGGCGACAGTTGGTGGCGGGGTCGTGCTGAGGCATATCCGAAATTTGTTAATCTACCTCCTGACACCCTGCGAAAAGGACGTGTCTATCAAGCGAAACGGGAAGCTGCATATTTTGCTGTGGTGTTGCGCCATTTGCCGTGTGTGGTTATTTCTGTTAAAGGAACTGAAACTCCCGAAAATCTTGTGACAGATGTTCTCTGTAGGGAATATGCGCTGTCAAAGACAGATTTGGATGGATTGCTTAATAGTGATATCCTTGATGATAATGTAAAGCAACGTGTTGCCACAACTTTCCCGCATTTTGGGTAGCTCGAGATCCATCAGGTGTTTGGTCACCTTACCAATTTATCCGAAGGGTTCCAGGCCTTGATGATATCTCATTAAAGATAATTCATGGTGGAGTTTGTTACGCCAATGTTGTATGGACCCGGAATGAACATGATGATTCAGAGTATCCATTGATGCCAGGGCATGAAATTGTTGGAATTGTGAAAGTGAAATTGGTAGACAATAAACTAGCAATGCGAGTCATGTTTCAGAAATGCATCTTCAAGCACCAGCTGACAGACACCTTATCTTAATTCCAGAAACTGATGCATTCTATAAAGTAGCGCAGGGGATAGCTCTTGTAAAGGATTCTATAACAGTATCGAATGAAACTTCTAAAAAAAATCACTGGGGATATAAGGAAGCGTTTGCTTCTCATAAGCATGCTTTGGGGCATGGCAAACATGAGATTGAAGTTTGTAATGGCGCTGAGGTTCTAAAAGATGGCATTGTTTCTGACTCACCTTGTAACACTACCGACAGTGAACCAAATTATTGATGCGTTTTTCTCAGTTGAAGGATTTCGCAGTGTTAATGCGACTATGGCTGTCAATGATAATTTCTGCCATAATGATGAACCTGGTTTAAAAGATGAAAGCCTGGGCATGGTTGAAGAACCCATGGCAATTGACGAGAGTGTTTCTAAGGTTGATGCCCCAGTAACTGGTAATGAGAGTGCCTACAAGGCTGAGTTCATTGAGGCTGTTGAAGAAAGGAAAGTCAATATTGGGTTTCCAGTGACAGTTGATGAGAGCGCTTGCAATGTGAAAGACACTGTAGCAATTACTCAGGGTGTGTGTATGGTTGATTGTCATGTGGCTGTTGAACAGAGTGTTTGCAAGCTGGATGATTTTGCAGCTGTTGATGCATGCACCAACATTGGGAAGTCTAAAGGTCGAGGAGGCCGAAGTTTCAATCAAGGTATTGGAGAATAGAAAATCTGGTTTCTTATATTTCCTACAGGATGTCTGATCTTTTCAAGATAAGGATGTGGAATTGGCACATTTCAATAGAAGGAAGTAGGTTATCATATGTACAATGTTTTCCAGAACCTTCAAAGCGGTTGAAGGAGCAACCTCCAATAGCATCATTTATAGTTCAAATTCAGACCTTGGAAGGAAATCATCAGATTTTTAACACATCCAAAAGTAATTGACAAGGTGGTCAAAAACAGTGAGGATTTTGTTTGGCAGGTGGAATTGCCATTCCATGGAAAAATGATCATTGATGTGGAGCTTCCAATTATTGTCAAACATTGCTTTTGCTTTCATTCCCTCATCTTCTGCTGTGCTAATTGCAAAGGAAAGTAAAGTAAAAAGCGAAACACCAACAGATTGATTTCATAGATATAAGTGAAGACCAGAAATTTGAGCGAAAGGCCAATGTGGATTATTTAGTATTTCGTTCAGATGTCAAGACAAGACAAATCTGGTGCTCCTTTTTCAGGAAATGAAACTGAAGAATGGCAACAGTAGCTATTCAAATTTGTGAGGAGTTTAGAGGTAGACTGTGTTTTTTAAAAATCACACAGCAGTTTCGTAGCGTGCTACGAAACTGTTGTAGGTGATGATTTTAAGCGCAGAGCAGCTATTGTGATACTGTGAGCGGGAGTTGATGAAGAGAAACACCTGTCTATCAATACCACCTACAGCACATCAGAAACATGGAAGCATTCCATACCTGGGGTTATTAAAAGATTTGGGAACATGCTGCTACACTTTCGGAGAATGTTGGGAGACAGAGACCGCTAAAATAGAGCACATCTTTTGGTCAATTAATGAGCCATCAGCGCTTTCAAGCATCCAAAGTCAGTATTCCTTGCATCTTTAGCTCAGCCATCTCAGCCTAACTGAAGGAGGACAGCTGTCAAGGATCCAAGAAGAATCAAGCATACGAGGAGAATAGAATTAGTGTTTTAGTTTGATTAGGATTTTGTGTAATTACAGCTCAGCATGTTTGTAATTAATGAATTAGTTAAATAGCATGTAGGAGTAGTTAATAGGGCCTTCGAGCCCATTCTAGAGAGAGGGGGAATAGATTCCTATAAAGGGATCAGATTAGGATGTAATAGGGGTTGGAGATTTTATACAAAAACAGAGTTTATTTGGGCCAATGTAAAGACTTATTACAGTAATAGTAAAGCAGTGGTTGTTTCTTCTCAAGATTCTCAATGGATTATATTGTTCAAATATGATGGTGGTTTATTCTCTTAATGTTCTTTTACAGCCTTGTTATAGCATAATCACTCAGAATTCATTTTTAATGCTCTGACTTCCTGTATGTTTGGCAAGCTGTGGTTTATGTGAAATATGTTTGAACATCTGATGCAAAGAGCCTTGACTTCCATGAAATGACTGTGATTTTGTTTACTAAATGTGTGAGACTCCATAGCCCAATGAAGACCAATTTGATATGTGTCCAACCAGCTTTGTTTTCATGAATGTGTGAAGAGTTAGCCATCTGTTGTTGTGAATGATTTTTATCAAAAGTTTGTGAGAGAGCCCTCTCTGACTAAGGAGGCGAATCCTTAGTCTAAAGTCTGGTTGAAAGAGTTACATGAAATCTTGCTTGGTTGCAGCCCTTAGTACTGATTTTGTGATAACAGGTTCCAAGAACCAATAGATGCAATGCTTTGACACAAGCAGAAAAGGATTTGCCGAGGGACAATAGGAAGAATGATTCAAAATCCCTCTTCTACTATTTTGAAAAAGTTCGTGAAATTATTTTCCCAAGGATTGAAGTAGAAACAAAGTCCAAGAAAGCATGGGATACCCTCCAGACAACCTACCAAGGTATGGAAAAAGTGAAGACGACAAAATTGCAAATGCTAAGAAGAAATTTTGAGACCGTTTGTATGAAATAGCTTGAGAATGTAGACTCATTTTTTAAACAAGTAATTGGACTGGTTACTCAAATCAAGTCTTATGGTGAGACACTTGAGGAAAGGAGAATAGTTAAGAAAATTTTGAGAAGTCTACCAACAAGATTTGATGCCACTGTTGTGGCCATATAAGAGACAAAGGATCTCTCACATTTTTTAGCAGATGATCTTCATGAATCACTGATTTCTCATGAACATAGACTGAATATAGAAACAAACTCCTCATCGGATCATACTTTCAAGACAAAAGTTTCATTTGGTGAAGGTAGAGGCAGAGGAAGATCAAATGCTAGAGGAAGAGGCATAATCTCACATAGAGTTGGAAGAGGCAACCCTTCAAGCTCAAGAGGAAGAGGAAACAATCAAAATCCAAGTCAAGGATTAGGCCAAATCAAGCACATGGTAAGAAGTATGATAAATCTCAAGTTCAATGTCATTATTGCAAGAAGTATGGACATTATGCTTATAAATGTAGAAAGAAGCAATATGATCTAAGTAACAAACCAAACGCAAATTTCACAAAGGAAAATCAGAACCAAGATAACATGTTTTTAGTTTGTAATGTAGCACAAGAAAAATAAAATGATGTATGGTTTCTAGATTCAGGGTGTAGCAACCACATGACAGGGAACATAGAAATGTTTTCCAATCTAGATGAAAGTGTGAAATCTGAAGTGACATTAGGGACTGATAATAAAGTCTTTGTCATGGGAAAAGGAAGAGTCAACATTATAACAAAGAAGGGGGAGAAGAAGTACATTTCATATGTCTATCTTGTCCTTAGTTTGAAGCATAACCTCATAAGCATTATACAACTAATTCAAAAGGGTTACAATGTTTTTTTCAATATTGGAGAGTGAACAGTTTTGGATAAGTCTCCAAGCAAACATCTGATTGCAAAAGTTCAAATGACAAGCAATATAATGTTTCCCCTAAACATAAAACCAAATTTCAAGGAAGGAGGTGCACAAGTACAACTATCAATGAATTCACAAGAGGATGAAATAAAAGTTGTAGCTGCCACATGAATAAACTTTCAAGTAGAGGTCAAAGATGAAAACTAGTTATGGCATTTGAGATTTGGTCATCTTAACTTGGGAGGTTTGAATTTGTTGCATATAAAATGCTTGGTGAAGGGATTACCACTCATAGAAAAACCAAACAACCTATGTGAAGGATGCATCTTGGGCAAACAACATAGATAATCATTTCTAGCAAGAAAGTCAATAAGGGCAAAGGCACCCTTGGATATTGTCCATTCATATTTATGTGGACCAATGCAGACACCATCAATTGGTGGCAGCTATTATTTTTTGACTTTCATAGATGACTACATGAGGAAGACATGGGTCTACTTCTTAAGGAAGAAAAGTGAAGTGTTTGAGCGCTTCTGCCAATACAAATCTCTTGTTGAGAAGACACTACATCAAAGTTTTGAGGATTGACTGAGGTGGCGAATAAATCTCAAATTACTTCCTATGTTTTTGTCAGGAGCATGGAATTCACAAGAAATTTACAACAAGGTATACAACTCAACAAAATGGTGTTGCGGAAAGGAAGAATAAGAACATTATGGAAATTGAAAGGAGTATGTTGAAGGCAAAGCATTTTCCAAATGACTATTCGGTTGAAGTTGTTGATTGCGCAACATATATCATTAATAGGTGTCCAACCAAAAGTGTCAAGAACATGATTCCTGAAGAGGCATGGAGTGGAAGAAAGCATAATGTCACTCATATGAGAGTGTTTGGATGTGTGGCTTATGCACATGTCCCAGATGAATTAAGGAAGAAGTTGGACAACAAGGGGGAGAAATGCATATTTGTTGGATATAGTGATGAATCCAAGGCATACAAGTTCTATAATCCATTAACCAAGAAGGTCATAATTAGAAGAGATGTGTAGTTCATAGAAGAGGAAGCATGGGATGGAAGTTTGGAGAAGACAATCAATGTGAAAACATGTATACCACAGGAAGACAAAGAGGAATTGATTGCAACAAGTAATTCCTCAATGGTGACTCCTCCTAATATTATTCAAGCTCAACAAAGCATTCAATGTGTGCCATCGTCAACAAATAATAGGATAGTGTATTTTAGCTTGGTTTGGGTTGACCCAGGTTCAATTTATACTGCGCACTAGAAAAAACCCTCAATCATTGGCCCTTTCGGCAACGACCTGCAAGAAGATCACAATCTCACCCGAAGTGACTATAGTAGGATGCAGTACCAGGTTTCTACATCCTTGAGGGATTGGGACATATGGTATTATTATGTTATCTTATTCTTATTACTTATAAATCACTTCGCCAAATCAGATTAATCACTTAAACATGCCATATAAACCATCACTGTGCTGAAGTAAAATGCAACTGTAATAACTGCTACTCTACAACATATAATAAGAAAATATACACATAAAAACACTAATTTACCGTGGTTCACCCTAGTGTAGTGCTACGTCCACAAGAACTGTTGCTTAATATAATAAATCTTTGAACAACAGATAGTTCTTAGCTTGCGCACTAAGTTGCAGGTTATCTGTGCACTCAGTTGCAGACTCAGGCCTCTACGCACTCAACTATAGAGCCTCAACTTCTCTACTGAATTACATATCACAATAAATTTCCCATAACACTGATCTGGATCAATTCGATTATTCTCTTCTTATTATTTAACCCTATATATACTATTACATTGTAGGGTTACATCATCAAAATACCATGGTCCAAATACCATGAACTCCCTAAAATAAGCAACTATGGTCCCAAAACCATTGATCCCTTACAAAATTGTGTGCTTTCACAAAAAGGACGAGCTTCGACCCACCCTAAATCCCTTATGACACTGCGTGGTATATTCAAAATGCTCCACTGCGCGGTCCACTTCGCGCTCCACTCCACAAAATGCAGAGTCTCTTCCAAAATTTAGGCTAAGTTAGGCTGTGCCCAACAAGCCCCTAGCACTCACATGTGACTCGTCCTGAGTCACTCAGTTGATTTGCCTCTGATCTTCATTGCAATTTTGTTGTAGGCACCGTTGAACTACTGCAGAATGTGTGTGCCCTGTTTCTCTTCGTTGTGCACTTCCTCCAACATTGCTTCTGTCACTGGTTCCGCAACCTTCTATATCACTGTTGTCTCTCTCTGTCGAAATTCTTGAAGCTTCTCATCCACTGCTTGGGACAGTTGGAGATCCTCATCTTGCCATGCCTAATTTCTCTCTATTAGAGCTTGCTCTTCCTTCCTCAGCTCCTTTATCTTATTCTGGATGGAATTTCCCTCATTGACCTTTGTGAGCTTCTGTGAGATTGGTAAGGTTCTCATAGTTTCCTGAATCTCCTCTAGTTGTTGTTTCTTTTGCTGAATATCCTCTTGTAGCTTCAACACATTTGGATCTTCCTGCAGCGAAGTCCAAATCTGTAAGCTCTCATCCAATAGCTTCCCACAATCTGCCACTGTTGTGAAGATGTCGATCATTGCAACCTTCAGGTCGGCCTCCCTCTGCTCTCGCACTTCTTGTGGTGTGGTTGGATGTAGCTTCATCTGTAGCTCATTGATCTTCATCTCATATGTAAATTGTACGTCCGCGATCTTATCCTTGTATCCTTTTACTACAAGGTTGAGCTTTGTAACCTTGTCCTCCACTGGTTCCTCTTCTCAGACATCAATGTACGAAATCTCACGACATGTTTCTTTGACCACCTCCTTCATCTTCTGCTACTACTGTATTGCCTGATCCCTCTCCTGGATCACCTGGTTGAGCTTCTACTATAGCGAAGCTCGCTCTCTCTCTACCTGAATGTTTAACTATGAAGTGTGTTGTTTGCATAACTTCATCTCATCTATGATCTCTAGATGCAGCTTGTGTAATCTCTAAAGTGGTACTGCTATGATGTTCATGTTCACATACCTCCACTCTTTGGCCCACTGCTGTACATCGGCAAAGTCAAACTATAGGGATCTGGTAGGTATTAGTGCTATCCGTGCTGCAAGTGTAGGCTCTATTAGTCTTTCCTCTCCATGTTTTTCCTCTTCCTGCACTTGTTGTATGACCGTCTGTGCCAGTATCTTCAGTTCTTCAATGCACTCCTTGACACCTGTTAAAAGTGTGGCATAGCAATCTTCTAATTTATTCATTGATTCCACCATTTCTTCCTTAATTCTGTCCCCAATCTGCTCCAAGTCCTCATTAGGGAGGACCACTGGCATTATGTCCTTTGTCTTGTCTGCCTTCTACTTCTTTTTTCTTCTTGTGGCAGCTTCGGCGTGTGCCTTCCTCTTCTCTGTGAAAACTTGGTTTGTCTCTGTCTTTTCAGACTCTTTATTCTTCTCATCACCTTCAGGAGGATCCTGGTGACCCTCATTGTATTGCTCCTCTTGTTCTGATTCTTTCTCATCCTTATCCTTCCCACTAGCTTCCCCGTGTTGCGTCATGTCCTCCTCTGATGGAGTATCCTTTGTTTGTGTCTCTAGCGCAGTGATCCACTCTGCAGGCCACTATTGTATCTGTGCTAGGAGATCATCTTCTATCACTAAATATGGTAGGGGATTCCATGTCTTCTTTGTGTCCCTGCGAGCCTGTATGTAAATTTTGTGGAAGTCAGCCTTAAACTTCGTGATAGAGCTATACTGCTTGTATAGGCTTGGTGAAAGGTGAGGGTGTTGGTTCACCAACATGTGTAAGTCCATATGATATAAAACAAAAAACATTATGTTATCCTATGCTCGCGCCAGTTTAGTGGTATACCATAGCGAGGCATACCACGTGGCTTCACAAATATTCAAGGCTATTGGAGGGAACTTCGAATCTTCAGGTTCTCTACATGCAAGCATTGCAATTATCAAAATTAACCATGTGTAGTGAAATGGAGTACCTTTCTCCTAACCCTCAAAATAGTTATTCAAAAACTCTTGGCAAAGATATGTGGCCTAGTTGTACTGAACCCCATTAGCGCACTGCGCAACTAATGAAACTACCGGTGCAGGGACTTCATTAGCCTGACACTTCCTCATGATTTTTCCAGCCAATATATGTGTTACGAAGTGAAATCCCTAGTCATTGATCGATTTGATATCATAACCTTGCTTCCCTTTTGTCAGTCCAAACTTATTCTTCATGTTTTCTACTATGGCTCTATCCTGATCTTTCCCAACAAACTCCTTTGCAGGGTTCATCCCTTGATAAGGAAGTCTTGTGATTCTCCATATTAGCATTGGGTTGATAGGGATCCTCTTCCCCATCCATAGGCATCCATCATGCACCAACACGAGCAGTTGTCTCACACAAGTTGTGCTTCTTGGACTTCTGCCGAAGTGCAGCACATTCAACATATTCATCAAGCCCGACTGCGCCAATCCAGCTGCCCACTACTGCGGTTCTAATCTTGTCATACCACTCTTAGGGTAGTGCACTTATTTTAAGTATATGTCTGGTGTGAACATGTTGAGGCTTCCAAAATCGTTGCTTCAACGCAGGGGGAAAACCACCCAGTCCGAACATTAATACAACTCCTTTTTCGTTTAGGTAGTGGCTCCGACTGGGGATAATGGACCAGTTTCCCAATGAAAAGTTATTGAGTGAATGTGTAATGCTTATAGTGGAGTGAAATAGATGGATTTGCAGTAATGAATCAAATGGAAAAATATATGCATTAATCTACTCTATAACTCGGGATTGTTTAACTTTTATCTAGATGCGATCTATAATGATTTTCCTTAGTAAATGACAATATAAATTGCTCAAACACCAATGGAAATGAAACTATTTCAAGATGATTAGTTTGATTAAATAGTTAATCAAAATAATGTGTAAACTCATATAACATAGTTACCGATCAAACGAGAAAATGACCTAGTACCCGTTTTTTTGAGATAGCAAAAAAATCACCCGATTTTGAAAAGTGGTGATGCAGAATACACCTTTTTTCTTTTAGCATATTTTTGGCACTTTAATTTTTCTTATGTATCAAGTATGAACATTTTTTTTTAAATGTTAGTGATTTTCATCTTGATTTTGAAAAGTGTTGATGCAACATGACACATTTTTTTAAAGAGTTTATTTTTGACACTTTAATTTTTTTATGTATCAAGTATGAACACTTTTTTTAAATGTTAGTGATTTTCATCTTGATTTTGAAAAGTGTTGATGCAGCATCAACCCTTTTTGTTTAGAGGGTTTATTTTTTACACTTTAAATTTTCTAATATATTAAGTGTGGATATTTTTTTTAAATGTTTGTGATTTTCATGTTGGTAATAAAACATAAAAAAATAAAAATAAAAAACATGACCAAAAAAAACTCAAATAATAAAAAAAATATAAAAAAAAAAACAAAAAAAAACACCCATAAAAATGTAAAAAGAAAACAAAATTAAATTGTAAAAATAAAAAAAATTAAACAAAAAATAAAAATATCAAAAAATAAATAAAAAAAGGAAAATATTTCAAAAAAACATATAATTTAAAGAAAAAATTTGAAAATTAAACAAACAAAAAAATACATCTATAACGATTTTTTTAAGTTTTAAAAAAAAATACAACCACATAATAATAATAATAAAATGAAAAGAAGAAAAGAAAAAAAGAAAAAAAATATTTAAATTAAAAAAAAAAAAAAATTAAAAAACTAAAAAAAATCATAAAATTTATAAAATAATAAACAAAAAAATGAAAATAAAAAATAAAATAAAAATTAAATTAAAAACAAAAAAAATCAAATCAAAACCAAACAATTAAAAAAATAGAAAAAAATAAAATTAAAATTAAAACAAAAAATTAAAAAATAAAAAATAAAACAAAAAAAGGGTTAAAAAAAATTTAAAAAAAAGTAAAAAAAATTAATAATAAAAAAAAATTAATAAAAGAAAATCCTAGTCACCCATGGGCAAGGTTGGTCGCGGGCACAGGCAGGGAGGCGGGCTGCACGCCATGGGTGGCCAAATTTTTTATTTTTTTTATTAATGTTTTATTTTTGTTAATTTCCTTTTTATTTCTATTTCTATTTTTAACTTTTTTTTTTTTAATTTATTTATTTTAATTGTTTTTTTTTTTATTTTTTTTATTTGTTTTATTTATTTTTTATTTTTTTAATTTTTAATTGTTTTGTTTTGATATTTTTTAATTATTTTTTTATTTTATTTTGTTTTTTATTTAATTTTATTTTTTAGTTATTTATTTTTTTATTTAAAAAAATGTTTTTTTTTTTTTTTTGTTAATTTATTTTTATTTTTTGTTAAATTAGTCACTCCAGTTATCTTATATGGATGTGAGGTTTGGGGTTGTAGCATCTCTAGAGAATCTTGGGGAAATATTGAGCAAATCCAGAAGCGTTTTATAACGTATAACCTCAAAATTAAAAGCAACGCACCCTATCCTATTCTCCTTATAGAAGTAGGTATTTCCCATATCGAGAGCCTAGCTATGACTAGGCTTCTGTTGTATAAGCACAAACTCAATAACATAGGAGACCATAGACTTCCTAAACTAGCTTTAAATTCCAGCCAAAACACCTAAGGCTCAAGCGAGGCTAGTGTAAAGACACCAGGGCCTGGTTAAACGATTGGGAGATCGACGAGAATGTTGCATTGGAAAACATTAATAACATTAAAAATATTGATACTTCTAAGTTCAAAGAAAAAATGTGGTGTGAGAAAGATTTAGCAGCTAAAAGAAAATTAAGATATTATAAGGAGGTCATCAACCCCACCCTAGAAGATCAAAAGTATCTCTCTGTTTTAACTAGCTCAAAGAAGAAAATTAATATAGCCAAGATTAGAATGAACTCTCATGAGATCCATAGTGAAATGGGTCGTTGGGCAGTTCCTAAAACACCATGGATGGAAAGCATCTGCCATCTTTGTGAGAATACGAACATCAAGGATGAAAATCACTTCCTCTTAGAGTGCTCCACATATGACCACATTAGATCTCAGTTTCAGAATATCTATTGCAATACTGACCTTCCTGGCCTTTTACGATGTCAAAATTATAGTGAGCTCGGAAGGCTTCTCTCCAAGCTTTTTGAGCATAGGAATAAAATTTTAAATCAAACTAAATAATTCGTTTCTTTAGATCCGATAGACCAAAGTTTGATCTCAGTGGACCCACATCCACAAGCTTTTCAATCAAGCAGTCAAGCAAGATTTTCAATCCCCCACATCCACAAGCTTTTCAATCAAGCAGTCAAGCAAGGGTTCCCTAAGTTATGGACTGAGAGCCTCATTATCCCTATTTTTAAAAATGGGGATACAAATAACCCCTCTAATTATTGGACAATTATGATCAGCCCTCTCTTAGCTAAGTTATATGGTAGTATTTTGGAAAAGAAGTTGAGCATATGGCTTGAAAGTGAAGATAAGCGGGCTAAAGGCCAAGCGGGTTTTAGAAGGCATCACTCAACAACAGACCACCTCGTTACGCTTAGAATCATTGTGAAATAATGTCATAATGATAAATCCAATCTCTTTTGTTGCTTTGTGGACTTTAGAAAGGCTTTTGATATGGTTCCTAGAAACAACCTTTGGAATATATTAGAAGAGCTAAAGGTTCCTTTCGAGTTGAGAGCTACCGCTATTAGATTATATGAGAATGTAATTGCCAAGCTAAAAAGCAATGAGGGGTGGTCGAAAGATATTAAGTGTAATATTGGAGTTAAACAAGGTTGCCCCCTCTCCCCTACCCTATTTGGAATTTACATTGACAAGCTCGAAGGTTATTTAGAGGAAGCAGGATGTGTTGGCATGATCTTAGCTGGGCTAGTCGTCATCCTTCTTCTCTATGCTGACGATATTGTTCTCCTCGCAAGGTGTCCATCTGATCTTGATAAGCAGCTTAGGCTTCTTAAGGATTTCTGCTCTACCATGGGTATGACTGTTAACACTGACAAAACAAAAGTTATGATTATCAAATCCAAGAAGGACACCTATGCTAATTTTATGTATGACAATAATAACTTGGAGGAAGTATATTCTTACAAGTACCTAGGAATTGATATTCATCACAAGCTCAACTGGAACTATAGCATTGAGAAAAGGATTAATGGGGGGTGGAAAGCTTACTTTGGTCTTGAAAATAATTGTAAAACGGCAAACCTCGTAATGTGGGATAAAAAGAAGTTCCTCTTTGAAACTTTAGTCACTCCTGTTATCTTATATGGATGTGAGGTTTGGGGTTGCAACATCTCTAGAGAATCCTGGAGAAAGATTGAGCAAATCCAGAAGCGCTTTATAACGTATAACCTGAAAATTAAAAGCAATACACCCTACCCTATTCTCCTTATAGAAGTAGGTCTTTCCCCTATCGAAAGCCTAGCTATGACTAGGCTTCTGTTGTACAAGCACAAGCTCAATAACATAGGAGATCATAGACTTCCCAAGCTAGCTTTAAATTCCAGCCAAAACCATCTAAGGCTCAAATGGGGGTGGTATAAAGACATGAGGGCCTGGATAAACCATTGGGAGATCAACGAGAACGATGCACTGCAAAACATTAATAACATTAAAAATATTGTTACTTCTAAGTTCAAAGAAAAAATGTGGTGTGAGAAAGATTTAGCGGCTAAAAGAAAATTGAGTTATTATAAGAAGGTCATCAACCCCACCCTAGAAGATCAACAGTATCTCTCTGTTTTGGTGAGCTCAAGGAAGAAAATTAATTTAGCAAAGTTTAAAATGAACTCTCATGAGCTCCATAGTGAAACAGGTCGTTGGACAGTTCCTAAAACACCATGGACGGAAAAAATCTTCCATCTCTGTGATAATAGGAACATTGAGGATGAAAACCACTTCCTCTTAGAGTGCCCCGCATACAACCACATTAGATCTGAGTTTCATAATCTTTGTCGCAATACTGACCTTCCTAGCCTTTTACGATGTCAAAATTATAGTGAGATTGGGAGGCTTCTCTCCAAGCTTTTTGAGCATAGAAATAAAATCTTAAATCAAACTAAATAATTTGTTTCTTTAGATTTGATAGACCAAAGTTTGGTCTCAGTGGACGTTAACCATCATCATCATCATCATCATCATCATCATATATATATATATATATATATATATATTTTAATAATATTTTTTATTTATTTATTTTTTGATATTTTGTCTAATTTTTTATATTTATAAGTTAATTATATTTTATTTTTTACATTTATTTTTTGTCTTTTTTTGTTAGTTGATATTTTTGTCATGTTTTAAAGTTTTTTTATTGTTTTTAATTTTTTTATAATATTTGAATTTTGTTTTCTTTTGTATTATTTTTTGCGTTTTTTATTGTTTTTTTTTCAATATTTGAATTTTTGTTTTCTTTTGTATTATTTTTTGTGTTTTTTTATTGTTTTTATTTTTTTTTTCAATATTTACGTTTTGTTTTATTTTTATTATTTTTTTTGTGTCTTTTTCATTGGTTTTTCTTTTTATCAATATTAAAATTTTTGTTTTCTTTTGTATTGTTTTTTTGTGATTTTTTTTATTGTTTTTATTTTTATGTTTTCAATATTTGAATTTTTGTTTTCTTTTGTATTTTTCATTTATTATTTCTTTATACATTTATTTTTTATTTTTATTTTTTTCTATAGGGTTCGTGTCGATGCTTGTCTATCAACCTGATCTCATAAATGCTGCTATTTCTTTTATGAGATGAGGAAAGTGTATATGGTATTTCTATCGTTGTACCTCTATTTTTTTCATAAATAAATAGTAAAGTTATCATTTTAGATTGTTGATTACTTGATATTTAAACAACAATGTTACATGTATTCACCACTGATCATGTTGCCATTGATATTTTTATACATGTTAAGAAATTTGCTTTGATATTCTAAATGCGATATGAGTTTACACATTATTTTGATTAACTATTTAATCAAACTAATCATCTTGAAATAGTTTCATTTCCATTGGTGTTTGAGCAATCTATATTGTCATTTACTAAGGAAAATCATTATAGATCACATCTAGATAAAAGTTAAACAATCTCGAGTTATAGAGTATATTAATGCATATATTTTTCCATTTGATTCATTACTGCAAATCCATCTATCACTCAATAATTTTTCATTGGGAAACTGGTCCCATTATCCCCAGTCGGAGCCACTACCTAAACGGAAAAGGAGTTGTCTTAAGGTCCGGACCAGGTGGTTTTCCCCTTGTGTTGAAGCAAAAATTTTCGAGGCCTCAACACTTTTTTGGTGCTAGAAGGAGGGCATGTAGAGTATGAATGGCAAGTAAGTCCAATCCAAAAAACAAAAGGCCATTCCAAGAGTCATTTCCCTTCCAAATATACAACAACTTCCAGATCGCCTTTATAATCTCCTACTTTTAGATCAGGAGTTGTACAATCACATCCCAAGTATCCTAGAATACTTCCTGAGGTAATCCCTACAAATTATACTCCAGAATCACCAGAAATTACAACTTTGATAAAGAAATTAGAAGACATCTTCATTTCAGTAGAGAAGCATGAATCATCTGAAGATTCTGAAGGAATAATAACTTCTATTTTGTTTTAACTCGGTCCCAAAGTGCAAAACTTGGCATCTTGCCATTTGAATTTCCACTTCAATCCCGCTGAACAAAAACTGCTACATCGTATTCCTAAACATCTACTAGTGAGATTACCTTATTCTCTCATTCACCAGCATCTCCATTTCTTCCTTTTTCATTTCCTTTCTCTCTATCATTCACTTCATCTATTTCCATTTCCTCTACACAAACAACTAGTGTTGCCTCAAGTAGTATTATCACAACTACCGGTTCTTCTTTCATCACATCCACCTCTCCAACTGTTATAATAGCAACTAGAACATGGTCCAATCCAGGAGCTGTTCAAATGCCAACACCACTTCATCCTCTACCAAAACATCTTGAAAGATGGCTTCCCAAATTCAATCTTATGTAGAATAATAAATAAAATTAACACACATAAAAAATACCAGAGACATAGAAATGGCGGAAAAGGCCTCAGCCTTGTTTTATTCCTCGCATAATGCAATTCCATATACAAATAATGATAATAGTACAAATAAATACATGAGGAAGTTCATCTCAAGATAGTACGTCTATCATGGACACTATGGTTGGGAAAATCTCTCAACCAAACACTAAACTAGGAGCCTAACTAGTTGGAGAGAATCTCTCAACCAACTAAGCCTAAACTGACTCCTAACCATGAGGAACAAACTCAATAGAAAGGTAGGATTAAATCCAACTTTCTTGATTTTAATTAATTTAATTGTTTTGGACTTATAATTGTTTTCATCACATGAGAGTGAGGCTAACATCTTGATGATGGGTTACCTGCTGAAGAGAACCTTCATAATTATATGTTAGACATCAATCTCAATGAGGTATATGAAGAAGACATTGTTGTTAGATTATTCCCGTACACTCTTACAGGATCAACAGGGTCTTGGTACTTTTCATTACCAACCAATTCTATTACTAGTTGGGATATTTTTGAAGAACAATTTTTTACTAAATTTGGTGATGATCACTCAACTACATCTCTTATCAATGACCTTTCCAATTTAAAAATGAATTCAAGGGAAAAGATAAAATATTTCAATTCCAGATTTAACAAATTGTTAAATAAAATCCCAGCTACTTCTAGACCTGGTGTCGATGTACAAATTGAATGGTATATTTCATCTCTTCCTTCTAACATAGGAATTTTTGTAGATAGAGCTAATAAAAATACCTTGGTAGAAAACATGAAAGAAGTTGTGTCTGTAGAGAAGGGGATAAATGCACTAGAAAAGAAAAAAGATCAGGAAGACAAAAAATTAAAAAGAGTTACATTTAAGGATGAAGCTAAAAAGAAAGCACCTAAAGATCCCTTTGATCTTGAAGGCTTACAACAAGTCCTTAAAACTTTATCTAACGAGATGGTAGAGATCAAAAAACAAGTAGTTGAATCCTCTTCCAAAAAACCTTTTAGACCATTCAGAAGAAATCAACCACCTAATCCACAACCTCCAAACATGATCTCTAATGCAGAAATTGATGATGAAGATGAGGAAGAAGCAACATTTTCTATTGATGAATCCCAAGATGAACATATAGCCGAGTTAAATGGAATGTGAGATTTTATTCTTCCTATTTATGATAGTAAAAATTAATATGAAGCATTACCTGTTAGCACAAGAAGTAAAAGTTCAGTTGATCCTATACAATCAATTCAGAAACATAAACCTTCAACTTCCACTGCTAAAGATAAAATTGTTGTTAAAAAATCCACTTCCACTTCTCCCCAAGCAATTCCATCTTCATCCAATTCTCCATCTTCACCCAGAACCTTAGTAGTTTCAGATACTATTGAGTAAAATATAGTTGAGGATATGAAGAAAATAAAAGCAAACATTTCCCTTCATGAACTCACTAAACTCAAACAACAACAGAAATTTTTACTGAAAGAATTGAATGCAGTACCTGCTTCTCCTCTTCCTACTGCTGTGGTATCCAAAGCTTCTAACAGAATGGGTAAACCTCCTGGTCATCCATTATTTGATTCCTCTAATGCTATTCTGATAGGTGACAAGTCTAATTCACATACTCCTTTTCTTTTGACTTTTGAAATATTTAATAAAAATGTACATAACTGCTTGGTAGATTCAGGGGCTTCTTCAAATATCATGTCGTATTCAGTTTGTCTAAAATTAAATATGTCACCCTAGAAAACTCCAGTTCACATTGTGCAACTCGATAGGACAAAATTCAAAGTCATAGGAGAAATGAATTCTGTTCTTATTAGATTATCTTCGAATCCTGAAGTTTGTCAAATAATTGATATATTTGTTGCTGATATCCCAAATTTATATAGTTTAATTATTAGTAGAGATTGGTAAAAAAAACTACACGGTTATTTTGCCCCTGATTGGTCTCACTTATGGCTCCCATTTAATGGAAAGCCAAATCAAATTAGAATCAACCGAGAAAAACATATGAAACATTCGGTAATAGATTTCGAAGGTGAAAATGAGGCAGTAGCATTTCATAACAACATTCTTGGAAACTACTCTATTGAATCATTTTTTGAGAATTTTAAAGCACAAACGTCACCATTTCTGAACAATTCTATAAATTATCAAATTGAAATTTTTTCACAGACAAACTTTTCCATATGTGTAAATATGCTAGAAAAACCATTAGTTAATTCTTTATTCTGGACATTGTATTTTGATGGGTCAAAATCAAGCGATGGTGCAGGAGCAGGTTGCATATTGATTAATCTTGAAGGTGTGAAGACAATGTTGACCTGTAGATTGGAATTCGAATGCACAAATAATATTGTAGAATATGAGGCATTAGTCCAAGGTATGTATAAAGCAATTAGCCTTGACGTTAAATACCTTCAAGTTTATGGAGATTCATAAATTGTAGTAAGACAAGTAAGAAACGTGATGCATTGTATCTCTACACACTTGAAGCATTATTAATCTTTGGTTCAGTCGCTCACTTCACATTTTTTAGTGTTTAACATTTCTGTTATTCCTAGGATTCACAATGCTAGAGCTGACCTTCTTGCTAACGTTGCATCAAAATGGATCCCATCCGAATATTACAGTCCCGATAGGTTTTCTGTAGAATTAATCTTTAGACCATCCATTCCCAATAATATCACCAACTAGTGGGTATTCAATGACGATGAAGACATTTTAAGCTTCTTAACTTCTGAAAAATCATGCGATGACTAAATAATTGATGAAGATGAACATGATGATAAATTAAAACAAAAAATTGATGATAATCCCATACCCAAATTTGTAGTTAAACTTGAGGATCTATATGATTTAAAAGAGTTACTAATTCAAAACTACAAAGTTCAACTTTGAGATCTGAATTAATAAATCTTGGGAAAGATCCTATTAAACCTCAGAACATCAATTTAGGACTTGGTCTCTCGTTTGAAGAAATATTATCCTTCATCAATTTGTTAAAGAAATATAAGGATGTCTTTGTTTGGAGTTACGAATATCTCAAAACATTTGACACTTCTATAATTCAACATACAATCCCAATGATATCAAATGATAAACCTGTCCAACAAAAACGAAGGAAAATTCAACTAAACTTAAAAAATCAAATCAAAATGAAATTGAATTAACTCCTTAAGGCTAAAATCATTTTTCCTGTTAGGAATTCAAGATGGGTTTCCAACTTGGTACTTGTTAGGAAGAAAAATGGTGATATCCGAATTTGTATAGATTTTAGGAATCTTAATAAGGCCAGTCAAAAGGATAATTTCCCACTACCCACTATGGAATAGATTTTACGATCAGTTGTTGGTTCTAAACTTATGTCTTTCCTTGATGGTTTCTCTGGATATAATCAAATTATGGTCCACCCAGATGATAGGCTAAAGAATACTTTCAGAACCAAATGGGGAACTTATGCCTACCAAAAAATGCCATTCGGTTTAATAAACACAGGGGCCACTTTCCAACGAGCCATGGATATAACATTTAAACGTTTGTTAATAAAACATTTGTTGTTTACCTGGATGACATTATTATTTATTCAAAGAACATAAATAGTCATTTACAAGACTTAAAACAAATTTTTGAGCGCTATAGAAAATATAGGATTTCATTAAATTTGAAAAAGTCTTTTTTCGCTCTTAGTGAAGGGAACTTTTTGGGATTCATTGTGTCAAAAAATGGAATTTACATTAAATTTGATAGAATAAAAGAAATTTCAGAAATTTCTCTACCATATAACAAAAAAAGCATGCAATCATTTTTTAGACAGATCAATTTTGTCAAAAGGTTTGTCCCTGATTTCTCACAAATTATTTTGCTGTTACAACAAATGATTAAGAAAGACGTAGTTTTTAAATGGGGTCATCATGAAAAGCAAGCATTCGATTTAATCAAACAGGAAATTATC
This sequence comes from Pinus tabuliformis, assembly GCA_031772625.1. Classification (NCBI taxonomy): domain Eukaryota; kingdom Viridiplantae; phylum Streptophyta; class Pinopsida; order Pinales; family Pinaceae; genus Pinus; species Pinus tabuliformis. The sequence continues at coordinate 1,980,555,723 of CM062816.1, read as the reverse complement.
GATGCTCCTTCTTTAAATACTCTGAATTTCTCCGATCATTTCATCTTATACACTTTTGCTTCTTCAACGTCTTATGCCATTGTTTTGACACAAATTAATAATCAGAAAATTGAAGCACCCATCTCATTTTTCAGTTCAAATTTTTAGGGTGCTGAATTGAATTATTCAGAAGTAGAAAAACAGGCATTTGCTGTATATAAATATGTAAATCATTTTAGACCTTTTCTCTTAAAAACACACACGAAAGTAATAGTCTCATTCCCAGCAGTGAGGCAATTACTAATGCAGAAATAATTAGGAGAAAAGAGAGAAAATCGGGTAACAACTCTGCCGGAATACGATATCGAAATAAAATCAGCCAAAATTTTTAGAGGGCAAGGTTTCTGCAAGCTTCTTACACAAGAATCCATCATATCAACTGAACGGGACATAGGTATCAATGAACACATTTATGAGGTAAGTGTAATTGATGTTGATTCCCAATACACTGATTTTATTTTTTATTTAAAAATGGATATGCTCCTCTTGAAATCAATTATAAAAGAAAAAGAGTTTTACAATTAAAAGAAAAAAATTATGAGATTGTTGATAACATGTTATTTAGGAGAAACTATGGTTCCATACGGTTAAGATGCCTTGAAAAATATGAAGCACAAACAATTTTGCAGGAACTTCGCGATGGACCAACAGGTGGACACTTTGGAGGAGATACTAAAGTACACAAAATCTTACATGCTGGATACTACTCACCCACTCTCTTCAAAGATACCCACACATATGTGAGGAAATGAAAAACATGCCAAATTTCTTCTAGAAGACAAAGGAAACCAGCTTTGCCTCTGCAACCAGTCAACATCGAACAACCTTTCGAACAATGGGGATTGGATATCATAGGTGAGATCGTTCCTCATTCTTCTAAACATCATAGATATATTCTCACTACTACAGATTACTTCACTAAGTGGGTGGAAGCAATTCGCTAAAGGTAGTCAATTCTGAATTTGTTATTGAATTTATTGATCAATTTATCATTACAAGATTTGGTTTTCCTTCTGCACTTATATTTGATAATGCATCTTATTTTTCGGGTACCAGTATGATTGAATTTGCAATTAGGAGAGGTTTTAAACTCAAATATTCTGCTAATTACTATCCCTAGGGAAACGGTTTGGCAGAATCCACTAATAAAAATCTCCTTAGAATAATCAAAAGAACTGTAGATCAAAATCAAAGAAACTGGCATAAAGCTTTAATATTTGCTCTATGGGCTGATAGGATAACTCAGAAGGCCTCTATAGGCACTTCTCCATTTAACCTAGTCTATGGGAAGGAAGCCATTATTCCATCACATTTAGCTCTTCCTTCATTAGCCCTAGTTCAATTTATTGAAGAAACACCTTCTTCTTCATTGCAATTAAGAAATTCACAAATCCTAAAACTAGAAGAAGAAAGGGAAAATGCCAAACTCACACACACCAAACATCAACAAATGGTGAAAGCTTATTTTGATGCAAGTTCAGTCACACAAAGATCCTTCCAAGTTGGAGATCTAGTTCTCAAGTGGGACAAAACACACGAAGAAAAAGGGAAACATACCAAATTTAAGAAATTATGGCTTGGTCCATTTCAGATTGTTGAACAGATAAGCCCATCTACATTTATACTTCAAGATTTATCAAGAAAGAGAGATTCTCTTCCTGTAAATGGGCTCATCTTAAAGAAATTATTTTCTTAATTTCTATAAAAAAATAAAAATAGAATAAAGAATAAAATCTGTAAAAAAGTCACTCCCATTGTACATCCCGCTGCAATTTATTTTTTCATTTTACAGAATTTGTTAATAAAATGTTAAATAATACTCTATTGACTTTTCAAACATCTCTTGAACTTATTTTTATTTTTCCATTTTGAAGGTAGGAGTTTTTGAGAAGTGGTTCCAAAATTGAAAATTGGATAAAAATTATAGAACTCTGAAAATATTTTCCATTAAGTCGTAAAATCTTTAAAAACCTTAAAAAATTATATCCTTTTACTCTAGTTTTAGTCAAAAAAAGTTATCCTTAAAAAGTAAAGACCATCTTACAACTAAGACACTTTCAACTCGAATTTGTCATCCAAAAATCTTAAGGAGTCAATAGTCGTCCCCCTCCATTAAAAAGGAATTTTTTAGAGTTTAATTCTAAAATATAATAAATGTTAGGTGCTGATAATACTAGTGATTCCCCCATTACTATTGTTATCGTAGCCCTTATTGTTATTGTTGTGCCCCTATTGTCCCCATATTGTTATTATTGTTCCCCATAGAAGCCCATTATTGTTATTTTTGTGCCCTTATATTATTATTGTTATGTCAGCTTTGATTATATTGTGACCCCTTAGACTCCTATATATAGAAAGGAGGTTTTGTCATTTGTATCATCCAAGAATTGTTCATTTGTGTAATGTAAAGGAGGTTCCCCCCTCGAAGAGACTTATTTCTAAGTCGTTGATCTATCTTTTCTATATTTTTGTGAGCTGGTTTCATAACATTTGGTATCATAGGTTTGGATTCTAGGGTTTCGCTGCTCCAAAACAGGTCATCGTAACATTTTCTCTATAACTTTTTTCTGTGACATTTCAGATGCTAAAAAAAAACCCATTTGAACCGAAATCTCGATGATCCTTGGGTCTAAATTTCAGATCTTGTTTCACTATATTTTCGGAGATATGGTCCAAGGAAGTTAGGTTTTCTTCAGGCTCACGAATTACATCCCAAACAGGTGACCTTGGGAAAATTGTCATAACTTTCTCTCTGAGTATCAGATTGAAATTTCGTAAGAAGTTACAGAAAGAGGACATACTGTAGTTTTTTAAAGTTCAAAGGTTGAAACAATCACACATGGCACTTCGTACAAGTTCGCTCTATTGAAAAAGTGTATAATCAGGTCATCTTGGGAGATTAGGCATAACACTTTATTCGAGAATCCAATTTCGATCAGACTTGTGGTGTTGGAAAGAGGACTCAGAGGGATACACAGTTCGCAATTTCAAACCCAGGAGATCTGAAATTTCATAGATACATCAGATACAATATCGAGCTCCTACAAAGTGAAAAAAGGTGTAGTGTTTTTTAAATTTTGCATAAGTTTGGTTTGAAAAATTAGTTTGAAGGAATTAAAAGGGTTTAGTGAAGCATAATTATCATTAATTGATGCCTCGAAGAAAGAAAATGGAAACAACTAGTAAGCAACCTGAAAGCTCTAGCATGACTCATGAAGAAGAGGAAGAAATGCAACATGATATATAAAAATTAAGAGACCAAGTGCAATAAAATTCACTCTCACAAAAATTAATGAAAGATAAGATGGATGGCTTAAACAAAGGCATAGAAGCTAAGATGAATGATGTGGAAGCTAAGATGGATGTTTTAAAGAAAGGCGTAGAATCTAAGATGAGTGACGTGGAAGCTAAGATGAATGACCTGGAAGCTAAGATGGATGGCGTGGAAGCTAAGATGGATGGTTTAAAGAAAGGCATGGAAGCTAAGATGGATGGTTTAAAGAAAGGCATGGAAGCTAAGATGGATGGTTTAGAAGAAAAACTTAAAGGCAACATGTAAGAATTGAAGATAGATTTGACAAAGTTTCTACAAGAAAGCTTACTAATGGCGAAAGGGTAGTAATGGAAACTCATGAGGAGAACAAAATAAATGTTAATCATGATTTCATAGACTCTAACATTGGATGAAAGATCTAGCATGTTCCAAAGATCGATATGAGGAATTTTTATGGCAAGGATCTCGTAACATGGATACTACAGATGGAGCAATATTTTGATCTCCATAATGTGCAAAAAACACAAATGGTATGCATTACAACTTTGTATTTGGAACCAAATCAGTTTGTATGGTATCGATGGTTTTTATCTCATAAACAAATTGTCACTTGGGTAATTTTTACGGGTGAAATGATAGCACATTATGAGGATACAAAAAGCAACACTTTTTTTAGCCAATTGATAAATCTAAAACAAAAGGGTTCAATGATGGAACACATTGAGGACTTCCAAAAATTGAATATAAGGGTAAAAGATATTCTAGAAGAGCATAGGATTGATGTGTTCATAGGGGCTTTAAAGGATAACATCCAACATGAGGTTCGCCTTTGGGAACCTGACTCGTTGGAGAAGGCATTCAGTTTGGCAAGAAAAATGGAATGCAAAATTATGGAAACAAGGAAGCCTACCACTCACAATTATAAATATGTAAGTGTTGTTTCCCCTAGCCTTCCACAATCTACAAGGTTGACACCACAACAATTGGAAGATAAAAGAGCAAAAGGGCTTTGTTACAGTTGTGATAGTAAATACACTAAAGGTCATAAGTGTGCTGAGAAGAAATTATTTTACATAGATTGTGAAGAGGAGGAAGAAAAGGAACAAGAAACATCAAAAGAAGAGGATATACACCAGTAGTATTGGTTCACAAGAAGGATGGATCATGGCGCATGTGTCTGGATTATAGGGAGCTCAACAAGCTCACTATTAAAGATAAATTTCCCATTCCTGTCATTGATGAATTATTGGATGAGTTTCATGGATCAATTTACTTCACCAAGTTGGATCTTCGTTCAGGATATCATCAAATCAGAATGAAGACCGAAGACATTCTAAAAACAACATTTAGAACTCAGGAGGGTCATTATGAATTTTTGGTCATGCCTTTTGGCCTTACTAATGCACCTTCTACATTTCAAGGTTTGATGAATTCCATTTTCAAACCCTCCCTTAGAAAATTTGTGTTAGTATTTTTTGATGATATACTAATATACAACAAGTCTTGGAAGGATCATGTTCAACATGTTGACAAGGTGCAACTATTGGAGGAGAAACTATTATATGCAAAAATCTCCATATGTTTCTTTGGATTACAAGAGGTGGAATATTTGGGTCATATTGTATCTCATGAAGGTGTTAAGGTAGACCCTAGAAAAAATAAAACCATTAAGGAATGGAAAATCCCCACATCCATAAGAATTTGCGAGGATTTCTCGGGTTGACAGGGTATTATCGCAAGTTTGTTAAGAATTATGGGAGAACAGTAGCACCTATAACAACATTATTGAAGAAAGATGCATTTTCATGGACTCTAGAAGCAATGAAGGCCTTTGAACATCTTAAAGAGGCAATGTGCCAAGCACTAGTCTTAGCTACGTTGGACTTCACAAAAACCTTTATTGTGGAATCTGATGCCTCAGGAAATGGAATTGGTGCTGTTTTAATGCAAGAAGAAAGACCCATTTCTTTTGAAATTCGTTCAATCAAAGGAAAGTATTTACACAAATCTATTTATGAAAAGGAAATGTTGGAAATACTACATGCACTTAAGAACTGACGACCCTACCTAATGGGAAGACACTTCAAGGTAAGAACGGATCATGATATTCTTAAATACTTTTTAGAACAAAGAATATCTTCAGAAAAGCAACAAAAATGGGCCACAAAGATGTTGGGTTATGACTTTGAAATCATCTACAAAAACGGGAAGCAAAATGTTGTGGCAGATGCACTCTCAAGAAAGGATGAGGATGTGGAAGCATTTCTTTACGCCATTTCTCTTATCCAACTAGATTGGATAAACGAAGCAAGGGATGAATGGAAGAATGACAAAGTTGTGTGGGCACTCATTCAAAAGTTACAACAAGATCCTAGTACATCTGATACATTTAGCTGGAAAAATGACTTGTTATGGTACAAAGATCGCTTATACCTATGTAAGAATTCCCAACTCAAACAAAAAATTCTTATGGAATTGCACACCTCTCCCTTAGGAGGGCACTCAGGATTTCTAAAAACTTACCACATGGTTAAGAAGGAATTTTTTTGGGATGGCCTTAAATCGGATATTCAAAATTTTGTGGCAGAATGTTTGGTTTTCTGACAAAATAAAGTTGAAACAATTAAGACCCCAGGTCTATTACAATCTTTATCCATTCCAAGCCAACGTTGGGAGGAGGTTTCAATGGATTTTATCACAGGTTTACCCATGTCCGAAGGAAAGAGTGTTATCATGGTGGTAGTTGACAAACTTACCAAGTATGCACACTTTTGTGCATTATCTCATCCATTTAAAGCGAGTACAATTTATATTGCATTTATGGAAATAATTCAAAAGCTACATGGAAACCCAAAGATTATTGTAAGCGACAGAGTTCCCATTTTCACTGGAATTTTTTGGACATAATTATTTTCTTTTCTTGGTACTTAGTTAGCTTATAGCTCATCTTATCATCTTCAATCTGATAGGAAAACTGAGATAGTAAACAAATGTTTGGAAGGATATCTTCATTGCTTTGTATCTGATAAATAGACATAATGGGTCAAATGATTTCCTATGGCTGAATAGTGGTATAACACTTCCTTCCATACTACAACAAAAATGACCCCATTTATGGTACTTTATGGATATCATCCACCGTCCATCACATCATATTTAAGATAAAATTCTAAGGTTCAAGCAGTGGATGATCACATCGAGCATCAACAACAAGTTCTCTGACTCTTAAAGGATAACCTCACTTTGGCGTAGAATAGAATGAAACAACAAGCAGATCAACATCGCAGCTAAAGAGGTTTTGATGTAGGTGATTGGGTATTCCTACGACTACAACCATATAAACAAATTTCCCTCAAGCAAGCTAAGAAGGATAATAAATTATCACCAAAGTTATATGGTCCATACAAGGTGTTGAAAAACATAGGTACTATGACATACAGATTGGAGCTTCCTGCAGCTTCCCGAGTGCACCTAGTTTTCCATGTTTTGTGGTTAAAGAAGGTTATAGGTGACAAGCTCCCAGTTCAAACAATATTTCCAGAACTTGATGAGGAAGGAAAATTCATATTGGAACTTGGAGCAGTCACATAAACAAGAAATCGATAGCTATGAAATCGATCAATTTCAGAGTATCTCATCAAGTGGAAGAACTTACTCGCTGAAGATTCCACATGGGAGGATGAGAATTTTATACAGAAGCATCCAAAACTACTCAAACGTTGAGGACAACACTTTTTTGAATGAGAGGGGCATGTTAGGTCCCTATAATACTAGTGATTCCCCCATTACTATTGTTAGTGTAGCCCTTATTGTTATTGTTGTGCCCCTATTGTCCCCATATTGTTATTATTGTGCCTCATAGAAGCCCACTATTGTTATTTTTGTGCCCTTATATTATTATTGTTATGTTGGATTTGATTATATTGTGACCCCTTAGACTCCTATATGTAGAAATGAGGTTTTGTCATTTGTATCATCCAAGAATTGTTCATTTGTGTAATGTAACGGAGGTTGCCCCCTCGAAGAGGTTGATTTCTAAGTCGTTGGTCTATCTTTTCTATATTTTTGTGAGCTAGTTTCATAACAATAAATTTAAAAAGATAAGAGGTCTCATCACGAGCCTGCTTACCATGTTCATAGGGAACCATTTAAACTGACATTACCACACTGAATACCAAATCAGGGTAATGGCTTATGATTTTTAATTGTAAGACAAGGGGTCTCATCATGAGCCATCTTGTTTAATTTTAATTATTATCGGTGAATGACATTTTCTTTAACTGGCCAACAAATCAGGACAATGGATTTTTAGCATAAAAAAAAATACCTCTAATTATTGCACTATTAAATGGATGGGATACTAGATTGTTGTTGGTTAAAAGGTAATGCTATCGAGGCTATGAATGCCTACTAGTAGCAGTGGCTCTACCTATGACAAATGAGTACATTACAAACTAATTCGTAAAAGGCCCCCACTTTATTTTTATAAACTGATTAATGAATCATACAAGTAGATAGGTGTTTTTCATTCACAAAAGGTTTTTTTAAAGGAGATTGCAATTTAATGAGTTTTATAGTCAGATTAATATTTTTATCTAAATATTTCAAAAAGTAGTTTTCACTTCTTAGATTATCTTTCTGAATTTTTGGAAAATTTCATTTATCAGAGATAAATGGTTCTTCGAGTCAATCGCCAATTGTTGTACTATTCAACAACCCCCATTTTAATATATTATCAATTTCCTATGAAATTTATTATATTAAAATAGGGACCCTCCAATTTTAGAAAAATCTTCGATTATCCAAAAAACCAAATTAAATTGCCCTCGAGACATAAACTATACTTAAGATTAAGTATTAAACATTATGGGTTATTTGATTAAAAAACAAAATAAACGGATTTTTAAGATTCCCGAAGGTTGAAGTCTTTACAAACTCCAACACTCTGCCATACCCCACATCGCATATCCCATAATAAATTAGCATAATGCAAAAACCCCTCTACACCACGTATTACGATTTTTAATAAACCCCAGGACCTCGCAATCGCAAAGTTTCATAAGGCTCAAAACCCCTTTACCAACTCCATTGCAATTGCGATATAAACTAGACCCGATGGGAATTATCCAATACAAATCATAAAACCTCGCATCCGTGACTATCGCAAAGGTTCCAAAAAACAATTTAAGTCCATACTCCACCTTTCCCCAATTGTGATATGTGATTAAGCTCAGACCCGACGGGATTATAAAATCCATTTCATTAATATCTTGCATTTAGAGCTATCGCAGTTTCCAAGAGTCTAAAGGTTCTACCCCGCTACACACCGCCAATTGCGATATGCGATATAACTGGACCCGCTGGGATTATACACTACGATTTATATTAATATCGCGTCTGGGGCCTATACCGCAATTGCAAAGTTCTAAAAAAGTCATGCCTCATCCCAATGCCAATTGCGATATACATCCCAACGTCGATTGCGATATGACGTCAACAGTGACGTCAGATCCACATCAATGCCATGTCACCTTCCATGTCACTTGTTAGCTGCCACATCACCATTCCACGTCATCCGCCATGTCATAGTGACGTCACTATAACGACATCCCTAACGTTACCCCGGGATCCCACAATCACAAGTTTCAAAGGGACACGGCTTATAATAAATCCTTCACCACAGTCGGATTTTGATATGCGATAAATCCCGAACCCAACGGGATTATAAAATCCATTTCATTAAAATCCCGCATCTAGAGCTATCACAAGTTCCAAAGACTCCTACCTATTGCAATAAGTGATTAGACCAGACACGATAGGATTATTCACTCCAACTTATAAATCCCCACGTCCGCGCAATCGCAAGAATCACAGTCTTAATTTCCAATGCTAATTGTGATTTGCGATAAACTCCAGACCTGATAAGAATTACATGGAAATTCATTTAAATACCTATGTCTGTGGCTATCGTGAATAACAAAAGAACATCGTTTCTCTGTCTCCTGCCCATTCCGATTGTGATTGCAATTTTATTTGAGAAGGCCCCCTTTTGGATTTTATATGAAATACTCCTGGTCTAAACCAATTGCGATTGTTCTGAAGTTTTTCCCCTGATTCTATTCTGATTGCAACTGTTTTATGATCTGCCCCAAAACTCTGATTTCTGATTGTGATAAGCCATAAAGCTCCACCTCCTCACTCTGCATTCCTCTCCATGATGTCAGTGTCAGATTTATTGCGCTCTACGTTTTCCTGATTTCCTGCAAAAGTGATTTGTTTCAAATAAAATTCGTTTATCATCTCATTTATGTTTATCTTATCGATTCTTGTTTGCTGTGTTCAAGTTCATGACAGAGGAAGACAATTGTATTGATAAGTGGCAGATCAGTTCAAACAGGCAGACAAACATCCAGAGAATTCGATGGAACAAACGAAGTTGTTGAAGACAACAAATCACTTTCAAAAACTTCTACCAAAAAATTGTTTTCCTTTAAGTGTTGTTGAAGGGATCTGTTTAAATGCCCTCAATGCTCTGCATAATAGATTCAATTGTTTTCTGCTATTTAAGCTTACTTGTTGTATCAAATAAAGGTCCTAAATTTTATGAAAAAAGGCTTACGAAAGCTCGCACTACTATACTTTCATCATTTTCTCAATAGAACAACTGGAACATTGTTTAGGAATTTTCACAAAGAATTTTAATAAGTTGCATTATTGTACTCCTGGAATCATCTTTGTGGGAAGGAATAAACTGCTGCTATTTCTTTTATGAGCTGAGCGAAGTGTATCTGGTATTTCTATCATTGTACCTTTGTTTTTTTCATAAGTAAATAGTAAATTTATCTTTTCAAATTGCTTATTACTTGATATTTAAACAACAATGTTACATGTATTCACTACTGATCATGCTACCATTGATATTTTTATACATGTTAAGCATTTTGCTTTGATATTCTAAATGCGATATAACATAGTTACTGATCAGACGGGATCTATTACCTCAAAACAGGTACTCTAGCCCAAAACCCCCCCAAAAACATGAAAAACAACCCAAAAATGAAAATTGTGTATTTCAAAACGATGTTTTTTTTTAGGGTAAATTTTCAACATTTTTTTTAAATGGAAGTAAAAACCATTTTTTTTTTGCAAAATGGATGAAAAAACACCCTTAAAAAAATAAGTGTTGATTCTGGAATAACAAAAAAAAATCGGGTTACAATTTTGACATTTTTTAGCAATGGAATTAAAGATAAAATATCTAGACTTTGAAAAACTATAAAATTCCAACAATTCTCGAACATGATGTTAAAGATAAAATATCATATCTCAAATCTTGATAATTCCAACAATTTCCATCCATGTTGTTAAAGATAAAATATCTTGACTCTAAAAAACCCTGAAATTGTAATTGTTTTCAACCATAGCATTAAAGATAAAATATCATGACTTAGAAAAACATTAAAATCTTGACAATTAAAACCAAAGATTATGACTACAAAAAAATCTCAAGTTTTCAAAATATTTCAAGCATGACATTTGTTGGACACCTAATCCTCAATGGGTTAGTGTGGAAGCCAAATAGACAAAAGGAGTCCAAGAGACCTTGGGATGTGGAACCCAACGGTCAAACTATGTGCTATAAATGTATATCTCTTGTTAATAAAAATGCACTCTCATGTTTTATCCTTCAGATTATTCTTGTTGCCCATGTGTGTTTAACATGGTATCAGAGCGGGCGATCTCCTGCCCTGCTCAAATTTGAGCCATTTGTTTTGTGGCCTCTATGTGCATATCAGTTATGAAATTTCTGTTCACTGTCCATAACACTCCATTAATTCACTGACAGTCAGAAATTTGATGCTTTTACTCTGTCGATTCCTTGGATTATCTCTCTGTTGTGCCTAATCGAAATTCATGCACATCTGCTATAACGTATTCTGCTTCCACTATCTTTGACCGTTTCTCTGTCAAGTCTGCGCCTTCTATGGTAGTGTCATATATGCGTTTTTCTGTCAAGACTGTGCCTTCTGTCTAGACTGCGCCCTCTGTCATATGCATTTTTAAGTAAATGCTGAATGCTGTGGTAGGAACGCTGGTGTTCTTAAAGGTGGACGTTGATGAAACGGCTGAGGTGAGTGCAGAATGGGACATTCGAGCAATGCTGACCTTCATTTTCATGTTCTTGGTATGAACACTGTTATGAAACCTCGACTCTGTAATCCAGTCCTCTGTTTACATTGATATCTAAATAGAGATTTTACCGAGTTGAATATAACTATATTAATTGCATTGGTTGTGAAAGTTGATTGGTGACATCTGACATGGAATGAATCAGTCACTTAGTGTAACCTCTATTGAATGGAGTTGTATACATGTGAGTTAGCAAGCGTCCCTTTGAAGCAGTACAAAGTCCCCAACTGCAACTACTACGTGTGTTCAGTAGTAAATTAAGTGCATTGAGCAGTCGACTCAAACTGAATTTTCTTATTTCTAGATTGACTCCAACATCAAAAACGGTAGAGCAATAAGAATTACCAACTCTTGACCATTGAGGTGGAGTTATTATGACTATTCAATGATATCAGTTATTATGACTATTCAATGATATCTTGCTTGCAATTTTATGCATTCCGAGTTTGATTTTGGATGAGGCTTCACATTTCTAAAACTACAAAATCATGGAAACATAGCAGGATGAAGGGTTGGCATTTGAATCCCAAGATTTTGAGAATATTTTCTAGGTATCTATCTTCGCAGTCCAGCAAAGCCTCTTCTAGCAATTAATCACGTATTTAGCACTGTACAGTAGCATCTCAGAATTCTCGACAGCTAGGAGAAACTTCTCACTTATTTGACTCACTCCTATAGCATGACGCTAATGTCATGGCTTCCACTCCTATAGATATTAAAGAAATGAATGGGCACCATTATTTTTGAGCGAAAGTCGTAGAGTTTTCCCTCGCAGGTTTTCTTCAAGTCTTGAACATCATGGGTTTCGTCATGGACGTATTCGAATCGTCATTTCTTTTGTTTCTTTCTAGCAACAAAAAATGAGAGGAGACCATGGCTAATGCAGTATTGTTCACCCATCTAAAATAACTCCATCGGGGTTATCCTTTAACACCATTTTTGTTAATGTCAATACTTCCAGGATTTAGAATCCTCTTTGGAATTTTTAGGTGCATAATATACTAAAATGGGCATTTCATGATGTAAGATGAAAATTCAGTGTTTAAATGTCAATTGATATGGACTCAAGGAAAAACTGCGGGGGCTTCCTTTCTGGAGTTCGAAAGTGGCCCTGAGATAGCCGTGTTCTTTTGCTGAACTAAGCCACTGCCTTTATTATGTTTGTTGGGTGCTCTTTGAGGAAGATTAGACCACTGTTTGCACAGAACAGAGCCACTCTTCTTCTCTGCTGACTGTGTGTGCCTTTCGAGTAGCAGAAACATGAGTTCCTAGAGGGATGCAGTCATTTGATTGATTGTACCTATGACTCTTCAATTGAATCTATTCCTGTAGCTTCACATGGTTGTAGCAGAGGGCATAAAGTGGAAGAATGGAACATCTATTCTCTGAAAGTTGCACTGCTGATATATAAGTGCATATATAGCAAGGGCTGGGCGTTTCAACGTGACCAAATGCTGAAGTGAACCGTGAGTTAATGCCATCATAGACAGTGCATATCTATATATATATATATATATATATATATATATATATATATATATATATATATATATATATATATATATATATATATATATATATATATATATATATATATATATATATATCAGATTTTGTTTATGTACTAGTTCTCCTCTTTATCTACAACATCATTGTGTAAATTCTGAACATGTATTTTAGTGAATAGTGAAGAAGTTTGTGGTTGATACACTTTTTATTAGTATTATTTATGCTTGCTGGGTCTAAAGTTGATATTAAATTAATATTTTGAAGTTCTTCCACAAGTATTTGTCCCAGCATATTATGGATTTACATGAGCCAGCAACAAGGAATGCACCTACAGCATTTGATACACAAACTGTTTGTTAAAATACTACAGTGGACCAAACCATACAAACTCAGGACTCTTTGTGGTTTTCTCTTAGTTTTTCTGGTTGGGTTTCTTACAATGGACTATTGTTTCCTTTGAATAAAGTGGCAAGATCAGAGAATATTGATTCGTACCCTAGTCAAAGTATTTATATATGAGCATTCAAGTCTTGTCCATGACATGGTGCTATAGTTGTTGAAGTTTTGATAGCCATCATTTCTGCTTTGAACGTGAAGGAGTAGTTGAAGGATCCAAGCAAGTTTGCAGTTGCTACTGCCCCAGTTGTGGCATTGTATTTAAAACTCATTATAGTTTCTGTCTACATATATATGCATTGATTCCTTTAGATTCTCTTGGTTCGATTGTTGCATAAGAGTTTGGTGGGATGTATAAAGGCTGTGATTGTTTTGACAAATCTTTTGTGGAGAAAAGTTTAGTTGGTTGTATTGTCAGAACATAGTGCTGGTCATGAGCAAACTCTTATTTTTTATGTAATGGATTGTAATTGGTGCATGCTGGTTGCACACTGATCATTTGCTACACATTTATAAAGGATATTGCTGTGTATTGTGAGTGGGTATTACTTTTCTGCATTGCATAGTAGTTGTGATCAGTTTTTAAGGTGTAAATCTGACATTGAAGAAAAAATGGCCAGAATCAATGAAGTATTAGAGTTCCTCAAAACTCTCATATTGTCTACTACTCATGATACATTAAAAGTCAGCAAAGTTTCTCTCACAGACATTTAGGTCTGTCTACAAAATGCACAAGAGAAAATTGATTTTTTGCAGCTCGAATCTCAACTACAACAAGAAGAATTAAAACAGAGGAGTCATTCTGAACATGTTTTTGTTCAGAACATTGAGACTGCAACCCATCAGAAGCAAGTCAATAATGTTACAGTTGGTTCATATTTAGTACCCAATAATGCAATAGTTGTACATGCAGATGCAGAAACTCAGTCTGCACTTCCCAAGCCCATCATTAGACCTTGGGAATAACTTTTCCACAATAAACACAGAACTGGTCTTGGATATGACAAGGACTTGTCCTTTCATATTCCAGGCTACTCAAAGCCAATTCAATTTCAAACTGCTAGATTTCTTGAGGATGATTCATCTTCACCTGTTCTTCGTGACATTTCACCTCCAACTATTCCATATTCTGCCCCTCTTCCACAGCAACAACAACAACAACAAATTTTGAAATGCCAACACAGTGACCGAGTTGGCCATTTGAAAGATCACTGTTTTGATCTTCATCCATGTAAGCATTGTCATAAAACCACCCATTCTTCACACAAATGCTTCAGAAAAAAAACGTCCTGCAAGAACAAAGATTCATCTTGTATGGATCGCGTCTTGGCAATGGGCATCAACAACCAAGAAGATATTCCAATCACATGTCAGAACTTGTTCCAGAGTATTGAGAAATCTTGAAGTTGAGTTTTCTCCATCATCTCACCTTGTATCTGACAGGGGGGGAAATGATGGTCATCTACAAGCTTCAAAGTCACATCAAACGAGCCTAAACCACAACCTGCCACACCAATTTTAGAGTTGTAGCCAGAGACAAAGATGCCCATGAACATGCCTTTAGTTGGTAATCTGGGACACTTCCTCTAGCAGAAGACTTCAGCTTCTTGCCAGTTTCGGAAGAATTCTAGGAACAAAATTGAGAACACTTCCTCTAGCAGAAGACTTCATCTTCTCGCTAGTTTTGGAAGAGTTCTAGGAATTGCATTAAGCATTCTAGAGTTTTTGGTCATCATTAAACCATCACAGGTTGAGACTTCCCTTTTCAGGTTGAAGTTCTCCCTTTTATGCGGGGTGAGACCTCCCTTTCATGGTTGAAGGTTTCCATCTTCAAAACAATAGGAGCACTTCCTCTAGTAGAAGACTTCAACTTCTTGCCAGTTTTGGAAGAGTTCCGGGAACTACACTAAGCGTTCCAATGTTGGTGGTCATCCTTAAACCACCGCCCTTTATACCAACATTTCAGAGAGCACATTCAGCCTAGTGTTGCCATGCATTTTTGCACATTTTGTATTGCATCTCTCTTCTTGGACTCATACATAACCCTTCGGATTAAGGAGGGAATGTTGGACACCTAATCCTCAATGGGTTAGTGTGGAAGCCGAATAGAAAAAAGGAGTCCAAGAGACCTTGGGATGTGGAACCCAACGGTCAAACTATGTACTATAAATGTATATCTCTTGTTAATAAAAATTCACTCTCATGTTTTATCCTTCATATTATTCTTGTTGCCCATGTGTGTTTAACAACAATATGAAAAATTTTTATGACAAAAAACTTTAAAAATGAACACCCAAGAGTAATTTATTCTTTATATTCCTTCCCACAAAGATGATTTTAGGAGTACAGTAATGCAACTTCTCAAAAATCTTTGTGAAAAATACTAAACAATGTTCCAGTTGTTCTATTGAGAAAAGGATGAAAGCGCAGTAGTGCGAGCTTTCATAAGCCATTTTTCATAAAATTCAGGAACTTTATTTGATACAACAAGTAAGATTAAATAGAAGAAAACAACTGAATATGTTATGCAAAGCGTTGACGGCATTTAAATATATCCCTTCAACAACGCTTAAAGGAAAACAATTTTTTGGTAGAAGCTTTTGAAAGTGATTTGTTGTCTTCAACAACTTCGTTTGTTCCATCGAATTCTCTAGATGTTTGTCTTCCTGTTTGAACTGATATGCCACTTATCAGTACAGTTGTCTTACTCTGTCATGAACCTGAACATGGCAAACAAGAATCGATAAAGTAAGCATAAATGAGATGATAAACAAATTTTATTTGAAACAAATCATTTTTGCAAGAAATCAGGAAAATGTAGAGCGCAATAAATCCAACACTGACATCATGGAGAGGAATGCGAAGTGAGGAGGTGGAGCTTTACGACTTATCGCAATCAGAAATAAGAGTTTTGGGGCAGATCATAAAATAGTTGCAATCGAAATAGAATCAGGGGCAAAACTTCAGAACAATCACAATTGGTTTAGACTAGGAGTATTTCATATAAAATCCAAAAGGGGGACTTCTCAAATAAAATTGCAATTGCAATCGGAATGGGCAGGAGATAGAGAAATGGTGTTCTTTTGTTATTTGCGATAGCCACAGATGTAGGGACTTAAATGAATTTCCATGTAATTCTTATAGGGTCCAGGGTTTATCGCAAATCGCAATCAACATTGGAAATATTAAGACTGTGATTCTTGCGATTGCGCGGACGCGGGGATTTATGAGTTGGAGTGAATAATCCCATCAGATCTAGTCTAATTGCTTATCGCAATAGGCAGGAGTCTTTGGAACTTGCAATAGCTCCGGATGTGGGATTTTATAATCTCGTCGGGTCTGGGCTTTATCCCATATCACAAATCGGCTAGGGTGAAGGATTTATTATAATTTGTGTCCCTTTGAATCTTGCGATTGCGGGATCCCGGGGTGACGTCAGGGATGTCGTCATTGTGACATCACTATGACATGGCTGATGATGTGGAATGGTCACGTGGAAAATGACGTGGCAGCTAAAAACTGACATGGAATGTGACATGGCGATGATGTGGATCTGACGTCACTACTGACATCATATCGCAATCGGTGTTGGGATGTATATCACAATCGACATTGGAATGAGGCATGATTTTTTTAGAACTTTTTGATTGCAGTATAGGCCCCAAATGTGATATTAATACAAATCGTAGTGTATAATCCCGGCGAGTCCGGTTATATCGCATATCGCAATCAGCGGTGTGTAGCGGGGCAAAACCTTTAGACTCTTGAAAACTGCGATAGCTTCGAACGTGGGATATTAATGAAATGGATTTTATAATCCCATTGGGTCCGGGCTTAATCACATATCGCAATCGGGGAAAGGTGGAGTATGGACTTAAGCTTTTTTTTGGAACCTTTGCGATAGTCATAGATGTGGGGTTTTATGATTTGTATTGGATAATTACTGTCGGGTCCTATTTTTATCGCAATCACAATGGAGTTGGTGGAGGTGTTTTAAGCCTTATGAAACTTTGCGATTGCGGGGTCCCGGGGTTTATCACATATCACAATATGTGGTGTAGAGGGGTTTTAGCATTATGTTGATTTATTATGGGATATGCGATGTGGGGTATGGCGGAGTGTTGGAGTTTGTAAAGACTTCAACATTTGGGAATCTTAAAAATTTGTTTTATTTTGTTTTTTAATGAAATAACCCATAATGTTTAATAATTAAGCCTAAGTATAACTTGTGTCTCGGGGGCTATTTAATTTGGTTTTTCGGATAATCAAATATTTTTCTAAAATTGAAGATTCCTTATTTTAATATAATAAATTTCATAGGAAATATATAATATATTAAAATGGGGGTTGTTGAACAGTACAACAGAACTATGGATATTTCTTTATTTCATTGAAATCATAGTCTGTGAATTTCAGCTACAGAATCTTCCGAAGGGTTTCTCTAGTAAATCGCACTGACTCCAGTAATAAAGGTGTGAAGGTGCCATACTTCATGTCCTTCGACTCTTTCATTGGTTTTGCATCTGGTTTTCTTGGTGGAATATATGGTGGGAGAGGTGATGGAAACATTGTGCCATCCATTTCCATTTGCACTTGCTCTACTTCTTCCTCACTATCTCTCACTTGTTTGGGCTCTTTCTGAGGCTCAATAGGTCTCTTTTCTTGTTTATTCTTCGTTCTCTTCTCTCTGGTCATTTTCTTTCACCAGGATCTCTGCTGCATGCATGATGATGTTTTTTTGGGCATATCAGTTGATGCTGCTATGGGTGGTGATGTTGTTGCAGACATATAAGCTTATGCTTCTTCCATGACTCTGGCTAAGCCATTCTCACTAAATATACAAATAAATTCTTCATGCGTCAAGGAATCCATGCGAAAATTTATGCAACTTCCTTGTAATAGCAATATTCGAACTCTCAGGACAACAAAGTGCCAAATCTGGGTAGGACGCAACTTTTTATAACAAATTTGAATTTCTAACTCCATCATTAACTCAGATTGTTTTCATTAATTGCATATCTATCGCTATATTTGGTCAATATGTCCTCATAAACGCATCTTTCCGTGTATTTGAATGACAACTTTCCTTTTTAACGATCATATTTTCGCAGTGAACTTCGACGCATTCCATATTGTAGAGAGCAACCCCTCTTATGTCGAGACCCCTACGAACTCCTACGAACTTTGAAGCTCTCTCTGCGACGTAGTTTATAGTCCAGTGCCCACTTTCAACTGCAAGTGGCACTAAGACTCTTCTTCTTTCTTCAGAGTGAAGCTGTAGGGGCAGGGTTGTCCCTATACAACTTCAACCTACTCCATTTACTCTTCCTTGAACCAATTCTCCATTTAACTTTGCTAATTGAACTATGCCTCCATCAGTAATATGCTTGATAATGTATGGACCCAACCAATGCATATTGAATTTTCCTGGAAATTTTACAAACTCAATTTCATAAAGGAGAACAAAGTCTCCTACTTGGAACTTCTTTTGCTTAATATGTCTGTCATGTTAGGCCTTTTCTCTTTCTTTCTGTACTTGTTGGCTTAGTGGGTCCTGACCTAGGTTCAGAGTTAGTTTTTCCAAACAAATCCCTACACTACTAGCTCTTTCAGCATCAGTTTGCAGAGCGCTTACTGAATTCTCACCCGAAGCAGTATGGGGGGATTTTGGAACCAAGTTTCCATACCCAAAGATGAGTGTGATGTCGTTTTATGCCCTAAATCTATCTTCACGCAGATCGATAAGCCTTTAGGGTTTATCGATATAACTACCCTTAATCAGATTCTATACCTCCGCGAACATTCACGACTGTCTTTTGCGGACCCTAAATAGGTGAATCAACCACTTGCGCACCGCTTTGATTACTCTTAATCCCGTATTTACCCAGATTGGCCTAAGTGTTGATAACTTTAACATGCAATGAGATATGCTTCATGTAAATATTTAATATTAAATGATTTCATATAACAACACAAATTATGTAAATTCATGCATCAATACAGTGTTACTTCATAAACCCATCATTCAGCATAACATACTAGCACATTCATTCATAACAGAAGTAAATAGATAAACACAGGAATTTCTGGAATAATCTCTTTATTAATACTTCAGTTCTGCTTCCAGACTCGAGACTTCCCTGCGCACTCAGCTGCAAGGATCTGCACACTCAGCTGCAGACTCTACTATAGGCCTTTGCACACATAGTTGCAGAGCCTCTCTTCTACTCTAAGACTTCTTTGCTCTTCTACCTACTGACCCATTACATTCATCTTCATCATCATCATTATTATTGTTAGATTCTCCTACTTATACAATCCCATGGTCCATGGACCATGGGTAGATCTATAAAAGCCGACACAACTTACATAAAAGAAGGGTAAAACCCTTTATGACACTTTACTATCTACGCGCTCCGTGACCACAACTTGTGGAGACTTTACATTCTTTACAACAAAACTTGGGCTTTTTGCCCCAAAACTTGGGCTTTTGCCCCAAAATTGACCCTAGGGGACCCTGTCCCAACAGGCCCCCAACACAAAGATCGTGACTCACCCTCAAGTCACTCTGCTGGTGCAGATATATTACTATGGAGACCTCCCAACTCTACTTGTGCCACTGCTACCTCAGCCGCGCTCTGCGTGGCTTCCTGTTTGATCTGCTCCACCAGCTACTCTGTTGCTGGTCTTGCACTGTCTTCCTTGATTTTCTGTTGCATTCTCTGTAGGCTTGCCAAATTTTCCTCAATGGTGGTAGAGATAACATAGGCCTCATCTTGATTTCCTTGAATCCAATGACTTATTTCGATTCAGACTTGGGCCTACTAAATTCCTTATTCAACATGGTTTGAGTGTCCACCAATGATTCCATTGGGTTATTAGTGTAATACTTAATGTACCATGTCAATGCACAATCTTGTGGGGCAGTAACCAATGACACTTTCTTCATATGATCATTTGTTATATTTTGGGTTGTCCATATGGCCTTTGCAACAAACCAAAACTAGTTTGGGTCCTCCTTTCCTAAGCCCTTGAAAATGGGCAGCTTCATTGTATTCGACATATTGAACAGTTACGGAGGTGATGGCAGTGTGGGCGAAGGTGTATGTTGTGGAGGTTAAGGTGGAGGTGGTGTAGATGGGTGGGGTATTCATGGAAACCCTTGCCTTATTAACTAGACAACGATCTGTGGTGAAGCCTGTGCTTCTCCTTCGTCGTCACTCAGAGGAGGCTCAATCAGCGGGCTATATTTATGGAATGTTCTCCCTCTATCCCTAAATAAATTCCCACTTCACGTAGCTCCAAACATCAAGGTAATGGCATAACCCTCTTTTCACACACGAGCATTTTAATCCAAGTATTCAAAGATCTTAAATAATTACCTTGCGGTCCCTTGAAGAAGCGCCTCTCTGCTTCGTTGTAGTTAACTAAGGCATTGACCATGAATTCTGTCACAAAAACTCCTATGATGCAATCAAGCCAGTGATCGATAGCGTGTGTGATCTTATCTTCAGAGGCTTCCAATCTCCGCACTAGCTCCGAGGTCCACACTATTGGTCTGTCAAGCCTCCACCTTCCTTGATCATCTTCCAATTTAGCAATCCACTCGTATAGTTCGATTGGGAAGGAACATAAGAAAATTTCATGTATCTCTGTGTATAGATACCTATCCAACCACTGTTCTTTTTTCAGGCGCGGATTTCTATTTTCTTGTGTCCCGAATTCATGGATGTTTCTATCCAACCACTGCTCAATTTCTTTCTTTATTGGATTCCAATGATGCGACATCACACATCTCCTTATGCAGATCTCGGTCCCGACAACAGAACCATTTTTTGGCTTAGTGGGTTCTAACCCAGGTTCAAAGTTAGTTTTGGCAAACAAATCCCTACACTACTGGCCCTTTCAGCATCAATCCATGGAGCGCGAACTGAAATCTCACCTGAAGCAGTATGGGGGGATGTTGGAACCAAGTTTCTGCACCCAGAGATGAGTGTGATGTCGCTTTCTACCCTAAATCTGCCTTCGCGTAGAATGATAAGCCTTTAAGGCTTATCGATATAACTCCATTCAACCACCCTCTAGACCTTCAGGAAGGTATACAACTGTCTTTTGCGAACCCTAAACAGGTGAATCAACTACTTAAACATCGCTTTGATTACTCTTAATCTCGTATTTACCCAGATTGGCCTAAGCCTTGATAACTTTAACATGCAATGAGATATGATTCACATAAACAATTAATATTAAATGCGTTCATATAACAACACCAATTATGTAAAGTCGCACATCAATACAATGTTACTTCATAAACCCATAATTCATCATAATATAATAACACATTCATTCATAACAGAAGTAAATAGATAAACATAGGAATTTCTGGAATAATCTCTTTATTAATACTTCAGTTCTGCTTACAAACTCAAGACTTCCCTGCACACTCAGCTGCAGGGGTCCGTGCACTCAGCTGCGGACTCTACTCTAGGCCTCTGTGCACATAGCTGTAGAGCCTCTCTTCTACTTTAAGACTTCTTCTCTCTTCTACCTACTGACCCATTACATTCATCTTCATCATCATCGTTATTATTGTTAGACTCTCTAAGACTCTCCTACTTATACAATCCCATTGTCTGCGGACCATGGGTAGATCTATAAAAGCTGACACAACTTACTTAAAAGAAGGGTAGAACCCTTTATGACACTTTACTATCTACATGCTCCGTGACCACAACTTGTAGAGACTTTACATTCTTTACAACAAAACTTGGGCTTTTGCCCCAAAATTGACCCTAGGGCACCTTGTCCCAACAGTAACTGCTAATGGAATCCTGCTATAAACATATCTTCCTCCAAAGCAAGAAACCATGACATTCTTTCCTCCATTATAATAAGGGTCTACCATATCTGTAAAAGTTGCAATCCTCAAGCTAGGCACAATGTACGCCATGGGCATCACATCTTGTTGCCCATAAACTAACCTAAAGGGTGTCTGACCTGTCAACTTTTTACATGTGGTCCTATAAGCCCATAAAACTATTGGAATTCTAAGGCCCCAGTCATCTCGATTCACACATCATACCTTAGTAAGTGAATTCTCCAAAATATTATTAAATGCTTCTATTGTTCCATTAACCTGAGGGTGATAAGGGGTACTCTTCTAGTGATAAACTCGAAACCCTTGAGTCAATGCTTCAATAGTCTTATTTAGGAAATGTGAACCTTGGTCACTCATCAAAATCTTTGGACATTGAAACCTAGACAATATGTACTCAAAAATAAAATTCGCAGTAGTATATGCGATGCAGTCATTTACTGGTTGTGCTTCGGCCCATCTTGTCAAGTAATCACTCGTTGTAATTATGTACCTTGCACCAGTCCTCTTTCTAGGTTGGTTGATCAGTGCATCAAAATCAATGGCCCACTTATCAAAGGCTTGTAATGTAACTTGCGGTACCAATGGCATCTCATCTCTTATATAAGGATTCCCTATTCTTTGGCACACATCACATGCTTGACACACTTTTTTATACCCGTTTATATTTTTTCATTAACTTTGAGCTGCATTTTTTATATATGCCAATATAAAAATCCTTTACTCCCTATATATTCCCCAATATATTAGGTCATTTTTTCCTCAATAAATATCCGCCAATATGAACCCACTTGGTATGATATTTCTCCCCCAGTGAAGCCCCTGTGGCTCAACCGTACTCCTTCGCATCTTTATGTAGTGTAGGCCACCACAATCCTACTCTCAAAATCTTTTGCGCAGTAGTTTTTCCTGCATAGTTTCCACCAGCTATGCCCCCATGAGCCTCTGCTAGAATCATTTGTCTTTCATGTTCAGGAACATATCTGTGCAGTATCTCATCTGGTCCCATCTTATATAATTGTCTTGCTATTAATGAAAAGTCAGCTTCCTTAACCACTAATTATTTCTTTTTCTATGTAGTATACTCTGAAGGAGCCATTCTTGTGGTCAAAAATTGAATGATATATGTGAAATGGTCATCTGCAACTCTGATTGCAAATAATTGCGCATCAGGGAGATTATCCTCTATGTTGGTTGGTTCTTCCCCTATTTCTAGTCTTAACAGATGGTCAGGTCCTACATTCAATCTCCCTATTTTAACAATTATCTCAAAGTCATATTCTTGGAATAACAGTAACCATATACAAATATTTCCTCCTAAGATAGGCTTATTAACCAAATACTTCAGTGTAGAATGATCTGTAAATATTTTAAAGTGTGACCCAAACAAATAGTGTCTAAAATTTTGTAAAGCATATACCATGGCCAGTCCTTCCCTTTCTGTAGTAGTGTAATTATTTTCTGCTTTGGATAACTTTCTACTTGCAAAATATATAGGATGATCAATCTCTCTTGCATCAGGTTGTGCCAGTATCACTCCTAAAGTTATACATGAGGCATCCACATGGACATGGAATTCCTTATTCCAATCAGGGAAAACCAGTATAGTTGAAACTACTATTTTCTTTTCAATATGTCGAGGATCTTCTAACATTCTTCATTCCACTAAAAAGTTACATCCTTCTTCAACAACTTCTCCATAGGCGCAATGATCTGAGCATACCCCTTGATGAACTTCATGTAATATCCAGTATGTCCCAACATAGTGCAAAGTTGTCTTACTATCTTAGGTGGAGGCAAGTTCACAATAATAGAAATCTTTGTAGGGTCCACCATTAGTCCTTTCTTAGAGACAATATGTCCCAACAATATGTCGAAAGATAAACAAAATATGCATGTCTTTAGGTTCAAAGAGATCTGATACTGTCTACATGTGTCAAGCATAAGTTTTAAACTTCCAATATGTTTTCTCAACAATCTAAATATTGTCCAATCATCAAAATATACCTCTAAAAACTTGTGGATGTATTCCTTAAAAGTTGCAACCACCACCCTAGAAAATATAGCAGGGACATTTTTAATCCAAAAGGCATTATTGTGTATTGATATGAGCCCCATTCTGTAGCAAATGTGGTCTTATGTTGATCTTCAGGTGCAATCCTAATCTAATGATAACTTGAGAATCCATCTATAAATGAGTAAGCTTCCTGACCTCCTACATTGTATATCACTTCATCTGTGAAAGGGGTAGGGAAGGGATCATGTAAAAATGCAGCATTCAAGTTTCTTAGATCAACACATATCCTAATTTCTCCTTGAGTCTTCTTCTCTTGCACCACCATAGGACTAACCCATTCTGATTCTTCTACAATTTCAACAATTCCTACTGCTATCATCTTATCAAGCTCTACTTTCACTTTCTCCTTATACTTCGAGTTCAGCCTATAAGGTCTTTGTTTGACTTGCTTCACATTAGGCTTAAGGTGTTAGCCTCACTCTCATAATAAAACAATTATAAATCCAAAATTATAATTAAATAAATCAAATCTTGAGAATTAGGAGTTAGTTCCTCAAACTAGGGAGTTTAGTTAGGATGAGAGATTCTCTCCAACTAGTTCTCCTAGATTAGTGTTTTGTTGAGAAAATATCTCAACCAAGTTTGTTCAAGATAGATGCACTATCTTGAGACAACTTCCTCATGTATTTATATGTATCATAAACATTATTTTAATAATGAAATTCATGAGAATGAGAGACTACAGGAAAGTCTCTCATGCCTTTTCTGCCATGTCTAGTTTTTCTATATTTTTGATATTTATTTTATGAGTGTGAGTGTGTATTATTTGTTTATCACTTTTCTTCGTAAGGGGAATCTTCATGACTCCTAGATCTCCTATTATACCCTTCATCTATAAAAACTTGGTGGGAAACAGTTCTTGATATTCATGAACTAACTTCGTAATTTCACTGACTATATCTTCATCCTAGTAGTCTCCTATTGTTGCAATCTTGGGTTCCTTCTTTGATCCTATGTTTACCTTATTGGTCTCTATTGGCTTTGTTATGTCTCGTATTTCTAGGTTAGGTCCAGTTACTTCGCAGTATCCTTATGACTCTGCTATGTCGATGTTTCGAGGCTCTTCTTCTTCATCTGCAGTAAGGTTATAACACTCCAATGCATTTTTTATCTACACAACCCAATTAGGTTGTTGCCATGTCAGTGGGCTTACATTATCAAAGGTTATCTTCTTGACCATCTGAAGGTCCAAATTTATATATGGGAAATCATCCTCAAAGATGAATGTTAATATGAAGCCATCAACCATGTCTGCCCAGTTCATGGTACCATTTCGGAGCTCCATTTCTAGGTACCAATTAATAGGGATTGTCTCTAATGTATGAATGAATCCATGTACCCATTCTTGTGGAATCTCCTTCCATGTTGTAGTGCATAGCTAGATATGCTTCCTAGGATTAGTTTCACCGTCATATTTTATCTCCATCTCTGTATATATTTGTCCAAACCTTATCCCCATCAATCTTTGACATTCCTTCCAACCTCCTATATTCTTCTTGTGTGCATTCCACAATCTAGTAGGGGTAGCTTTTAGGGCTATATCCAAGGCTGACAACCTTTGATTTTCTGGAAATTTTTCTTCATAATCATTAAGAAAAGTATTTATATCACCTAAGGCATCATAAGAAGGTAGGTTACATACCTCAGATATCATACATCAAACTAATTTGGTAATTCTTGCACAACACCTTGTGGATACTTCATGCAGCCTATTATGCCAGTTCTCCAACTCTTCTTCTAAGTCTAAGGTAAAATAACTATCATACTCCCAAATCAACTTGCTCTCTGTATTAGGCTTAACACAATCCTATTCTTTCGTTGTCATTTGATAGATATTGTCTATGTCAGCTGCGCAGTATTCTTCTTTGATTGGTTATATATATCTTACTCCTTCTGATGGATCCTGTTAGAGCCTAGATCAACCTCAGGCTGAAGGGAGGCAATCCTAGGATAACCACAAACCACGCTTAACCTGGTAGCTAGCCCTACCAGGTCGGGAGAGGGCTCTCTCCTTGTCAATCTCCGTTAAGATGGTTGCAATTATGACTTGAGATGACTGAAATTGAATGTAGATTTTAGGCTAGGTATAGTAGCTCAGAGGATTTTTGGTTGATTTTGATGATTGGTTGCTGGATCAAATGGAACAGGCAAGTTGGGTCCGGGAAATCAAATCAGGGATACAGACATGTTCTGTGGGGCGAGGTAGACAAAGGATTTATGTACTAGAAATTGATTGAGATGGTAGATTTAGACTGTTGAGGGGTTGAGGAGGGCATGAGGAGCATGAATCCTCTTCAAACTATTGAAAAACACAGAAAACCAAATGCATTCCCAAGACAAAGCACTGTAAATTAGTGTATTTTGTCTATTCACCTTGAGTCATTTAGTTTAGAAGATAGAGAGAGATGTGGATACATATAAAACATCAGAAAAACTCATTACAAAGAAGAAACAATACATAAACTCAATATCACAAGAATCCCACAAAAATAGTTGTAAAACCTGGTTTTATTCCTTGCCAATCTGCTGATACAAGTATACAATGAGTGCACCACTTCCAAAAGAGTCCAACCCTTGCAAATGACTGAAAAAAGACATCATATAGACCTCAAAACCATCTAAGCTATCCATCAGGGGTTGAATCCATGAGAAAAGGGGTGGTTTCAACCATATCTAAACTAGGAACACAAAAGTAGGCAGTGGAACAACTTGCCTCTAAAACCAAGGAAACCAATTCATTCAGCTCAAAACCACCTTTGACTTGATGTATCTACCCTATCAAGTGTTTTACATCCATAATTACATCAATTTACATCATTTACCATGCTAATTTCACCAAGAGAGAAAGAAAAAGTCAACTGTAGAGAAAACTAGGCGAAATTTGGCTTTTCTAGCAAAAACTGGCAAAATTCATTTAATGCGCAGCGCCAGAAATTTAATGCGTAGTGCCACTTCAAAGGTCATTTTGAAGGTCTTCCACTCATCCAAATCAGGCCCAAGATGGCTTGTTGGAAAGCCCTGCCTGTCTAGTTTCTGGAACAATTTGAATTTCCTAATTTGGAGGCCATTTTCCCCTCCAAAAGTTGATTCTCCCAAGACTGCTTCCTGTGGGTCAAAAAAGTGGCAGAGAGGGCATTTTTTGGGTGTTTTTTGACCTTTTGGTGGCCAAGATCTTCACCAAATTTTCTCAAACTTTTTGGGTTTACTTGTTTTTTCATGCTGAATCCAAATGTGTAAGCCATTTCTCAAAATAGTGTCCCCATCAAAAGCGTAGCGCTAGTGGCACTGCGCACCTATTGGGTTTTCCTGTTTTTCTAATTTCAAAATTTGAAAATGACAAAAAATTCTCAAAATTGCCCCAAATTTGGTACAAAGCACCCTCAAGCACTGCTATGATGAGCTAAGGAGGCATCAACAAGAATTTCTAATTTTTTTTTTCTCCTTTTGGTTTCTCAAAGCCTTCCTCAACCTTGCTAATTCATGATGGGATTTTACCCTTTCCACCATTTCACAAAAAGTAAAACATCACCGATGTCTGAAACAAGAAATGGTAAATGGGCAGACTTGCAGCTCTCTCAAGCTAGTGGGCTCCTCTCTGATATGTTTTCCTCCCTTATGAAGTCTTCTACCCTGAGTATCTCTCTCTCTGGAACTGTCATTGTGTGTCTCTTTCTCCATTTCATACCCACTGTTCCTCTCCATGGGTTTTGGTGACTGTAGCTACTAGTGAGGAATGAAGGAATGGGGTGGGGACAAGATGAGTATGAAGAGATTTTTAAAAAGATAGAAATGAGTGAGGTGAGTGGGGATGTGATTCAATTTGAGGGAGTGAAGATGTTTGTGGTTTTAGGGTTTTGGATTTTGGGGAATAAGTCTAGTGAATTAGGAATAGGGGAAGGGATTTAGGAAAGCAATGAAATGGTAAGAGGGACAGGAAAACAATGAAAATGGCAAGAGGGAGAGCACCAATGGGTTCTTTAATAGCATGTGAGGGATTACTTAGTGACTAATTAGGGTTTGAGAGGAAATTCAAAGACATCTAGGGTTTGTTTTAAATGAGACCACACAACCCAAGAAACCAAGCACTAATTCTTCATTAGCAATAAAGATGGCTATACTTACTTGGAAAAAGGTATGCAAGGGCTTTAGATGAGATTTGATGCAATTTTGAAGTGTTTTGACTCTCCCCAATAGGTGCGTAGCGCCGGTCAACAGGTGCACAACGCACTTTTAATGCGCAGCGCTACGCAATAGGTGCGTAGCGCTGGCAAACACCCCGATTTTTTGTTGTTCTTCCTTCACTTTGCTCGATGATAGCTGAAATCGTGTTTTTGGGCTCTCCTTAGCAAGTTTCCTTTAGTAATGAAGAAATAAAACACATGGATGTGCTTTTTATACTTTCCCTCCTTTTGATTTTTCATTAAGCAAAACCCACTTTCTAATGTTTTGATGGCTTTTTGAAATACTCTGTTTTGCTGATATTTGACTTTTTTGGCT
Source organism: Pinus tabuliformis (assembly GCA_031772625.1). Classification (NCBI taxonomy): domain Eukaryota; kingdom Viridiplantae; phylum Streptophyta; class Pinopsida; order Pinales; family Pinaceae; genus Pinus; species Pinus tabuliformis. The sequence goes on along the minus strand of CM062816.1, from coordinate 1,980,526,866 downwards.
TTTGCAGGTGGACTGATACTAATCTCATTGATTTTTTGTAGTGGCAAGAGCTGGCATTATCACCAGGTGACCAGGAGCAGCTTGTAGATACTTATTACATATAGGAACAATAAAATTACATAAATTTACATGAATGAAACCCTTCAGGTCTAAATGCTCTGTTTTTCCTCAAAGCAAAGTTTTGAGATTAAAGAGCTTTATTGAGTTCACAAAAATGAAAATGATGACTTTTTGAACTTTTTACCCTCCTCATGTGTCTACTGACCTTTTTATTCATTCTGAATGACCATGATGAAACCCTAAGACCTAATGATACTAAACCGTAGGACTGGTGAAAAATGAATTTGAAATGACTATGACAACAAGTCAACAAGTTCAGCAGGTATATGGCATGAGGGAAAATGAAATAAAACCTCTACCATCAGTTGATCCATGATCTAATGGAATGCAGCTGATTGAATGAGACACCTAACATGAATGCAAAAAGAGTAAATTTGATCACTGATGGCAGTGTGAAGACACTGACACTAACAAATCCAAGTGAACAATTACTCTCATGTTGTTTCCTTCAAATATCATCTATCTCTTCTTCAGATTAATTATGGCCATATTGTCAAATGGCTAGTCAATTCCAAGCAATGCAGGATAAGGGTTACTGTCATCGACGATCTCTATTACTTAAAAATTAGTAGTAGTGAAAACTCATTCAATATCCATTGTGACACCTGGTAGTCTTACTAGAGGGAAGATCTTTGGTTGATTTTCCGTCCTTAACTAAATAGGTGACCATTGTAGCTTTGGATTACCCATTAATTCCCATGTCTGCTTCATCAAAACATTAGCATCAGATCCAAAATCCACAATAATTTGATCCATCTCATACTCTCATATATGTGCATTAAGCCTCATTTCTCTTCCAGTTCTCTTTTGTCGATGCACATTATTGACTACGCGCATCTCACTTCACGGTGTTTCTTTGGATGCACAAGAATATATCAACTCCTGAAGCCCTTATACAACCTTTTGATCTCTAAACAATTTCGTACAAGTCTACAGAAAATAATTTTAAATACCTACTTGATTTGTTGAATCCTGGTCTTGTGTTAGAGCTTGATCTTGTGTCAGAGCTTAGTCCTATGTCAGAGCTCAGTCCTGTGTCGAAGTTGATGACACGTCACAGTTACTTTTTTGATCGAGCTTTGGTTGTGCCTTAGAGGTCGAAGCTCCAACATCCATAAATACTTCTTTTTCTTTCTGAATATCAAAAACAGGAACTTTCTAAGTAGTCTTTCAAACCCATTCACTTTAAGATTCTTTCTTTTCATCTGCTTTATCACTTCCAGTTGTAGCTCCACTTCTAGTGACAATACTAATTCAAGGTTCGTCAATCCTCCTTTCAACAGTCATTATTTAAATATTCTATGTCGGCTGCTGATTTATTTTTTCTTGTATCTTCACTATAAGTATAGGACATTCTTCAATTACATGGTCAAAGGATTTACAGTACTTACATGTCATTGTGGGGTTCTGGAAGTCTCTTGGAAAATGAGATGGTTGGACACAGTTATAGCAAATTATCTATGCACATCCTCGAAAAACTCCACCACCTCAACCTCTTCCTTTGTAACCTCCTCAGCCATCACGTTGTCCATCATTAGTTCGTAAGCCCGACAATTATTCTCATTGTGTCCTACTGATTTACAGAATTTGCAATATGGATTCCTCAGAGTTTGTACATATTTATACAACAAGTAGCAGTATTTTGAACGATTTTGGCCTCTAGTCTTACATATTTCACACCACAGGTTGGATCCTGCATTCAAGGGATTCAGTGCCCCACTAGCCATGTAATTTCTGAAGATAGGGCATTGTTCTTTAAAATGGCCCTCCGATCTGCAGTTCATACACCATACTTCTTCTCTAACTTCTTTGATTTTCTTGATGTCTTGTATGTGTAGTGTTAGGTTCACCATTTGATTCTGGATCGATTGCATGCTTGCATTATTATTTCCTATAGGCGAAGCTTCTAATTTCATCACAATTTGTAGAGCTTCGGCTTGATTTTCTATCTTTTATTGCATCGATGGAAATATGAAAAACTGTAGGAACACAACTATAAACCATTCTTGATGTTACTCCAGAGCTTAATTGAAACTTACTTGATCCAATAACACCTTAAATCTTTGATCAAACTCCCAAACAAATTCAGTAGGTTTCTGTTTGATCTCTTTGAACTCAGTAATGCACTACAACTCAGAGTTCATCTTCTTAAACTCTTTTATCATTGTTGTTTTAATATCTGCAAATTTTTTGTTTTGATTATTTGAATACTTCATATACCATGTCAATGCTCTATCTCGAAACGTCGTAACAAGTTGCACTTTCTTTATATTCTCATCGTTGATTTGCTTCGTTGTCCATACAGCTTCACATAAAAACCAAAACTATTTTGGATCCTCCAATCCAGTTCCTTTGAAAATAGGTAGCTTAATATCGTCAACCATACTTCTTCTTGGAGGGGGAGGGGGAGGGGGAGGAGTAAGGGGAGGGGGATGGGGGGTAGGAGGGGTAGGGGGAGGGGAAGGGGGAGGTGGAAAGCCAAAAACACCTTGGCTATTACTGGATTTTGGCTTCTGCAAACTCTCAGGCTGGGAGGGTGAATACTGTGAAGTTACCTGGGGGTTATCAGGGTGGCTTTCTTCTCTTTCAAAAATGTCTTCAAGTATTTTCCATGAGATCTATTTCTGGTATCTACTCTATATCTCTTTCCACTACAAATGTCTCTACAAATGTCTTAGTCTCTACAAAGAGGACTATAATCAGTCTCTACAAATGTCTTCAGGTATCATGAGATCTATTTCTGGTATCTACTCTTATCTATTTCCACTTGTGTTACTTCGATCTCTTACTCAGATTTATTCTCTCTTATTCCAAACATAAGTAAACTAGAAATCTGACTGCATCCATAAAACTCCCTTTTCACACAGAAGCATCTTAATCCAAAGTTTCAGAGATTTTAAATACTTACCTTGCGGTCCTTTGAAGAATCATCATTCTGCTTCATTGTAGGACACAGTTGAGTCTACAGTGAACTCAGTAATGAATCCTCTGAAGATGCTATCAATCCAGAAATCGATAGCCCTTGAAATCCTATTGTTAGTTCTCTTGAGTCGTTGTATCAGTTCAAGAGTCCACACCATAGGTTCTTCACACTTAAAATAGTTCTTCCTTTCAGTAAACCTCGATATCCACTCATAAGACTCAATGGGAAAAGAAGCAAAGAAAATCCCATATTGATCTGTAAAAATATACTTTTTTAACCAAGCTTTGGATGTTAGACAAGGGTTTCTATTTTTTTGATCTGCAAATTCTCACTCTTTCAGGTCTATCCAGTCTTGAATCTCCTTCTTTGACGGGTACCACATCCACATATTCTTCAAATAGATCCCGGTCCCGGCAATGGAACCATTTTTTGGCTTTGGGCTGACACAGGTTCAATCTATACCGCACACCAACAAAACCCTCAATCACTGGCCCTTTTAGCAACGACCTGCAAGCATATCGCAGTCTCACCTGAAGTGACTATGGGAGGATGCAGAACCAAGTTTTTGCAGCCTTGAGGGACTGGGAGATGTGGTATTATTATGTTATCTTATTCTTAGTACCTATAAATCACTTTTCCACATTAAATTAATCACTTAAACATGCCATATAAACCATCACTTTGTTGAAGTAAAATGCAATTGTAATAATTTCTACTCTACAACAGATAATAAACAAATATACACATCAAAACACCAATTTACCATGGTTCACCCTAGTGTAGGACTACATCCACAAGAATTGTTGCTTAATATAATAAATCTTTGAACAACAGACAGTTCTTGTCCTACGCACTCAGCTGCAAAGCCTCGCCTTCTCTACCAAATTACAGATCACAATAATTTTCCCATAACACTGATCTAGATCAATTCAATTATTCTCTTCTTATTATTTTACCCTATATATACTATTACATTGTAGGGTTACATCATGAAAATACCATGGTCCAAATACCATGGACTGCCTAAAACAAGCAACTAGGGTCCCAAAACCATCGATCCCTTACGAAACTGTGCACTTTTACAAAAAGGAGGGGCTTCGACCCACCCTGAAGTCCTTACGACACCACGCGGTATATTCAAAATGCTCCACTGTGTGGTCCACTTCGCGTTCTACCCCACAAAATATGGAGTCTTTGCCAAAATCTATGCCAAGTTGGGATGTGCCCAACAGTGTCACGCAGTCAAGCAAATACTACTCTAGGCACACCGCAAAGACCCACAACGTCATATACTTCAAGCGCAACATCAAGTGACATGTCAATTCCACCTTCTGCAAGCATAAGAAGACAAAAATTTAGAAATTTAAGTGAAATTTATGAGCAAAATGAAGTTGATGGTAGTGCAGGTCTAAATTCCTTATTTGTATTATTTTGTCATGTAGATGACCGAATCCATTTTTAGGATGCATTCAAAGAGGAAAAATGTATCGCAACTATGGATGAAGAAATAGAAACAATATAAAATAATGATATATGGGAGTTAGCGGACCTTCCACAAGGAAAAGAAGTCATTGGAGTGAAGTGGGTCTATAAGACCAAGAAAAACGCTGAAGGAAAGATTGAAAGGCATAAAGCAAGGTTGGTTGTCAAAGGATACAAGTAGAAACATGGAAGAGATTATATGGAGACATTTACGCCAGTTGAAAGGATGAATAAAGTGTGTACAATGTTGTCAATTCACACAACATAAATGGAAAGTGTATCAAATGGATGTGAAGTCAACATTCTTGAATGGAGTGTTGAAAGAGGAAGTATATGTTGTGCAACCACCTGGTTATGAGGTAGAATTACAAGAAGACAAGGTGTATAAGTTGAAGAAATCTCTTTATGGGTTGAAGCAAGCACAGTGTGCATGGTATAACAGAATAAACACTTACTTGATGGACAATGGCTTTGACAAATGTGATGGCGAGCCTACTCTCTACATCAAAGATAGCGACAGTAAACTTCTTATTGTTTTTTTGTATGTAGATGATTTGATTTTTATATGGAATGGTGATCCCCTCATTCTTGATTTCAAAGAAGTCTCGAAAAGTGATTTTGAAATGACAAACTTAGGGTTTTTAAGGTAATTTTTGGGCATAGAAGTGAAGAAAATAGAAAATGGTATTTTTATTTCTCAAGAAAATTATGTGGCAGACATTTTGGAGAGGTTTAATATGAGAAACAACAAGCTCACACCAAATCCAATTGTCATAAGATTGAATTTGAGAAAAGAATATTGCAACAACAATGTCAATTTGACATTATACAAAAGTATGGTGGGAAGCTTGATGTATTTGACAACAACTAGGCCTGATATAATGTATGCAGTGAGTTTGGTGTCAAGGTTCATGGAGACACCCAAGGAGACACATTGGAAAGCAACCAAAAGGATTTTAAGGTATGTCAATGGGACAAAGGAGTATGGTATTTTGTACACCGCAACAAATTATTTTAGGCTGGTTGGTTACACTAACAGTGACTAGGTAGGAAGTGTTGATGATATAAAGAGTATGTCAGGATATGTTTTTCATTTGGGTTCGGGAGCCATTTCATGGGCCTCCAAGAAGCAGTTGATAGTTTCATTGTCAACAACATAAGTTGAATATGTCATTGCAACAACAATAGCATGTAAAGCAGTTTGGATGAGAAGAATGTTGAGGGATTTATGCCATGAGCAAGAGGGAACAACAACTATTTATTGTGACCACAATTCCACAATTGCATTGCCAAAGAATTATGTTTTTCACAAGAGGAGCAAGCACATTGATACTAAATATCGTATAATTAGATAAATGATTAACAATGGTGAAATTGTGTTGCAACACTATAGGTCGTAAGATCAGTTCATTGATATCTTCGCAAAGCCATTGGAACGTGAAAATTTTGTCCATCTAAGAGATTGTTTGGTATTTTTTAATGGTGACAGTTGTGATTACAACAACCATACTTGTGGTACACGAGTAAATAAACCAAGTAGATTTTTATTGCAGGTTGCAGATTTTGTTTATAGGTTAAAGGACATGGGTTAAATGAAATTCTAAGCGGGAGTACAAACTTTCCATTTTGAAACACATCAAATAATTAAAATCAAATGAACATTTAGTGCAAGTTTGGTAAAACGTATGGTCAAACTTTTATTTCACAATTGTTATTTGTATTCTGCAACATGTGCAGGCTCAGAAAACTATTTTCTATATAATCGCCCATAATATGTTCTAATACTTTGGCCTATCATGAATTAATGTGTTAAAATGTATGTTTCAATATACAAGTAAGTAGAAAGCCTTTTGCTCAGTGGCAGATGTAATTCTGAGAAGTTTTAGAGAGAAAATTGTGGAGAAATTTGTGGTGGGCGCGTAAACCAATTTAGTTATTGGTTTTACAGTGAGTTACTCTGCAACTCCTGGTGAAGTGTAAATCTTAGTAAGAAATATTGTTTTACTTGGTGAAGGAGCTGCATCCGCCATTTTTCATGTGAATGTATCTTTCATGTATTCGAAAATATAATCTGAAGTATATTTTGTTGGGACATATTTCTAGAAATTTTACGTCTAAGTTTTACTACGCAACCACTCTATTTTTTCCATGTTATCACTATGCATAAATTTTCTTGAGTTTTTAGCTTTATTTTAGTTGCGCAAGTCAACTGTGTGAATTAACCTCCATGACTGTTGCGAGAAAGAAATCCCTCTGCCTCATCTTTCACTCACAGATGAAGTTATCAATTTTGTCATCCTCGCTCGTAAGCACTTCAACGACCCATAATGAAGTAATATTAATCGCGCAAACAAATTCCTATCTCTGGTTATTTGAATTCTAGTTCTTTATTTCACCCTTTTGGATTTCATTAACACCATACTTTTTTTATGCCTGAATCAGTGATTGTAATTTTTTCATGTACTCTGATAAAAACGAAATGGGTTTCCCATAGCTGAATGACAAAAAATGGTATCAAATTCTTAAATTATGAAAAATTTTCCTTCATTCTCTCATTTGGACCATTTAATTTTAATTTTAAGAAAAAATATATAAGCTCCATAGACAAATCACAGTTTGCGATGCTACCACAAAAGGAGCACAAGTCACTGGAACCGCTGATGCCGACTGTATTTTGGGTCAAATTCAAGGAATGTATGTGAACACTAACCTTGTGAATGAGCATGATTTTTTAATGTTTTTCATGGTAAACTTTGAGGATATGGAGTACAGAGGAAACAATCACACTTTTGTACTTGTTTCTGTAGGAATTTACAGGGTAAGTTCCACAGAAAGAATACCAAAAGGACACCGCTCACAACCAGATCTCAAATCAATACACCAGTATTTTTGACGTGGTTAAAACCCTCAGAGTGCAAGGAGGGAAACAGTCCACGGCCTGTCCCAACGTGGGTACTACAGGCAATTTATTAATCAAAGAATGAAAATTTACATAAGCTTCTCTCATGCACAGATTACCCGAACAATGACCCTCCATGCGCTTTAAATAGAACTCATGGACCAATCGGGTGTCAAGCCACGGATCAAGTGTCGGTAATACCGAGGTGAGAGTGAACCGTCGGATCACTACATATCGTGACCGTCGGATTGTAAGTTACAAAATGTACAACGGTAAAGAAACACACTTTACCTAACTCTAACCTAACTCTATACTAGACCAAGTTGAACTTAACTATATCCTATGTGTCGGAATATCCTAACATCCCCCCTTAAGAACAACTTGGGATAGGATTGAAGGATTTACAAATATGACACAATAGGAGAAGGAAGGAGGCACTAGAGCCTATCCCCCCTTAGTGACAACTTCCTGAACTCCAAGCATATATCGAAGTTTAGTGAACTTCGCCTCTGTGAGAGCCTTTGTGAAGATGTCTGCAACCTGATCATCTGTTGGACAATATTGCACTTCAAGAACATGGTCATGAATGAGCTTTCTGATGAAGTGCATGTGTAGTTCAATGTGTTTGCTGCGCTGATGCTGGACTGGATCTTTGCATAGCTGAATGGCACTTTGATTATCACACCAAAGTGTGGTTGGATGCTGCTGCTCAAAGCCAAACTCTGATAGGATCTGACGAAGCCACAAGGCTTCCTTACTAGCTTCCACGGCACCACGATACTCTGCTTCTGCTGACGAAAGAGAAATGGCAGCCTGTTTCTTACAAGCCCATGTAATAGGTCCTGAACCAAGAGTGAAGACATAACCGGCAGTAGACTTCCGATCATCAGGGTCACCAGCCCAATCAGAATCAGTGAAACCAACTAACAGAGGAGCTGCTTTGGCACTGTAATGAATCCCAAACTGTACTGTACCTCGAACATAACGAAGTATTCTTTTAGCTGCTTTCCAATGACTTTCACGGGGGTTTTGCATAAAACGAGCAACAAGGCCAACAGCAAAGGAAAGATCAGGACGAGTATGGGTTAAATACAAGAGTTTTCCGACAAGTTGACGGTATAAGGTAGCATCAACTTCAGGAGAAGTACAAGAGACTGAAAGTTTGACTCCAGACTGAAAGGGAGAAGGGGCTGGCTTACAGTCTTCCATGTGAAAATGACGAAGAATATCACAAGCATACTTGGACTGGGAAAGGAAAATACCCTCTTGGGATTGCAAGACTTGAAGACCGAGAAAATAGTGTAAGTGTCCTAAGTCTGTCATTTCAAATTTCTTTTTAAGGCTGGACTTCACATGGTTTATAAGGTTGGGATCACTACCAGTAAGAATAAGATCATCAACATAAAGAACAAGGATGATAAGAGAGTTGCCCACTTTCTTGGTGTAGACAGTATTGTCAGAATGACACCTAGAAAAGCCAGATTCTAAAAGAAAGCTATCCATTTTGGCATACCAAGCCCGAGGAGCTTGCTTGAGGCCATAAAGGGATTTCTTAAGTCGACAAACAAGGCTGGAGTCTGTTTGTATGAAGCCAATGGGTTGTTCCATATAGATTTCTTCCTGCAAGTCCCCATGCAAGAAGGCAGATTTAACATCCATCTGATGGACTTCCCATTTTAAAGAGGCAGCAAGGGAAAGAACAAGGCGGATAGAGTTCATTTTGGCAACAGGGGAGAAGGTTTCAGTGTAGTCAATGCCTTCAACCTGTGAAAAGCCCTTAGCAACGAGACGAGCTTTATGTTTATCAACTTTCCCATCTGGTCCATACTTGGTTCTGTAAACCCATTTACATCTAACAAGTTTGCGTCCCTTTGGTAGAGGAACAAGATCCCATGTATCATTTGTCATCAATGAATGATATTCTTCATTCATAGCTGCTTCCCAATGTGGATGGCCTGAAGCTTCTGCAAAAGTGTCAGGATCATGATTTACTGGAGCTTGAGCCAGTAAAGAAGAGGCTCTTTCAAACTGAGAACGTGTACGTCGCTGATCTGTAGGATCACCGGCAAGATCACCTGCTGCATCCCGAGTAGCACGGACCCATCTTGGAAGTTGAGGATCCTGAGAAGGTGGGGGAGGATTATCATCCTCGCTTTCATCATCTGAAGAAGAAATGTTTTCAAAAGTAGAAGAGATAGGAAGAGGTGGCACATCCGCCGGACTAGGCTCGCAGGCCGATTTATTTTCATCAAATTTTACATCTCTTCTAATGATAACATTTTTGGACTTAAATGGAATAAGTCTATAACCTTTTACATCTTCAGAATATCCAACAAAAGTACATTTCTCACTCTTAGGTTCTAAAGCTTTATGCTTTTCATCTGGAATATGGGCCCATGCTTCACTTCCAAACACACGAAAGTGACTTACATCTGGTTTAATGGAACTCCAAGCTTCTTCTGGAGTGATATTCTCTAGAACCTTAGTAGGAGTGCGATTGATTATATAATTTGCACAATTAATTGCTTCGGCCCAAAAACTAAGACTGAGTCCTTTAGATTGCAGCATACAATTAGCCATTTCCTTTAAGGTGCGATTTTTCCTTTCAGCTACACCATTTTGTTGTGGAGTGTATGGAACAGTATGTTGCATTTGAATTCCATTTTCGGTGCAAAAGTTGATGAATGTGTTTTTAACATATTCTCCACCATTATCAGTTCTTAGCTTAAGAATTTGATGTCCAGATTGTTTTTCAACAAAGGCTTTGAAGGCCAAAAAAGTGTTAAATACTTCGCTCTTGAGTTTTAAGAAGTATACCCAAGTGCGTCTGGAGAAATCATCAATGAAAGTTAAGAAGTACTTGCAGCCAGAGAATGAAGCAACAGGAAGAGGACCACATAAATCACTGTGCACAAGCTGTAAAGGGGCTGAGGCGTGCCAAGAGGCACGTTTGTCAAAACTGTCCCGATGATGTTTTCCGAGTACACATCCGGAACAAACACCATCTCTGCAAGATACCATAGGAAGACCTGTCACCATATTTTCTTTACATAGATGCTGAAGGGAGCGATAGTTTAAGTGACCAAATCGCTCATGCCAAAGTTTGCTCACTTCATCATTATGAGCAACAAATACTGAGGGAAGATTGGATGACCCAAAGTTGTGAAACTTATACAACCTTTTGGAATCATCAGCAAGACCAGTAGCTAGAATCTGTTTAGGATCTTTTAGATCCTTGATTACAACATCATGAGGTGAAAATTCAACAATTTTACCTTCACCTGAATGAGTTATCTGATAGACAGATAGAAGGTTGCAGGATAAGGTTGGAACACATAATACATCATTAAACTGACCATTGTCTAGATGAACAGTTCCAGTCCCTACAACATTAAGAGATCTATCATCACCAATATATATATTTTTGGTGTTACAATCATTTAAAGAAGAAAACATGGCTTGGTTTTTGGCCATGTGACAAGAGGCTCCAGAATCAATGAGCCACTCATGAGAATGAGAAGAAGAAGAAGATACATTTAATGCATAACCAGACTGAGATGATTGACAATGACATGCAGAAAGTGCCATTCCGGAAGTTGAAGTTGAAGTAGGCTCCACATGGATGTTATGTTTCTTCATTGCGGCTTCCAAGGCTTCCATCTTCTTAAAGCATTTAGATTCTAAGTGGCCATCTCGATTACAAAAGTTACAATGTCTATCAGTCTTCTTCCATTTGTTTTTATTGGTCTTATCATTTTGCTGAAATGATCTTTCATTTTGAGGCTGAGATGGTTTAGGACCATTCTTTTGAGGATATGACTTCTTAGGATTCTTTGAATTTGGTTGCTGCTGGGCGGCTAACGCTTTCGTGGAAGAGTTTCCAAGATTAAGAAGACCAAGGTGTAAGAGTTTTTCTTGTTCTCTTATTAAGGAATCACAAAAGGAGTCAAAGGAAGGGGCCTTGTATTCTTGTCCTTGACAAATGAAAGCTTCCCTTGTAGAATGGAAAGTGGAAACAAATACAGAGTAGGCTGGTCCCAACTTAGTAAGGATGGAATAAATAAGGTTACCATCTTCTTTCTTAACTTTAACACCTTCCAAGAGATATCTAAGGGTCTTGAATTTGGACAAGAAATCTTCAATGCAAGAAAAATTATTAGGATCCAAAGTAAGCAGCTCATTTTCAAGTTGATGGGCTCTAATTTCATTTTTAATTCCAAAAACTTTAGCAAGTTTTTCTAATGCTTCATGAGGAGTCTCAAGTTCTGCAATGTGGAATCTAAGATCAGGAGAAACAGACATCCCTATCAAACCACGTGCTTGATCTTGTCTATTTTCCCATTTTGTCGCCTTGTCTTCATCTTTTGGTTTCTTCTCTTGGTCTGTGGCTATTCTGTAGAGACCTTTACTTCTAAGTAAATCTCCCATGTAGGCTACCCATTGGAAGTAGTTAGTGCTGTCAAGAATGACTTGGCATGGACTTTCCATTTTAAAAAAAACTGAAGCTAAAGATGCTGAAAGTAAGTGTTCCAATGGATAGATCTCGAAAAAATAGGCGGTTTTAAAAAAAACGGCTCTGAAAAAGGCTTCCGGATGAAGAAGTTATGGCTTTTTGAAAAACAATTGTTGACGTTGCCGGCAAAGTGCGCGAATGTGCGGGAATGAAAAAATCCGCCCCCACAAAATGGAGACTTGAACCCAAGACCTCTACTCTCTTAAAATAGCTTTGAACCAATTGATCTATACAAAAAATTTGAGAGAGAGAGAGAGAGAGAGAGAGAGAGAGAGAGAGAGAGGGGGGGGGGGGGCCTTGGTTTGCGTGCTTGCCTTGAGAAAGCTCTTTTCCCCTACAAAACACAAAACCCAACACGAATATGCAAAGAAAAACGAACCTTACGGCTCGAAGTTAGCTTTAGCCAAAAAACTAGAAATTTTAAAAAAAATCTCAAAGTTAGCTTTAGCCGAAAATCTAAATATTTTTCTCAATGTTTCTGATTTTCCGAGATCACACTAAGGTGCAGGGAAAAGAGCATACGCATGAGAAAAATCCTTCCTTTCTGTTTCTGATTTGCCCAGATCGCACAGAGTCGCAGGGCAAAGAGCATACGCAGAAATGAAAGGTATAGATCCGGTTAAAAAAAAAGGCTAAATAAACTGAGACCGAAATAAGCAGAGAGAAAATAACAGTAAACTGCAAAAAAAACACTGTATACCTCCCGATCTGAAAAATGACGCAGCTAGGGCTACCGGAAACCTTTTCGCGTGAAACGAAAGGGGTTCCTCACTGGAACAGATGCTCCGAACGCAACAGAGCAGTCCTCTCGGCCCGAAAGCAGTCAGAAACAGCAGATCTAGGAAACGACAGCCGCATGCAGTTCTACCGGCTTCAGATTTGGATCACCAACGGACGCGGCCCTCAAATAGCTCTGATACCATGTAGGAATTTACAGGGTAAGTTCCACAGAAAGAATACCAAAAGGACACCGCTCACAACCAGATCTCAAATCAATACACCAGTATTTTTGACGTGGTTAAAACCCTCAGAGTGCAAGGAGGGAAACAGTCCACGGCCTGTCCCAACGTGGGTACTACAGGCAATTTATTAATCAAAGAATGAAAATTTACATAAGCTTCTCTCATGCACAGATTACCCGAACAATGACCCTCCATGCGCTTTAAATAGAACTCATGGACCAATCGGGTGTCAAGCCACGGATCAAGTGTCGGTAATACCGAGGTGAGAGTGAACCGTCGGATCACTACATATCGTGACCGTCGGATTGTAAGTTACAAAATGTACAACGGTAAAGAAACACACTTTACCTAACTCTAACCTAACTCTATACTAGACCAAGTTGAACTTAACTCTATCCTATGTGTCGGAATATCCTAACAGTTTCCAAGCAGCTCCAACTGTGCGTAGTATAGAGGAAGTTCATTGTGCGGCGTGCGCGAAGGTTTATGTTCCTTGGTCCACACCCCATCCTTCCACACATATTTCAAAGCATTATGTTGTCATTTTTTGACCCAATTATAACAACAATTATTTAATAATGTTAAATCTAGTGACGGGTATATATAGCATGCGATAGCATATGTAAGAGATTCAAAGTATGTAAAGAAAAATGTTAACATTTTGTCAACCATTTATGATAAATTGCAGAACATGTGGTTTAAAATTAAAGATGACAATATGGATGCAATCCAACAAATTGCATTAAATAACATGGCATAAAAATTGAAATGATTGCATCTCAAAAATTAATTCCTTGCTTTTACAGTTATTGTGAATAGGTATTTTCTTCCATTGTGTGGAGAGCTTTGTGCAGAAAGATTTCATTGTGTGGAGAGATTTCATTGTGCAGAGAATTCTCATTGTGTGGAGTTTTCCCTACACTCTCCACAACCTCTAATCAATTAATTAGCGGTATAGGTAGGGACTATGATGCATTGCAATTATTATCCTTGTTTTTTTAATGAAATGGGGAAACTAGAACACGCACTAGATTTTATTTATGGTAAAACCTATTTTCAAATTTATATGAAATTTTGGATTTATCAAATGTATGTAGACATTATATTTGTTGAGAGATATCTTGATGAATTGATCATTATTTTTTATACATTTGGAATTAAGATGGATTATTCTATTTTCAACAATAAACCTATAAATTCATTGAATGTCATAAAATTTTATAGCGTTAAAAATATGAATAATAAAAAGATAACAATTTTTAATAATAAATAAGATGAATAATAACAAAGTTCTATGATAAACACATTCAATAAAATATATTTTACATAATAATTGGTTCAATATGTCTTTTTAAATGTATCTCTTATATATACACATTCACAACTTCTCATCTTGTGATATTTATGATATGAAAATTGAGGTTCAAATTAAAGAGCATCCAAACTTTTAATTCAAGATATTACATAAAGATGAAACTTTATTGCTCTTTATTTTTTTTATACTTATAATTGAAGCAAACTTAGTAGAATTTTTTTGAACTATGCAATGAGACATAACACAAGAAGATAAGTAGAAAATATTTTAGCCACCTCATTAATATATTCATCCAATGATATCAATACATAATACATAGGCGTAATCATCTTGTAAATTGAATATTGTCTACCGATAACTCATCAACAAATGAAGATGAATATCAATAAGTAGGTGCTTTAGAACTTTGTGATTGTATAAGGACCCATAGGCTAACAATCTCCATCTTAATAACTCTGAATGATTATACCAAAAAGTCACTAAGAACTAGTTCATATACCGATCTTTCAATCTTCAATTTAAAACTTTTAAACTAAACTTCAATGAAATTTTCTTAAAAAAATGTTAAATTTTGATGTTGAAAAATCATATAATTGGTAAAACCCCATTGTTTGAACATGTGAGCTCCAATATTTGTAACTTTTCCATTGATGTGACTTCCAGTATATAATGAGAGTGAATTTTGAGAAATGACTCAATTTTATGTTTGACCCTTCCCTAAAAATGTTTGACAACCTAATCAAATGTCAAGCACCAATAATAGGCCTAATAACCATTTAGGTGAACAAAATCTCCACAATATTGCTCTTAGAAAAAGATATAAAGTAAGTTTCAATCAAAATACCAACCATATATTTGTCACACTCAAGGAAATTTTTGTAACTTTGTGGATGTTATTGTCGTTGTCAAAACTTCAGGTTTGATAATCATCATAAATATCACCCCTTTGTGAGTTGTAAGGTAATAAGTATGTCGAAAGGATCAATTTTTGAGTTCTAGAGTCTTCTCTAATAGCTCTTTCATCGTTGTATGTGGTGGTTTTGGTTGACCACAAGCCATTTTTACTTAATCAAGGTACTCCCACCTTTGAGGTGTAAAAGAGTACATTTCCCATTTCATTTGTGTATTTCCCTCTTTTAATGTGAGAGGGAGTACATTTTTGGAGTCAGGGAATCAATTTTTAGTTTTCTAGAATTGGGCTTTAGTGATCCCCAAATTATAATTTGTAACAATTGATGGAAATCCATTTACTTTTATAACTTTTCCCTGAAAATAAGGTTTTACATGTGTCTAAAATTGATGGTAAGGCTTATGCAAAACATTGGGTCCTAAATGTCATCACCAAGAATTGATCCAACAATGATGGGCTATTTGTTGTTTAACTTCACTAGTCATTTGACATTTTTTTGAATGATCTTTTTGTCTTCCATAATGAAGACAAGGATGGAGTTCAAAACACTTATCTCCATATGGACAACATGATGACACTGCGAACACTCAAGAATTTCCTCAACACATTCATCATCAACTATCTCATTGATGATTATGAACTTTTGCATTAACTTTTTGAACATTTAAATCTTCTTCATTCATTTTTTCCGCAAAAATACAAACACCCACAAATGTAATTGGGTTGTGTTGTGCTATACAACAACCTCCCCATTTCATTTTTTTTAAAAATATTCTAAGGTGATAAATAGGAAATATGGTCCCTTTTGTTTGTTAAAAAAGAAATAAAACTTTTAGATAGGAATATATTTCTCTATTTCTTGCTTCTAAAATAAAAAGTTCTTTACAAGTATTCTAAGAATCACACATCGCAAATCGCATTTGCTTAGGGCTAAGGTTCATTCATCTAAAAACTTGCGATGCGATCTGAGTTATCGCAAACTCCTTATCGCAAAGGTTTTGAATATAAACTGAAAACAATTCATTTACAAACATGCGATGTGATAAACCTATCGCATATCGCATATCGTTGATTCCAAAGGCATGATTTTTTCCAACGATCCATTGAAATTTTGCGATGCGATATATTTGTCGTATTCTGTGTACCACCAAAATCAAAATAAAATAGCCCAGTAAAAATTTGTGATGCGACATACACTTATCACATATCGAAATTCAAGCGGAAACATGTAACACTCACCCCAGAGCTTGTGATGCGATGTTAAATAGGTAATAAAGTGATTCAAAAAAGAAAATAACAAATGGAAAACATGTTCTAAGTTAGAAATTCACCAACTCTACGTGCCAAATCATCATTTATCACAATTGCAGAGATTCAAAGGACTCTTAAGAATACGACATTTACAACTCTCGATTTGCGATATGCGATTGCTCTACAATAATTGAAATATTTCATAAATATCAATATATCAAAATCGTTAATTGCAAAATAGAAACATCATGGCACATATTTTAAGAAAAACCTTTGAAAACTTGCGATGCGATCTACTCAATGAACATTAAAGTATCACGTCATTAGTTACGGCCAAACATTAATAACAGTTATGAATGCGATCCTGAGTAAATTTAGTTTCCCGTGTTTATTTTTAATTCAAATTTAGAAATCTTTCAGCTTAAATGTTACCACTTTGATATTTGTCTATATTAATGTTAACACTGTCTCTACAAGCTTAAGCTACTCTGACAGTTTTTAGCCTATCACTACCCTCTGTGTCATTTTGCAATTTGAATCTGGAAGTTTGCAACCAGACAAAATGTCGAAGAAGGCTAGAAAGACAATAATTATCCAACACCCTGCAATGGCAAAAGGACCTGAAAGGCTTGTGTTAATCTCAGACACTACAAGTAAGGACTGTGGAATAGCTACATGGGAAGACATATATGATATGTTAGAAAAAGAAAAGTCGAAGGTAACAGTCGAGCAGATAACAACTGATGAATCTGTTCCATCAGGAGATACACTTAATGATTTATCCAACTCTTTTGTTCACTGAATAGCAGCCCGACCAAAGAATTTTCCGTATACTGATATGGTAAGATGGGTGATTGAAAGCATCAATGTAATAGACAGGATGCTCCTCACAGCTGATGGAAGAGTGTTTAGATCTTTCAAGCCTGAAGACTTGAAGAGAATGTATCATTTGCCAGAACCCCATAAGTTCTACAACAAATCATTCCTCCAAGAATTCTCGAAAGAAAATCAAGTAGAATCATATCTCATCAGACAATGGAGACACTTCCAGAACAAACACAAACATGAAACATCGGGTATGTATTATGTGGACTCCCTAGCATCTCCATATTGTTATGTTGTCGTAATGATGTGTAGACTGTTTGGATATTCCAATACTAGTAAGTTTTCTATTGAAATGGTTCCATTAATAGAAGCAACATCAAGCTCTTATGTGATGGATTGGGCTAATATTCTATTAGATAAAATGGTCGTCCAAATCCTTGACTACAGGAAAAACAGATATGTTTCCACCTTAGTTGTTCCCCCATTTTTTATGAGTACCTACATAGTTGATACCATCTGTTTCAATTCCAAGTTTCCCATTCTGGGATGGAAATGGACTATCCAGGACCCAGCTCCTATCCATATTTACCATAAATTCCTATGGAAAATCCATTTTGAGAAACATTTCTACATAATTTCTCATGGTTTCATCCTACCCATTCATCAAGCCATTTTTAATAAACCATCTCATCGGCTGTCTGAGGAGGCTACTATTTATTTAACCTCAAGTGGCAGTTGGTTTGGGGAGGAAATGTTCACGTACATTAGGGTTTTTGGAAGCATCACCGACCCGAATGTCCTTCCTCTTTATGTCCCAGACAAACTATTGGCTAGGGAGATAGCCTATCAAACAATTGAAAAAGGACTCACTAGAAATCTTAAAGAAGCCAAGAAACTGTTATGGCCTACCTTTCCTATTCGTTGTGGCATTTATTCATTACATGATTACAAGCATGCCCAAATTGAGGCCGAAAAAATAAAGCGTTTGAATCTAGCTTCAATTCCCAAAAGATAGTATGAACCAAACAAAGTTGCCTACAATTTCACTGCTCAGGTGAAGGTTAGGCAATTCATCCATGAGAAGGATGAATTGGATGACCTATTCAGATCAGCAGAAACATTCTCACAAGTAGGTCAACTGGAAAACATCAAGCTAGATTCAGAGAAAATGGGCCAATTCATCCAATATAGAATGAAAAGGCTTCAGACAGTACCACTAGACTTACTGAACATTGTATCAGTCATTTAGCAAATAGAGCAAAGCACAGAACATAATCCAGAGAAATCTTCAGGTGGAGCTGAGACAAGCTACAAAATGAGTAAACAGTTAAGCACAAATGTTAACATTGATCCAGTATTAATCAAAGAGTGGGAGCAATTTGACCAACAAATCAAAGGTCAAGATGATACAGAAAATATTATCACACCAGGACCCCCCTTAATACAACAGTCCATCATTAAAAACCTAATGATTGAAAAACCATCTAGTAAGGAGGTAACTCCAAAAGAAATTGAGGTAATCCCTAAACATCTTTCATCAGATATTACACTGAGCATTGAGGAAATTCCACCTCTGGACGTGCTCTACAACCCTAAAAATAGAACTGTAGTCAAGAAGCAAAGAAAGAAAAGAAAGATGGAGCAAACATCAGCAACAATTCTTAAAGATGAATCTATGAATATCATCTAGAAAGACTCAAGGGTCAATCCCTCTGAAGACTTAACCAAATTGTCTCAGTTTGCGGTAGCATATACAACTACTACAGTAGATAAAGAAACTGAAGTAAATCAACTAGTTAAGGAAAAGGATGAAAATATTAAGCAACTAGAGGAACAATTAATGATGGAAAAACAGGTTATTGATCATCATGTCAAAGAAAGACAACAACAGCTCCATCAAGAGTTTGAACAGCTAAAATTAGAACATCAAGAAGAGATAAAAGCTAAGGAAGAGCAGATAAAGCAGCTCCAATTCTCAATGGAATAGTTGAAAGACAATCCCAAAGTTGAAGAGTTTGTAAAAGAATCCTTAGAGATAAATACTTTGTTATTTCAACATCTAGTCCAACTTTGCTGGAAGATATCTCTCATTTACCCATTGTGTATCAAAACCAAGACATTGATAGATCAAGTAGTCAATTCTAGAATGGAATTTGAAGATGCAGATGATAAAATAACAAGTTACATTTCCTGGCAAAACAATAAAGAAGGAAGGACTGCTAATTTGCAAATAATTGAAGAATCTCATAAGGAAATATTATTTTCAGAATGGGATATACAGCTGAAGAAAGCAGAAAGAGAAACCTCAAGGGCTAGGGCAGTATTGAATAACATCATTGAGCTGATAAATGATAACCTACACACCGCCAATTTAATTTTTGAATGTTCCCTGTGTTAGCGCTCGAATTTGGCCTCAGGCTGAGGAAGGCAAAATCCAAGGCAACATCAAACCACTTAGCCTCGTAGCTAGCCCTACGAGGACAGGAGAGGGCTCTCTCCGAGTCTATCTCGGCAAAAGGTCTTCAAAGGGCTGAGATGACCAATAAAGAACACTGATTTTAGGCTAGTAAACTGATAGGGAAAGTTTTATTTTAAATTTTTAGGGTTTTGTTGGAAAACTGAGCACAACAATTTTGGGTGCGGGGATGAGACACAGTTTTTGCAGAGGTCTTTTTGGGGCAAGGTAGGAGATTGTCTTGATGCCTTTGAAATAAGTGAATGGATAGATATGACCGGTGAGGAGCTAAGGAGAGCAAGAAACCATCGAGAGTTCTCCTTAAACAGATGAAAACATAGATATTAAGCAAACTTAAAGGCAGAGCATAGAAACCATGAATTCTACCTTAACACTTCATTTACTTAATTTGCAGAAGAGAAGAGTGGGAAAATGATACACATAAAAAACTTACAAGTACATGAGAGAAACACACCATCAACACAAATCACCACAGGAATCCCAAATAGTGCTGCAAAACCCTGGTCCTTCCTTTGCCAAAATTGCAGAGATACAAAGAGTAATACAGTCTAAGCTTATCCCTCAAGAGTCCAACCTCTCCAAGCATGAAAATGATTTGGAAAATACATAATATAGACCATGCGAACCCATTCCCTAGCCTCTAGGGGTCGAGCTCATCATCCTAGGAGCTGTTTCAACCAATTCTAAACTGAGCACTACAATCTAGGCAATCAAAACAACTTGCCTCTATAAGTTAGGAAACCAATTCATTAATTAATTTCTTGCCATTTTATGAATGAATCTTCTAGAATAGGTAAAAAAAGTGTCATGTCAACATGAAATTACATCAATTACATCAAAGAGGATGAAAAATCCCACCAAAAAGTCAAAACTAGTCAATGCTGCGTTTTCCTGAGCTGAAAGTGCAAAACTGGCAAATTTTCCCAATGCGTAGCACGCCTTTCAGGCCTCTTTTGAGGCACTTCCCAGCATCCAAATGAGGCACAAGTGGGCTTGTTGGAAAGTTCTAGATGTCTACTTTCCACACTAAGTGGAATTTCTCAATTTGGTGGCCATTTGCTCCTCCAAAATTGCAATCTCCCAAGACTGCTTCCTGTGTGTCCAAAAAGTGGCAGAAGGTCATTTTTTACTTGTTTTTTGACCTTTTGGGGGCTCAAATCTCCATGAAATGTCTTGGCAGTGGCTGAGCAAGTGTAATTTGTCATGAAAAATCCAAAAATTCTAATTTTTTGTGAAATGGACCTCCACAACTTAAGGGTAGCGCGCGGCGCGCTACGCGTTGAGCTGAAGATGAAAACTGTGCAAAAAACCCTGACGCGTAGCGTGCCTGAGCCCTACGCGTAGCGCGACTTTCAGATGCTTTTTAGAGGCATTCCCGGTGTCCAAATTGGTCACATAATAGCTCGTTGGAAAGGTATTTAAGTCTAATTTCCAACACAACTATAATTTTTCAATTTGGAGTTCATTTTCCCTGTCAAAAATCAAATCTTCCAAGACTGGTCAAAATGTGCCAAATGAGGCTGCCTCAAGGCAGAGTGCTGTTGCAGTCAACTTTTGAATGCCTTAACCAACTCCAAATTGAACTCATGATAGCTCATTGGAAAGATATTTATGTCTAGTTATCATTTGACTTATCAAAAAATTCATTTGACCAACCAAGCTAGGAGAAAATTTGATTTTTCCAAGGTCACTCTAGAGGTGCATTCGATTCTCCTAAGGCAACGATATTTTTGACATTTCTCTAAAACCATGACACCTGTGTAAAACGTGAAGGAGGTTTTTCTTATTTGGCATGTTTTGAACAAAAACCTCTCTCAGTTTTCCAAAATTCATCTTTTATTGCTCTAAAACATCATTTGAGTGAAACTTATCCCGATGTGTGGAACAAGGGATTTTGTCGAAATGAAGCGAAATGAAGGGGATAAGGGGCTTCTAAATTCTTGGGGAAATTTTTGGAAGTAGGGAGGGATGTTAGGAAGTAGGGGAAATTGGAATTGTGGAGATCGAGTGAGGGGAAGAGGTCCAAACGGGCAAAACACAGGCCCAACCTAGAAAATTGCCAAGTTGTAGCAAGAAACTAGGGTTTGTGCGAAAATGAGGAATTTGCGGGATCTCAGAGATGGGAAGTGTTTGATAAGGTACATGAAGGATAGGGGAAGGTGTATGAACATCTGGATACAAGTTTTGCTAATGATTTGACCATCCAAGGGAAATTTCCTTCAAAACCCTAGGAGAGGGAAATGAACCTTGCCTAGGTGCAACTGAAGCATGAACAAGGTGTAAAATGACCCAATGGAACATGACATGATGAGGACAACCCTATGAATGATGATAGGCTCAGCTGAATGATGACATGGACCGACATTTGGGCAACTTTGAAAGGAGTGAAAGCAAACCCTAGACCTAATGCCTAGTGACCAAATTTTGCTTGAAGACTCACTAAAATGACAAAATTTGACCTTGACACTCTGAGACCACTTTGTAAGAGCATATTTGATCACTGGAGGAAGGCTGGAAAGACTTAAACTAACATTGGCTCCAATGGGGATGGTAGCTCCTTGGAGGTGCCAAGAACGGCAGATCTTTGGGATAGCAGACCAACGCCTTATCCATTGGGCAATGGAGTCAAAAACTCAAACTAAAATGCATGACTGAAAACCGACACAAACTAACTTAACAACAAGACTGAAAATTGACTCACAAAGGACTCATGATTCAACTAAAAACTGACTCAATACTTAAACACAACCGACAAACTGGAAATGATGCTCAAAGTGGAGCTTATTCATCAAAACCTACTCTAACAGTTTCATTCATCACCTGATCAAGTGAAATGAAACAACCAATGCAACCAAGTAAGTATCCCGTTTGCTGTTCGAATTCTCCGCAAGTTCTCACTTATGACCAACAAGAGAGAACTAATGAAAGGCAACTCCCATGACAACTTGGAAACAGATCCGTTGAATGATATGAATTCTCTATCCGCCTCCAAAAACACTGCATAAGGATCTTGAAGTTCATGCACACTGGGACTTAGCTCATCCAATGGATTACTTCTCTTCTCCTCATACCATGAATGCAAACTTTGATCTGAGCCTTGTGATGAGACCTCTGCTAAAAATGACAAAGAAACCGGCTACCGGATCAAGTTCATGTCAGCACATGTTTCAAGCTCACATGTAGTCAATGGAGAAAGAATTTGACTGCAAACTTCATCCAAAACATCAGCTATTGGATCATGAAAAACTTGAAAAGACTGCTGTAATGTATCCATTGAAAATGTATGACATCCTTCTAGCTGTTCATCTTTTTCTTGAGATATTTTACGAAGATTCTGCATTTTAAACTGAAATGCTTCTAAACAAAAGGGTATAGAATCTTCCTGCATCATCAAATCATGTATTTCATCTTCCACAGCTTCATCTGTAATCTGCCCTTCAATTTCATTTGGTGGCTGCAAATCTGATGCTACAGGCTGCTCAAGAATTTTGTTATCTGTCTCATCCTCAACATTAACACTGAGAGATTGCTGATTTGTTATAGGCTGTTCATTTGAAGATTTACTATGCAATCTACCCTTCAAAAACTGAAATGATTCGAAACAGAAAGGCAAATATCCTTCACTTATTTCAAAATTTGTTGCACTTTCCTCATCATTGTCATAGCTGATATGTGATGGCTGAACACTGTATTCAAGCTGCTGAAAATGAACTTCTTCCTCCCACAAACTAGCTGCTTGTTTGATTGCAAGATTAGCTTCTGTTTGGAGAACATAATCATCATCATACTAATCAAACTGAGGCAAATCATCAGTGTAAAACATATCATCAAGCATGCAGGTCATATCAACAGTTCTTTCTTCGCCAAGGTGATCTACAAAACAATCATTATCAGATCTATGACAACTGGGATAAGAAAAAAGATGTTTTGGATCAGCAACTTGTTCCTTTTCAATCAGCGAGCCTTGAACTTGAACATCATAATCATTCCTTGCGTTGATCTTGTCCATCATCCTTTCCACTGCACTTACCAAAATGTCAAGCTTCACCTCTAGAGATGTTGATTCAGCCGGATCTATGTTTTTCATCTCTTCTTCTTTCAACCTTGCCCTTCGAATCAGCGGATGTGCCTATACATTTATTGCACTGATTTGCATCTCCTGAAGTGTTGCAATATCCCTTTCTCTCAGCTGAAACTCCATCTCCGGATCAAAGGCACCCGGATAGTGCAAGAGAGCAGATCTAGGAGGAGGCCTTATATCAACTGGCATCGAATAATAAACTTGGTTAAATCTGGCTGAAAACTATTGTACTGTATCCCCTGGCAATCTTTTCAGCTGGTTGTACTCTTCTACAATCAAGAGAAGGTTCTGCCCGATCATCCACCTATCGAGAAAAACTTTGACAAACTGCTGGAAATCTGAAATGCTTGCATCAGGCAGGGCTTTGAACCAACTCTTCACTTTGGCTTGCAAAGAAAGAGCAAAAAGCCTTATACTAACATCTTCGCTATCAACTTCAAAAAGGTCTAGAAAAGACTCAAAATTCTGTACATGTTGCTCAGCGTTGACATTCTTACTTTCACCATCAAACCTCGGCAAGTATAGATCATAATTTTTGGGGAAAGGATGGAGAACAGAAGGTAAAACAAGAGGTTTATACCGATCTGGAATTTTACAAGGTGTAGGGGTATGTACAGCAGGTATAGAATCAGTCTTGGTCTCTTGAGGCTCATCAATTTGAAGATGGTCATCACAAGATTTAGAAGAAAGGTCTTGATCAAGCTCAAAGGCATACAAATCTTTGGTGTTCACAATCTTCAAAGGGAAAGAATCAACTGCAGGTCGAGGATCTCTTCTCAAATACAATATACTTTGCAAAGCCTTCTTTACATTCTCGGGAAAAGAGAAGAAATAATTTATGACAAAGAACAAAATGTCTTGGATGCAATTCCAACTTGAGTACCTGATCTGTTCATATTGTCCTTTCATGTTTCTACTGGTCGGGATCATCCCCCAGTGGAGTCTTTGGATCTGATCTCGAAAATGATTTAGAGTCGCCAGGTGAATGATTTCAGCCTTTCCAGTGTCTGATCGTTGTCCACCATCAACCATCAGATCGGAACTTGATACATGTACTGGGGTAATTAACAAGTTAGATGTCACGATTACAAGCTAGACCAGAGATTGACTGAAGCAGCGTTTATCTACTTCCGCTAATGCAAAGCAAAAGCGTTTCGAAGGCTACCTGGCATAACTTTAGGCTCCGTCTGTAGCTATAAAACAAATGACATCAACAAGCAAACCATTTGTTCTCTCCAGTATGGTCGCCAATATGTTAGCGCTCGAATTTGGCCTCAGGCTGAGGAAGGAAAAATCCAAGGCAACATCAAACCACTTAGCCTCGTAGCTAGCCCTTCGAGGACAGGAGCGGGCTCTCTCCGGGTCTATCTCGGCAAAAGGTCTTCAAAGGGCTGAGATGACCAATAAAGAACACTGATTTTAGGCTAGTAAACTGATAGGGAAAGTTTTATTTTAAACTTTTAGGGTTTTGTTGGAAAACTGAGCACAACAATTTTGGGTGCGGGGATGAGACACAGTTTTTGCAGAGGTCTTTTTGGGGCAAGGTAGGAGATTGTCTTGATGCCTTTGAAATAAGTGAATGGATAGATATGACCGGTGAGGAGCTAAGGAGAGCAAGAAACCATCGAGAGTTCTCCTTAAACAGATGAAAACATAGATATTAAGCAAACTTAAAGGCAGAGCATAGAAACCATGAATTCTACCTTAACACTTCATTTAATTAATTTGCAGAAGAGAAGAGTGGGAAAATGATACACATAAAAAACTTACAAGTACATGAGAGAAACACACCATCAACACAAATCACCACAGGAATCCCAAATAGTGCTGCAAAACCCTGGTCCTTCCTTTGCCAAAATTGCAGAGATACAAAGAGTAATACAGTCTAAGCTTATCCCTCAAGAGTCCAACCTCTCCAACCATGAAAATGATTTGGAAAATACATAATATAGACCATGCGAACCCATTCCCTAGCCTCTAGGGGTCGAGCTCATCATCCTAGGAGCTGTTTCAACCAATTCTAAGCTGAGCACTACAATCTAGACAATCAAAACAGCTTGCCTCTATAAGTTAGGAAACCAATTCATTCATTAATTTCTTGCCATTTTATGAATGAATCTTCTATAATAGGTAAAAAAAGTGTCATGTCAACATGAAATTACATCAATTACATCAAAGAGGATGAAAAATCACACCAAAAAGTCAAAACTAGTCAATGTTGCGTTTTCCTGAGCTGAAAGTGCAAAACTGGCAAATTTTCCCAACGCGTAGCGCGCCATTTCTCAATGCGTAGCGCGCCTTTCAGGCCACTTTTGAGGCACTTCCCAGCATCCAAATGAGGCACAAGTGGGCTTGTTGGAAAGTTCTAGATGTCTACTCTCCAGCCCAAGTAGAATTTCTCAATTTGGTGGCCATTTGCCCCTCCAAAATTGCAATCTCCCAAGACTGCTTCCTGTGTGTCCAAAAAGTGGCAGAAGGTCATTTTTTGCTTGTTTTTTGACCTTTTGGGGGCTCAAATCTCCATGAAATGTCTTGGCAGTGGCTGAGCAAGTGTAATTTGTCATGAAAAATCCAAAAATGCTGAGTTTTTGTGAAATTTACCTCCCCAACTTAAGGGTAGCGCGCGGCGCGTTACGCGTTGAGCTGAAGATGAAAATTGTGCAAAAAACCCTAACGCGTAGTGCGCCTGAGCCCTACGCGTAGCGCGACTTTCAGATGCTTTTTGGAGGCCTTCCCGGTGTCCAAATTGGGCGCAGGATAGCTCGTTGGAAAGGTATTTGAGTCTAATTTCCAAAAAAGCTAGATTTTTTCAATTTGGAGTTCATTTGCCCTGTCAAAAATCAAATCTCCCAAGACTGGTCAAAATGTGCCAAATGAGGCTGCCTCAAGGCAGAGTGCTGTTGCAGTCAACTTTTGAATGCCTTACTCAACTCCAAATTGAGCTCATGATAGCTCATTGGAAATATATTTATGTCTAGTTATCATTTGACTCATCAAGAAATTCATTTGACCAACCAAGCTAGGAGAAAATTTGATTTTTCCAAGGTCACTCTAGAGGTGCATTCGATTCTCCTGAGGCAACGATATTTTTGACATTTCTCTAAATCCATGACACCTGTGTAAAAAGTGAAGGAGTGTTTTCTTCTTTGGAATTTTTTGAACAAAAACCTCTCTCAGTTTTCCAAAATTCATCTTTTATTGCTCTGAAACATCATTTGAGTGAAACTTATCCCGATGTGTGGAACAAGGGATTTTGTCGAAATGAAGCGAAATGAAGGGGATAAGGGGCTTCTAAATTCTTGGGGAAATTTTTGGAAGTAGGGAGGGATGTTAGGAAGTAAGGGAAATTGGAATTGTGGAGATCGAGTGAGGGGAAAAGGTCCAAACGGGCAAAACACAGGCCCAACCTAGAAAATTGCCAAGTTGTAGCAAGAAACTAGGGTTTGTGCGAAAATGAGGAATTTGCGGGATCTCAGAGATGGGAAGTGTTTGATAAGGTACATGAAGGATAGGGGAAGGTGTATGAACATTTGGATACAATGTTTTCTAATGATTTGACCATCCAAGGGAAATTGCCTTCAAAACCCTAGGAGAGGGAAATGAACCTTGCCTAGGTGCAACTGAAGCATGAACAAGGTGTAAAATGACCCAATGGAACATGACATGATGAGGAAAACCCTATGAATGATGATAGGCTCAGCTGAATGATGACATGGACCGACATTTGGGAAATTTTGAAAGGAGTGAAAGCAAACCCTAGACCTAATGCCTAGTGACCAAATTTTGCTTGAAGACTCACTGAAATGACAAAATTTGACCTTGACACTCTGAGACCACTTTGTAAGAGCATATTTGATCACTGGAGGAAGGCTGGAAAGACTGACACTAACACCCTGGAAAGTCTTCCATAAGCAAAAGTTTTAGAGAAACAATGGATACAAGATTCGAAGACCAAAGAGGAAAGAATTAAAAAGTTAACAAGCCTCAATTGGGAAACATACTGGCTCTGTTGAAAAGTGTGCGACAAAAAATGCTAAATTTAGAATGTGCTAAAAATAGAACTGCTAAAAATAACACTTCTAAAAATAGCAGTTTGGCCAATGAGCATTTTGGCCATCTTGGGTGAGAGGTGAAACTGCTAAAAATAACATCTTCTAAAAATAGCATTTCTGGGTCCCTTCCTATTTATAGCAGTCCGTGGTCTATCTATAGGAAGTAAATTCGAATTCGGTCTTACAAGCAGTTTGGAATATTAATTAATTAATTCTCCATGAGTTAATTGGTTATGGAAAAGCAAACTGAAGTCTTTGTGAGAACATGCAATTATTTGTCCACTAATTGGGGAATGTGTCCTTGATTTGCTCCACTGATTGAGGAATTAAGGATGAGTTCTATATTGAGAGGATCAATTGACTTAGTTTAACTTAGTCAAGTTCAGTTAAATTAATTTAACAAGTTGTTAAATTAATGACATATAGTTTGTTGATTCTTGCATGCATGTGACAACTATTATTTTTAGATAACTGATGCATGTCAGTTCTGTCAGAGACCCAGTTGAGATCAGAGAAGGGACAGTGTACTATCGGTTGGATGAATATTTTTCCTATAAAGGAAGCTCATCCATGATGAGGATTTATCTCCTTCAGGTTTGTGCATTTATTTCAGAGGTCAATGTTGTGTGTGAGGTGAGAATCACACAGGTTGCAGTTGGAGGACCCAGGAAAAAATTTGCATAGAAATAGGAGGCTTGGAGGGTAGAGGAGAAGGTTTATGAGAAGCCTTTGACTGTCTATGAATAGCAGAGGGATTGTATTGAGAGC
Source organism: Pinus tabuliformis (assembly GCA_031772625.1). Classification (NCBI taxonomy): domain Eukaryota; kingdom Viridiplantae; phylum Streptophyta; class Pinopsida; order Pinales; family Pinaceae; genus Pinus; species Pinus tabuliformis. The sequence goes on along the minus strand of CM062816.1, from coordinate 1,980,498,289 downwards.
TGGATAGCTTCCGAGCTAAGGCTTTGTGTAATCCAGACTATATTTCCACTTGTATGATAATACAGAGATGGGGTTTTAGGTAGGTGCTTTCCCCAGGTAAATTCTTTTGTGTTATGTGTGATTGATTCCTTCTTATCAGTTATATGTGTTCTTATTGATGTTTCTCATGGTTGATTAAGCTTCCGCTAAATTGTTTGTAGAAGTAGATCAAGTGTTTTACTTTTGTACATTGCATTACCAGGTGATCTACAAGTGGGAAATTTTTACATGGTATTAGAGCTAGCTGATTTGTAGAAAAAGTTCTACATGGTATCAGAGCTAGTTGATTTGTAGCAAAAATTCTACAAAATTCTACATGGTATCGGAGCACAGGTGATCAAGGAAGAACAGTACACTGAGAGGAGATTTCAAAGTTTTGAGTTTTGGGCCGAGAGTTTGCAGAGTAGATTTGAAAAATTATATACAAAATTTTCATAAACAAATAGTATATTTGGATTCCTTGCGGAAAAATACCCAAATTCAAAAAAAAAATCGGCTGAATCGGAGTTCGGATGAGGGAGATATCGTTGATTTAAAATCAGCTCTTTTTCCAAAAAATTTCGTGACGAGGGGAAATATGAAACAAATTGGTGTGCTAGCAAAGAACCTGCATGCACTTGAGGTACAAGATGCATGCAAAGCCTTGAGGAGCAAGGCAAAGGTTAGATACTTGGTGGTTGAGAGGGAGAGTATATTACCTCTCAACATGCAGCGCCAGAAGAAGTCTCAGATGATTGTGGAGGAGCCATGATTAGTGCAACAGCTTCAGGAGGTTGTGGAGCAGCCACAACAAGGGAAGCTGAGTGGAGACATATACCATGTAGAGACCTCCAGTAGGGGGAAACTTCGAGCCAGGTGGGCGGAGGGATCACATGCAGCTACACCTCCAAGTAGGAGGTGGGGCGATATAGAGTGATCGTCCCAAGGAGGAGGGGCAGGATCCTTGAGGTACCCAACCTCTTGGATGAGACCTTGCTACGGGAGCCCTGATGTGGAGTAGCAGGAACTAACTAATTGGGTAAAGACAGATGTGGATGGAGCAGCAAAGAGAGCTACAGTGCAGGGAATCCTAGGACAGCGCAAAGCATGCAGGGTGCAGCAGTGCGAGAGGCACAAGTGTGTTGCACAGTGCAGGGTAGCACATAGAAGTGTGCAATGGTGTGAGATGCATGGAGATGTTGTAGTAGTGCAGAGGTCAGAGAGGGAGCACTTGTCAGCAGCAGGTAGAGCTTCAACATCAGAGTATGTTTCTAGCCCAACAGAGAGGTCAGTTGGGAGTTTTTTTTGTTCCGAGTGTTGCTGGAGCAACCGCACTTGGTAGATTTGTTACATGCAGAACATTCCAGAGTTACAGGATCGGGTTCGAGAGGAAGCCTTTCTTGTTAAGAGGGAGTGTTGAAAAGTGTGCAACAAGAAATGCTAAATTTAGAATGTGCTAAAAATAGAACTGCTAAAAATAACACTTCTAAAAATAGCAGTTTGGCCAATGACCATTTTGGCCACCTTGGGTGAGAGGTGAAACTCCTAAAAATAGAATCTTCTAAAAATAGCATTTCTGGGTCCCTTCCTATTTATAGTAGTCCCTGGTCTATCTATAGGAAGTAAATTCGAATTTGTTCTTACCAGCAGTTTGGAATATTAATTAGTTAATTCTCCATGAGTTAATTGGTTATGGAAAAGCAAACTGAAGTCTTTGTGAGAACATGCAAATATTTCTCCACTAATTGGGGAAAGTGTCCTTGATTTGCTCCACTGATTGAGGAATTAAGGATGAGTTCTATATTGAGAGGATCAGTTGACTTAGTTTAACTTAGTCAAGTTCAGTTAGATTAATTTAACAAGTTGTTAAATTAATGAGATATAGTTTGTTGATGCTTGCATGCATGTGACAACTATTATTTTCAGATAATTGTGTATTCACTCATGGATAATGGATACATGTCAGTTCTGTCAAAGACCCAGTTGAGATCAGAGAAGGGACAATGTACTGTCAGTTGGATGAATATTTTTCCTATAAAGAAAGCTCATCCATGATGAGGATTTATCTCCTTCAGGTTTGTGCAGTTATTTCAGAGGTCAGTGTTTTGTGTGAGGTGAGAATCACACAGGTTGCAGCTAGAGGACCCAGGAAAAACTGTGCATAGAAATAGGAGGCTTGGAGGGCAGAGGAGAAGGTTTGTGAGAAGCCTTTGACTCTCTATGAGCAGCAGAGGGATTGTACTGAGAGCTGGATAGCTTCCGAGCTAAGGCTTTCTGTAATCCGGACTATATTTCCACTTGTATGATAATACAGAGACGGGGTCTTAGGCAGGTGCTTTTCCCGGGTAAATTCTTCTGTGTTATGTGTGATTGATTCCTTCTTATCAGTTATATGTGTTCTTATTGATGTTTCTCGTGGTTGATTAAGCTTCCGCTAAATTGTTTGTAGAAGTATATCAAGTGTTTTGCTTTATTACATTGCATTACCAAAGGATCTACAGGTGAAAAATTTCTACATCGTATTAGAGCTAGCTGATCTGTAGGAAAAATTCTACAAAATTCTACAGGGTCTACCTAGTTAAACCACATAGCCAGCAAATTATGATAAAATGTCTCACTGACGTGGCTGAACGCATGATGCCAAAACTCTCGGATGCAGTATACACAGGTCAGTTGCACTCTGGGATGAGTCATCCGCCAGAAATCCAGACTATGTTGGAGATTTATCAGCTAAAGCTACAAGATAAACAGTAGATGCAATGCATCTTTCAAAATGTTATCAACAATTCTATTTTTAACATGTAATCCCATATTTTAGGGAAGGTTGTTCCAAACTCCCTAAGTAGTTTGTACGAATAATTAGTTCTTATTTTCCTATAAATTCCCTTTCATGTCAACTAAGAAGGGGTCCTCAAGGTGTATCAAATTAGATTTAAGAAGATAGCACTTCTGCAATTCTTAATTTACTTTTGTGAAAATAGTGGATGAAGGTTCAAACTTGTTGTAAAGGGACTTCAGGAGGACTTGCATTTTTGTATCTTATTGAAGTTTTCGGAATAAGAAGAGAGAACCAGATTGTTATTTTCATAAGAAGACTCAAATACATATGGTACTTTTATCAGTGTCTTTTTGTCTCGTTTTATGCAATTAACAGTCTTTTGATTTGATATTGTTGTTATATGTACATGTCTCACACAATTCTACATTATATCACTTTTGAATAATTTAGAATTGATATTCTGAATACATATTGTTGGTGTCGGTGTATGAATAAATTATCCACTCCTTTTCCTACGTTAATGTATCAATCCAGATGTGTATTCTTTTCAAGGCAACATGCAAGGTATATGCAGGGGCAAGGTTACGATCTGCCCTCAACCAAGGGTTTGTGATTGGCAATCAAAACATTGTTGAGACAGAAGTAAAACTCAACTGCAGAATGTAAAAAGGTATTCACAGTTATCTAAGAGATCTGTAGCAGCAATAAGAAATAAACACAACAAACAGAAAATACACACAACACAAGGAAACGCGTAGCTTGATCAGAAGAGTGGGCCCAGCTCTCTGATCAGGGTTGCATTTCTCACGATGAACGATGGATCAACAAAAGGTTATATCTTATTAATCTGAATAATGTTGTTACAATATCATGTCGGGGGTCCCCTTGATACAGGAATGACCCGTCTTTTATACAATACAAAGGAGAATAATTCTCCCCGAAACCTGGCAACTGTATGCCCAAAGATATACATCAGTTGTATCGCAGCACTAGAGCCGAGAGAACCAAGAACAGGAATGGTAAAAAATGGGTTGAGAGTGGCTGCAATCAGTTATGTTGTTTTGTCGTGGTTGATCAGTTGCTGTGAATCGCGGAACTGCTACGATATGCTACACGGTCGACACCTGTGCTCCATAATCTGTGGTCATCACAAGTTTTAGTGATTTGTATAGGTAGAAACCTTCATGACTCTACTTCATTAATTAAATATCCCAAGAGACGATAAAGGGGAATTACCTCATAATGTTACATAGTAAATATATGCGAATGAATGCAAAAAGGGTGAAAAGAGGAGTGGAAATGCAGGGGAAAGATAGGCCAATTTGGTGCCCAACATCTCCCCCCAACTAGCCTTCTGCACGCCCTCGTGCAGCTCGTTGTCTCTGTAGGTCTGGGTTGGATAGGCTGTGTGCTTCCTGAAGCTGGGCGAGATCATATTCCTCGGCCATTTCTGTTCCTGGAACCTTGAACCCTTCTGAGAGGAGAACTTCCTTCCACCAATCATTTGGTACATTATAGGCTGGGGTGTAGTGTTCCACTGGCAGCCATAGAACAAGGTACTGGAATTGAATTCCCATCCATCGGACCCCACATGTTTGGATGCATGCCACATATCTTGGCACCCTACTGAGTGCCCGTGCAAAATTTGGTGCTCCAAACGGTTCTCTGTTCCGAATATATGTGGGTGACATCACCCACCTCTTCTAACAACTATCCAGGGCCTCAGCCTAAAACATGACTAATTGTTTGACACAGAGATCGATGTGCCACTTTTGTGTCCTCAGCATTCGTTCCTTTTTTCCCATAATTTCCAAAAATGTAGTGTGCTTATTATATATAGTAACTGATCTCTCAGGTTCTCCTCTTATCATAAAAGGCTTCGTGGCCTGATTTGACTTGAAAGTGTCAGAAGCCTTCTGCTAACTTATTTGATTAAAAGTGTAAGAGGTGAGGGCCCTTAAATGAATGTCCCCCACCTATGGAACTGGATTAAATTATTTCTCAACACGCAAGAGATACCCATGCATATAAAGTTCGCACATCAAGTGCTGAGTTGGCACATCATCTACTCTCAATATCTTGAGGAATTGTACACCATCCTCAATCTCATGACTAATTTCTTTCTGGATTATTTCTAAACAAAAGAAAAGAAAGTGCTCATGCAAAAATAAAGAGTAACAAGAAGCAGGAGGGCGACATGCCATTGCTTCTTGTGCTAAATGGAGCATCTGCTCTTTATCGGTTTTTAATTCTACTACTTGCCTTTCCAGCTGCTCCACCTTGAATTGTTGCTTCGCATGCCTCAGTCGCATTATATCAATGCGTTCTACATATTCAAAGATAGCCATGGATGCTCGCTCTTGGTGTTATGAAACCAGCTCACAAAAAGATAGAAAAGATAGATGAACGCCTTACAATTCAGCCTCTTTGAGGGGGCAACCTCCTTTACATTACACAAATGAACAATTCTTAGATGATACAAATGACAATACCTCCTTTCTATATATAGGAGTCTAAGGGGTTATAATATAATCAGAGCCGACATAACAATAATAATGTAAGGATGCAATAATAATAATAGTGGGCTTCTATGGGGCACAATCATAACAATATGGGGACTACATGGGCAAAACAACATAATAAGGGGGTTGTAATAATAACAATAAGGGGTTACACTAGCAGTATAGGGACCTAACATGCCCCTCTCCTTCAAAAAGTGTTGTCCTCAACGCTTTAGTAGTTCTTGATGATTTTGTATAAAATTCTTGTCCTCCCATGTGGAATCTTCAGCGGGTAAGTTCTTCCACTTGATGAGATACTTTGAAATTGATCGATTTCGTAGCTGTCAGGTTCTTGCTTCTATGACTGCTCCAGGTTCCAATATGATTTTTCCTTCCTCATCAAGTTCTGGAAATATTATTTGAACTGGGATCTTCTGCAACTTTTGAATGAGTGGCCACACTTCTTTGTCCTTCTTCCATTCATTCCTTGCTTCATTTATCCAATCTGGTTGGGTAATAGAAATAGCACAAAACAATGCTTCCACATCCTCATCCTTTCTTGAGAGTGCATTTGCAACAAAATTTTGCTTCCCTTTTCTATAGATGATGTCAAAGTCATAACCCAACATATTTGTGACCCATTTTTTCTGTTCTTCTAAAGATAATATTTGTTCTAAAAAGTATTTAAGACTATCATGATCCATTTTTACCTTAAAGTGTCTTCCCATTGGGTAAGGTCACCATTTCTTAAGTGCATGTAGTATTGCCAACATTTCCTTCTCATAAATAGCTTGCTTGAGCTGTAGTTGTAAAAATACCCAATCACTTACATCAAAACATTTTTCACTGTGATGTTGATCTACGTGTTGTTTCCTTCGATTCTGCACCAAAGTGGCGTTATCCTTTAAAAGTTGGAGAACTTGTTGTTGATGCTCGATGTGATCTTTCACTGCTTGAACCTTTTTCTTCTTGATATGTCCTTCTATCGTTAGAGTTTGAGGAGTGGTAATTTATTCCAATCCTTTACAAGATATGGTCGAATTCATTTCTTGATGCTCGATGTGATCTTTCACTTCTTGAACATTTTTCTTCTCGATATGTCCTTCTATCTTGATATTTTGAGGAGTGGTAATTCTGACCAATGCATTACAAGATATGGTTGGATTCATTTCTTCTTTCTCGATGTGATCTTTCACTTCTTGAACCTTTTTCTTCTTGATATGTCCTTCTATCTTGAGAGTTTGAGGAGTGGTAATTTCTTCCAATGCTTTACAAAATATGGTTGGATTCATTTCTTTATGCTCGATGTGATCTTTCACTTCTTGAACCTTTTTCTTCTTGATATGTCCTTCTATCTTGAGAGTTTGAGGAGTGGTAATTCTTGCCAATGCTTTACAAGATATGGTCAGATTCATTTCTTCTTTCTCTGGGGTTGGTTCCTGGTGTATATCCTCTTCTTTTGATGTTTCTTGATCATTTTCTTCCTCCTCTTCATAATCTATGTAAAATAATTTCTTCTCAGCACACTTATGACCTTTAGTGCATTTGCTATCACAATTGTAACAAAGCCCTTTTTCTCTTTTTTCTTCCAATTGTTGTGGTGTAAACCTTGTAGGTTGTGGAAGGCTAGGAGAAAAAACACTTCCATAAATATATTTGTGAGTGGTGGGATTCCTTGTTTCCATAATTTCGCTTTCAATTTTTCTTGCCCACTTGAATGCCTTCTCCAATGAATCAGGTTCCCAAAGACGAACCTCATGTTGAATGTTATCCTTTAAAGTACCTATGAAGACATCAATCCTTTGCTTCTCTGGAATATCTTTTACCCTTATATTCAATTTTTGAAATTCCTCAATGTGCTCTTCCATTGAACACTTTTGTTTGAGATTTATCAATTTCCTAAAGAAGGTGTTTCTCTTTGTATCTTCATAATGTGCTATCATTTCTTCCGTGAAAATTGACCATCTAAACAGTTGTTTACGAGAACAAAGCCCTTTATACCATAAAATTGATCTAGTTTTAAATAAGAAGATGCAATACATTCCTTTTGTAATAGTTTCATCTCATGTAGATCAAAATATTGCTCCATCTGTAGTATCCAATTTACCGAATCCTTGCCATCAAACTCCCTCATATCGCCTTTTCTTGATTTTAGGATCTCGATCTTGAAACGACTACAATTCTATAATTTAGGATCTTCTAGTTCAAAAATCATGACTTGGAGTAGACCTCTATGTCCTCTTTCCAATGCCACCAGTTTGATCGAAATTGGATTCTCCAAGAAACAGTTATGCACAATCTCCCAAGATGACTTGATTATACACCTTTTCATAATACCGAACTTGTATGACGTGCCACGTGTCACTGTTTTGACCTTAGGATCTGAAAACTACACACAAAAAACTACAATCTGTCCTCTTTCTGCAACTTCTTATGAAATTTCAATCTGATCCTCAGAGAGAAAGTTATGACGATTTTCCCAAGGTCACCTATTTAAGATGTAATTCGGGAGTTTGCAAAAACCCTAACTTCCTCAAATCATATATCTGAAAATATAGCAAGACAAGATCTAAAATTTGGACGCGAGGTTCAGAACGATTTCGGCTCAAATGGGTTTTTTTATAGCTTCTGAAACATCGTAGAAAAACAGTTATAGCAAAAATGCCACGATGACCTGTTTGGAGCAGCGAAACCCTAGAATCCAAAGCTCTGATACCAAATGTTATGAAACTAGCTCACAAAAAGATAGAAAAGATAGATGAACACCTTACAATTTAGCCTCTTCGAGGGGGCAACCTCCTTTACATTACACAAATGAACAATTCTTAGATGATACAAATGACAATACCTCCTTTCTATATATAGGAGTCTAAGGGGACATAATATAATCAGAGCCGACATAACAATAATAATGTACGGGCGCAATAATAACAATAGTGGGCTTCTATGGGGCACAATCATAACAATATGGGGACTACATGGGCACAACAACATAATAAGGGGGTTGTACTAATAACAATAAGGGGTTACACTAGCAGTATAGGGACCTAACACTTGGGCTCTCTTTGCTTCATTCAGATATCACGCCGCGGTGGACTTCCAGGTCTGTACCTCGGCCGACAACGAGAATTCATGGCCCTCAAACAAATATTCTATCGGGTCTGTCTGAGTGGCAGTAGAAGTTGTTGCCACTTCCTCTACTTGTGTCCCTACTTCAGTCGTCATGGGTTTGGGCTTTTTAGCCCGCCGCTTATATTTCTTCAATTGGTTCTTCAACCGATGCATTTGTTTCCTTAGCTTCTTAACCTCTATTTTGAGTCGCATCATTTCTTTGAACTAGAGCTGATATTTCTTCTTCATATGTAGCCTTCGTTGTTCACACAACTCCACCCATTCTTGTTTAACCACCACCTCATCTGGTACTGCAACTAGTTCAACAGGTGGTGATTTACCTTAGGGAGTATCTACAGGGTTACTCTGCGGGGCTTCCTTACTTGGTTTCTCTTCCTAGGGAGCAGCTATTTCCTTACCGTCTCCTCCTTCTCCCTGTTGTGAAGCTATCTTGATAGGTGGCGGGCTCATTCGGTGAACGTTCATCGGTGGTTCAACCAAATTTCTCCTTCCAGGTTCCCTTATTTTAAAAACATCTGCCTCTTCCTCTGTTTTGGGTCCTTGAGAGAGGTCTATGTGGGGATCTATGGCCAACAAGCCTGTGGCAGCTGGTCCCTTCTTCAACCCATCATATTTCAAAATCGGTGGAACGGCCACCTCCTCTTCTGTATGTCGAGCAGAGCGAGACACCCTTGCCCCTTTCGGAATGGAGAAGTACGAGGAAAATTGAAAGAATTCTCCTACCTGATCTATCCTGGCACCAGTTGTGGTCTCGGGCCCCTTCCCTCTGTCTGCAGTGTCTCTGCTCTAAGTTAAAACCTCTGCCTATGCAGTCCCCTGTTCTGAGGTTGATGCTGGTTCCTTTGGAACAATGTCAATCCCGACATTTAATTCCTCTGTGGTCTCCAAAGTCGAACAGGTTGATGGTGGTTCTTGTGGGACACCACCTTCCATGTCCAGCATTTCTTGAATAGGCGATGCTGGCATTGTTTCTTCCAGCACAACATTGATCCAAATGGATTCTTGCATAATCACATCGATTCCATGCATTAAACCCCTATCCTCTTCTTCTATTGGCCCCACAGTTCTTTCAGCTTCGGGCCCTTCTCATTCTGGTTCTTCCTCCATTGGTTCTACGGTCGAGGGTGGTTCTTGTGGGACACCCCCAACCGCAATATTAATGGATTCCTCCACCTCAACCTGATGTGGTCCCTCCTTGCTTATTATAGTGTTGTTGCTTTGCTCTATTGGCTCTATAGTCGAGGCTGATTCTTGAAGGACAGCCTGGGTCGTGGCATTAGTGGCCCTTTCTATATTGGCTCCTTTCTACAGCACTTCTTCTTCCATTGGTTCCAAGGTCAAGGCTGGTTCTTGTGGAGCAACCTTGACTGTCTCTCTTGGTTCACATTCCTGATTCTGTTCCTGCTCTTCAAGTTCCATCTCCATTTCCTCTGGTTCCTCTTGATCTATATATTCATGCTCTTCTCTGGTTCCTTCCTCCATTGCTTCCGACTCTTCCTCTCTAGTAGCTTGAGCAGCCATTATTTCTTCCTTTGTAGAATCCCAGAATGTTTCCCACGGGATTTGAAATCGAACAATTGCATGCATGACTAGCAGCTGGACCAGGCCATGGTTGGTAATGACTGCTGCCACTTTTCGCGAACGCCGAGCAGAGTACACCATCAGCTGGAGACTTCTTAACAAGAAGAAAGGCATATTCAATGAGAAGGCTTCCACTTGTGGGAACCGGAGGTGAGCCAATATTCTAAAATGGTACTTAAACATGGTGGTATACCTCCCCTCGTAGGTTATGTATCTCATTACAAAACCTGCTACCTCACCCCATGGGTGTGGTAATGAGTTTCGGTTGTACCCCTAGCCCTTCTGAACAACGTTTTCTCCAGCCTGTAAGAATGCTTTGGGGAACTCCAGAAGGGCGGTTCTTCGTGAAAACCATTTATGCCCCTACTAGGGTAACTCACTGACCTCTGCAATGGTTTCTTCAGTGACAGGGATTTCTATCCCCCAGACCCGAGAGCTTTCTTCTTCTAGATTGAGTGTGAATTCAATCGCAATTGCCTCGTTAAATCCTTGCAACCTGTCAAAATAAACGTTCCACCCTGCATTTATGAAGACTTGCCATAGATCTGAATTATTTTTTACCATTGTCGTGCCCTCTAGTTCATGGTGCACATCCACTCCACCCATCTCTGTAAGAACTGGATCAACACGATGGGTACAGTCGGCTGGTAGGGGGGAGAGTAATAGCAACCCAACTGACGATGACAATTTTATTGGCATGGTGGCTATGGGGTGAAAGGATAATAATGACTGGTACACCTTGAAAAACACAACAATTAATGGCAAGGTGTGGCAGTACAGGTGAATGATTATGGCAATTGAATACAGCGTACTGGGGAAATGACTGGTAAAGTTCTTGGCGTACATTTTCAAATTCCAATGCATGGGAATCATGATTACAAAATCGCACAATTTTTTTGGTTTCCGTTTTCATTGGATTTGGTAATGATGTGATATGATTACAGTTTTAGGTACGCCGTCATTTCTTTATGACGGGACCCCCCCAACTTAAATGTAGCCATCCGCGACATGTACTAGTCTCTTTTTGGAATATTTTAATTAAATCTGTAAGAGTCAATGAAGACGTACCTGGCGACCTACCTAACAGTGGAGTAGCAGGAAAGATAATCGGCGGAGTAACAACAATAGTGGAGTAACAGCATGGATGGAGTAATAGCACGGTGGAGTAACAACACCGGTGGAGTAACAATAACAGTGGAGTAACAGCACCGGCGGAGTAACAGCACCGGTGGAGTAACAACAACAGTGGAGTAACAGCACCGACGGAGTAACAACAACCAGTGGAGTAGCAGCAACAATGGAGTAATAGCACCGATGGAGTAACATCAACAGTGGAGTAACAACACTAGTGGATTAACAGCAACAGTGGAGTAACAACACTAGTGGAGTAACAACAACAGTGGAGTAACATCACTAGTGGAGTAACAACAACTAGTAGAGTAACAACAACAGTGGAGTAATAGCACCAGCGGAGTAGCAGCAACCAGTGAAATAATAGCAACAGTGGAGTAACAACACCGGCAGAGTAACAACAACCAGTGGAGTAGCAACAACAGTGGAGTAACAACACTAGTGGAGTAACAACAACCAGTGGAGTAACAACAACATTGGAGTAACATCACTAATGAAGTAACAACATTGACTGCTACTTGAAAAATTTCTCCATTTCTCCTTGTCATAATTCAGTTCTTATTCCTGCAAAAAGACAAACAAGTAAGTAGTAACAGCATATTATTATTATTACTAATTTTTTTAAGGCAGAGGGAGCATTCTTTGCACCAACAACCATCAAACCAGATGTATCAAAAAGATGTTTTATGAAGGCATCTTTAGACGTTGGACGGTGGTATAACTTCAGACAGTGTCCGTTCACCAGGAAGGAAGTACGATTTTCATCTACTGTAACCAATCTGACTGTGCCATTGGCGAATACATCGTCCACTTCATAAGGTCCCATCCAACGAGTGTGAAACTCTCCTTTAAAATCTTTGAACTAGGAGTCATATAACAATTCCCAGTCCCCTATATGAAACACCTTATTCTTGATAAATTTATCGTGCCATTTCATTCTCTGCTGTTGGACAACAGTAGTTCTCTGGACAGCTTCTGAATGAATCTCGTCTAGCTCATTGAGTTGTTCCAGCTGGTGTTTCTAGGCCTCTGATAAGTCCAATCCTACTTCCAAAGCTGTTCTGAGTGTATTGATCTCGAATTCAACCGAAAACAAGGGAGATTTCCCGTAGACTAGCTCAAATGGGGAAAATCCAGTTGTATTTTGCCATGTCGTCCTATACACCTAAAGAGCTCTTGTGACCAATCTCGGCGATGACTTGCTACAGTTTTTGTCAAGATATTCTCCAACACCTTGTTTGTACTTTCTACCTGTCCATTCGCTTGGGGATGGTAAGGAGTTGTCACTCTGTGTTTGACCCCATATTTCTACATAAGCTTCTCTATCATGTGGGATGTGAACTGTGCTCCTCCATCTGAAACAATTTCTCTCAGGGTACCATATCGGGCAAAAATCTCTTCAGAAAGGAAGTCTTCCACTGCCTGTTTTGTTGCCTTCGCAACCGCTCTAGCTTCCACCCACTTAGTCACATAATCAGTACAGACCAGAATGTGAACCTTTTGATGGGAGGGTGGGTTGATGGGTCCAACAAAATCGATGGCCCATTTCTCAAAAGGTTACAAGACTGTCTGGGGCTATAATGGAATTTCATCTGATTTCCCAGGTTGTCCCATACGTTGACAACTGTCACATCTTCGGACATAATCTCTAACATCTCGAAAGATAGAAGGCCAAAAGTATTCCATTTGCAGCACCTTGTGGCCTATTCTTTTATTTGCAAAATGTCCTCCACACGACCCACTATGGGAGGCCTTTAATATCTCATAGATATAATCCTCTGATACACAACGCTGAATCTGTTGATCCACCCCCGTATGAAAGAGGTATCCTGCCATCCATGAATATCGGGTACTATGATGAATAATTTTCTGTTGGTCCTTGTATGAAAAATGAGGAGGTACTTTCCCTGTAGCAAGATAGTTAGCAATATCTGCATACCATGGAGTGTTAGCGGAAATTACAAAAAGATATTCATCTGGAAAGCTATCTTCGATAGGTGTACCTTTGGTATTGTTTTCTAATCTAGACAGAAAATCTACAACCACGTTGTCCTTTCCTGGTTTATCTACTATGGTAATATCGAATTCTTGAAGTAGCAAAAGCCATCTTGTAATACAACCAGGAGTAACGGGTTTATTCATCAGATACCTGATGGATGCATGATCCATGTGTACAAAGGTGGGGTAACCAGTGATATAGTGCCAGAACTTATTGATGGTGAAGATGACAATGAGGAATTCTTTTCCAGTCATTGTGTAGTTTAACTCAGTAGAGGCCAAGTTCTTTCTAACATAGTAAACTGCATATGGTACCTTATCCACCTGCAGTCCTAAAACTGCCCCTATTGCTGTTTGGGAAGCATTAGCATGAATATGGAATGGTAATGACCAGTCTGGCCCTCTAAGGATTGGAGCACTACAGACCAGTTTCTTGATCTTCACAAAGGCTACATCACAGTCATCTATCTACACAAAGTCTGCATCTTTTTTCATTAATTGAAAAAGTGGATGTGTTGTTTTAGCAAAATTTTCTATAAAGCACTTGTAATAACCAGCACAACTGATAAAGCTACGTACCTGAGTGGGTGTTCTGGGTATTGGAAAGTGATGTATTACCTTTATCTTGGCTGGATCCATCTAGATTCCTGCAGCTGAAAGCAAGTGTCCCAGGACTATTCCTTCATTCATCATCATATGGCATTTTTCCGTACTTAAGGAGACATGCGCCTGCTTGCATCTTTCAAGAACTTTTTCTAGCTTTCCCAATGCTTCTTCGAATGAATCTCCATATGCCGTGAAATCATCCATGTAGATTTCAACACTATCATCCATCAGATTAGAGAAAATCCCCAAAATTGCCCTTTGAAATGTTGCAGGTGCATTACAGAGACCAAATGGGAGGACTCTGTATGCAAATGTTCCCCAGGGGCATGTAAATGTGGTCTTATCCTGATCTTCAGGAGCTATCTGGATCTGGTTGTACCCACTAAATCTGTCCAGGAAGGAAAAAAACTTCTTCCCTGCTAATGTATCCAAGACTTGGTCAATGAATGGTAACAGAAAATGGTCTTTCTGAGTTGCCTTGTTTAATTCTCTATAGTCCACACATATTCGCCATTTACCATTTTTCTTAGGGACCATTACCAATGGGGAAACCCATTGGCTGTCTAAAATGGGGTAGATAAATCCCACATCCAGCAGCTTTTGGAGTTCTTCCTTAACAATGTTTTTTAGGGCAGGGTTCATTCTTCTCTGGGGTTGCCTTACAGGACAACAATCCTCCTTAATGTATATGTGATGAGTGCACAAATTAGTAGGAATTCCCTTCATATCTGAGTAGTCCCAGGCAAAGGCTTCTTTGTGTTTCTGAAGAACATGCAGGAGTTGTTTTTTCTAGGTATTTGACAATTCTGGATTGATATTCAAGGTTTTTCCTAGTTCTAATTCCATGGAAACACTGTCATCGGGCGTGGCTGTAGGTAGCTCCTCAAATCCATCTGCTGCTTCAATACTTTCCTGAGTCTCACAGCTCAAGACGAACTCTAGAATTTGCTGATTCAAATCTGAAACAGAACAAGGATCACTGATAAAGGTAGTAATTGCGTCATCTTCTATCTCATCTTTCAACTGGAGGGCCTGCCCAATAGTGAGAACTGGTCTTAACTCCTCGTTTTCTGATTCAGACTCTTTCTTATGTACAGATTTCTTATGGCCTGCTGGTTTTGCTGATGGGTTAGGTTCTGCTGGTGGATATAACACCAGATTCTTAGTGTTTTTCCCATTTGAGATGATCATATGCCCAGACCGACACCCAATATAAGCATCTGCGGTTTCCAACCATGGTCTTCCCAGGATCAAGGGATGGCCTCTAGCTGGAGATTGTGTTTGGAGTACTAGGAAGTCCACAGGGTAGTGCCATGAATCCACTGAAATCATGATATCTTCTAATTTCCCTACTGTTTTAATTGTAGATCGATCTGCCAGTTCTAACACTATAGGTGTATGTTTCAAGTTACGAAGTCCTAATGCATGCATGGTTTCAGTGGTGATGACATTTATGGCAGTGCCCAAATCTACCAGTACATTTGGAATTTCTACCCCATTAATGTGCATGGTCAAAATTGGGTTCTCGGGATCCCCATGCTTTATAGGCATGGACCTTCCCATCATGAAATCTAATAGTTTCCCCATTACATGAATGGTGAGTGGATCTCTCGATTTCTTTTTAGGCTTCTTAGCAGAATATTCCCTAAGAGTTTTCACATATATAGGTACTTCTTTCATGGCTTGTAGTAGGAGAATCTTGACAAATAAATTCTGTACCTCCCCTAACAAGTAAAACTAAGTTTTAGGGGTTGGTTTAGTCATACCCAACCTTTCTGGATAGGGCGGTTCAGCTTGGGGTTTCTGAGTAGCTAACGGTTGAGGAGGTGTATGATTTTTGTTAACTCAGTTTGGTTCCTCTCCGACCATTTCTGGTTCCTTCTCCTCACTGTCAATTTGCTCAATGATAACTGGTGAGGGATGAGTGCCTATGGGCCGCCCAGATTGTAAATTCATCTCATAGAATTCTGCGGTGGAGATGCTATATGAAGGCAGGTTGAGGGTGTCAGCTTGCTGAACCCCTTTATTATTAGGATTCGGATTGGGTTGGATAGGGAGTTGAGGACGAATAGGCTGATTACCAGGGGGCACATTAGAGGGAAACTGAAGTTTTTGTTGTGGCATTGACTGAGAAAACTGACCAGGAGGGGAAGGTCCTCGCCAGTTCGGAGCCCATGAGGAGCTTGAACTAGCTTGAGGAGCCCACTTCTGCCAAGATGGAAACTGGTATTGGGGCCATACGGGCGGATAAGTCATAGTCTGGGGACCCATATTAAAATTGCTAAAATATTGAGATGGATCTGGAAGCATACCTTGATTTTCCATCGATGGCTGAGGTTGCCATGGCTTCTTAGGTCCCATAAAGTACATCTGCTCCATATCTTCTCCTGTCTCTTGAAAAACCGCTTTTAGTCCTGGCAAAGATGGGCATGAACTTGTTGCGTGCTTCAATTCACAGATTGCACACTCCTCTACAAAGTTCAATGGAAATTACCTCTGTGGATGTTTCTTTCTACATGCGGGGAAAAATACGGCCATAGTTCTTTCTAGTTTTAGTTTTTTCTGTTTTACCTACAGTGTGTCCATCTGTTCAGACAAGGTACTTAGGATATCAGTCCTTAGGCTGTCTAGCAGGTTCCCAATTTTTGCTTTTGTAACACCTCTACCAGATACCTTCATTGATCGAATTCCTCGTTTATTTCTTGCAACCCCTCTTGAGCACTGAATACACAAATCATAGATGGTATCAAAGTCCTCCTTTGATATATCCCCTTTTCCGACTATATTCAACAATTCCAACGAGTCTTCTCGGAAGGCCCGGAGGAGGATAATTTTCAGAATGTCTTTATCCAGGTCGGAGTGACCTGACCTCTGCAATGTGTATTTGAAGTGTTCCACACAGTCTTCCATATTTTCATCCTCTTTCTGTATAAATTTAAAAATCTCTTCTTTAATATCCCGTGATTTACAGTAGTCTTGGTATTTCTCCAAGAAAGTAGTTCTCATTGCTTCCCACGTGGTGATAGACCTTCCCCCAAGACCCATAAACCACCACAGGGCTATCCCTTTTAGCATAGCAAGGAAAATTTTTAATTTTTGAGCATCCGTTATGTAATCATACCCTCGGCACACAATGTCAAATTCAAACAAAAACGTGTCAGGGTCTTCTGAAGTAAGCCCATGGAAACTGGGTAAAGCTGTTAAAGGGATGGGCTTTGTTGGTGCACCAGTCCCCAAATCCCCAATTGGGAAGTCAATAGTAGAGGTTGTAGGTGCCATGAATATCCTCCAATACTCACTAGGGATTTCAGCTGGCTCCGCAGGAAGGGCTTTTATCACAGGGGTTCGAGTTGCCTTAATAGCGCTTCCTCTATCCTTTGGTGATAGAAATGTTTCTACAATCTCTTCCCCCCTGTCACTGTGGTTGGACCCTTCGGATCTCCTCTCTGCAATTTCTTCTTCCCTACTGGGATGGACAGTTCCTCTGGATGCTTTACTTGTAACTTCTTCTTCTTCGGTTGCAAGCAACAGGATTCCTTTAGCAGGCATACTGTTGCTTGTCTCTCCAGCTACTGGAAGGGTCTGTTGTATTGAACCGGCAGGGGGTGCTGTGAATAGCACTGGTTGATCTACAGATTGTCCCTCTGATTTTTTTCGTACACTAGCCTTACGGTGCACGGGAATATGCCTTCGACTCAACTTTTGCAATGATTTGCTGGATGTAGGTGTTCCTTCCCAAATCTTGTCTTCCTTTCTTTGGGGCTCTCCCTCTACCCCTTTTATTTGGCTCTCTATTCATACAAGTTGGTGTGGTGACAGAAATCAAACCACTATGCTCAAAGCCTGGAGTAGGGTGTCAAAAGACCATTCCCTCCCCAGGACGAGAGGTTTCTTTTGAAGAGAGGGCTGTTGATGACAAAAAAGAAAATAAAAGAATACAGGAGCCTAGGGTTCAGGACCTGGAGCAGGGCGTCAAAAGACTCCTCCCTCCCCAGGAACAAGACCTTAATCAAGAAATAACACACACACGAGAAAACCTTAATACTTCAAGTCAGAGGACCCTTCCCTCCTCAAGGCGAGAGATTGGGTTTCTCGAAAGCAAAACAAAAATGCTAGAAAAATCTAGGCTTAAAGCCTGGAGCAGGGTGTCAAAAGACTCCTCCCTCCCCAGGGCAAGAGATCGGCCCTACTAAAACAAAAACAATAAAAATTCAAAATAAGCGAAATACCTGTGCTCAGGACCTGGAGCAGAGTGAGAAATCTCGTTCTCTCCCCAGGACGAGAGATTGACCCTCTGGTTAACACAGATCGTGTCTTGCACCTCGTTAGCCTCCCTGACAATGGCGCCAAAATGTTGGTGTCAGTGTATGAATAAATTATCCACTCCTTTTCCTACATTAATGTATCAATCTGGGTGTGTATTCTTTTCAAGGCAACACACAAGGTATATGTAGGGGCAAGGTTACGATCTGCCCTCAACCAAGGGTTCGTGATTGGCAATCAAAACATTGCTGAGACAGAAGTAAAACTCAACTGCAGAATGTAAAAAGGTATTCACAGTTATCTAAGAGATCTGTAGCAGCAATAAGAAATAAACACAACAAATAGAAAATACACACAACACAAGGAAACATGCAGCACCTGATCAGAAGAGCGGGCCCAGCTCTCTGATCAGGGTTGCGTTACTCACGGCGAATGATGGATTAGCAAAAGTTTATATCTTATTAATCTGAATAATGTTGTTGCAATATCATGCCGAGTGTCCCCTTGATACAGGAATGACACATCTTTTATACAATACAAAGGAGAATAATTATCCCCGAAACCTGGCAACTATATGCCCAAAGATATACATCAGTTGTATCGTAGCACTAGAGCTGAGAGAACTAAGAACAGGAATGGTCAAAAATGGGTTGAGAGCAGCTGCAATTAGTTATGTTGTTTTGTTGTGGTCGATCAACTGCTGTGAATCACAGAACTACTGCGATATTCTGCGCGGTCAACACCTGTGCTCCATAATCTACGATCATCACAAGTTTTAGTGATTTGTATAGGTAGAAACCTTCATGACTCTACTTCATTAATTAAATATCCCAAGAGATGATAAAGGGGAATTACCTCATAATGTTACACAATAAATATATGCGAATGAATGCAAAAAGGGTGAAAAGAGGAGTGGAAATGTAGGGGAAAGATAGGCCAATTAGGTGCCCAACGCATATGTCAAAAATTGATATTATTCTGATATGCGATATGTTTTTATATTACTTTGTTTAACTTCTTATTCAAAGTGATCATCATTCAAGCTTAACTTTCTCTAGGTAAGTACTTAATTTTCATTAGCATTTGTCTACTAGAAATAATTATAAATCGCATTGATATTAAATCACCCGGGTTATATAGATCTATTTGTATATTTTCATAAGTTTATAGATCAAACAATCTATCATCTTGTTATATATTTTAGACACCCATTCATCGAATCACACTTTATTGGGAAATTGTTCCATACTATCAAGTCGGAGCCACCATACCAAATAGAAAAGGAGCTACTTTAAGGTACGGAATGGGTGGTTATCACCCAATGTTGGTGCCACAATTTTAGAGGCATCAAAATTTTTGGCGCTAGATGGAGGGCTGACTATGAATGGCTAGAAGAATTCCATCTAAATCTAAAATCCATTCAAGAAGTCAATCCCCTTCAAGATCATCTGCAACTTCTAGATCACCATCTAAAGTTTCTTCTTCAAGATCTGAAGTTAAGAAGTCACCTCCTAAATCTCCTAGTACATTTCCTAAGGTATCGTCTTCATATTATAATCCAGAATCTCCTAAGGTCCAATCCTTGATAAAGAAATTAGAAGAAATTTCAATTTCAACAGAAAAATCTGGACCATTTGAAACATCTGAAGGAAGTGTTACTTCAATCCTCCAGCCAACTTGAATTTTGACTTGCTCCTAGAGTGAAAAACTTGGTATTCCCCCTTTTGAATTCCCCCTTCCATCTTACAAGAAAAGGACCAAGAAATCTGAGTCACAATCTTCAGCTAGTGAGATTTTATCCAATACACCTCCACAAACACCTTATTTTCCTCCACCGAATCATGTTATCATCATCCCCACTTCACAATCTCCCTCTCCATCTAATCTATCACCTTCTTCTTCACCTCAATCACCTTCATCACCCACACAAACTACTCCTCAAGCTCCAATGGCAGCAAGACCTTGGGAAAATCCTGGAGCTGTGCAAATGCAGGGACCCTTACATGATCTTCCAAAACACCACGAACTATGGCTTCCTAAATATAATCCAGATGATGGATTACCAGCTGAGGAACACCTCAATAATTATATGTTAGCCATCAATCTCAATGGGGTTGTCGAAGAAGATTGTGTAGTTAGATTGTTTCCTTATACACTCCAAGGATCAGCTAGTTCTTGGTATTTCTCCCTTCCACCAGCATCTATTAATAGTTGGGCATTGTTCGAAGAGCAATTTTTGACAAAATTTGGTGATGATCGAACAACTGCAGCTTTGATCAATGATATTTCAAATATCAAAATTAAACCTGATGAAAAGGTCAAAGATTTCAATTCACGATTTAACAAATTATTGCGTAAAATCCCAACTGCATCACGTCCTGGTGAAGATGTACAAATAGAATGGTATATTTCAGCCTTGCCTTCTAATATGGCTATTTTTGTAGATAGAGAAAATAAGCAAACTCTATTAGAGAATTTGAAAGAAGCATTGTCTGTTGAAAAAAGAATACTTGCTTTAGAAAAGAAAATTACACAGGAAGATAGAAAAACTAAAAAGGTTATATTCAGAGATGAAACAAAGAAGAAAGAAACCAAAGACCCATATGACATGGAAGGCCTGCAAAAAGTTCTTAAAACTATGTCCAATGAAATGGTAGAGATAAAGAAGCAGGTAGTTGAATCTTCATTAAAAAGACCTTTTAGGAATTTTAAAAGAAATCAAACAGCAAATCCTCAGCCTCCAAACACTATATCAAATGCAGAGTTAGATTTAGACGTTGAGGAAGAAGAAACAGTTGAACTTCATGGAATGTGGGACTTTATTCTACCCAAATCTGACAACGAGAGTGAGAAAGAAGCCCTATCGGTAAACACTAGAAGTAAAAGTCCTATAGAACCTAATCAATCAATTCAAAAGAAAAAAAACTCAATTCCCATTACTAAAGAGAAAATTTCCGCAAAGAAATCTCCAATTTCATCTCCCCAATCAAAACAATCTTCATCCAATCCTCCATCATCATAAAAAACTATAGTAGTTTCAGATCCCATGGATTATAACATAATTGAAGATATGAAGAAGACTCGAGCAAACATTTCTCTTCATGAACTTAGCAAGCTCAAGCATCAACAAAAGTTGTTGCTTAAGGAATTAAATGCAGTACCTTCTTCTCCTCTTCCAACTAGTGTATTATCCAAGGCTACTAGAGGATCGGGTAGGCCACCATATGATAAGGTGGATTCTACCGATGCCGTTTTAATTGGGGATAGATCAAATTCTCATACTCCTCCTTTTCTCTTAACTTATGAGATCTACAATAGGAATTTGCATAACTGCTTGATTGACTCAGGGGCTTCATCAAATATAATGTCAGCATCAGTTTGCTCCAAATTAAATATTGAACCCCAGAAGTCTGCAATTCATATTGTTCAATTAGATCGAACTAAAGTTCAAGTTTTAGGAGAAATAAATTCAGTCACTATTAGACTATCCTCTGATCCAAGGGTTGTTCAAATTATTGATATATTGATTGCTGATATTCCTGAGTTTTATGGTTTGATTCTTAGCAGAGATTGGTCCAAAAAGCTTCATGGTTATATTTCAACTGACTGGTCTCACATGTGGCTTCCTTATAATGGGAAGCCAAATCAAATTAGAGTCGATCGCGAAAAACATCTGACTCACACAGTGACAGAATTCGAAGAAGAAAATGAACCAGTAGCTTTCAATAATAATATTCTTGGAAACTATTCTGCTGAATCATTTTTAGGGAACTTCAATGCTCAGCAATCACCCTTTTTAGTTAATTTTGTCACATCACAAGTTGAGAATTTTTCATAGACCGATACTTTTAAGTGTGTTAATTTTGTAGATAAACCTGTAGTTAAGCCTTTATTTTGGTCTTTGTATTTTGATGGATCTAAATCTAATTATGGTGTAGGAGTAGGATGTATTTTAGTCATTCCTGAAGGAGAAAAGACGATGTTATCATGTAGATTAGAATTTGAGTGTACCAATAATACTGTAGAATATGAAGCCTTGATTCAAGGTCTATATAAAGCAATAGAACTGAATGTCTAATATCTGAAAGTATTTGGTGATTCTGAAATTGTCATCAAACAAGTGAGAAATACTATTCACTGTCTTTCAGGACATCTGAAACATTATCAATCACTTGTTCAAGATCTTATATCTCATTTTCTGGCATTTGACATCTCTCCTATTCCTAGATCATAGAATGCAGTAGCAGATCTCCTAGCTAATGTAGCTTCTAAGCTCCTTCCATCTGAGGATTATAGTCCATATAGATTTTCTATTGAATTAATTTTTCGGCCATCCATCCCAGATAATGTCACCAATTGGCGCGTGTTCAATCATGAAGAGGATATCTTAAATTTATTGACATTTGAAGGATCTTATGATGATCAAATTATTGATGAAAGCAATCATGATCTTCAATTAAAGCAGAAACTCAATGAAAATCCTATTCCTAAATTCGTGGTTAAACTGGAAGATCTTTATGATATTAAGGATAGATTCAAAAAAGTCACTAATTCAAAGCTTCAAAGTTCAACTTTAAGGTTTGAATTAGTAAATCTTGGTATTGATGCCAAACCACAAAATGTCAATCTAGGACTTGGACTTTCACCTGATGAAAGATTTGCCTTCATCAGATTATTGAAAAAATATAAAAATGTTTTTTCTTGGAATTATGAGGATCTGAAAACTTATGATACCTCTATTATTCAACATACAATTCCAATGATTTCCAATGAAAAACCTGTCCAGCAGAAATTAAGGAAAATTCACCCTAATCTTGAGAGTCAGATCAAATCAGAGTTGAATAAACTCCTTAAAGCCAAAATAATCTTTCCTGTTAGACATTCGAAATGGGTCTCAAATTTGGTACCTGTCAGGAAGAAGAATGGTGATATTAGAATTTGTATAGATTTTAGAAATCTCAACAGAGCATGTCAAAAAGATAATTTCCCATTACCAACAATGGAACAGATACTTCAATTAGTAGCTAGCTCAGAATTAATGTCTTTTATTGATGGTTTTTTAGGATATAATCAGATCTTGGTACATCCAGATGATAGATTAAAGACTACATTCAGAACCAAATGGGGAACATACGCTTATCAAAAAATTCCTTTTGGTTTGATAAATGCTGGAGATACCTTCCAAAGAGCCATGGACATAGCTTTCAAAGGTTTGATCAACAAAAAAATCATTGTTTACTTGGATGACATAATTGTCTATTCTAAGAAAAAGAACAACCATTTGTATGATTTAAAGCAAATCTTTGAACATTGTAAAAAGTATGGGATTTCCTTAAATCCTAAGAAATCATT
Organism: Pinus tabuliformis; assembly: GCA_031772625.1. Taxonomy (NCBI): domain Eukaryota; kingdom Viridiplantae; phylum Streptophyta; class Pinopsida; order Pinales; family Pinaceae; genus Pinus; species Pinus tabuliformis. The sequence goes on along the minus strand of CM062816.1, from coordinate 1,980,474,928 downwards.
CTTTGCTCTTAGTGAAGGTAAACTCCTAGGATTTATTGTATCCAAAAAGGGCATATACATTGATCCTGATAGGATAAAGGAGATTTTTGATAGTCCTTTACCACATAATAAGAAATATATGTAATCATTCCTAGGACAGATAACTTTTGTCAAACGGTTTGTTCCTGATTTTTCTCATATTGTTTTACCCTTGCAATTTATAATTCAGTGTTCAAATGGGGACATAACGAGAGAGAAGCTTTCGATGCAATCAAACAAGTAATCATTAATGCCCCTGCATTGAATACTCCGAATTTTTCTAAACATTTTATTTTATATACTTTAGCCACTCAATCATCCTATGCTGCTGTTTTAACACAAATCAATGATCAACAGGTAGAAGCACCCATATCTTTATTTAGCTTCAATTTTCTGGGTGCTAAGCTAAATTATTCAGAAGTCAAGAAACAAGCCTTCACTGTATTTAAGTTTGTTAAACATTTTAGACCTTTCCTCGTGAAAACACATACAAAAGTGATAGTCCCATTCTCTGCAATAAGGCAATTGCTAATTCAAAGAGAAAGAGGAGAGAAAAGAGCTAATTGGGTAACAGCTCTGCAAGAATATGACATTGATCTTAAACCAGTGAAAATTGTTAGAGGACAAGGTTTTTGAAGGTTACTTGCAGGAACTTCCAACATACCAGATCACAAAGATTCAGGTAATACTGCACAAGTAAACGAGGTATGTCTGAATGATTCTGAATCTCAATATGTTGATTTGATTTTCTATTTGAAAAATGGATATGCTCCCCTTGAATTCAGCTACAAAAGAAAACGGGCTCTGAGACTAAAATACAAACACTATGAAATTATTGACAATGTGTTATTCAGGAGAAACTATGATTCTGTTTTGTTAAGATGCCTTGAAAAGTCTGAAGCACAAACGGTTTTGCAGGAACTCCATGAGGGCTCAGCTGGTGGAAACTTTGGAGGAGATACTACAGCACACAAAATACTCCATGCCGGGTATTATTGGCCAACTTTTTTCAAAGATACCCATGACTACGTGAGAAAATGTAAGATATGCCAGACTGCTAGTGGAAGACAAAGGAAACCAACCTTTCCTTTACAACCAGTTAACATTGAGCAACCATTTGAGTAATGGGGGCTTGATATCATAGGAGAAATTGTTCCCCATTCTTCCAAGCAACACAGATACATCCTTACAGCTACGGACTACTTTACTAAGTGGGTGGAAGCAATTCCACTAAAGGTAGCAAATTCTGATGCGATTATAGAATTTATTGATCAATTCATCATCACCAGGTTTGGTTTACCTAATGCACTTATCTTTGACAATGCATCTTATTTTTCTAGAAATAGTATACTCGAATTTTCTCTTAAGAGAGGTTTTAAGTTAAAATACTCTGCAAATTACTATCCATAAGGAAATGGCTTGGCAGAGTCAACTAACAAAAACCTCATTAGGATTATTAAAAGAACTGTCGATCAGAGCCAAAATAATTGGCATAAATATTTAATATTTGCACTATGGGTAGATCGCATAACTCAGAAGGCCTCAATAGGTACTTCTCCTTTTAATCTAGTGTATGGGAAAGAATTTGTTATTCCACCAAATTTAGCCCTCCCATCACTAGCCCTAGTACAATTCATTGAAGAAAGTCCTTCTTCCTTTATTCAATTAAGGTTTGATCAAATTCTTAAATTAGATGAAGAAAGAGAAAAAGCCAAGATTACTCATGCTCGACATTAACAAATAATTAAATCCTCTTTTGATGCAAGTTTGGCTGGCCCAAAAACATTGCAAATTGGTGATCTCGTTCTGAAAAGGGACAAATCACATGAAGAAAAAGGTAAGCGTACCAAATTTCAGAAAATGTGGCTTGGACCATTCCAGATTGTGGAAAAGATAGGCTCATCAATGTTTATACTGCAAGATTTATCAGGAAAGAGGGATTCTCTTCCTGTGAATGGCCTTGTATTAAAGAAATTCTTTTCTTGAGGAGGTAACTCCTTCTTATTTGTACATATTATTTCATACAAATTTTTTATTTATTTTAGAAATAATGTTGTAAAAAGTATGCCTTTGGCTTTTCACTTTTGAAATCTCTTTGAAAACATTTTGTGAACATTTTCTTTTTAAAAAGTAGAAACCCTTAAGGAAATGTTTATAGTTTTTGAAAATTAGATAAAGATCATAAAACTCTAAGATTTTCTTTGAAATTGCGAAATCTTTGAAACCTGGAAAGCATAGAGAATCATTTTAAGTTTTATCGGTTGAGAAAGGTTATTTTTATAAAAGTAAAGACTTGGTACAGCTAAGCATCTATAACTCTATAATTTTCATCCAATAACTCTTAAGGAGCCAAAGATTGACCACATCCATTAGGTTTATGATTTTTTATAGTGTAATTCTAAAATATATCTGACTTAAGATAAGAGGTCTCAACACGAGCCTGCTTACCATGATCATAGGGAAGTAATTAAACTGACATTACCAACACTGCATCCCAAAACAGGGTAATGGCTTATAATCATAAGACAAGGGGTCTCATCACAAGCCAGCTTGTTCACTTCAATTACAACCAGTGAATGTAATTGTCACTTTCTGACCCCCAAACCAGGACAATGGCTTTTAAAGTTTAATACATATATATATATATATATATATATATATATATATATATATATATGTTTGTGAATTATCTTTAAAATATTACACTCTTAGATGGATGGGATACTGAATCATTAGTGGTTAAAAGGTAACCCTGTCGAGACTATGGATGTTTGCTGGCAGTAGTGGCTCTACCTATGACAAATGAGTAAACTCAAAAGCTAAAGCTAGAAAAGCCCCTTACTTTATCTCTAACAACCAATCAAAAACTAGAATAAACCAAAAATGTTTTCATTTATAATAAGGGTTTGTAAAAGAAATTGCAAAATAGATGAATTTTTCTTATTCAGAGTAATCTTATTTATCTAATTAATTTCAAAATACTTTCCTTTTCCTCAATTGTTTGTACTTAAGAAAGGATTAGAAATTTCATTATTTTATTCAGAGATAATTGGTTCTTCCAGTGAATCGCCAATTGTTGTGCTATACAACAACCCCCCCATTTAATTTTTTTTTTTTTAAATATTCTAAGATGATAAATAGGAAATAGGGTCCCTTTTGTTTGTTAAAAACGTAATAATACTTTTAGATAGGAATATATTTCTTTATTTCTTGCTTTTTAAATAAAAAGTGCTTTACAAGTTTTCTAAGAATCACACATCGCAAATCGCATTTGCTTAAGGCCAAGGTTCATTCATCTGAAAACTTGTGATGCGATCTGAGTTATCGCAAACTCCTTATCGCAAAGGTCTTGAATATCAACTGAAAATAATTCATTTACAAACATGCGATGCGATAAACCTATCGCATATCGCATATCACTGATTCCAAAGGCATGTTTTTTTTCCAACGATCCACTGAAATTTTGCGATGCGATATATTTGTTGTATTCTACATACCACCAAAATCAAAGGAAAATAGCCTAGTAAAAACTTGCGATGCGACATACACTTATCGCATATCGCAATTCCAGCGGAAACATGTAACACTCACCCAAGAGCTTGCGATGCGATGTTAAATAGGTAATAAAGTGATTCAAAAAAGAAAATAACAAAGGGAAAACATGTTCTAAGTTAGAAATTCGCCAACTCTACGTGCCAACTCATCATTTATCACAATCGCAGAGATTCAAAGGACTCTTAAGAATACGGCATTTACAACTCCCAATTTGCGATATGCGATTGCTCTACAATAATTGAAATATTTCATAAATATCAATATATCAAAATCGCTAATCGCAAAACGGAAACATCACGACACACATTCTAAGAAAAACCTTTGAAAACTTGCGATGCGATCTACTCAATGAACATTAAAGTATCACGTCGTTAGTTATGGCCAAACATTAATAATAATTATGATTGCGATCCTGAGAAGATTTAGTTTCCCGTGTTTACTTTTAATTCAAATTTCAAAATCTTTCAGCTTAAATGTTACCGCTCTGATATTCATCTATATTAATGCTAACACTGTCTCTACAAGCTTAAGCTACTCTAAAAAATTTTAGCCTATCACTACCCTCTGTGTCCTTTTGCAGTTTGAATCCGGAAGTTTGCAACCAGATGAAATGTCAAAGAAGGCTAGAAAGACAACAGTTATCCCACACCTTGCAATGGCGGAAGGACCCAAAAGGCTTGTGTTAATCTCAGAAACTACATGTAAGGAATGTGGCGCAGCTACATGGGAAGGCATATATGACATGTTAGAAAAAGAAAAGTTGAAGGTAACAGTTGAGTAGATAACAGCTGATGAATCTGTTCCATCAGGAGATACACTTAATGATTTATCCAACTCTTTTCTTCACCGAACTGTGGCCCGGCCAAAGTTTTTTCCTTATACTGATATGGTAAAATGGGTGACTGAAAGCATCTATATAACAGACAGGACACTCCTCACAGCTGATGGAAGAGTGTTTGGATCTTTCAAGCCTGAAGACTTGAAGAGAATGTATCATTTTCCAGAACCCCAGAAGTTCTACAACAAATCATTCCTCCAAGAATTCTCGAAAGAAAATCAAGTAGAATCATATCCCATCATACAATGGAGATACTTCCCGAACAAACACAAACATGAAACATTGGGTATGTATTATGTGGACTCCCTGGCGTCTCCATATTGTTATGCTACCGTAATGATGTGTATTATTCCAATACTAGTAAGTTTTCTATTGAAATGGTTCCATTAATAGAAGCAACATCGAGCTCTTATGTGATGGATTGGGCTAATATTCTATTAGATAAAATGGCCATCCAAATCCTTGACTACAAGAAAAACAGATATGTTTCCACCCAAGTCGTTCCCCCATTTTTTATGAGTGCCCACATAGTTGATACCATCTATTTGACTTCTGAGTTTCCCATTATGGGATGGAAATGGACTATCCAGGACCCAACTCTATCCATATTTACCATAAATTCCTATGGAAAAGCCATTTTAAGAAACATTTCTACAGAATTTGTCATGGTTTCATCCTACCCATTCATCAAGCCATTTTTAATAAACCAGATCCTCGGTTGTCCGAGGAGGCTACTATTGATTTAACCTCAATTGGAAGTTGGTTTGGGGAGGAAATGTTCACATACATTAGGGTTTTTGGAAGCATCGCTGACCCGCATGTCCTTCCTCTTTATGTCCCAGACAAACTATTGGCTAGGGAGATAGCCTATCAAACAGTTGAAAAAGGACTCACTAGAAATCTTAAAGAAGCCAAGAAACTGTTATGGCCTACCTTTCCTATTCGCTGCAGCATTTATTCATTGCATGATTACAAACATGCCCAAATTGAGGCCGAAAAAATAAAGCGTTTGAATCTAGCTTCAATTCCCAAAAGACAGTATGACCCAAACAAAGTTGCCTACAATTTCACTGCTCAGGTGAAGGTTAGACAATTCACCCATGAGAAGGATGAATTGGATGACCTATTCAGATCAGCAAAAACATTCTCACAAGTAAGTCAACTGGAAAACATCAAGCTAGATTCAGATAAAATGGGCCAATTCATCCAATATAGAACAAAAAGGCTTCAAACAGTACCACTAGACTTGCTGAACATTGTACCAGTCATTTAGCAAATAGAGCAAAGCAAAGAACATAATCCAGAGAAATCTTCAGGTGGAGCTGAGACAAGCAACAAAATGAGTAAATAGTTAAGTGCAGATGTTAACATTGATCCAGAATTAATCAAAGAGTGGGAGCAATTTGACCAACAAATCAAAGGTCAAGATGATACATAAAATATTATCACACTGGGACCCCCCTTAATACAACAGTCCATCATTCAAAGCCCGATGATTGAAAAACCGTCCAGCAAGGAGGCAACTCCAAAAGAAATTGAGGTAATCCCTGAACATCCTTCATCAGAGATTACACTGAGCATTAAGGAAATTCCACCTTTGGATGTGTTCTACAGTCCTAAACACAGAGCTATAGTCAAGAGGCAAAGAAGGAAAAGAAAAATGGAGCAAACATCAGAAACAATTCTTAAAGATGAATCTATGAATATCATCTGGAAAGACTCAAGGGGCAATCCCTCTAAAGACTTAACCAAATTGTCTCATTTTGCAGGAGCATATACAACTGCTACAATAGATAAAGAAACTGAAGTAAATCAACTGGTTAAGGAAAATGATGAAAAGATTAAGAAACTGGAGGAACAATTAATGATGGAAAAACAGGTTATTGATCGTCATGTCAAAGAAAGACAACAACAACTCCATCAAGAGTTTGAACAACTAAAATTAGAACATCAGGAAGAGATCAAAGCTAAGGAAGAGCAGATAAAGCAGCTCCAATTCTCAATGGAACAGTTGAAAGACAATCCCAGAGTTGAAGAGTTTGTAAAAGAAGCCTTAGAGATAAATACTATGTTATTTCAACATCTAGTCCAACTCTGCTAGAAGATATCTCTCATTTACACATTGTGTATCAAAACCAAGACATTGATAGATCAAGTAGTCAATTCTAGAATGGAATTTGAAGATGCAGATGATAAAATAACAAGTTATATCTTCTGGCAAAACACAAAAGAAGGAAGGGCTACTAATTTGTAAATAATTGAAGAATATCATAACGAAATATTATTTTTAGAATGGGATATACATCTGAAGAAAGTCGAAAGAGCAACCTCAAGGGCCAGGGCAGTAATGAATAACATCATTGAGCTGATAAATGATAACCTACACACTGCCAATTTAATTTTTGAATGTTCCCCGGAAAGTCTTCCAAAAGAAAAAGTTTTAGAGAAACAATGGATACAAGATTCGAAGACCAAAGAGGAAAGAATTAAAAAGTTAACAAGCCTCAATTGGGAAACATACTGGCTCTACCTAGTTAAACCACATAGCCAGCAAGTGATGATAAAATGTCTCTCTGACGCGGCTGAACGCATGATGCCAGAACTCTCGGATGCAATATACATAGGTCAGTTGCACTCTAGGATGAGTCATCAACCAGAAATCCAGACTATGCTGGAGATTTATTAGCTAAAACCGCAGGATAAACAGTAGACGCAATGCATCTTTCAAAATGTTATCAACAATTCTATTTTGAACATGTAATCCCATATTTTAGGGAAGGTTGTTCCTTCCTCCCTAAGCACTTCGTATGAATAATTAGTTATTATTTTCCTATAAAGTCCCTTGCATGTCAACTAAGAAGGGGTCCTCAAATTGTATCAAATTAGATTTAAGAAGATAGCACTTCTGCACTTCTTAATTTACTTTTGTGAAAATAGTGGATCAAGGTTCAAACTTGTTGTAAAGGGACTTCAGGAGTACTTGCATTTTTGTATCTTATTGAAGTTTTCGAAATAAGAAGAACGAACCAGATTTTTATTTTCATAAGAAGACTCAAATACATATAATACTTTTATAAGTGTCTTTTTGTCTCGTTTTATGCAATTAACAGTCTTTTGATTTGATATTGTTGTTATATGTACATGTCTCACACAATTCTACATTATATCACTTTTGAATAAGTTAGAATTGATATTTGAATACATATGTCAACAATTGATATTATTCTGATATGCGATATGTTTTTATATTACTTTGTTTAACTTCTTATTCAAAGTGATCATCATTCAAGCTTAAATTTCTGTAGGTAAGTGATTAATTTTCATTAGCATTTGTCTACTAGAAATCACTATAAATCACATTGATATTAAATCACCCGGGTTATATAGATCTATTTGTATATTTTCATAAGTTTACAGATCAAACCATCTATCATATTGTTATATATTTTAGACACCCATTCATCAAATCACACTTTATTGGGAAACTAGTCCCATAGTATCTAGTCGGAGCCACCATACCAAAGGAAAAGGAGATGCTTTAAGGTCTGGACTGGGTGGTTATCCCCAATGTTGGTGCAACTATTTTAGAGGCATCAACAGGTTGGAATATTTAGGAATATGAAAATTGATTTCTTTTTCATATCCAAAGCCATGCTGATTTTTACTCAATTGCAATTCTTCCCAAGGTATGACAATTAACTTTGAAAAATGATTGTGCACTTGTTGATATTCTTCCAAACATCCATGAATGTTTTCTTTCGTGACTTTAAAAGAAAAATCAAGTTTTCTTTCAGTTATATTGCTTTTGGTATCATTTGGTGCTTCAAAATATTCTACTTTTGACTTATCTTCAACAACAACAAAAAAAATCATCAATATATTGTTAATGGATAATTCCATCTCTTAACAATTTAGCGAATCATCAATCATATATTTTGTTCATATCACCCATTTGTATTAGTTCATTTGTGTCATGTTGTACCTCTGAGATAGTAGTAGGTCAGCTACCAATGCCAGAGCATCTAAAATAATTATTTTGGGGTTTTTGGTTTAAGTTTTTGAAGACGAATGAATGAAGAAAGATGTAGAATAAAAGTAATTAATCCTTTGGGTTATATTAATACTTCAGCAAAGGGCTGCTGTAAAGCATTACACAGTGATATAGATAAAAAATAGTGGTGAGTAGAAGACAACAAAAAATATGATTATCACAGTTTCCATACTGTAAAATAGAACAATCATAAGTTGGAAAACCTTCTAAACTACGTTCCAAAGGTTCAAGGCAGTATACTTAAGCTTACACAAGATGCTCATGATTTACTTATTAGAGGGGATTAGCTAAACAGACAGTTCATTAATCCATTCTCTTAATAGATGATCACTTCAGGAGCTTATAGGAATAAATTGAGACACAATTCTTCCTACCTAGATATCTCTATAAGTCATAAGCATATGAAGAAAAAACACAATGATTGATAACTGGAAAAACTTACAGGATAACACAAATTGTGTAAAACCAGATTCAGAATCCTCTGTTTTGTATTAAGGTTCCAGAAAGACTGAGTACATCAAGTGTCTGCAAAAACTTCCTTCAAAGGTGGCTTCCAGGTTCAAAGTAGTATTAATAGTCAAGACTTTACAAGCAATGAACTATGAATCTTGAACTCTGAACCCATAACATCTCAAGAAGAGAGTTATTTATACAACAATAAAACTAAAAAATATCCTAAAACTGATTAAGATTTATTCTAGGAAAGGAAAAGATCTTCATGCAAGAAGATAGGGGCAGCGATTGAACTGCCTCTTGCTGTCCCTTTTATTCAGGTCATGCTGGCTTTGTTGTTTGATATTTCGCCCTTTAAGCTACTAAATTGTTTGAATCCTTTACGCTGGTTGACTCCTTCAATTGATATTTTATCTGATACTCTTTAAACTCTATTTAATATGCTTTCACCTCGTTGAGTAACCTTTACTGTGATCCTTTTATCCTTACTATGGATTTCAGATTTTTACTGTGTTTTCAATAGTAAATCGCTTTGGATTTTATGTTACAGGGTGAAGCGATTCAATATCATCTTCATATTTGTCTTCAAACTGTATGCAGGCCTTTTTTTTATAAGCCTGGAACTAGAGTTTTCACCTGCAAAAAACATAAATCATTAAGAAAACATAGGTGACAGAGAAGGTGGCGATGGTTTTATAGAGCTTGAAAGGATATTGGAAGGAGTCCAGAGCATATCGGAAGGTGAAATGATGGTTTATATGGGTCGCAGAGGCTTATGGAGGCTTCGCTGTGTAAAACAGGCCAAACAGAGCAAAGTGGCGTTTTTTGCTCTTAAACAGAAAAACAGTTCGTTTTTTGAATTATGGCACAAGGATGAACAATGGCTATTTTGTCGTTATGCGAGAGGCGGTTTTCATTGCACCGCTTATAAGGCATGGGTGGTTTTGGGAAGGGGTCACCCAAAATGATCTGAGCTTAACACGTAGCAAGGGAGGACGGTGGAATACCACTTTTCGGGTGGGTAATGCCTGTACAGAGAGTCAACCCGAAATTTGCCGAGGGCCATTGGATTTGGATGGATTAGATCGGACGGTGGTGGAGTGAAAGAGTAGTATGGAGGGTACGAACAATTAAATATGGCGGAAATGGCTGTATTATGGTTAAAAATGTGATTAGCGGGGTTAAATGGAGGTTTAGTTATTTCTTTGTTTAAATCCTAAAAAATGATTTAACAAAGAAAAACTTTGCAAAAACGCATATGGCGGACTTGAAAATTTATTAACTCGGGCAGATAATGATATCGGGTCCGGGCTAATATCACATATCGCAATCGGAGTTTAGCAAAGGATGACCCATCGCAAGGAATGTGATAGGTGCCGGACGCGATATGGGAATAAACCATAGATAATATTGCGTCGGCTCCGGGCTCCCATCGGATATCGGAGATTGCAATGGCGGAGGTTGTATGAGTCGGATGGGACTTGCTATGAGGGTGGATGCGATATGGCGATGAATTGTGATATATATATTAGATTGGGTCCATCGTGCATCGCATATTGCAATGTGGAGGATATATGTTATAGCTGGGACTTTGCGATGGGGGCGGATGCGATATGAATATGGGTTATAATATATATTGCGTCGGGTCCGGGCCCATCGTTGATCGCATATCGCAATCAGAGGAGAGTGTATTCATATGAAAGGCTTGTGATGCGACAATATTGCGATGCGATATTTAAAGTACATAGTTTTATTATAAAACTAAGGTTTTAGGATATTTAATAAAGAAGTTAATAATATACAGGAAAGTGGAATTTTAGGGGTTTAATACTATAGTTAGTGTTAATATGGAAAATGAACGGAAAAGGGTAAATATATGCGAAAAGGGGAATTATATGCAAAAAGGGGAAAATACTAAGTATTATGCTTTTTATGAGTTTATTTGCTTTTCTCATATGCGTCAATACTTAGGCTAAAACACCTTTTGTGGGTTTTTTGGGTAAAAAGGGATTTTACATGGAAAAAAGGGATTTTACATGGTAATTTCACTTTTCCTAGGCAAAAAGGGTTTTGACCTTAGGAAAAGGGGTTTTTATGGAAAATGAATGAATATGGATTGTATGAAGGTAGGAAGGGGAAATTAGTGAATATAGGGATGAATGGGGATGAATGGGAAGTTAATTAATTCATTTAGTAGACCTTCATTTGCCTTGTGTACTTGCATCATGGACATAGAAACATATGGTGAAACATGATAAATGTACATTTTGTCCAATGAATAATCAAACTTCTGCAACCTTTCTCTACTTACCCTTAGCTTATCCTATCATTTTTTCTTCACTTAATGGGTGCATTTAAGCTAGCAAACCCTTTTCTTTCTTCTTTTTAAAGAAAAACAAACTATCTAATTCTACCCTTATAACATCCAAGGGCTCAGATTAAACTGATGAGCACCTTCTTATTCTCTACTTAACTACTGATCTGCCAAGATTAAACAGTTTGGCCAGATCTTTATTCTCTAACTATAACATCAAATTTAAAGCATGAAGCAGTCAAGATTAAACTATTTGACTATCATGGGTTGTGGCATTTAAAACAAGCTGCACACAACCATTATTATGCAGAAACATAGTAGTGGCATTTAGACTTGCTCACTTTCAGAGTTCATTTGTTTTCTTTCTAACCTAACATTTTCTTTTTTGCCTTGATTTTTTAGAGCATATACCCTAACATTTGCTTTGATATGGACATTATCATTAAGATATTTTCTTTTACTAACATTTTATTTACTATTGTTATGTCTATATCCTAACTTAACATTTTTTCAAATATTCTATATTTTTTGACTATTTTATTCTACCTTATCAAAACCAAAAAATGCTACAACATTGGCTCCATCTGGGGACTGCTTTCTCTTGTAGAATGCAGAGAACCTATAGATCCATGTGCCTTCTCCTCGGGCTATGGAGTCCTTGTTGTAAGAAAAATCACACTGACATCTTGAAAAGTAGAAGAAAACCAGAGTATTTACAATGAAAACTATTTCAACTTCTTAGTACTGAATGTAATGTTTGAGAAACCTTCCATTTACAGGATAAGTGGAATATTTCCCCTCAAGATTCTGCAGCACAAAAGTGTTGTTACCCTTTACTTCAACAATTGCTAAAGGTCCAAACCATAGATTGTCAAATTTTCCATGCTTTCATTTCTCTTCTCTCCTAGCATCCCATCTTAGAATTAGATTTCCTTCCTTAAAGTCCCTTTCCCTGGCTCTTCTGTCAAACAGGGTCTTCATCTTATTCTGATATTTTATCAATTTGTATTGAACTTCATCTTTGTTTTCATTAAGTTCAATAATCTGATTTATCCTTCTTGAAAAATCATCAGATTCATTTGTTGAATCCTGCAGGAATTTTAAAACAGGGAAGGCCAAATTGGTAGAGAAAATTGCATCTTTCCCATAGGCTAACTGAAATGGAGATTTACCAGTTGATCTCTTTGGAGTAATTATGTTTGCCCATACTGCATAGATCAAATGTGAATCCCAGTTCTTCTTATGATCAGCTAGAGTCTTTTTTATTACCTTTACCAGGCTTTTGTTGGATGATTATGCAAGGGCGTTACCTTTAGGGTAGTATGGAGTTGAATGATGTAACAAAATCTGATATTTTTGGAAAAAGTCAATCAATTTAACACTAGAAAAGGCTGTTGCATTATCTGTGACAATTTTAGTTGGGCAACCAAATCTAGATAAGATATTCTCCTCAATAAACTTAATTACTACTGAATCAGTAGCATTTCTGACTGGAATTGCTTCCACCCATTTAGTAAAGTAGTCTGTTGTAGTGAGGATCCATCTATGCTGATTACTTGAAGTGGGTTGAATCTCTCCAACAAAATCTAATCCCCATTGAGAAAAAGGTTCTGAAACTATTAATGGAACGAGTGGAAGAGTTGCTAATTTTTGTTTACCATCAAACATTTGACAAGGAACACAACCTCTGACCTTTGCCCATACTTGTAAGAACAATGTAGGCCAATAAAATCCCCCCCTCAGAATCTTGTATGCTGTTGCTGTCCAAGCATAATGTCCTCCACAAAATCCTGTATGAAACTGATCAATGATTCCTTTAGTTTCTGATTTCGTTAAACATAATAACAAAATATTCAGTGGATATTTCCAGTATAAATTTGCATTTATAATATAGTACTTGACTGATTTTAACTTATGAGTTTTACATTGGGTTTTGGATAACGATGCTAGACACTCAAAATTGATCAAGAAATTTACGACATCTTGATACCAATTTGACAGCGTGAATTTTTCATCAATGTGTATAGGACTGATCTGCGTTGAAAGTAGAGGTTCTTGTGGATTATATCCTCTAGGATGAAGGGAAGGTTCTTGTAGATTCTCCCCTTCTGCAAGGACAGAAGGTTCTTGTGTATTCTTCCCTTGTATTTCTAAAACAGAATTGATCCCAAGTACTTTGCAGTTGGATTCAGCTAGAAGCTTGGCTAGTCCTTGACCTTTTACTAGCTTGGTAGTCTTAATAGTTAGATCAAATTCCAAAATTTGAGTGATCCATCTACCTATTTTCCCATCAGTGTCTGGTTGGGTTAAGACAATTTTCACAGCACTATTAAGGACATAAGCAGTAATAGGTGGATGTAAGACATAAATTTTGAATGATTTCAGGGCTTGAATGAGGGCATAGGCTTGCTTCTCAATGATGTCATACTTAAGCTCAGCATCTCTCATAACCTTGCTGAAAAAGGCTATGGGTTGGTCATGGGAATCTTCATTTTTTTGTAAAAGAACAACAGCAAGGGTTATTTCAGAGGCAAAAGAGAAAATACTAAATGGCTTAGTATAATTAGGGCTGGCTAAGGTGGGAGCTTCAAAGATAGCCTTTTTTATTTGTTCAAATGCATGCCTAGAAGTGGGAGTCCATTTGACTTCATGGTCCTTTCGGAGCATGTCATTTATATCTTTTACAATCTCTGCATAATTTGGAATAAACCTCCTTAGAAATTTAATCTTGCCTAGAAAAGCTTGAATCTCCTTCTTGTTTCTAGGTAAGGTCAATGTTTCAATGGAAGATACTCGTTTGGGATCAATTACTACTCCCTCCTTTGAAATTATATGGCCCAACAATTTTCCTTCTTTGAAAGCAAACAAGGACTTCTTAGGGTTCAATGATATTCCAAATTTTCTACACCTATCAAAAACCTTCATCAAGTGCTTTAGATGTTTCTAATTAGATTGAGAAAAAACAGTTATGTCATCAAGATAAATAACTACAAATTTATTTACCTGACCCATGAAAGCTATGTCCATAGCTCTCTCAAATGTTGCTCTAGCATTGATTAAGCCAAATGGCATCCTAGCATACATGAATGTATCCTGGGGTGTAGTAAAGGTTGTCTTCTCTCTGTCTGTTGTATCAACATTCACCTGATCGTAACCTGAAAAACCATCAAGCATAGAAAGTCTTTGTGCTCCTGAAACCATTTGAAGTAACTGATCCATTTTGGGCAAAGGATAATTATCGTTTAATGATGCCTTGTTCAAATTTCTAAAATCCACGAAGAGTCTTATTTCTCCATATTTCTTTCTAACAGGAACTAGATTTGCAACCCAATTAGAATATCTAAGAGGGAGGATGATCTGAGCATATAGAATTTTCTTAATCTCCCTTTCTACAGTTGGTAGAAGGGCTGGATTTATCCTTCTAAGTTTCTTTTGATAAGGTTTTTCTTCTGGCTTCAAGGGAATCTTATGTTGTATTAATGAAGTATCATAGGTCTTTAGATCAGCATAAGTCCAAGTAAAAACATCCTTGTAATTTTGCAGTAACTTAAGATATTGAGCTTTTATCTCAGGGTCTAGAGACGCACATAATTTGATGTTTTTGATATCTTCATTAGTTCCAATGTTAATCTCTTCTATGTCATCTTCTGAAGAAATGGGTTGAGGGTTTCGGAGGACATCATTTTGATCAAACAATCTTTCTAACGGAATGAGTCCTTTTGGAATAAAATTATTTGATAATTGAATAATGTCATGATTAGAAATTTGGGTTTTAAAATCTGAATTATCATTTCCATCTGCATTTTCATTAATTTCAGTTCTATCTTCATCAATTTGTAGAAATGAAAAATCATCTATTACCTGCAGAGATGATTTCAACTGTTCGTCATCTTCAATATTTGCCAATGTTTCAGATTATCTAGGATAGATGGCCTATATTTGACTTGTATCTGATAGAGTACATCAGTATGATCAGTAATTTTAAAAGAGCTAGTAGAGATAGCTAAGGAATCTGCATGAATATTCTGATCTCTAGGAATATGAGTCAAATTAAAAGCATCAAAGAAGTTTTCAACTGAATCCCATACTTCATTTCGGTAGGACCTAAGTCTAGGGTGCTTGGTCTGGTAAGCATTTCTTACTTGCTTAACAATAAACTCTGAATTGGTAAAAACACTTAAGTTTTGAACTTTTAAGCTTTTGGATAATTGCAATCCTAAAAGGAAAGCTTCATATTCAGCAACATTATTGGTAACTTCAAAATCTAATTTACTTGATTGGGTTATATTTTCTTTTTCAGGTGAAATTAAAACTACTCCAGCTCCTGTCTTGTTAGTGTCAGTCTTTCCAGCCTTCCTCCAGTGATCAAACATGCTCTTACAAAGTGATTTTAAGGTGTCAAGGTCCAATTTTGTTATTTCAGTGAGTCTTCAAGAAAAATTTGGTCACTAGGTATTAGGTCTAGGGTTTGCTTGTACTCCTTCCAAAGTTGTCCAAATGTCGGTCCATGTCACCATTCAGATGAGTGTGCCATCATTCAGAGGTTGTCATTATCATGTCAAGTTCCAATGGGTCATTTTACACCTTGTTCATGCTTCAGTTGCGCCTAGGTAAGGTCATTTCCCTCTCCTAGGGTTTTGAAGGAAATTTCTCTTAGATGTCCAAATCATCAGCAAAACTTGTATCCTGATGTTCATACACCTTCCCCTATCCTTAATGTACCTTATTAAACACTTCCCATCACTGAGATCCCCCAAATTCCTCATTTTTGCACAAACCCTAGTTTCTTGCTACAACTTGGCAATTTTCTAGGTTGGGCCTGTGTTTAGCCCTTTTGGACCCCTTCCCTTCACTCAATTTCTGAGATTCCACTTTCCCCTACTTCCTAACATCCCTCCCTACTTCCCAAAATTTTCTCAAGAATTTAGAAACCCCTCAAACCCTCCTACATTTCCCTAATAAAATTTGTCCCAATAGTCCATAATCCCTCACTATTTTTCCCTCCCCTTACTGTCCCTCATGTCATTGTTTTCTCTTGGTGACAAAGGTCAAGCACATCATCAAAGGCATTACAAGACAGTGTGACATATCAACACCTATTTGTCCAAGACAGTTTGTCCACCAGCAGACATGACATCTGATCCGTCATATGATCATGAAGAAGAGACACACAGTGATTCGCCAATAGAGGTACATGCACCCAGGAGGCCTCATAGAGGTGGCAAAACATCCGTGAAGACCAGCAGGCTGCCCAAAGAAGCCTAAATGAGAGGACACCCATTCAACAAGAGATAGAGGCTGATCGAGAGATTTGGCTCGAGAGGATCAACATCCACTTAGAGAAGTTGTTGGCGAAAGAAAACAAGGACAAGTACATGCTCAGGCACATGAAAAACCATTATTGGGCACGAAAACATGTTTGCAAGGCACGAATCAGGAATTTAAAGGCAAAATTGAAGAAGGCAATAAGGAAGCAAAAGAGGCAAAGGGAGCTTGATCGTCTTCAGATATTGGCCAAAGCCTCTTTAACCCAGCATGACACTTAATGAATAAGCTCCAGCCCAAATTTCAAGAAATTTGGGGCATTTTTGGCATTTTGACAAATTTTGCAATAAAAATAGAGTTTTTCTCCCTGTGTGTTGCGCCACGTGGCGCGCGCTTATGCTAGGGAGCTCCAAATTGAAAAAAGTTTATATTTTTGGATTTGGCATGAAAAATCATGACTGCTAGTGCATGGCCAAGACGTTTGGGCAAGTTTTGAGTCCTCAGGAGGTCAAAAACACGCACAAAATGACCTTTCTGCCCCTATTTTGACACACAGGAAGCAGTCCTGGGAGATTTCCGTTTTGGAGGGGCAAATGACATCCAAATTGAAAAATTCCACTTGGGTTGGAAAGTAGACAGACAGGGATTTCCAATGAGCTATATTGGGCTCAATTTGGACTTCATGAAGTTCCTCGAAATCAGCTCCAAAATGGCGCGACGCACAGAGAAATTGGCGCGGCGCACAGAGGATTTTTGCTCAGTTTTTCACCTTCCAGCTCAGAAATTCGGCCAGTTTGACTAGTTTTGCTTTGTGATGTTATTTTTTATCCATCTTGATGTAAATGGAAAAAAATGATGTAATTTTGGCACTTATTTACTTGTTCTAGATGATTCATTCACTAAAAAGTGAAAATTTAATGAATGAATCAATTTCCTACCTTATAGAGGCAAGTTGTTTTGATTGCCTAGATTTTAGTGCTTTGTTTAGAATTGGTTGAAACAGCTCCTAGAATGATGAGATCGACCCCTAGAGGCAAGGGAATGGGTTGGGCTAGTCTATATCATGTATTTTCTAAGTCATTTTTAGGGTTGGATTCTTGGGAAAAGTTTGGCACTCTATTGTACATTCATTTCTGCATTTTTGGCAAAGGAAAGACCAGGGTTTTGCAGCACTGTTTGGGATCCATGTGGATTTGTGCTTTGATGGTGTGCTTCTCTGAGTAATTGTAAGTTCATTAGTGTTATGTGTATCATTTTCCTGCTTCTTCTTCTGAATTTGAACAAATGAGTGATTAAGGTAGAATCCATAACTGCTGTGCTCTGCCTTTGAATTTGTTTAAATTTTCATGTTTTCATCTGTTTAAGGAGAATTCTTGAGACTCTCTTTCTCTCCTTAGCTCCTCACCAGTCTGATCTATCCATTCACTCACTTTAAAGCATCAAAGCGATTGCCTTCCTTGCCCCAATCTAAACTCTGCAGAAACTGTGCCTCATCCCCGAGCCCAATTTGCCTTTCCCTGTTTCCAGCACAAAACCCTTAAAAACTCAAATCAAATCCTTGCACTTCATACCTAGCCTAAGATCAGTTGTTAAATCAGTCATCTCCAGCCCCATTGATTATCTTTTGCGGAGATTGACTCGGAGAGAGCCCTCTCCTGTCCTCGTAGGGCTAGCTACGAGGCTAAGTGTGGTTTGATGTGGACCTAGAATCTTGTCTTTTCAGCCTGAGGCAAATCTAGGCTCTAACATAGTGGCGACCATACTGGAGAAGAACATGGTTTGCTTGTTGATTTCATTTTTTTTATAGCTACAGACGGAGCCTGAAGTTATGCCAGGTAGCCTTCCAAACGCTTTTTCTTTGCATTAGCGGAAGTAGATAAATGGTACTTCAGTCAATCTCCGGTCTAGCTTGAAAACGTGACATCTAACTTGTTAATTGCCCTAGTACATGTATCAAGTTCAGATCTGATTGTTGATGGTGAACAACGATCAGACACTGGCAAGGCTGAAATCATTCACCTGGCGACTCTAAATTAGTTTTGAGATCAGATCTAAAGACTCCACTGGAGGATGAACCTGACCAGCAAAAACATGAAAGGACAATATGGACAGATCAAATATTCAAGTTGGAATTTCATCCAAGACATTTTGTTCTTTGTTATAAATTATTTCTTCTCTTTTCCCGAGAATGTCAAGAAGGCTTTGCAAAGTATACTATGTTTGAGAAGAGATCCTCGGCCTGCATTTGATTCTTTCCCTTTGAAGATTGTGAATACCAAAGATTTGCATGCTTTTGAGCTTGATCAAGACCCTTTTTCTGAATCTTGTGATGACCGTCTTCAAAATGATGAGCTTTAAGAGACCAAGACTGATTCTATACCTTCTGTACATACCCCTATACCTTGTAAAATTCCAAATCGGTATAAACCTCTTGTTTTACCTTCTGTTCTTCATGCTTTCCCCAAAAACTATGATCTATACTTGCCGAGGTTTGATGGTGAAAGTAAGAATGTCAACGCTGAGCAACATGTGCAGAATTTTGAGTCTTTTCTAGACCTTTTTGAGGTTGATGAAGAGGATGTCAGTATAAGGCTTTTTTCTCTTTCTTTGCAAGGCAAAGTGAAGAGTTGGTTCAAAGCCTTGCCTAATGTGAGCATCTCAGATTTCCAGCAGTTCATCAAATTTTTTCTCGACAGGTGGATGATCGGACAGAACCTTTTCCTTATTATAGAAGAGTATAACCAGCTAAAAAGATTGCCAGGGGAGACAGTACAACAATTTTCTGCCAGATTTAACCAATTTTATTATTCGATCCCAATTGATATAAGAACTCCTCCTAGATCTGCTCTCTTGCACTATCCGGGTGCCTATGATCCGGAAATGGAGTTTCAGCTGAGGGAAAGGAATGTCGCAACACTTGAAGAGATGCAGAAAAGTGCAGTAAATGTAGAGGCTCATCTGCTGATCCGAAGGGCAAGGTTGAAAGAAGAAGAGATGAAAAAAATAGATCTGGAGGAATCGACATCTCTAGAGGTAAAGCTTGACATTTTGGTAAGTGCAGTAGAAGAGATGATGCAGAGGATCACCACAAGGAATGAGAATAATGTTCAAGCCCATGGCTCGCTGATTGAAGAAGAACAAGTTGCTGATCCAAAACATTTTCTTTCTTATCCCAATTGTTATAGATCTGATAATGATTGTTTTGTAGATCATCTTGGAGGAGAGAGATCAGTTGATATGACATGTATGATTGATGATGTGTTTTATACTGACGATTTGCCTCAGTTTGATCAGTATGATGATGATTATGTTCTCCAAACAGAAGCTAATCTTGCAGACAAATCAGCAGCTAGTTTGTGGGAGGAGGAAGAAGTTCACTTACAGCAGCTCGAGTACAATGATCAACCGATGCATATCAGCTATGACAATGACGAGGAAAGTGAAGCAAATTGTGAAGTAAGTGAAGGATCTTTGCCTTTTTGTTTTGATTCGTGTTAGTTCATCAGAGACAACTTCCATGCAATCAGAAATCAGCTGTCAACAAGTCTTGATTTGGACCATCTTGAGGGCAATGAAAACCTTGTTCAAGACTTTTCATATCCAGATTTGCAGCCCCCGAATGCCTTTGATTGTCAAGTTGCAAATAAAGACTTGGAAGCTGGAACATATGCTCAGATGATGCAAGATGATTCCATACCATTTTGTTTCGAATCATTTCAGTTTTTGAAGGGAAAATTGCATAGTACATCTTCAGTAAAGAATGAGCAGCATGTAGGCAATCATGTAATCACATTGGAACCAATAGAAAATGGGTTGCAGCAGTCTTTTCAAGTTTTTCATGATCCAATAGCTGATGTTTTGGATGAGGTTTGCAGTCAAAGTCTTTCTCCATTGACTACATGTGAGCCTGAAACGTGTACTAATATAAACTTGACCCGGCAGCCGGTTTCTTTGTCATTTTCAGTAGGAGTCTTGTCACAAAGCTCAGATCAAAGTTTGCATTCATGGTATGAAGAGAAGAGAAGTAATCCATTGGATGAGCTAAGTCCCAGTGTCCATGAATTTCAAGATCCTTATGCAGTGTTTTTGGAGGCAGATAGAGAATCCATAGCATTCAACGGATCTGTTTCCAAGTTGTCATGGGAGTTGCCTTTCAGTAGTTCTCTCTTGTTGTTCATAAGCGAGCACTTGCGGAGAATTCAAACAGCAGACGGAATACTTACTTGGTTGCATTGGTTGTTTCATTTCACTTGATCAGGTGGTGAAAAGAACTGTTAGAGTAGGTTTTCATCAATAAGCTCCACTTTGAGCATCATTTCTAGTTTTTCGGTTGTGTTTAAGTAGTGAGTCAATTTTTAGTTGAGTGAGAGTCAATTTGTGTCTTCGAGTCATCAGTTTTCAGTCATGCATTTCAGTTTGAGTTTATGATTCCATGGCCCAATGGATAAGGCATTGGTCTGCTCTCCCAAAGATCTGTCGTTCTTGGCACCTCCAAGGAGCTACCATCCCCATTGGAGCCAATGTTAGTGTCAGTCTTTCCAGACTTCCTCCAATGATCAAACATGCTCTTACAAAGTGATTTTAAGATGTCAAGGTCAAATTTTGTTATTTCAGTGAGTCTTCAAGCAAAATTTGGTCACTAGGTATTAGGTCTAGGGTTTGCTTGTACTCCTTCCAAAGTTGTCCAAATGTCAGTCCAAGTCACCATTCAGATGAGTGTGCCATCATTCAGATGTTTTCATTATCATTTCAAGTTCCAATGGGTCATTTTACACCTTGTTCATGCTTCAGTTGCGCCTAGGTAAGGTCATTTCCCTCTCCTAGGGTTTTGAAGGCAATTTCTCTTAGATGGCCAAATCATCAGTAAAACTTGTATCCTGATGTTCATACACCTTCCCCTATCCTTAATGTACCTTATTAAACACTTCCCATCACTGAGATCCCCCAAATTCCTCATTTTCGCACAAACCCTAGTTTCTTGCTACAACTTGGCAATTTTCTAGGTTGGACCTGTGTTTAGCCCTTTTGGACCCCTTCCCTTCAGTCAATTTCTAAGATTCCACTTTCCCCTACTTCCTAACATCCCTCCCTACTTCCCAAAATTTTCTCAAGAATTTAGAAGCCCCTTATCCGCTTCATTTCCCTTCATTTCGACAAATCCCTTGTTCCACACATCGGGGTAGGTTTTACTCAAATGATTTTTCTGAGCAATCAAAGATGAATTTGGGAAAACTGAGAGATATTTTGTCCAAAATAGTCAAAGGAAGAAAAACCTCCTTCACTTTTTACACGGGTGTCATGGTTTTAGAGAAATGTCAAAAATACAATTGCCTTGGGAGAATTGATGCACCTCTGAAGTGACCTTGGGAAAATAAAGTTTTCTCCTAGCTTGGTTGGTCAAATGACTTGCTTGATGAGTCAAATGATAGCTAGACAAAAATATATTTCCAATGAGCTATCATGAGCTCAATTTGGAGTTGAGGAAGGCATCCAAAAGTTGACTGCAACAACACTCTGCCTTGAGGCAGCCTCATTTGGCACGTTTTGACCAGTCTTGGGAGACTTGATTTTTGATAGGTAAAATGAACTCAAAATTGAAGCATTATAGTTGGGTTGGAACTAAGACTCAAATACCTTTCCAACGAGATATCCTGCACTCAATTTGGACACCGGGAAGGCCTCCAAAAGTCTCCTGGACAAAGGCGCGGCGCACTGGGAGAAATTTTCTAGTGTAAATTTACACTGGCGCGGCGCACTGGGGAGGCGCGGCGCACTGGGCTAAAAGGCCTGAAATTCATTGAAATGTTCCTCCAAATTTCAAATTATTCATTCCACAAGTAGGTATAGCCTCCATTTTTTCGTTTCATCCAATTTTGTGCTAGGGTATGGTGGTTGATGGATGGTAACGGTTCAAACAAAAACTCAAACCATACCATGTCAAAATCTTAACATGAAAGTTGTTGTTTATGGTTTTCACCAAATTCACTCCCCCATCCCATTTCTTCCTTATTTCCATCATTCCTAAGTTTCCCTACTCCCTAAAAACATCAAACCCCTATCCCAAATTCTCTGTCCCAAAATTCTCAAATTCCAAAACCCAAACCCTAACCCTGCCAAAACTCTCCTAACCCTATACATAAAACCCCTCAAACCCTCCTACATTTCCCTAATAAAATTTGTCCCAATAGTCCATAATCCCTCACTATTTTTCCCTCCCCTTACTGTCCCTCATGTCATTGTTTCCTCTTGGTGACAAAGGTCAAGCACATCATCAAAGGCATTACAAGACAGTGTGACATATCAACACCTATTTGTCCAAGACAGTTTGTCCACCAGCAGACATGACATCTGATCCGTCATATGATCATGAAGAAGAGACACATCGTGATTCTCCAACAGAGGTACATGCACCCAGGAGGCCTCATAGAGGTGGCAAAACATCCGTGAAGACCAGCAGGCTGCCCAAAGAAACCAAAATGAGAGGACACCCATTCAACAAGAGATAGAGGCTGATCGAGAGATTTGGCTCGAGAGGATCAACATCCACTTAGAGAAGCTGTTGGCGAAATAAAACAAGGACAAGTACATTCTCAGGCACATGAAAAACCATTATTGGGCACGAAAACATGTTTGCAAGGCACGAATCAGGAATTTAAAGGCAAAATTGAAGAAGGCAATAAGGAATCAAAAGAGGCAAAGGGAGCTTGATCGTCTTCAGATATTGGCGGAAGCCTCTTTAACCTAGCATGACACTTAATGAAGAAGCTCTAGCCCAAATTTCAAGAAATTTGGGGCAATTTTGGCATTTTGACAAATTTTGCACTAAAAAACAGAGTGTTTCTCCTTGTGCGCCGCGCCACGTGGCACGCGCTTATGCTAGGGAGCTCCAAATTGAAAAAAGTTTATATTTTTGGATTTGGCATGAAAAATCATGACTGTTGGTGCATGGCCAAGAATTTTGGGAAAATTTTGAGTCCTCAGGAGGTCAAAAACACTCACAAAATGACCTTTTTGCCCCTATTTTGACACACAGGAAGCAGTCCTGGGAGATTGCAGTTTTGGAGGGGCAAATGACATCCAAATTGAAAAATTCGACTTGGGTTGGAAAGTAGACAGACAGGAATTTCCAATGAGCTATCTTGGGCTCAATTTGAACTTCAGGAAGTTCCTCGAAATCAGCTCCAAAGTGGCGCGATGCACAGAGAAATTGGTGCGGCGCACAGAGGATTTTTACTCAGTTTTTCACCTTCCAGCTCAAAAATTCGGCCAGTTTGACTAGTTTTGCTTTGTGATGTTATTTTTTATCTATCTTGATGTAAATGGACAAACATGATGTAATTTTGGCACTTATTTACTTGTTCTAGATGATTCATTCACTAAAAAGTGAAAATTTAATGAATGAATCAGTTTCCTACCTTATAGAAGCAAGTTGTTTTCATTGCCTAGATTTTAGTGCTTTGTTTAGAATTGGTTGAAACAGCTCCTAGAATGATGAGCTCGACCCCTAGAGGCAAGGGAATGGGTTGGGCTAGTCTATATCATGTATTTTCTAAGTCATTTTCAGGGTTGGACTCTTGGGAAAAGTTTGGCACTCTATTGTACATTCATTTCTGCATTTTTGGCAAAGGAAAGACCAGGGTTTTGCAGCACTATTTGGGATCCATGTGGCTTTATGTTTTGATGGTGTGCTTCTCTGAGTAATTGTAAGTTCATTAGTGTTATGTGTATCATTTTCCTGCTTCTTCTTCTGAATTTGAACAAATGAGTGATTAAGGTAGAATCCATAACTGCTATGCTCTGCCTTTGAATTTGTTTAAATTTTCATGTTTTCATCTGTTTAAGGAGAATTCTTGAGACTCTCTTGCTCTCCTTAGCTCCTCACCAGTCTGATCTATCCATTCACTCACTTTAAAGCATCAAATCCATTGCTTTCCTTGCCCCAATCTAAACTCTGCAGAAACTGTGCCTCATCCCCGAGCCCAATTTGCCTTTCCCTGTTTCCAGCACAAAACCCTTAAAAACTCAAATCAAATCCTTGCACTTCATACCTAGCCTAAGATCAGTTGTTAAATCAATCATCTCCAGCCCCATTGATTATCTTTCGCATTGATTGACCCGGAGAGAGACCTCTCCTGTCCTCGTAGGGCTAGCTACAAGGCTGAGCGTGGTTTGATGTGGACCTAGAACCTTGTCTTTTCAGCCTGAGGCAAATCTAGGCTCTAACATGTCCCATCTTTCGTGCAAGAGCCATCAAAGAACAGTTTCCAAATATCAGTTTGGTTTGGTTCAAGACTATCAACTACCTCTTCAATTTTGACTTGAGTTTTATGTTGGTTTGAAGTGAGTTGAAAACAACCAAAATCTTGATCTATTGCATAAATTGGATGGTTCCTTGGCTGGTTAGTCTTACAAACAGTATGTATAAATCTTACCTCTCTATATAATCTTAATTGCTCTCCTCCATAAATAGGAATAGTAGCATATGACATATCCATCTGCAGAGTTCCCCCTAATTTGGCACATCAAGACCTAGAAAGGAGCATTCCAAATTTAGGAGGGATATTTGTGACAACAATATCAAGTACTACACTTTTCATTGGAATTTTGGAAAGGGTAACAACTAGATCCTTGATCAATCCCAAACAGGACACCTTCTTAGAATCAAAGGTGTACAGGTCATGGTAGGATCTAGTTATGTCGAGTTTCAAATGGTCCATGATAGATTTTGGCATAAGGTTGTGTGATGCTCCTGAACCAAGCATACAATTATACAAAATGGAGTCATTTGTTTTAAGAGTTACATAGAAAGGAGGCACTATCTCATCTATCATGTCTGAACTAGGGTCAAAAACTACTGCTGTTTTTTCATCTTGTAGACTTATGACATCACCTTCAGCATCAACCGAGGTATTTTGTATCCATTTTGTGACTTGGCTTCTGTAACCAAGGTTTTTAGAAAGTTATGACAGTGGAATTGGGATCTTAACCCTCTCTAATTCTTTTTCAACATTAAATGCAGACAAATTTTTTTTGCCAGTTTGGGAAGTATCAATAGACTGATCTAAGGGTTGAATAAGAGTTGTTTGAGCTTCAACGGTTTTGGTACGTGGTTAAATTACTATAGTTTCCTTTGGAGGTATCCCAGGACTAGGCCTAGGCGTAAGATCATACCTCTTGTTTAATTCTGCAATTAAAAATTGAGAGAAAGCATGATATTTAGAGACTTGAGAGGCTTCTTGCTCTTCTTGAACCTAATTCTGTTGTGAGATAGGAATGATGGCTGTTTGATTGGAAGAAGAATCCATACTATTAATATCTTCAGTAATTTTCATAGTGTTATCATCAGGTTGTTGGTCATCTATCAATAGAGGAGTAGGACACTGTTGATCATCGTTGGGTCTGAAGAATTTGTAGTGGTGGATTTCTTTTATACTGACCTTGATTTTTGTTTTGAGGTCTAGTAA
Source organism: Pinus tabuliformis (assembly GCA_031772625.1). Classification (NCBI taxonomy): domain Eukaryota; kingdom Viridiplantae; phylum Streptophyta; class Pinopsida; order Pinales; family Pinaceae; genus Pinus; species Pinus tabuliformis. The sequence goes on along the minus strand of CM062816.1, from coordinate 1,980,448,970 downwards.
CTGTTTGTTGTATTGTTCTAGGTTGAGTCTCAATCTTTGAAATCCTATTTGATAGGTTTCTAAGAAGAAATGTTATTTCATATATTTTTGAGTCTTCTGATTTAGTCTTAGAGGAACTAGAGGCTTCTTGAACAGATTTCAGTTTTCTTTGGGCCTTTTCTTCCTTAAGTTTTAAAGAAGTTGAGGCTGCCCTGTTTGCTTCTACTTCTATAGCATTTGTTTGTATATCTTCAAGACTTCTTGAAGTTCTCTCTCATAGCATAACAACAAAGTCATCATCAAAAGCTTTAGAAAATCTAGACTTAGCTACAGCTATAGGGGGCTTACAATCACCAGGAATTTTGTGATAGAGTTTATTGAATCTTTTGATAAAATCTGATATTGGTTCACCAAAGTTCCTTTTAAGCTCTTCAAATTCTGTGAGGAAGTAAAGAGGATCCTTTTTCACACCCCATTGATTTTTAAATATGTTTGTAAGCTCTTCCCAATTTCTAATGGTAGTTGCTGGTAACTGTCTAAACAAAATCCTCACATTTCCTTCAAGTGACTGTACAAACAATCTCATATAAACATTTTCTTGTTCAATATTCATGTTGACTGCAAATTCAAGGAAATCTTGAAGATGGTCTTCAGCTAAGGGACCGATTTCTCCATTGTACTTGGGAAGATATTTTAAGTATCCAGCTGGGAATGCATCAAGGTTATTAGGTAAGACTAAGGCAGCATATCTAGCCTGTACAATAGGTCAGAAAGCCATGATAGCAGGTGGTGTATGAGGTGCTTGAGGTATATGAGGTTGTCTAGGTGGAGTATGAGGTGTTTGTGTGGATGTAGAATATGAAGAAGAAGTAGAGGAAGAAGATGGTGATTGAGGAGTTGATGGACTAGTTGGAGGTGAAGGAGGAGATGAAGGAGGAGATATCCTGAAAGACTTCAAAGGAGTCCTAAGAACTATCTTTGGGACCTGTAAAGGAATACCTTCTTTTGTTTCAAAGAGAGGATTGAAATATATAGAAAAGGTCTCCTCAAATTGTTTGGAAGAAGAAGCTTTAGGTCGGTCAAAAATGGAAGGAAAATGATAGGTGGTAGGGGATATGAAATCTGTGGGTTTATATTCTAATAGATTGACACCCAAATCAGATTCAGTTTTAGGTGACCCTGATGGTAGTGTGGGTATTGAATGAGATTCTAATGAATGGATAAGGTAGGTTGACTTAAAATGAACTCCTTTATTTAGAAGTTCAGCAACCCTAGGTGATAAATGGGAGTAATCAGGACCAGATGGGATATTACTATAGGGGTCAAATGATTCTAATTCTTCAGACTGTAGGACTGAAGAAGAAGATGAAGATGGATGGTGTCCCCTTTTAGAATTGGCTTTTCTCAGAAGCCTTTCAGGATCTGACAGAGGACTAACTATGTCAGCTTCTGAATGAGATCTGGTATGTTTAAAAGGTGCCAGCTTGGGAGTGTGGAGTCGCCTAGGTGAATGATTTTAACCTTTCTAAACCTTTAATCACCTTTAAAGGAAAAGAATGAATGAATATCGTTGTCCCAAGGGAAACTTAAATTAAATTCAAATCCCCGGCAACGGCACCAGTCTGATGTTGTACCTATGAGATAGTAGTAGGTCAGCTACTAATGCCAGAGCATCTAAAATAATTGTTTTGGGGTTTTTGGTTTAAGTTTTTGGAAGACCAATGAATGAAGATAGATGTAGAATTAAAGTAATTAATCCTTTGGGTTATATTAATACTTTAGGAAAGGGCTGCTATAAAGCATTACACGGTGATATAGATCAAAAATACTGGTGAGTAGAAGAAAGCAAAAAATATGATTATCACAGTTTCCAAACTGTAAAACAGAACAATCATAAGTTGGAAAACCTTCTAAATATTTCCAAAGGTTCAAGGCAGTATACTTAATCTTACACAAGATGCTGATGATTTATTGATTGGAGGGGATTAGCTAAACAGACAGTTCATTAATCCATTCTCTTAATAGATGATCACTTCAGGAGCTTATAGGAATAAATTGAGACACAATCCTTCCTACCTAGATATCTCTATAAGTCATAAGTATATGAAGAAAAAACACAATGATTGATAACTGGAAAAACTTACAGGATAACACAAACTGTGTAAAACCAGATTTAGAATCCTTTGTTTTGTATTAAGGTTCCAGAACGACTGAGTACATCAAGTGTCTGCACAAGCTTCCTTCAAAGGTGGCTTCCAAGTTCAAAGTAGTATTAACAGTCAAGACTTTACAAGCAATGAACTATGAATCTTGAACTCTGAACCCATAACATCTCGAGAAGAGAGTTATTTATACAATAATAAAACTAAAAAATATCCTAAAACTGATTAAGATTTATTCTAGGAAAGGAAAAGATCTTCATGCAAGAAGATAGGGGCAGCAATTGAACTGCCTCTTGCTGCCCCTTTTATTCAAGTCGTGTTGGCTTTGATGTTTGATATTTCGCCCTTTAAGCTGCTAAATTGTTTGAATCCTTTGCGATGGTTGATTCCTTCAATTGATCTTTTATCTGATACTCTTTAAACTCTATTTAATATGCTTTCACCCTGTTGAGTAACCTTTACTGTGATCCTTTTATTCTTACTGTGGATTTCAGATTTTTACTGTGTTTTTCAACAGTAAATCACTTTGGATTTTATGTTACAGGGTGAAGTGATTCGATATGGTCTTCATATTTGTCTTCAAACTGTATGCAAGATTTTTTTTTATAAGCCTTGTTAGAAAATTATATATTATAGAGCAATGGAACACATAAAATACTGTATAAATATAAACACAGAAAACGCATAAAACAAGAGAGACACAGATATACGTGGTTCACCCAGTTTGGGCTACGTCCACAGAGAAACAACCAGTCCTTCCTTTTATATTATCCAGCAAACTGAAGAGATACAACCTACAGCAGATCCGCTGTAACACCCTCTTCGCTCTCAATCTCCTCTCTCTTCCTCACTCAGAGTCCAAATCTGCATAGACGCAATACAATTCCCTCATATATAGTGACGGGTTTCCTTCTAGGGCAAAAAACCCTAAATTAAACATAACTTCTACCGTCAAATCATTTGCCTAATGAACGACCCAGATTGATTAGAAATTAATAGACTTTTACAAGGCAATTTTACATCTATTTTTAGCTTCGAGGGTGCTGCCCCTGAACCCCCACCAGGGGACTGCTGGCCCCCAGACCCCCCAGCCGGGGGGGATTTACCCCCCCCGGCATGGAGGGGTGTAAAGTCTTCCTGGGGTATACATCTAGCTGAAACCTTTGAATATAGAAGATAATCAGGCTCCACACCCAACAAGCCTGGAACTGGAGTTTTCACCTGCAAAACAAAGAAATAATTAAGAAAACACAGCTGACAGAGAAGGTGGCGATGGTTTTATAGAGATTTAAAGGCTATTGGAAGGAGTCCAGAGCGTATCAAAAGGTGAAATGATGGTTTATATGGGTCGCAGAGGCTTATCGAGGCTTCACTGTGTAAACCAGGCCAAACAGAGCAAAGTGGTGTTTTTTGCTTTTAAACAGAAAAACAGTTCAATTTTTGAATTATGGCATAAGGATGAACAATGGCTATTTTGTTGTTATGCAGGAGGTGGTTTTCATCACATTGCTTATAAGGTGTGGGTGGTTTTGGGAAGGGGTCACCCGAAATGATCTGAGCTTAACACGTAGCAAGGGAGGACAATGGAATACCACTTTTCAGGTGGGTAATGTGCATACAGAGAGTCAACCCGAAATTTGCCGAGGGCCATTGGATTTGGATGGATTAGATCTGACGGTGGTGGAGTGAAAGAGTAGTACGGAGGGTACGAACGATTAAATATGGCGGAAATGGCTGTATTATGGTTCAAATTGTGATTAGTGGGGTTAAATGGAGGTTTAGTTATTTCTTTGTTTAAATCCTAAAAAACGATTTAACAAAGAAAAAGTTTGCAAAAACGCATATGGCAGACTTGAAAATTTATTAACTCGGGCAGATAATGATATCGGGTCCGGGCTAATATCACATATCGCATTCGGAGTTTAGCAAAGGAAGACCCATTGCAAGGAATGCGATAGGTGCCTGATGCGATATGGGAATAAACCATAGATAATATTGCGTCAAGTCCGGGCTCCCATGGGATATCGGAGATCGCAATGGCAGAGGTTGTATGAATCGTACGGGACTTGCGATGAGGGTGGATGTGATATGGCAATGAATTGTGATATATATACTAGATTGGGTCCGTCACGCATCGCATATTGCAATGCGGAGGATATATGTTATAGTTGGGACTTTGCGATGGGGGCGGATGCGATATGAATATGGGTTATAATATATATTGCATCGGGTCCGGGCCCATCATTGATCACATATCGCAATTGGAAGAGAGTGTATTCATATTAAAGACTTGCGATGCACTATTTAAAATACATAGTTTTATTATAAAACTAAGGTTTTGGGATATTTAATAAAGAAGTTAATAATATACGGGAAAGTGGAATTTTAGGGGTTTAATACTATAGTTAGTGTTAATATGGAAAATGAGCGGAAAAGGGTAAATATATGCAAAAAGAGGAATTATATGCGAAACGGGAAAATACTAAGTATTATGCTTTTTATGAGTTTATTTGCTTTTCGCATATGCATCAATACTTATGCTAAAACACCTTTTGTGGGTTTTTTGGATAAAAAGGGATTTTACATGGTAATGTCACTTTTCCTAGGCAAAAAGGGTTTTGACCTTAGGAAAAGGGGTTTTTATGGAAAATGAATGAATATGGATTGTATGAAGGTAGGAAGGGGAAATTAGTGAATATAGGGATGAATGGGGATGAATGGGAAGTTAAATAATTGATTTAGTAGACCTTCATTTTCCTTATGTAATTGCATCATGGACATAGAAACATATGGTGAAACATGATAAATGTACATTTTGTCCAATGAATAATCAAACTTCTGCAACCTTTCTCTACTTACCCTTAGCTTATCCTATCATTTTTTCTTCACTTAATGGGTGCATTTAAATTAGCAAACCCTTTTCCTTTCTTATTTTTTAACAAAAACAAACTATCTAATTCTACCCTTATAACATCCAAGGGTTCAGATTAAACTGATGAGCACCTTCTTATTCTCTACCTAACTACTGATCTTCTAAGATTAAACAGTTTGGCCAGATCTTTATTCTCTAACTATAACATCAAATTTAAAGCATGAAGCAGTCAAGATTAAACTATTTGACTGTCATGGGTTGTGGTATTTAAAGCAAGCTGCACACAACCATTATTTTGCGGAAACATAGTAGTGGCATTTAGACTTGCTCACTTTCAGAGTTTATTTGTTTTCTTTCTAACCTAACATTTTCTTTTTTGCCTTGATTTTTTTTAGCATCTGTTATAGCTCCAAATCTCACTCTTGATGTTTGTGATGCTGCACTCATGGCCTAGGGCAACCCCTCCTTCCAGACCTGGTCCAAATACTTAAAAAACAATGTTTTACTCCCTATACGCGACATTGCCCTGAGCTAAACGCATGTGTACGTGGGTCTGTGTATACCCAACCCACGTATATGTCTTAAAACACTTAAAAAAATTAAATCTCCTTAATTTTGAGTGGAGATCACGGGTTTTACCTGTTGATTACCTATTAGTGCCCGTGGCCCAACTGTTCCCAATGAATTCCCAACTAAAAAACTACTTTGGGAGAAGTATAAAAAGGCTTCAATGGGAAGGCCTAAAGAGGAGAGAATAGAGAGAAAAATCACTCTGCTGAGATTATCCCTGATCAGGTCTGAAGATCCTTGTGCTTCCAGCACTTCCCCCATTACAGGAAACCCTTGTTTCCTTGAGTTATGATGTCTTTCCATTAGTTGAGATATCCTTGAGTGAGTCATGGAAGGAGCTTGTTGAAGGCTTGAGATTGGACGGTTCTGCTTGGAGCCAGTGAAAGGAAGACTCAGGTGAAATCATTCCTTTCTGTATTTTAGTTATCTATAATAAAAGAAACACTTGTCTTGTTCCTGATATTAATCTTCTTCATGCTTATGATATCAATGTTATGATTTACATATGAATGGTTGTTTCAATTGTATAACTAACTACCTTTCAATATGCTATGAAGTTGATTTCCTTATGATGCTTGGTCCATATATTGTTATGCTTCCTTGAATTGATTGTTTTGCAAGTTGAAGGATTGAAAGGAACTCCAAGAGGGTTTGGACCTTAGCTGGATCTACCCAAATGAAGGACCCCGAGGTGCACCCCTCTTCACGTAGTTTGTTTATATTAGCATCATGGCTGTATGGAATGCTTGCTTTTCTTTATAGATAACCCCCGCTCTGCTAGGGTATTGACCCAAGACCCTAGGGGACTTTGTCCCTCAACAAAATTGGCGACTCCACTGGGGACAACAATATTGTTATTCCTAGTTTGGGTTTATTCCAGCCAATCAGGGCTCAACTGTTTATTTACATGCTGTGACTGAGTAGTCTGTTCCTGTAGGAACTTGAACAATAAGTTTGATCAGTTTCTTCAGACCTTCTTTTTTTTCTTGTGATCTGTTATATACACATCTTATTCAAGTTACAGTCACGGATGTACGCATGTTTCACCATATGAACCCACGTATACATAGGTTTTTGTGGACTGAATAATGTATACACGCAACTGTGTATTGACACAGTCACGTATACCCTAAAATTTTCAAGATTTTTCAAATATTTTTGTTTCTAAAGATCTGTCTACTGGTCTGAGTCTTTCTTGAACAGTGACTTTTTTGTGCCAGTCTTTATTTTTACAGCAAGTTCATGATTTCAAACTCTCTCCGTTTGTGGAAAGTGTTGGTCTTGTTTTGTTTTGTCGCAAGAGTTATCATTTTTGTTTAAGCACACAAGATTTCTTTCTGGGAATCTTGGTTGTTTTGGTCTTCCAGGGTAGAAAGATTGGTCTCAATATTTGTGGCAAATCTTGTTTTGGTGATCTTTTTGTTTGCGTGTCAAAACTGCATCTTGTGACCATTTTCTTTTCTTACTTTCTGAAAGTTGTTGATTGACACTTTCTTGAAAGTTTTCTTTCTTGATCTTTTAGTCTTGTTGCCAAGCTCTTTGTGCTTCTTTTTGGTCGTTCAGGGCATCTTGAGACACCTATTTTGTTGAGTTTTCGCCCATTTTGAGTTGATAACTTGCAAAGTGTCTTGTTGCCTATTTTTCGGTCTCAAAGTTCTCTATAGTATTTAGAGCATTTTTTGAAAGTTTTTGTTTTTGTTGCTTTTGAGAAAAAGAAAACTCTTTGAAAACTTGGTTTTTGCTTTCTTTGGCCTTGTTTTGATTTAGTTTCCTTTTTGCAAGTGAAAGTGCATTTTTGTTTTTCTTGAAATTTGCTTTTAGTGTTTGGACGAAAATGAGCATTAGCATCTTATATTCTATCTAAACATCTTAAGCGGCTAATTAGAATTGATAAACAAGGTACTTTCATTCTTTGATTTAGAGTAGTCTTAAGTTTTGCATCAGCATGTAGTCATTGCATTAGGATAAATTTGTGCATCTTTTAGGGCATCCATAGTTTTGTTAATTTTTGTAAGTGTGAAGCTTGAGTAAAAGAAAAGAAAAGAAAAATGTATTGCTTTCTTAGAAGTTCCTCGGAACCTAGCAGAAATTTCTTTCATCGAAGAACAAAATGAGTGCATTTGCATATAGTTTGGTTTTTATTAATTTCCTTTGCGTCAAAACACCACAAGTTTCATTTCCGCTTATCCCTTGACTTAAGAACAACCCATTTAAAAACAAGTGCTTATTAAAATACACTAGAACTTTTTTATAATTGTCAATTTAGACACACCAACAAGTTTTAAGATATTTTAGGGCCTTGGATTAGGCGTGTGGAGAGAAAACTCTCCAAGGCCATTTAAACTGTCAAACATAGAAGTCTGAATAGTGAGTGCAAATCCAGTAGCGTTAGGAAGACTAGGAAAGCTCCGGATCTGGGAGTTAAGCACGAGGGTTTTTGAAGATAAGGAAGAGAGATACCCCCTCTCCTACTTGTTGGATCTTACCTCAAGACTGTTCCGCCTAGCTTCTGACACGAGTTGGTAACTTTAGTTGCTTATCCTAGGGATCTTCACAGGTGGTTGCGGAGGGGAATCCCATGGCACCTAAGGTCGACATTGTATCACTCTCAATGGTACTACTAGAGGGCACCCTTACGAAGCTTGGGGGCTTGCACGGGCGCAGGCTGTTGTTAGGAGGTCAGCGTAACTTCCTTTGTTACCTTCGCTGGTAGGACTAGGCTGTCATTGTCCCAGACTATCTTTGGAAGGCCCCTACTTCACTTTCTTGTATTTTGATGTTCGATCCTAATCACCCGGAGCAGAAATACTTGGAAGTTGTTTGACTGGCTGACATATTTTAGGGACTTTATAGTTGAGTGCTCTTTGCTCCTTGTATATAGTTGGCTTTAGGTATTTTTGTCTAGTCACTTTTTGGACTTGATATTCTGAGTGACTGACTTACCACTCTGCCGATCTTGAAAGGCTTTTGGTCATTCTTTCGGAAGTTGTGGAGTTGCCTCCTCAAGGGCAAAGGTCTTGATTATGTGTCTATCTTCCTTGAAAAGTAATTTCTACATTCCCGTAAGGGAAGGGGCTGTGAGTCACTTAGATATGGCCCATATTCCTGTGGAAACCAACCAAGGTACCCCCCCAAAAGGGGATCCTTGTGCTTTTCCTTTCTTTGGAAAAGTTGGTACTCCCTTGATGGCCACTTTGAATATTCCTGGATTGAATGTTGGACTACCCGTTTGGCTATGGTCCACTCTGAATATTCCAAATGATCTTGAAGCTTCTCAGTTGAATTCTTTATTCCAGGGGCATCGCATGGATGTTAATTGTTCATCTTCTTTCAAAGAGAAATATGGGATTCCTCTTTCTCCTCCTTCTTGTAATAAGAAATATAAAAAAAGGAGAAAGAGGAAGTCAAAGAAGAAGAATAATTCTATCCATTCATCATCAACCTCTGCTATTCATGTTGGAGATGAGCCTTCAACTGTTGCAAATCATGTTGGGGGCACGAGTCTAGTCACTGCAAGTCATACTAGCACTTCATCATCAACCTCTACTAGTCATGTTGGAGATGAGCCTTCAACCACTGCAAGTCATGCTAGGGGCACGAGTCTAGTCACTGCAAGTCATACTGGCACTTCATCATCAACCTCTACTAGTCATGTTGAAGATGAGCCTTCAGCCACTGCAAGTCATGCTGGGGGCACGAATCTAGTCACTGCAACTCATACTAGCACTTCATCATCAACCTTTGCTAGTCATGTTGAAGATGAGTCTTCAACCAATGCAAGTCATGCTAGGGGCATAAATCTAGTCACTGTAAGTCATACGAGTAAAGAGTCAGGATCATCTGCAAGTCATGTTCAAGACTCTCTGCAAACCACTACTAGTCATGTTAGCGGGATGGAGGTTGATAAGAAACCTGCACGTGGAAGTTTTAAACCTAAGTTCCCTTGTAAGATATGCAAGGGACACCATCTTACTCATTTATGCCCTGGTATTCCAGAGGTTCAAAGGATATGGTCCGAGTCTAAAAGTTCTTCTACTCCTGCATCTGATATGGTTTCTTGTCAATCCCATCAACCATTGGTTGATAATGTGGTTGAGCCAGTGCAATCGTTAGCTGATTACACTCCTCTTTTGGGGCGTGAAGTGCCTAACAAAAGAGTCTGTTTGATCTCTAGTACAGAGTCTTCTGGTATAGGGGGCATTCCAATTTCTTCGAATGTTCCCCCTCCAAGTTCTAGGAGTGTTTCCTTTGATTGGGATAGTCTTGTCGTGCCTCGTCTTCCTTCCGCTGCACCTTTCCAAATAAAGGTCAGAGTTAATTCCACAAATGTCTATCAATGTATGGTGGATGAAGGATCCTCTGCAAGTATTATATCCTCTTTGACGTGGAAAGCTTTGGGTTCCCCAAAGTTGTTGACAGCTCAGAGTCAGTTGTTAGCCTATGATAGAAGGCCTGATGAATCTATGGGTGTTCTTCCTCAATTACCTATTACTTTAGGTGGGAAGACTATCTTAATCAATATGATGGTGGTTGATAGCCCTTTAGACTTTAATATGCTACTTGGGCGTGATTATGTTTATGCTATGAATGTTGTGGTGTCATCACTCTTTCGAGTAATGTGCTTTCCTCATTACGGGAATATTGTCACTATTGATCAGCTTGCATCTGATAATTACCACCCTAATTCAACTTTACTGCAAAATACCCCTTGGTTTGTTCCAAGTGTTCAAGTAGACTCTACCCCGCCACGAGTCAATTATGTGGCATTGAATCCTCAATTTTCAAACGCTTCTTAGAAGGATCCTTTGACTTATTATTCTCCTTCTTGGGACTTGGTCCCGACAATTGACCGAGAGATTCTTCCTATAGCGACATGGGACCCCTTAATTCCCTCTTTTGATCCTTGTAGTTCTCATGATTTCTCAGAACTTGATTTGCCTTCATAGGAGGAACTCTTTGAAGCCATGAGTTTTGACTACCAAAAGAGTCCTTGGCCTGATCCCTGCAAGTGGTTTGTCCAGAAGAACTATTATACGTAAGCCACAAGGTTGCATGGTTCCCTGTACCATATTGTATATATAAGGTACGCATTTTCAAGTTTTGTATTCTATAACACAGGATTTTATATGAAGTTTATATGTGGGATGTATTAACTTCTTGTCTAGTGTTCCTATTTATGTATACAGAACTTGGAAGATTTCTCCTTTGGAAATTTCTATGGTTGGTCCGTTCTGACAGGTATTGGTTCTCAAAACTGGCATATAGGTTAGGTTTTTCCGCCTGCATTACACACTTATCAGTTTCCTTTCCTATTTTGGCCTTAGGATTGACCCCACCAAGTTATGGTGTGGAACCTTCTCATTGCTTAGAAGTATCATGACTTGTGTGGTAGAGCCTACCTTATCATGGGTGCCCTAGTTAGTACCTTGTTGTCACTTGGCACTCATGCCAATTTTTTTTGTCCCTAGGCTCGGGAGTCCTCTGTAATCCTGCCATGACTTATGCAATGAAGACTCATTCCTCTTTGCTTCTTTGCTTCATTCTGGCCTTATACCCTAGAGGCTCCTTTGTGTTGAGTTTTACTACTACATTGCATTTTGACCATTTGCACCTTTTGGCCTTGAGCCGGCTTCACTTGGACTCGTGTTTAAGCCAAATTTTGACCATGGCGATTGCAAAATCAAAATTGCATTCCCTTGACTTCTGCAACTTGACACACCTTGACCCGTGGAAGGAACACACCTTTGAGTGTCTTTGACTAGTTTTCACCTCCCTACATTGAGCATAGGATTGTTCCAATCCCATGAACTAGATCATCTGTTTCACCGACACTCCTTCTTTCCACTGTACTATAGCATTATTTTATTCTTTTTCCAACTTAAAGAAAAAGACAAAAAAGATTATATATTCCAAAAAGAGTGGGAACTGGACAATATTTCCATTTATTGTTGGCAGCTAAAGTCAGTCATGTCGCCCTTGAAGAAAGCACTCAAAACAAAGTCTCCTCCATTTGGGCGAGATTTAGTTTGACTTAGGTATACCTTAACCTTGTTATTGAGTCAGTTCTCCCCCGATTGGTTATCTCTTCCAATCATATGGAGGGTTCGTTCATGCCTCCTGCATGACAAACTTATCCAGAGTCATCATATGCTGCCACATACTCACATTGAGTCGTGCTTTTGTTCAAGGGAAGTTAGCTTGAGTCAGCCTCTCTGCAGTGTCTCTTGACTCATTTTTCAGTAGGCCATCCATGGTTGTCAGTGTCTTGTCTATCATCACATCAGTTATATTGGTCCTTTACTCGTGCCGGTTTGAGAAGGTCTCCATTGACTTCTTGCTAGCGGATCTTGTCCTTATCGACGACGACATCTTGCTCTGAGGATAGGCCTAGAGCTACACCTTGGCCCTGTTTTCATTATTGATAGGTCACCTTGTGCTCAACATCGATCAATATCATGGGTCTTTGACTGAGTGGTTTTCCTTGTGTTCGACATCAGCTTACACTATCACACATTGGGATTCGTGCAGTACCTTGGTTTCCATTTGACCCTATTGGTGGATACCTCGCCTCTATGTCAGATTTCACTATTGGTTGGTTCAGAGGGTTTTTGTCGTGCACTAGCCACATCTTGTGGACGCCATAAATGTGCTTCGGTCGGGTTACTACATCTTTTTCGTCTAATTCCTTCCACATTATTGGCCTACAAGTTACACTCGTGCTAGATTGATGAAGGATGCCTTAATGCCTTCCTTTTAGTGGATCTTTCCCTATCGACTATGACTCATTGCACTGGGGCAAATATCTAGAGTCCATTTGGTAGTACCTTGGGGTTTGCAGTCATTAGTGGCAGATCCTTCGCTATCGACAGTGGGAAACCATCATTGTCTCCTGATTGATAGATTCTTACAAGTGTTCAACTCCAGCTCATCTATTCACACTTGTTAGATTGTATTGGATATCTTGACACTCATTATCATTATCGGTGAGTAGTCTCGTGTTTGTTAACAGTATACATCAATGACCGGTAATCAAACAATTTCTCACATGGTTGACTTCAGATCATTTATTCCCATGGTGTAGAAATGTACCACGGCGGTCGGTGAAGACCTCAGGTTGCATCAGCATTCATTGGTTCACTTGACAGTTTCTCCTATTGCTGCTAGTTGATACCACTCCACCTTATATGTTGCAGTCATTCATGGCGACATTCTATATGTTGGCACCTGAGTTTGCAGTGTAGTACCATCTTACTCCATCATGTTCATTTGGTACTTTTGGGATCAGTCTTTGATATCAGTGATCCGCTTCATCCTTCAACATCATTGACATTCTTATATGTGATATTCAAACATGTACTTGTTTGATCGTGATCAGATGATCCATTATGTATTTTCCAGTCTTTTATACTTGTATACTTAGTGGATCCGCTTGTACTTGATATGTGGACATGCTTTACTTTCTCTGAGCATGGGTATGCCTACCTCAGACAATGTTTCTTTCTAATCTCCTTTTGTGGCTTGGCAAGCTGAACTCTGGTGAAGTCCTTCTCAGTTTTTGACAGGTTTCCTTTCCATGCACTTACTTAATACATTTCGGCCATCATGTACCCCTTCTAACCTCATATATTAGGGGGCATCTGTTATAGCTCCAAATCTCACTCTTGATGTTTGTGATGCTGCACTCATGGCCTAGGGCAACCCCTCCTTCCAGACCTAGTCCAAATACTTAAAAAATAGTGTTTTATTCCCTATACGTGACATTGCCCTGAGCTAAACGCATGTGTACGCGGGTCTGTGTATACCCAACCCGCGTATATGTCTTAAAACACTTAAAAAAATTAAATCTCCTTAATTTCGGGCGGAGATCACGGGTTTTACCTGTTGATTACCTATTAGTGCCCATGGCCCAACTGTTCCCAATGAATTCCCAACTAAAAAACTACTTTGGGAGAAGTATAAAAAGGCTTCAATGGGAAGGCCTAAAGAGGAGAGGATAGAGAAAAAAATCACTCTGCTGAGATTATCCCTGATCAGGTCTGAAGATCCTTGTGCTTCCAACACTTCCCCCATTATAGGAAACCCTTGTTTCCTTGAGTTATGATGTCTTTCCATTAGTTGAGATATCCTTGAGTGAGCTATGGAAGGAGCTTGTTGAAGGCTTGAGATTGGACGAATCCGGAGGATGGTTCCGCTTGGAGCCTGTGAAAGGAAGACTCAGGTGAAATCATTCCTTTCTGTATTTTAGTTATCTATAATAAAAGAAACACTTGTCTTGTTCCTAATATTAATCTTCTTCATGCTTATGATATCAATGTTATGATTTACATATGAATGGTTGTTTCAATTGTATAACTAACTATCTTTCAATATGCTATGAAGTTGATTTCCTTATGATGCTTGGTCCATATACCGCTATGCTTCTTTGAATTGATTGTTTTGCAGGTTGAAGGATCAAAAGGAACTCCAAGAGGGTTTGGACCCTAGCTGGATCTACCCAAACGAAGGACCCCCAGGTGCACCCCTCTTCATGTAGTTTGTTTATATTAGCATCATGGCTGTATGGAATGCTTGTTTTTCTTTATAGATAACCCCCGCTCTGCTAGGGTATTGACCCAAGACCCTAGGGGACTTTGTACCTCAACAGCCTCTACCTTAACATTTTCTTTGATATGGACATTATCATCCAGATATTTTTTTTACTAACATTTTATTTACTATTGTTATGTCTATATCCTAACTTAACATTTTTTTCAAATATTCTATATTTTTTTACTATTTTATTCTACCTTATCAAAACCAAAAAATGCTACAACATGTCACAAGTAGCATTAATCATTTGCATTAGGTCATTTGTGTCTGAAGTTGTATGAAACATGTTCTCAATTTGCGTTGGTAGAATTTCTTTCTGATTTTCAATTTAATTTTAATTGAGGTGATTTGATTAGATTTCCTTTTAGATAAATTTGCTTGTGATGATAAATAATTAAAAAATCAAAATCATATAAATAATAATATGGGTCTATAATTTATTGGTTGCAATTTTCCAAAATATTTTCTCCTTAACCCATTTTAGACTGAGTTGTCATGCTTGCTTGTATGTGTTTGTGTCGTACTTTCTTGTACTAGTCACAGAAAAAACTTTAGTGTGTTCCTCCCCAAGGAGTGACTAGTTTAGAGGCACCCTCACCATAGTGTATAGTTGTTGATTGCATGATATTTCTTTCTCAAACTCTCTGTACTCAAGTATTCTCTTTGTTTCTCCTTCAAATATGTGATTGTGCTAGCTCAACAATGGCATGTCAAATGCTACACTCTCACCTCTTAGATTGACAACTGCACATATGGATAGTATAGTTTCGTTTGGTATTAGTTATTTGATGTTCTATGCATTGATTTAGTACTTGGATGTGGTATTATATCTTTTGAGTTAACCATGAAAGTGGTAGACACTAAATGAAAGTTGATAACACTTCATAAGATTATAGTTTCATTATTTTCCACATTGTACAATGGGGAATATAATTTTCATTTAGAAGTGTTTTCATCTTTTGGGTTAGTTTATACTACTAGGAAATTGATTGAAGAAGCATCCTCCACATTCTAACCATGTTTAATACTATAAATTTCCCATTTTCAATCCATTGAATCCATAAAAAATCTATTCTTGTTCATGTTTGACTTGTCAAACATCACCAAAATGGTTTAAATGGGTAGTCCTAATTCAATGAAACTCAAAAAATCTAGATGTGAAGATCTAATCAAGTTAAAAGCCAAAATATAAAGCTTGAACTATGCCACATTGTTATGAGGCCAATACCCATATTCGTATGCTTGTTTATGATAATAAAAAAAAAGGAATTTGTTTAATGAAATGAATACTTAAAAAGGTAAAAGGGGTAGTAAGAGAAAATGTTGAGGAAATGAAACTAAATGAAAATCCCCCTCTTAAAGACTTCTATACAGAAATTCCTAACTCTTGAAACCTATTTTATTAAAGCTTTAAGACCTATATGTCATATCATTTGACATTGAGGGTCATCACATGAGGTTATTTCCATTCTCCTTTCCATAATTATTCATCACATCACCTATATTTTACTTAGGAACTTAGAGAATATAATTTATCATATGATTTGACACATTTATAAGGGTTTTTTGGTGATTTCAAAGTTTTATCAATGAATTCCATGTATGTTGTTGCTCGGGACATTATGAAGTAGCTATAAAGTCATTAAAAACCCTGGCATTGTACTCTTTCTTAGGGGACCTGCAAAATAAGAATTAAACTTAGTAGTATTAGGCGTTGAACCTAAGGTAAGTACTAAAGAAATAATGTGGCAACTTGCAACCATTTCTAGCATTTGTACCTAAGTAGTTTTGAATCCATGAATAAGGAGTATGTAATAGCATGTACCACTATTTTGTTCAAACGAAAATAGATTTTTTTAAAGGGAATTCCCATGAGGTTTGAGCACTTTGTACATTTATGCAACTCATGTTATTTTCCATTTTCTATATACCGTATGTATATGAAAGTTATTCCAATATAGTGTTGTAAGGTATGATTGCCCATCAAAAAATTTGAGGAATGTGGATAAATGTAAAATGGTTGAGAGTGGTTCTAGTTATAAGGATAAATTTAAGAGATCAATAGTTCACTTTTACACAGGAATTTCTTTAAAAATCACTCCATTCCATTTATATCACATTTTATCTTGGTTTTTGAGCAAATATTATGTGCTAGGCCTAGTAGAAAGGTGGCTACGCCCTTGCTAAATTTCCTTTGTTCTACATGCTTCTCTTGTAAAGCCTTTTTAAAAATTAATAAAATTGTGATTGATCAAGGATATAATAGAGCTAAAACTGGTGTTTCAAAGAGATTGTTTTAGGTTGAATAAAAAAAATGACACTTGAGAAATATTTGTTATGGTTGCGCTCACAAGGAGGAGCAAATTTGGAAAGGCATAAAAGTTACTCTAGATGATTACACTACGAAGATTGGTGGAAAATGATGATAAAGAAATATTGACACTTTCACTGAAGAATTTGGCAAGTTTTAATTTTGTAAATATAAGTTTAGAGGGCCACTTCTCACTGGCAGATAAATCAATAAATATTTATATAAAATTTTAAATGAATTTTTGCAGTTGTCCATGCCATTGTTTTTTCATTTCTTTCAGCAAAAGGATCAAACATTACTTCCAGAAAAAGAGGTTCAAACTCATAAATTTGTTCACATATGAACTTAGCAAGGTGTTCCACCACTAGGCTTAAGGATTATCACTACAACTGTCAGGATGCATTCAATTTTTTCATGTGCCAGGGTCTAGCTTAGAAAGAAAAACTATAACAATCTATGCCAAAGATGTTTATGAAAATACAACAATCTAATCATTCTATGTCAATGAGGTTGCTACAATACCTGTCATATATTCTTCAACACAAGATGGTTCATGTTCACAACTATTGCACCTTGCATCTCTTTCAGAAATACTAACATGTATATGCATACATTTAAAACCTCTTTCTAGTTCAAATAGCGTGAGGGTAATCTTGAAGAAATAGGGCATATATCCAAGCCATGAATTCCTTGTGTAGTACCCAACTTGCAATCTCCTTCATGTAATCATGGGAGAGGAGAAGTGAATTTTTAATAATGAGACCAACTACATTGTTGGACATTAACATTTTCAAATCTAGAGATACCAGATCTGAATGTAAAACAAAGACATGCACACCTAAGAAAAATGCACCATCTTGTAACAACTTGCCAAAGGATGGACCTCTTGAATATTACTAGAAAGTTGATTCATGTTCTGGAGCAGGATGCCATTATCCTTCTATTCAATTGAAACTTGGGCTTTCAATAGAAAATAAGGATTGTCCAGTGAACAAACTATTGGGTGCAGCTTTTGGGCATCTTTTAGATACCTCTTTCCCCCATTTTTTACCTTTTTACCTTTGAACCCACAAGCTTTACATCCTAATTATCGCTTTTCCTGGTTATAAGAAGCAACTCTTGTTGTGACATATTATTTTTCCATTTTTGTTAAATATGAATGAAGTGATATATTTTTTATGGCTAACTAGGGTAAGTGTGGAAGAAGTTCTCTAGCTCTTTTTCTTTCAGGGGTTGCCCATGAATTCAAGGCCAAAGGATGCACAGCTGTGTTGTTAATTCACAAATATGTTTTGAGGATTTTCTGTTATAGATCATTGTTGTTACACCTCAAGTTGTTGTTACACCACAAGATGTTGTTACACTACAACTATCAAAGATCGTGGGTACTATTCCACGAGACAATTGTCGAGAAGCATGAATTACTTGTGGGCGGTTAAAGAATCTAGGTAGTTATTATTTTAGAAAATGATGTAACTTGAATAGGCCTTGTATTTAGAAACCAGTTGTAAGAATTTCTATTTTCTTTTAATATCAATCAACATGAGAATCATAAGATTCTCATGACTGACCTATTCCCTATTTTGGGCATGTAAAATTTATAAAAGGATTCGGTTCCATGAAGGGAACAGGAGGAAACACGAGATAGTACCGTCATTTTGATTATGTAATTCACAACTATTTTAATACAAGAACATCATTGGTGATGCTTTTACAAATTTTGTGTTGAATTCCTAACTAGTTCTTAATTCATCCCTACGCCCTGCTAGGGAGAAAGGGCCCTCCTCTTTAGTAGGGATTGCAGTAGTAGTTGTAGTAGTATATTAATTAATTCCTTCCTGTAAGTGTGAAGTTATTGTTGTCGTTGTATAATTCATAGAGAAAATTACTTTTGTTTTTTAGATTTATGATATGTTGTTAGACAAGATTGATTAAGCTGTAATAATTGATCAGCTAGTTCAGTCATTGATATGGTGTGTGGCACACCTATTTCTTGGTAAAGTGTGATTTCATTCCTATAGAATGCGTTTTGATTTATGCATGAGTGTTTAATTTCTACAATTGGTTTAGTGACATTTCTTTCCATTCTTTATTTCTATCCTTGGTTGTTATGTATCAACACAAATAGTGCAGACACCTTTGAAATAAACAGACCTACCCTAGTTCACAATTAAATGGTTACGGTTCAGTCAATTAATAGTGATCAAATAGGCACAACATTTTGACGTCGTTGTTAGGGAAGGCAGTTGACGTACAGTCAGCCAAGTGTGTTTCGTTAATATAAGTTTTCTAGTGCACAAGTGTTGGGCGGTAAGATGAGAGGTAAGAACCTGTGCATCGCTCTAACATACCTGGGTGGGCTCACCACTATGATCATTCAGACACTTAGGGTGTGTGAAATTTTTGGATTTTCTTTAGACATGTTTTCAGCTTTACACGCACTGGGTAGTAAGACAAGAGGTAAGAACCTACACATCGCTCTAATATATCTGAGTGGGCTCACCACTGTAGAAGATGAGACGCTTATGGTATGAAATAAATACACATAGCATCCATGTGTAAGGTGTAGGAGTAGCAGAAATACCAAAAACACAACCACTCTAATAAATCATAGGAAAAACAGGTCATAAAAGGAACAAGAAGAGCACATATTTGGGGAGAAAAACATGTATTCAAGAGCTAATCTCAAAAGCAGAGAAAGAACAATCAAAATCATAGAGGGATACAAGAAAAATAGGGGGACAAAAATTTGTTACCCCCATAGTAAGGCCAAAAGCATCAGGTTTCTCTTTCTCTAGACCTCATCATCCTCAAACTAGTATACCCACTCCCAAAACTGTAGACTCAATTCAAGAACAGCAGGGGGGAACTAGTGGTTAGGACCTTAGGTTTGAGGGCCAAGGGGAAACTAGTGGGGAACACCAAGGGCCTAAATTAGAAGAGCATTCATTTACTTATCAATATCCAGATTCGGGCAATGCAATGAAATAACCAGCCCCGGAGCAGCCTGAGCTATTATCTCACAAATATTCACCCACAAGACAGTCACCTAGACGGTCTGAAGAAGGAGACTCATCACAGCAAGATTCAGGAGGATAAAAAATGGGGAAAACAATAACAAAAACAACAACAACAAAACAGATGCGACCATTACCACCTTTGAGTTCCCAATAGATGATATAAGGGGTGAAGCTCCTATGAAAAACATTCCTTTGTCATCTCTTCCATCTTTTCAAGGAATGACTATAGAAGACCCTAACACCTTCTTGTTTGAATTTGATATCTTGTGTAAGAGCTATGATTATACTTCAAATGCTCAAAAGTTGAAATTGTTCCCTGTTACTCTAAAAGGAGCAGCACTAAGATTGTTTATGGGACTAGGCTCTGCTACAATTCATACATGGGGCGACATGAAAGCCACATTCCTATCAAAGTGTTAGGACTATTGTCAGACCAGAGACCTGAGGGAAGAAATATTTAGGATGACACATAAGGAGGAATAAAGCTTGGAGGATTATGTGGAATGATTCCATTATAACTTGCAGAGATCTAAACATAGTAATTTATATTTGGAAATCTTGAAAACCATATTCATAAGGGGAATGAGAAATGATTGTCTTGATACCCTGAATCTACTAGGAAAGGGAGACATATCTCAAGAATCATTTGATGAGATAATAAATCTTTACCTAAGATGCTCGAGAGGGTCATTGAGAGGAAGAAGCATGGTACGGGATGCCTCTGTCAGAATATAGAAATTTGAAAACGGAGGTGTGACCAGAGCTGAGATCGAAAATTTGTTTAGAAACCTTAAAACAGATCTCCTCGATACCTTATCTGCTCAATTAACGATGACACAAGTGAAGAAAGCACAAGATGAAGTTGATAAAACTTTAGTTGTGTTTTTCCCGAAATGAAGGGAGAAGCATTCCCTGAAGGAATGCATAGTAAACAACATCAACTTGTGCAACATTTGTGATCTAGAGCATTCTATAGGCCATTTTCCAGAGCTTCCTAGACTGAAAGCAATGCTCAAAGAATCAAGAAAGGAAGTTCAATCTTCCTATTTCGTTAGATCTAGAAAACCATGGAAAGCACGACCCCCGACTATTTCTCAAGGCTTCTCTTCTTTTAATCCATGGAATAATACATATAATTCTCAACAATTTCCTTGGAAATATTCTACTCCTTCTCCAACATAAATTCCTTCACCTTGGAACCAATGGTCTACCTCGCCACCTTTCCAATATCCTCCATATCAGCCATATCCTTAGACTCAAAATTGGAGAAGAAATTCCCTAGGTCCAACCCCTCTTGCAATACCAATGCAAAAATAATTATAGCTACCACCTCTTCAAACACCTGTTGCTACACCTCCTATATGACCCCAATTACCTGTGCAACCTAACCCTAACCCAACTAATAAGGCATCCCAGAACATTGAGGCCCTGACTACCTTTCAGACTTATTATATCACTCCTGTTGGACGTAACGAAATTCATCTTTGGTCAGGGAAAGTTATTAACCCAAAACACTCTCATATTATCACTGAAGAAGAGTGTAAGTCATGCTGAGAAGATACCTTGGATCTTGAAGATGTTGTCACATTTGTAACAACTAACTCGGGAAGGACTGTTGTGCCTGTAACAACCAATTCGAGTAAAGCTGATACACTTGTAACAGTTGACTCTACTATGATAACTAAGGATCCTCCATATCCCCAAATATTAGCCGAGCCTGGGATGACTTCACAACCAAAATTTGATTTCCTTAGGGAGTTAAAAAATTTACACATGCGGATTCCTCTACTAAAAGCTATTAAAGATGTGCCTATTTATGCAAAAATGGTAAGAGATATGTGTTAAAAATCCTGAGAGGAAGCCTAAGGAACCCACTACTATTCATGTGATGGTAAAGTTGTTCGAATTGATGACTGATCAGCCTCTCTTAACCAAATATAATGATCCAGGAAATCCCACGGTCACTGTTTACATTGATGACAAGCCCATTACCAATACATTGATTGATTTAGGGGCAACCATTAATGTAATGACTAAGGAGCTCTTCACCACCTTGGGGTTACACAAACTAAGACACACACCTACGGTGTTGGAATTAGTAGACAGGTCCCATGTCAAACCTGAGGGAGTGTTAGAAGACGTAGTGATCATAGTGGATTCTTGGAGATATCTAGCTGAATTCCTTATTTTACAAACTAAATCAAACCTGGGGGCATCCTTTGATTCTAGGGAGGCCTTGGCTAGCCACTGCAGACGCATTCATAGGATGCAAGTCTGGGTCTATGATAATTTCAGATGGCTAGGCCACAAAGAACCTTAGTCTCTACCCCCTAGCAAAACCAAGTATGGATTCGGGAAACCCCTTGTGGGATGAATTCAAACCCAAATCAAATTACTCCCAGCCACTTCTCACCCTCGGGAAAGCCCAGTACTTCAAGGATGAGACAAAAGATGATATCATAAATGGTTTTATTAGTAATTCACTTTTTGTTACTTCTATTGAGGACTCGGGGGAGGAATATGTTGTACAAGACTTGAGATTTGAATAGATGAATACCACTCCAAACATCAACAATAGTCCAGTTGAAATAGAACTGGGTAAATATCTAAATGTCAATCCAAACGTGGCTGCTAAGAAAAACAAATTATTGTTATAGTTGTTACAGAATTACAAAAAGGCATTTGCATGGGATTATATAGACATGAAACGGATCCATCCCAGCCTGTGCACTCACCACAACTATTTAAAGGATGGCTGAAATATCGTTAAACAACCACCACGACGTATGAATCCTACACTAAAGGAGGTAGTGAAAGAAGAATTGCAAAAACTCCTAAATGCCAGCTTCATTTATCCAATTTCTGATAGTTAATGGGTATCCCCACTTCTCATTGTCCCTAAAAAGAATGGCAAGTGGAGGGTCTATGTAGATTACAGAGAACTCAACAAAGCCACCCAAAAGGACTATTTCCCTCTGCCATTCATAGATCAAGTCCTTGATACCCTGTTCGAGAAGATTTTTTTTTTCATTTTTGGATGGATTTAGTGGTTACAACAAGATACATATTTCCCCAGAAGATCAGGATAAAACAACCTTTACCTTCCCTTGGGGAACCTTCGCATATAGGGTTCTTCCTTTTGGACTCTGTAATGCGCCAACAACTTTCCAAAGGGAATACTAGGAATTTTCTTAGATCTATTGAATGATTGTCTAGAAATCTTCATGGATGACTTTACACCTTACGGTGATGCCTTTGAAACAACATTAGTTAATTTAGAAAAAGTATTAGAATGATGTGTGTAGACTAATAATGCTTTGAGTACTGTAAAGTGTCACATGATGATGAAAGAATGGATTGTGCTAGGACATCTTATTTCTGCTTAAAGGATTAAAGTAGACCATGCTAAGTGTTGGGCACCAAATTGGCCTATCTTTTCCCTGCATTTCCACTCCTCTTTTCATCCTTTTTGCACTCATTCACATATATTTACTGTGTAAAACTATGAGGTAATTCCCCTTTATGGTCTCTTGGAATATTTAATTAATGAAGTAGAGTCATGAAGGTTTCTACCTACGTGAACCACTAAAACATGTGATGACCGTAGATTATGGAGTGCAAGTGTTGACCGTACAGCATATCGCAGCAATTCCGCGATTCACAGCAGCTGATCTACCGCAACGAAACAGCATAACTGATTGCAGATGCTCTCAACCTGTTTTGGACCATTCATGTTCTTTCTCTCTCGATGGTAGTGCTGTGACAGAGCTGATGTATATCTTTGGGCATCTAGTTTCCAGGTTTTGGGGAGAGTTATTATCCTTTGTATTGTATAAAAGACGGGTCATTCCTGTATCGGGGGACCCTGCATGGTATTGTAACCGCATTATTCAGATTAATAAGATACAAAACCTTTTTTTGATATATCATTCGTTGTGAGTAACGTAGCCCTGATCAGAGAGCTGGGCCCGCTCTTTTGATTAGGTGCTACGTGTTTCCTTGTGTTGTGTGTATTGTTTATTGCTGTGTTTATTTCTTGTTGCTGTTACAGATTTCTTAGATAACTGTGAATACCTTTTTTTTACGTTCTACAGTTGAGTTTTCAATTTTGTTTCAGCAATGTTTTGATTGGCAATCACAAACCCTTGGTTGAGGACAGACCGTAACCTTGCCTCTACATATGCCTTGCATGTTGCCTTGAAAAGAATACGCACCCGAATTGATACATTAATGTAGGAAAAGGGGTGGATAATTTATTCATAACTGGACACCAACATTTTGGCACCATTTCCAGGGAGGCTAATGAGGTGTAAGACACGATCTATGTTAACTAGAGGGTCCAATCTCTCGTCCTGGGGAGAGAACGAGCTTTCTCACTCTACTCTAGGTCTTGAGCGTAGGTATTTCATTTATTTCGAGCTTTTATTGTTTTCCTATTTTAGTAGGGTCGATCTCTTGCCCTAGGGAGGGAGGAGTCCTTTGACACCCTGCTCCAGGCCCTGAGCTTAGATTTTCCCTAGCATTTTTGTTGTTTCGATTTTGAGAAACCCAATCTCTCGCCCTGGGGAGGGAGGGGTCCTCTGATGCCCTACTTCAGGTCTTGAAGTGTTAAGGTTTTCTCGTGTGTGTGTTATTTTCTTGATTAGGGGTCTTGCCCCGGGGAGGGAGGAGTCTTTTGATGCCCTGCTCCAGGTCCTAAACCCTAGGTTCCTGTTTTTTTTTTTTTTTGTTAACTGCCCTCTTTTCAATGTGATCTCTTGTCCTGGGGGGGGGGGGGAATGGTCTTTTGACGCCATACTCCAGGCCTTGAGCATTGTGATTTGATTTTTGCTGCCACACCAACTTGTATGAATAGAGAGCCAAATAAAAGGGGCAGAGGGAGAGCCCCAAAGAAGGGAAGACAAGATTTGGGAAGGAACACCTACATCCAACAAATCATTGCAAAAGCTGAGTTGGATGCATCTTCCCGTGCAGCCGTGAGGCTAGGTACATGGACAAAACCTGAGGGACAATCGGTAGATCAACCAGTGTTGTTCACAGCACCCGCCGTCGATTCAATACAACAGACCCTTCCAGCAGCCAGAGAGACAAGTAACAGTACGCCTACTAGAGGGATCTCGTTGCTTGTAACAGAAGAAGAAGAAGAAGTTACAAGTAAAGCATTCGAAGGAACGGTCCATCCCAGTAGGGAAGAAGGAATTGCTGAGAGGAGAGGGAGGAAGAGATTGTAGAGACATTTCTATCACCAAAGGATAGAGGAAGTGCTATTAAGGCAACTCGAACCCCTGTGATAAAAGCCCTTCTTGCGGAGCCAACTGAAATCCCTAGTGAGTATTGGAGGATATTCATTGCACTTCCCAATTGGGGATTTGGGGACTGGTGCACCAACAAATCCCATCCCTTTAACAACTTTACCTAGTTTCCATGGGCTTACTTCAGAAGACCCTAACACGTTTTTGTTTGAATTTGACATTGTGTGTCGAGGGTATGATTACATAATGGATGCTCAGAAATTGAAAATCTTCCTTGCTACGCTAAAAGGGACAGCCCTGCGGTGGTTTATGGGTCTTGGGGGAAGGTCCATCACCACATGGGAGGCGATGAGAACTGCTTTCTTGGAGAAATACTAGGACTACTGTAAAACACGGGATATTAAGGAAGAGCTTTTTAAATTTACATAGAAAGAGGACGAAAATATGGAAGATTGTGTGGAATGCTTTAAATACACATTGCAGAGGTCAGGTCACTCTGACCTGGATAAAGACATTTTGAAAATTATCCTTCTCCGGTCCTTCTGAGAAGACTCTTTGGAATTGTTGAATATAGTCGGAAAGGGAGATATATCAAAGGATGACTTTGATGCCATCTGTGAGTTGTGTATTCAGTGATCAAGAGGAATTGCAAGAAATAAACAAGGGATTCAACCAATGAAGGTATCTGGAGGAGGTGTTACAAAAGCAGAAATTGGGCACTTGCTAGACAGCCTGAGGACTGATATCCTTAGTACTTTGTCTGAACAGATAGACACACTGTAGGTAAAACAGAAATAGCTAGAATTAGAAAGAACTATGGCCATATTTTTCCCCACATGCAGGAAGAAACACCCACAGAGGGAATGTCCATTAAACTCTGTAGAGGAGTGTGCAATCTGTGAACTAAAGCATGCGACAAGTTCATGCCCATCCTTTCCAGGGCTAAAGCAGTTTTTCAAGGGATGGGCGAAGATGTGGAGCAGCTGTACTTTATGGGACCTAAAAAGCCATGGCAGCCTCGGTCGTCAATGGGAAATCAAGGTATGTTTCCGGATCCATCCCAATATTTTAGCAATTTTAATATGGGGCCCCAGACTATGCCTTATCCGCCCATGTGGCCCCAATACCAGTTTCCACATTGGCAACAGTGGGCTCCTCATGCTAGTTCAAGCTCCTCGTGGGCTCCGAACTGGCAGGGACCTTCCCCTCCCAGTCAGTTTTCCCAGTCAATGCCACAACAACAACTTCAGTTGCCCTCTAATGTGCCCCCTGGTAATCAACCTATTCATCCCCAACTCCCTATCCAACCCAATCCGAATCCTAATAATAAAAGGGCTCAGCAAGCTGACGCCCTCAGCCTACCTTCATACAGCATCTCCACCGCAGAATTCTATGAGATGCATTTACGATCTGGGCAGCCCGTAGGTGCTCAGCCCTCACTAGTTATCATTAAACAGATTGACAGAGAGGAGAAGGAACCAGAAATGGCCGGTGAGGAACCAAACCAAGTTAACAAAAATCATACACCTCCTCAACCGTCAGTTTCTCAAAAACACCAAGCTGAACCACCCTATCCAGAAAGGTTGGTTGTGAGTAAACCAACCCCTCAAACTGAGTTTGACCTGTTAGGGGAGTTACAGAATTTATTTGTTAATATTCCCCTGCTGCAAGCCATGAGGGACGTACCTATATATGCGAAAACTCTTAGGGAATATTGTGCTAAGAAGCCTAAAAAGAAATCAAGAGACCCGCTCACCATTCACGTAATGGGGAAACTATCCGATTTCATGATGGGAAGGTCCATGCATCTAAAGTATGGGGATACCGGGAACCCAATTTTGATGTGCGCATTAATCGAGTAGAAATTCCAAATGTACTAGTAGATTTGGGTGCTGCCATAAATATCATCATTGCTGAAACCATGCATGTATTAGGACTTCTTAACTTGAAACATACACCTATAGTGTTAGAACTGGCAGATCGATCTACAGTAAAACCAGTAGGGAAGTTATAAGATATCACGATTTTGGATGATTCATGGCATTACCCTATGGACTTCTTGTTACTCCAAACGCAATCTCCAGCTAGAGGCCATCCCCTGATTCTGGGAAGACTGTGGCTGGCAACTGTAGACGCTTATATTGGGTGTTGGTCTGGACATATGATCATTTCAAATGGGAAAAACACTAAGAATCTAGTGTTATATCCTTCCACAGAACCTAGCCCATCAGCAAAATCAGTAGGCCACAAGAAATCTGTATACAAGAAAGAGTCTGAATCAGAAAATGAGGAGTTAAGACCAGTTCTCACTATTGGGCAAGCTCTCCAGTTGAAATCTAAAACAGAAGATGACGCAATTACTACCTTTATCAGTGATCCTTGTTCTGTTTCAGATTTGAATCAGCAAGTTTTGGAGTCCATCTTGAGCTGTGAGACTTAGGAAAGTATTGGAACAGCAGATGGATTTGACAAGCTACCTACAGCTACGCCCCATGACAATGTTTCCATGGAAATAGAACCGGGAAAAACCCTGAATATCAATCCATTTGAGCTAGTATACGGGAAACGTTAGTTGAGGCTGTTGAGCCTTACATTTTTCAAATTGACAATTGTTGTATGAATATGGGGATTATAAGTGTTGAAGGAGGACAGTTCTCAAATACTGTTACACAACATGGAGTTGATGAAGTATTGATTTTTGAAAAGATAAGGAGAGAACAAGAACTTATTTCTATGAAGATGAATGAGATAGAATTTTCTATGGAAGACAATCCGATTGAATCATTGAGCAATAGTGACCATGTAAAGGATGAAGTTGGAAATGAAGAGCATTGTGATAAAACACTTGCTAAATGTAAAGAGGAAATTTAATTACTGGAGAAGTTGCTAGGAGGAAATGGCAATAGAAAAGAAATGGTTACAGAAGTACTTGACAGTAGCAGAGAGTCTCTAAAAGCCATGGAGATAGAAGAGTGTTTTAATTCACAAACTAATAGTTTGTTTGCAGGAACAGTGAATGGAATGAATGAGTGTGATGTTGTGATCGAAGAAATTGAATAGAGGTTATTTGGAGATGATATGGAAGTTCAGAAGCAACAAGAGGGTAAGGATGTAAGGGTGGTAGTAAGGATCCAACAACTCCAAAGTGAAGGTAACTAGCAGAAGATTAAAGGAAAACTTGAAGAAGAGACTATGTTAGCTGAAAAAATAGTAAAGGATCATCATTCCATCATGATGATAGGCACAATGGAGATAACCAGGGAAGCTGTTGAGGCAGTCAATAAAGAAGAAGGACTAAACTCTCATCAAAGGATCAGTGAATGGGAGAAAGAATTGGAGCTATTGGAGAAATGGCTGAAAGCACCAGTAGGGAAGAAAGAGCTTGATGAAGATTGCAAAGGATATGTAAGAGAGGAAGAGAAAAAATTCCAACAAAGAAATGAGTTGGAAATAGAAATTGAATTGATGATGGAATTGATAAGAAAAGTGTCTCAAAGGGAGAAGAAAACAACAAGAAAGAAAAGTAGTAGCCAGAAAAAGACAGCAGTAGACTGTGAGAGCATAGCTAGTGGGGCAATGCAGCATAAAGTGTGGAGACCTGGAGAAAAGCAACAAACAACAGTAGCAACCAAAGAAAGACTACAGAACAAAGTATGGGATCCAGGAGGACAAAGATCGGAAGCACATGATCGGGAGATCATGATTATTTTAACCTTGGGAGTCTGATGCAGGAGCATCTAGTTCAGCAATTTCATTATATTCTAGTTAACTTAGGGGGTCTTGTGTTTTCAAGGAAGTTGGTTTCCTGAATATTAAATTAATGTAATTATTAAGGGTTTGAGTAATTTTAATGAGAGATATTAAGAATAGGATTTAACTAAGTATTGTGAGGCATATTTGTAAATGTTCTTGAATGTTGGCGAACATGAGAGAATTAGGACAATTGAGAGTTCATAGGGATTGACAGGTCTGGAAATTAATTGTAAAAGCTTAGAGTAGAAATTAGTTGATGATTTTGTGGATTAGAGAGGATCCTGAGAGATAAAGAAGAGATTTTAGGATTTTTTTGAGAAGGTTATGGATCTAAACCAAGAATTAGTTGTATAATCCTTTTGTATAAATGTAAGACTAAAAGGCATAGAAGAGGGTTAGCTAGCTAGGAGGTAGGGAGTGAGTTAGTTAGATAGGGTTGATTCTAAGCCTACGAGTAGGAAAGGAAAAGGCCACTGATAGCGAAGATCAGGCCAGAAAGGAATCCTTTTGTAATTATTTGTTTATTAATATAGATAACTCGATTTCTAAGTTTGTGTGGTGTGAATGGAGTAATTGAATGAATTGTGTGTGAATTAGAAGTAATTTTACATAACATAGGTTTGCAGGTGTGCAGAATTAGAGACAAAGTGCAGAGAAGTGTCTTACAAGTTTATACACAGACAGTATTGGAGAAACCTTAATGTTACAATGAAGGTATACTGCAAGGGTTCTTAAAACCTAAGGAGTTACACAACAGAAGCGTAAAGGTGCGAAGGAATGAAGAACAAAGTTGAAGATCAGAATTAGAACAATTGAAGACCGGAAGGCAAGAACAAATACACATGAAGAAACCCAAACAAATGGACTATTACACAGTAAGAAACAAAAGAATGTAGTAGCGAAGCACAGTCATTGGATCAATCAGATCAACGAATGAGAGTGATGGAGATAGATGGCCAAGATTAAGTCGCACAGAATAAAGTGAAGAGGATGAACAGCGAAGATTAAGCGCTAACCCTTATTAAGCGAGTTTCTTTAAGTTTCGTATTAAGCACGTGGGTAGTTTCCAAAGAGGGGTAAGCAATTTCTCGCACACCCTAAAGGTGGTAAGTGGTCTTTCAAAATTTCAGGCGATTACCTTTAGCGGCTAACACGTAGAAAACGATGGAGAGAGAAAACCAATTTTATTGCGTGGTCTCGATCTAATATCAATTGTGCATGTAATCTGCGCGAGATTACGTGATCACCGTTGGATTGAGGTAGGAGGAATAAACGGTGGAGATCGTCTGGGTAAGTTAATGATTGGATGACGTGATGATCGTCAGATTAAGAAATGAGATCGACTGCGGAGGTTGGATGCACTAAAGAGGCATCAATATATGTGCAAAGGTTTGTGGAATGGCGGAAAGGTAAGGTTAAGGGTGTTTTGTGAAATATTTCTATTATATGAGGATTATAATAGAAATAAGCGGGATTAATGATTATGGGTTAAGTTGAGTTTTAACCACAGTCTAAAGACCATGGTATGGTTGATAAGCGCGGGTGACTAATATTAGAGTCGAAGCTTATATGATATTTTGTTACCGCGGGTAATAAAATCAACCGAAGGGTTGAGATATAAGGATTAAGAATTAACCTAAGCTTATGAAAGGTTCCGCTCAAAGGTTTATTAAAGTTTAAGACTTTGGATAGTTAAATGAAAAGTTTTTGCTTAAGCATTGAATTAAGAGCATTAAACCTTGGTTAGAGAAGGTTTTACTGGGACGTGTATACGACATGCATTTTACATGCATACTATGGGTATTTGCGGCCTAGGCTGCATCATTATTGTGGTAGCGGCTTAGGCTAGCATCAGAAATCCTCGGGAGGTAGGATTGATAAAAGATCATTGGAGAAGCTGATAGGTGGTAGGATACCGAAAAAGAGGTTGAAAGTCAAATCATAGCCAAAACCTTCACCTCCATCTAGAAAGGAGTCGAGAAAGCACAAGGACACAGGGAACAGGCCCATCTGAAAGAGGTCCCTCTATTAGGTAAGGACAAGACCCAACTTTTATTGCATAAAATAGAAAATTTAGAAAAATAAAATGAAAGATTAAGGCAGTAATTAGAGGAGAGTAAAGTGGAAGCACAGGTCCCAGGCCTGGACACCTTGGCAGAGGTTGTAGAAAAAATGAGGGCAGAAACCACATCGGGTTCTGTATGTGCAGCATGTGCTAGGGATCTAGCAATATTCAGATACAAAGTTTGTGCTGCAAACACCATTTCGATGGAAACTCAAACCAAACCCTAGGAAGTTACACAAGAACTCGTTAACAACATTTCTGTTACACAAGAACTAGCAACCGAAATGGAGCATCCTACGAAAATCGGCCTGGAAGCTGATACACAAGAACCTGCCAACGACATTGTTGTTACACAAGAACTAGCAGTAGAGGCAGAGGCTACCCAGGAAGAAAAAGAAAGAGTTGAACCAAAAGAACCTGCTGACGAAGAAGCTTGTACATAGAAACCGACAGCCGAAGTAGAGTAACTCAATCCTCGAGATGTTGTTACACCCCCAAGTGATATTGCATGTGAAGGAACACAAGGTTTTGAAGTAGGATGGTGTTCAGAGAAAATTTTACTAGTATAAAAATTGCAGAAATGGAAACAGCAGGCACTCTCCTTACAAAAGGGAGTGATCTCGCTGGAAGAACATCGGAAAGTTGTAGGTTCGCTCAAGGAAAAGTGGGCTGAGAAGAAATTGGCAGAAGAATGGGAAAGATGGGAAAAGAAGGAAGCCATGAAGGAGAAGGAGGAGCAATTGTAGTTGTTACAACAACAAGTTCGAGATTTAACAAATGATAAACACAAGCTGCACGAACTCACCCTAAATTTGTTAGGGTGTAGAAGGCCCTCTCCATCCTACCCAATCTTTCTGTGGGAAAGATTTTATTTGTTTCAGTTGAAGGCTGTCTATGAAAATAGACCGTATTTGGGTAATTCTACCCGAACTTTTTTGGAAGTTTTCTATGCTTCCAATTTTAATGACCAAAGCTTACTATGCAAGCTATTTCTTCATAGTATAATCTGTGAGCATGCTATTTTTCACATGGTTGCACACTTTTTCTCCTACATGGGGGACCTACAATTGCATGCTTTATTTCTTTCATGAGAAATCAGATAGAATGGCACCTGGCCATGAAGTCAGTGGACACCAATGAAGAGAAGGCATCATTATGGATAAGGGCGAAACCAGGAATGGCTATAGAGTTGAGGCATGATTTTAAGAGATTTCTTAGTACTCTAGACGTCAGAGAGAAATAAGCTATCTACAAGAGGAGAATTATGATCCTTATGGATAGGGCTCAAGTTTAAATATCCTTTGATTTGGTTGCCAATGGAGGAGTATCAACCCCATTATCAGTTGTGTGACTATGAGGAGGAATCATGGCCGTATCAGTTGATGACCACTCAGGGCTACACATCTGTTGATGAGGATATTGTCAGTGCTAACAACATGACAGATCTACAACGGAAGTACAACATCATTATCTGAGAATTTTGCATGAGGACATGCAATTGATTTAGTTGGGGGGAGATATTGGGTGCAGCTTTTGGGCATATTTTAGATACGTCTTTCATCCATTTTTGACTTTTTTATCTTTGAACCCATGAGCTTTACGTCCTAATTATCTTTTTTCCTGGTTATAAGGAGCAACTCTTGTTGTGACATATTGTTTTTTCCATTTTTGTTAAATATGAATGAAGTGATATATTTTTTATGGCTAACCAGGGTAAGTGTGGAAGAAGTTCTTTGGCTATTTTTCTTTCAGGTGTTGCCCATGAATTCAAGGCCAAAGGATGGACAGTTGTGTTGTTAATTGACAAATATTTTTTGAGGATTTGTTGTTACATCTCAAGTTGTTGTTACACCTCAAGTTGTTGTTACACCGCGAGATGTTGTTACACCGCAACTGTCAAAGATCGTGGGTACTATTCCACGAGACAATTGTCGAGAAGCATGAATTACCTGTGGGTGGTTAAAGAATATAGGAGGTTATGATTTTAGAAAATGATGTAACTTGAATAGGCCTTGTATTTAGAAACCAGTTGCAACAAATTCTATTTTCTTTTAATATCGATCAGCATGAGAATCATAATATTCTCGTGGCTGATCTGTTCCCTATTTTGGGCATGTAAAATTTATAAAAAGATTTGGTTCCATGAAGGGAACCAGATGCAACACAAGATAGTACCGTGATTTTGATTATGTAATTCCCAGCTATTTTAATACAAGAACATCATTGGTGATGCTTTTATAGATTCTGTGTTGAATTCCTAACTAGCACTTAATTCATCCCTGTGCCCTGCTAGGGAGGAAGGGCCCTCCTCTTTAGCAGGGATTGCAGTAGTAGTTGTAGCAGTAGATTAATTATTTCTTTCTCGTAAGTGTGAAGTTATTGTTGTCGCTGTATAATTCATAGAGCATATTACTTTTTTTTTTCAGATTTATGATATGTTGTTACGTAGGATTGATTAAGCTGTAATAATTGATCATTTGGTTCAGTCATTGATATGGTGTGTGGCACGTCTGTTTCTTGGTAAAACATGAAGTGTGATTTCATTCTTGTAGAATGCGTTTTGATTTCTGCATGAGTGTTTAATTTCTGCAATTGGTTCAACAACATTTCTTTCCATTCTTTATTTCTATCCTTGGCTATTATGTATTAGTATAGATATTGCAGACATCATTGAAATAAACAAACGTACCCTTGTTGACAATTAAATGGTTACGATTTAGTCAATTAACAGTGATTAAACCAGTACAACACAAGCTATTACTCATGTGGAAATATTTAGTTAAAATTTGATTATGCAAAATAGAGATGATCATTTTAGAGTTTATACACTCATTGTAATTGGCTTATGTTACTTTATGGCATGGCCTATGCACTCATTGGAGTTGGCTTATGTTACTCCATTTCTGAATTTATTTTGTCTTAATATTTAAAATTTTGAAGAATGTGAAATGAATGAGTGGACCATTGAATCACTTCAAATCCCATTGTAATACAACCAGTCAGTGTATAAAAATATGTATCTTTGGATGGTAACACTGCTAGTAAATTGAATTTTGTGAGAACTAGTTCATGAAATGCCTAGCAAAGAGAGAAAGAGGAAGAGGAGCAAAGGAGATAAATGGTTGCAAAATGGAAAAAGATAGATTATAGAAAATGGACAAAGAAGGAAGAATTCAGAATTAAAGACCAGGTAAGCCAACAAAGTAAAAATCTCATGTAACAGGGGATTTGTGTCTCCTTTCAGGTACTAGCCTGAAAAGGAACAGGTTCGAGCATGTAAGAAGTGGGAGTCGATGCTTCTAGTAAGATTTATCTTGCAAAAGAAAAGAGAGGTTGAAGGCTCCTATAGGTAGGAGCCTAACAAAATTGATGTAAAAGAGGAGTGGGTGCTTGCCTTTACATCACAACAAAATTTCATGGTTTTTTCCCTTTATGGGTTTCCACTTATATATGGTGTCTACATGTGTGTTTTGTGTGCTTTTTTTAGTTTTCATGGTTTAAATTGTTGTATATCTACATAACTCTTCCTATTGTTAAAGAAAAGGTTAAGATATTGTTAAAAATAATTTGAAATTGGTCATTTAAAAGATACAATTACCAAGTCACCCGCCCCCCCCCCTCCTCTCAGTAATTGTCTAGTTTCCAAAAATTGGTATTAGAGCAGGTTCCTTCTATATCAACCTCACAGCTGGAAGGAGTATCTAGCTCATATAAATGGCTAGTTAGGAAGAGTATTCTACAAACAAAGCTCCCTTGTTTAATGGTATTAATTATACATTTTGGAAAGTTATAATGAATACATACTTAATGTCCCTTGGAGTAGATGTTTGGAGTGCAGTTGAACATGGTTATGAGCAACCACCTTTCATTGTTGATAAAGATGATAAATTGGAATTTTCCTTCAATGCCAAAGCCATGAATGTTATCTTTCAATGGATTGGTTGAATCGGAATTTTTAAAAGTAATGCATTATAAAACTACAAAGGAAATGTGTGATAAACTAAAGAACATTCATGAAGGTGATGGTAAAGTAAAAATGGCTAAATTACAAGTTTACAAAATGCAGTTTGAGTCTTTGAGAATGAGTGATGATGAAGATATAGAAAAATTCTTTCTTCGAGTTGATGAAATAGTAAATGTTATGAAAAGTCTTGATGAAAAAATGAAAGCTATTTTGCATTATGAAGGAGAAAGCATTGAGAAGAATATAGAAGAAAAAAATTGTCACAGGAGATAATGACAGCAATCAACAATTAAAGAACAAGGAAGCCAACAGCAAAGGAACAACAATCCCACTCAACAACAACAACAACAAATTAATCCTACTCAGTAGTAGTAGGCAATAATATTTGGCAAGTGGACAATAAGTTACTAGAAGCCTTATTTTTTCAAAAGACAAAACTATCAGATGTCAAGGAGACCATATTCACAAGCACCATCTTTTCCCAGGTATGAAAATTTCTTCTATGGATATTTTTATTTGTGCAAAATTTTGGCCACAAGGTTGTGAATTGCAAAGCATATATCAGAAGGAATGAAATAAGAAGTCAAAAAATAAATGAAATCAACAACATATTTGTAAATGCAAGAACAAACATAAGTAGGAACAATAATCCATTTGCCCCTCTCTTTGATGTCACTAAATGTTATTGTTGCCACAACTTTGGACATGAACCTTATGAATTCCAATTCAGAAACTTCAAACCACAGTCTCAAAGTAATCATAGGATAGAGGAATCCATGGTGTGGAAAAAGAAAAAGGAAGAGAAGAAAACCAATAAGTGTGGCCTTGTTCTTTATTATTGGAACCAAAATAGCCAATGGTATGTAGATAGTGGTTTCTCCAAACATATGACCAGAGATAAGAGAAAATTATGTCTCTAAATGAAAAAATATGGAAATGTCACCTTGGCAATGATGTACTAGGGAAAATAATGGAAAAAGGTATAGTAATCTTGAATTATGATAAAGACAAGGCCACGGGGGCTTCACTCAATGAACCTATGACATAGCACATGCACTCGTGGCATACTAAACAATACTCTTATTTTGGCTACATATTAGAAAATACCTCTAAAAATCACTTTATTTAACCCCATACCAATATGTTGGCTTATTGGGGCCTGACTGAGGTTCAGAAGTGTTTTAGCCAAACAAATCCCACACTACCGGCCCTTTCGGCAACAATCCACGGAGCGTGGACTAAAGTCTCACCCGAGGCAGTATGGGAGGGTGCTGGAACTACGTTTCCGCACCCTAAGGATGTCTTGATGAAGTATGGAAAGGTCACGAACCGATCTGCGCTCTCGCGCTGCTCTGCGTAGCTGTCTGACCTTTGCCTAGCTCTGTGTCAGGGAACTTTCTAGATTCCTTATTATTATTGAGTTTTATTATAGATCTAACTTACTTTAGTGGTCTTAATCAAGCATTCAATATTTATAACTAGTGTGCGAAAACATAAACCTTAAAGATGTGCATAGAACCATAACATAAGAACAAACACACAAATCTGCGACCAGATGCACAATAATTTAGAAACACTTATCTTATATTAATCTTCTGTTCCAGTACAATCCACTTCTGCCCTACGCACTTAGCTGCAGGGGTCTGCACACATAGCTGCGGACCCTACCAGGCCTCTGTGCACACAACTGCAGAGCCTACTCCAACTACTACCAACCACGACTCGGACTTATAGGCTCCGACCAATCTTGCATTCATAAACCCATAACATTTCAGATCTAACCAAAAGCTACCCTCTACACTTAGAGCCTCGCTCTATTTATACATTCCCATGGTCCGCGGACCATGGGTAGGCCGACACATTCTATATTAATTTACAATATTTTAGGCAGACATCCCTTTGACTTGACTTATTACAATTTGCACTCCGCGCAATTCGCGGAACCTTTACACTACTATTATAAAAAATTGTGGGCTTTAAGCCCCATAACCATTACGCGGGGGCTCTGCTACCCAACAGGCCCCCAACACAATCATCGTGACTCGTCCTGAGTCACTCGGCTAGTGCGTTGATCTTCACGCGGAGGTCATCCAACAACTTCTACGCTTCACTTACGTCTGCAACACATTCTTCCACTATCTGTTGTACCCGTTGTACACGTGTCTCCGATGCTTCATTGTCAAGTGCCATTGCTTGTCTGAGTGCATATGCACCCTACATGTGTGCTAGCTTTCCCTCGATCTTGGTGGTGACCGTGAATGCTTCATCAAGCCAAGGCTGGATGCGTTATTTAAGCACTGCTTCTTTCTAATGCGTTGCGTCGACTTGTGCCTTAAGAGCCTGGGCCTCCCTCATCTTGGCTAATCACTGAGTAAGGGCAACCGTCTGTGTGGTCCCTCGGACATTATCGTAGGCCTGCTGCAACTACCGTGCTTCTGTCTCTAACCACTGTAACGTTGGGTCTTCTTGTAGTGAATTCAGCGTGATGAGTGACTGATCTAGCAAGCCGGTACACTCCTATATGGCGCACATTATTGCTTCCAGCTCGGACTGAATGGTGCGGTGCCACTGCTCTCTGACCTCCGGTGGTATAGAGGGCTGCGCCTTCAGTCTCCGCTCTGTGATCTGCAAGTTGAGGTCAAACTGGATCCTCGTTGCTTCCTCCTTCGCTTCGCGAAATCCACTGGCTAATTTGTGGATCGGTATACCCGTTGGTAAGTCTACTGTAATCTCTAGTTCGGGGACACAGTGACATGCTTCCTCGATGATTTTCTCCAACTGTTGAGTTTGTTCTACCACTTCGCCTCATTGGAGGCTCAGCTACTCAATATTGATTCATTATTCACTGATCATCTATACGGTGCATCCTTCCCTAGCGCAGAGTTCTATCATTGCTCCATCCTGTAGCTGGTATAATACCTCTCGTGGAAGGGCGACCAAGTTTAGTCCAAGACCCTTGAGCTGGCCTACCGCGACTCTGTTCTCTGCGTTGTCCGCTATTAGTGCCCCTTCTGGCAACACGACGTTTTTAGCCATTTTGGCCCGTAGCAACTTCTCGGTTGCTGATGTACCCGTGGCCGCGTAGGCGGCTACCATTCCCTACTATGGGGGCTGCTTGTGAAGGTCCTGGATTTGCATCCTGAGCGCCCCCAACACATTCTGTTGCTCCGTCATTGCTTCTTGGAGGACTTCCCTAGTGGCTTCATGAACTGTGTTGCCAAAGTCATATAGGTCACCCTCGATTAGTGTAATAGGCTCCCCCTCCAACTTAGAAGCCTTGGTGTTCTTCTATGGCCCAATTCGTTCTTCCACGTGTGGGCATTTCAATTGTGTTGAGGTGGTGCTTGGGTCCGCGCCTTCCGTTGTCGCATCTGTCCTCTGCTCTGTTGTTATGTCCGAGCGTCTTTCTTCCTACGTCGCAGTGGCCCCTCCTGCTGCAGTCTTTTCCATGGTGGCCTTCGCTGCCTCCCGAGACTCCCGTACTTCCGTGGCTAGTTGTTCGTTCTGCTTCTATATGGCTAGCCGCTTGGTAGCAACCTTTTATTTCTAGATCTCTGTTTCGTCGCGCACTACCATGTCTGGTGTGTGCCATTTTGGTGGCCATGTATCAACCACTGCAAAGACAACATCATCTATGGCGATGAAGGGGAGTGTGGTCCACTTCTGCTCTGGATCCCTTCGCACCCTGATATATACATTGTGCATATCTGCTTTAAAGTCTGCAAAGTTCTTCAAACTATCATATACTGTGGCAGATAGGCGTGGCCATTTGTTGATCCATAGTCGTATGCTTGCTTCCATTAGTACCCAAAAGATCTTGGTTTCTCTGATTCACGTAGCATCCTTTGTCGCCCATAGCGACGCGTATTTTGCTACCTCTGGCCAGTCCTGGTTAAGGGGAGGAAACTGACTATCCTCAGGGAATTCACTGGTTACCAACAGGATGGATAAGAGAAATCACGTGTAGTGGAAGCTCTTACCCTGTTCTTGGGCCTCCCTGTAGTTCGTTAGAAACTCATTGCAGAGGAATTGCACCTAGTTGAACTGTACCCCTTCTGCGCATTGCTCGGCCAACGTGATGACCATTGCTAGTACCTCATTGCCCCGGCATTTTCTCATCACCTTTCCTGCCAACAACTGGGTAGCGATGCGAACCCCTTTGTTCTGAATACTAGTAATAACGTACCCCCTCTATCTTTTCTCCAACTTATATTTCTTTTTCATAGCCTCCGTAAGTGTCAAGTCTCCAACAGAACCATTTGTTGACTTATTGGGGCCTGACCCAAGTTTAGAAGTGTTTTAGCCAAAGAAATACCACACTACCGGCCCTTTCAGAAACAATCCACGGAGCACGGACTAAAGTCTCACCCGAGGCAGTATGGGAGGGTGCTAGAACCAAGTTTCCACACCCTAGGGATGTCTTGATGAAGTCTGGGAAGGTCGCGAACCGATCTTCACTCTCACACTACTCTACGTAGCTGTCTGGCCTTCACATAGCTCTGTGTCAGGGCACTTTCTAGATTCCTTATTATTATTGAGTTTTATTATAGATCTTACTTACTTCAGTGGTCTTAACCAAGAATTCAATATTTATAACCAATGCGCGAAAACATAAACCTTAAAGATGTGCATAGAACCATAACATAAGAACAAACACACAGATCTGTGACCAGATGCACAATAATTCATAAACACTTTTATTAATCTTTTGTTCCAGTACAATCCACTTCCGCCCTGCGCACTCAGCTGCAGGGGTCCGCGCACATAGCTGCGGACTCTACTAGGCCTCTATGCACACATCTGCAGAGCCTACTCCAACTACTACCAACCACGACTCAGACTTATAGACTCCGAGCAATCTTGCATTCATAAACCCATAACATTTCAGATCTAACCAAAAGCTACTACTTTATACCCTTAGAGCCTCGCTCTATTTATACATTCCCATGGTTCGTGGACCATGGGTAGGCCGACCCATTCTATATTAATTTACAATATTTTAGGTGAACAACCCTTTGACTTGACTCATTACGATTCGTGCTCCGCGCACTTCGCGAAACCTTTACAATACCATTGCCCAAAATTGTGGGCTTTAAGCCCTAAAACCGTTATGCAGGGGATCCTCTACCCAATAGGCCCCCAACACAATCATCGTGACTCGTCGTGAGTCACTCGGCTGGTGTGTTGATCTTCACTCAGAGTCCATCC
This sequence comes from Pinus tabuliformis, assembly GCA_031772625.1. Classification (NCBI taxonomy): domain Eukaryota; kingdom Viridiplantae; phylum Streptophyta; class Pinopsida; order Pinales; family Pinaceae; genus Pinus; species Pinus tabuliformis. The sequence continues at coordinate 1,980,409,225 of CM062816.1, read as the reverse complement.
AACAACCTCTGCGTGGCGCTGATATCTGCCACACATTCTTCCACTGTCCGCTGTATCAATTGTGCGCATCGTTTTGATGCATTGTCGGAAGCACCTTCTTGCCTTAGCGCATATGTGTCCTGCAGCTGGGTCAGCTTCCCCTCAATCGTAGTGGTGATCGTGAATGCTTCCTCAAGCCAAGGCTGGATGTGTGATTTAAGCCCGACTTCTTTCTGGCGTACGACGTCCACCTATTCCTTCAGAGCCTGGGCTTCCCTCATCTTGGCCAAGCACTGAGTGAGGGCGACCGTTTGCGCAGTCCCCTGGACATTGTCATAAGCTTGTTGTAACTCTCGTGCTTCTATCTCTACCTGTTGCAGCATTGTGTCTTCTTGTAGTGATGTGAGCGTAAGAAGGGATTGATCCAACAATCCCGTGTAGTCCTGTACAGTGCACTCTATCACTTCAAACCCTGCTTGAATTGTGCAGCGGCGCTGCTCTCTGACTTCCAGGGGTGTAGGGGTCTATGCCTTCAGCCTTAGCTCCGCTATCTGTAAGTTCGACTCCAACTAAACTTTTGCGGCCTCCTCTTGGGCCTATGGAATCCTGCCGCCATGTGATGAATCTTTTCGTCTACTAGGAGTTTCGCTGGCACAGCCAGTTCTGGTACGCTGCTACATACCTCCTCCATGGCTTGTTCCAATCCTTGGTTGTGGGTGTTAGTGTCAGTCTTTTAAGCCTTCCTCCAGTGATCAAACATGCTCTTACAAAATGATTTTAAGGTGTCAAATTCAAATTTTGTCATTTCAGTGAGTCTTCAAGTAAAATTTGGTCACTAGGTATTAGGTCTAGGATTTGTTTTCATTCCTTCCAAATTTTTCCAAGTGTCAGTCCATGTCACCATTCAACAGAGTGTACCATCATTTAGAGAGTTGTCATCATTATTTCATGTTCCAATGGGTCATTTTACACCTCGTTTGTTCTTCAGTTGTGCTCAAGTAAGGCTCATTCCCCTCTCCTAGGGTTTTTTTTTCTGAGCAAGAAAAAATGAATTTGGAAAAAATGAGAGAGGTTTTTCTCTACAATAGGCCAAGGAAGAAAAACCTCCTTCACTTTTTACACGGGTGTCATGGTTTTAGAGAAATGTCAAAAATACAAGTTGCCTCAGGAGAGTTAATGCACCTCTATAGTGACCTTGGGAAGATCAAGATTTCTGCTAGCCTAGTTGGCCACATGACCTACTGGATGAGTCCAATGATAACTAGACACAAATAGCTTTCCAATGAGCTATCCTGATCTCAATTTGGAGTTGCGGAAGACCTTCAAAAGTTGACTGCAACAGCACTCTACATTTAGGCAGCCTCATTTTGAATATTTTGACCAGTCTTGGGAGATTTGAATTTTGATAGGGAAAATGAGCTCAAAATTGAAAACTTCAAGATGTTTTGGAAAGTAGACTCAATAATCTTTCCAACGAGCTATACTGTGCCCAATTTGGACTTTGGGAAGGCCTCCAAAAGTGGTCTGAAAAAGGGCACTGCGCATTAAAATGGCGTTGTGCATTGGATGGTTCCTCTCAGTGCAAAATAACACTAGCGTTGCGCATTAAATTGGCATTGCGCACCTGTTGGGGAAGACCAAAGCGCTGAAAATATCCTTCAAACTTCTCAAAAAATCACTTTGATGCTTGTGCCAAGTAATTTTACCATTCCTCCTTGCTAAGAAAGAAGTGTGCTTGATTTCTTGAGTGTGTTTGGCATCATTTCATAGCAAACCCTATTGGCATTGAAAATTTCTCTCATAAACCCTAAATAAGCTAAAACTACCTCTCATAAGCCACCAAGGGTCATTGTCTACTCTTCTCCTTCATTTACATGTAGTTTACCAAGTCTTTTTAACTATCCATCAGTCATCAAGCTTCATTTCACTAAACCCTACTTTCTACATCAAACCCTAGCCCTAATACACTATTCACTTACCCTAATTCCCAATTCTTACATTCCCACAATCCCCCATTCCCTTATCAAACTCTATACCCTAACTCCCTCAAGAATTCACACCCTCATCTTACACTTCACTTACCTTATAAAAAAAATCTCTTCATACTCATCTTTTTATCACTACAAACCTTCATTTCACATCACCTATCACATCACCAAAAAACCCATGGAGAGAGACATAGACTATGAGAGGGAGGAGGAAAATTTCAATGACACTTCCAGAGAAGCACATGTGCCAAGAAAGCCACACAAAGGTGGAAAGATCATCTGGGAGGAACCTATCAGTCTCACAGAGTTGCTTGCTTGTCCTCTTGCTATATCTTGTTTTAGACATCATTCTTGCTATGAGTTTTGTGAAATGGTGGAGAGGGTAAATTTTCATCATGAGCTTGCCCAGTTGTTTGTCACTCATCTACATAATGGCCAAGTGAACCTTTCTGGTGTCTCCTTCACCTTGTCACCTACCACCATCTCAGAAGCAATAGGCATTCCAAATGTTGGTGAACAGTGGAACAAAGGACAGCATGTTGACAGTATGATGAAGAGGCTTAAGGCTAAGTTGGAAAAGGCCTTAAGAAGCAAAAAAGAGCATGATAAAATCAAAATCTTGGTTGAAGCTTCATTAGCTCAGAAAAGCACCTAACAAGGATTCCTCATGCCAAATTTCAGGAAATTTTGAGCAATTTTTGTCATTTTTGAATTTTGAAATTTGAAAAACAGGTTTTTCCAATAGGTGCTTTTGATGGGGACATCCTCTTGCAAAATGGCTTACATATTTTCAATCCCACTTCTTCACCCCTGTGAGCATCACCCGATGCAATGAGTGCTAAGTGAACTATTCAAAAATCATGAGAAATTAGTCAGTTACGACTACCTCTCATGGAAATGGTCATACGTTTGAATGACTTACTTAACGCAGTTGAATCCCAAAAATGATATCTAATATAATGCACTGCGTAAATCCCCCATACTTAAATGGAAAAATAAGTTAACTCAGAAACATTGAGAAATTTTGGACAAGGTCTTGGTCACCAAAAGGGCAAAAAACACCCAAAAAGTGCCCTCTCTGCCACTTTTTTGCCACACAGGAAGCAGTCTTGGGAGAATCAACTTTTGGAGGGGCAAATGAGCTCCAAATCAGAAAAATCAAATTGTTCTAGAAACTAGACAGGCAAGGCTTTCCAACAAGCCAACTTGCACCTGATTTGGACACCAGGAAGGCCTCCAAAATTGGCCTTGAAATGGCACTACGCATTAAATTTTTGGCGCTATGCATTAAACTGATTTTGCCAGTTTTGCTTAAATTTCCAGTTTTTTCCTAGTTTTCTTGGAAATTGACTTTTTCCTCATTCCTTGGTAAATGTATGCATGGTAAATGATTGTATTTGATGTAAATATGGATTAAAAACACCTCATAGGGTAGATACATCAAGTTTCAAGTGGTTTTGATGATGAATGAATTGGTTTCCTAAGTTTTAGAGGCAAGTTGTTCCACTACCTACTTTTGTGTTCCTAGTTTAGATATGGTTGAAACCACCCCTCTTCTCATGGATTCGACCCCTGATAGCTAGCATGAATGGTTTTATGCCTATATTATGTACTTTCTTAGTCATTTGTAAAGGTTGGACTTTGGTGGAAGTGGTGGCACTCATTGAACATTTGTATCTGCAGTTTGGCAAGGAATAAAACCAGGTTTCACAGCTATTTTTGTGGGATTCTTGTGACAGTGAGTTTATGTATTGTTTCTTCTTTGTAATGAGTTTTTCTTATGTTTTATATGTATCCAACTCTATCTTTCTCTTCTAAAACTAAATGAATCAAGGTGAATAGGCAAAATACACTGTTGTGCTTTGTCTAGGGAATGCATTTGGTTTTCAATGTTTTCAACTGTTTGAAGAGGATTCATAGTTTCTTTATGCCCTCCACAACTCCTCAACTGTCTTAATCTACCATCTCAATCCATTTCTGGTACGTAAACCCTTGTCTACCTCACCCCACAGAACATGATTGTATCCCTGAGTTGATTTCTTGGACCCAATCTGCCTTCTCCAATTGATCCAGCAACCAAAACCTAAAAATCAAACCGGAAACCCTAATCTACTATACCTAGCTTAAAATCAACATTCATTTCAGTCATCTCAAGACATAATTGCAACCATCCTCACTGAGATTGACAAGGAGAGAGCCCTCTCCCAACCTGGTAGGGCTAGCTACTAGGTTAAGCGTGGTTTATAGTTATCCTAGGATTGCCTCCCTTGAGCCTGAGGTCAATCTAGGATCTAACATAGTGGCAACCATACTAGGGAACATAGTGCTATGTTCCTCAGCAAAATGTATCATGTTTAGATCTGATTGTTGATGGTGGACAACGATCAGACACCGGAAGGCTGAAATCATTCACCTAGGTGACTCCAAATCAGTTTCGAGATCAGATCCAAGGACTCCACTGAAGGATGAACCTGACCAGCAGAAACATGAAAGGACAATATGGAAAGATCAAGTATTCAGGTTGGAATTTCATCTAAGACATTATGTTCTTTGTTATAAATTATTTCTTCTCTTTTCTTGAGAATGTCAAGAAGGCTTTGCAAAGTATATTGTATTTGAGAGAAGATCCTAGACCTGCATTTGATTCTTTCCCTTTGAAGATTGTGGATACCAAATATTCGCATGCCTTTGATCTTGATCGAGACCCTTTTTCTAAATCTTGTGATTGTCATCTTCAAACTGATGAGCCTCAAGAGACCAAGACTAATTCTATAACTTTTGTATATACTCCTATACCTTGTAAAATTCCAGATCGATAAAAGCCTCTAATTTTACCTCCTATATCCCATGCTTTCCCTAAAAATCATGACCTATATCTACCAAGATTTGATGGTGACTGTAACGACATCACTGTTGAGAGACATGTACTGAATTTTGAGTCTTTTCTTGACCTTTTTGAAGTTGATGAAGAGGATGTCAGTATTAGGATTTTTGCTCTTTCTTTGCAAGGCAAAGTCAAGACTTGGTTCAAAACCCTGCCTGATGCAAGCATCTCAGATTTCTAGTAGTTCGTCAAATTTTTCCTCGACAGGTGGGTGGTCAGACAGAACCCTTTCTTGATTCTAGAAGAGTATAACTAGCTGAAAAGACAGCCAAGGGAGACAGTACAACAGTTTTCTGCCAGAGTTAACAAGGTTTATTGTTCGATGCCTTTGAATATAAGACCTCCTACTGGATCCGCTCTCTTGCACTACCTAGAAGCCTTTGATCCGGAAATGGAGTTTCAGATGAGAGAAAGGAACCTTGCAACACTTGAAGAGATGCAGAACAGTGCAGTAGATGTAGAGGCTAATTTGTTGATCAGAAGGGCAAAGTTCAAGGAAGAAGAGGTGAAAAACATAGATCCAAAGGAATCGACATCTTTAGAGGTAAAGCTCGACATATTGGTAAGTGCAATGGAAGAGATGATGCAAAATATCACCACAAGGAATGAGTATGATGTTCAAGACCATGGTTCGTTGATTGAAGAAAAACAAGTGGCTGATCCAAAACATTTTCTTTCTTATCCCAGTTGTCATAGATCTGATAATGATTGTTTTATAGATCATCTTGCAGAAGAGAGATCTGTTGATATGACATGTATGCTTGATGATGTGTTTTATACTGATGATTTGCCTCAATTTGATCAGTATGATGATGATTATGTTCTCCAAACCGAAGCTAGTCTTGCAGACAAATCAGCAGCTGGTTTGTGGAAGGAGGAAGTTCATTTTTAGCAGCTCAAATACAGTGATCAACCATCACATATCAGCTATGGAAGTGAGGAGGAAAGTGCAGCAAATGTTGAAGTAAGTGAAGGATCTTTGCCTTTTTGTTTTTCTTCGTTTCAATTCATCAGAGACAACTTTCATGCAATCAGAAATCAACTGTCGACAAGTTTTGATCTGGATCATCTTGAGGGCAATGAAATCCTTGTTCAAGACTTCTCATATCGAGATTTGCAGCCACCAAATGACATTGATTGTCAAGTTGTAGATGAAGACTTGGAATCTGGAACATATGATCAAATGATGCAAGATGATTTCATACCATTCTATTTTGAATCATTTCAGTTTTTGAAGGGAAATTTGCATAGTATATCTTCAATAAAGGATGGGAAGCCTGTAGAAAATCATGCAATCTCATCGGAACCAATAGAAAATGGGTTGTAGCAGTATTTTCAATTTTTTCACAATCCAATAGCTGATGTTTTGGATGATGTCTACAGTCAAAGTCCTTCTCCATTAGCTAATTGTGAGCTTGAAAAAAGTATTGATACAAATTTGATCCGACAGCCAGTTTCTTTGTCATTATCAGCAGGAGTCTCGTCACAAAGCTCAGATGAAAGTTTGCATTCATGGTACGAGGAGAAGAAAAGTAATCCATTGGATGAGCTAAGTCCCAGTGTGCATGAATGTCAAGATCCTTATGTAGTATTTTTGGAGTCAGATAGAGAATCCATATTATTCAACGGATCTGTTTACAAGTTTTCATGGCAGTTGCTTTTCAGTAGTTCTATCTTGTTGTTCATAAGAAAGCACTTGCGGAGAATTTAAACAGCAACCAGAATACTTACATGGTTGCATTGGTTGTTTCATTTCACTTGATCAGGTGATGAATGGAACAGTTAGAGTAGATTTTATTGAATAAGCTCCATTTTTAGCATATTTTCTAGTTTGTCAGTTGTGTTTTAGTCTTGAGTCAAGTTCCATAATGTCAGTTTTGATGTTTTAGTTGAAGTTTATTGACTCCATATTACCCAATGGATAAGGCACTAGTCTGCTCTCCCAAAGATCTCCGGTTCTTGGCACCTCCAAGGAGCTACCATCCCCATTGGAGCCAATGTTAGTGTCAGTCTTTGAAGCCTTCCTCCAATGATCAAACATGCTCTTACAAAATGGTTTTAAGGTGTCAAAGTCAAATTTTATCATTTCAGTGAGTCTTCAAGTAAAATTTGGTCACTAGGTATTAGGTCTAGGATTTGTTTTCATTCCTTCCAAAGTTTTCCAAGTGTTGGTCCATGTCACCATTCAACTGAGTGTACCATCATTTAGAGAGTTGTCATCATTATTTCATGTTCCAATGGGTCATTTTACACCTTGTTTTTGCTTCAGTTGTGCTCAGGTAAGGCTCATTCCCCTCTCCTAGGGTTTTTGTTTCTGAGAAAGAAAAAATGAAATTGGGAAAAGTGAGAGAAGTTTTTTTCTACAATAGTCCAAGGAAGAAAAACCTCATTCACTTTTTACACACATGTCATGGTTTTATAGAAATGTCAAAAATACAAGTTGCCTCAGGAGAGTTAATGCACCTCTGGAGTGACCTTGGGAAAATCAATATTTCTCCTATCCTGGTTGACCAAATGACTTTCCTTATGAGTCAAATGATAACTAGACACAAATCGATTTCCAATGAGCTATCATGAGCTCAATTTGGAGTTGAGGAAGACCTTCAAAGGTTGACTACAATAGCACTCTGCATTTAGGCAGCTTCATTTTTCACATTTTGACCAGTCTTGGGATGTTTGACTTTTAATAGGGAAACTGAACTCCAAAGTGAAACATTCAAGATGTTTTGGAAAGTAGACTCAATAATATTTCCAACGAGCTATCCCACGCCCAATTTGGACTCTGGGAAGGCCTCCAAAAGTGGTCTGAAAAAAGGCGCTGCGCATTGGATGGTTCCTCTCAGTGCAAAATAACACTGGCGTTGCACATTAAATTGGCACTGCGCACTTGTTGGGGAAGACCAAATTGCTACAAATTTCCTTAAAACTTCTCAAAAAATCACTTTGATGCTTGTGCCAAGTAAGTTTACCATTCCTCCTTGCTATGAAAGAAGTGTGCTTGATTTCTTGAGTGTGTTTGGCATCATTTCATAGCAAACCCTATTGGCATTGAAAACTTATCTCATAAACCCTAAATAAGCTAAAACTACCTCTCATAAGCCACCAAGGGTCATTTTCTGCTCTTCTCCTTCATTTACACTTAGTTTACCAAGTATTTTTCACTATCCATCAGTCATCAAGCTTCATTTCACTAAACCCTACTTTCTACATCAAACCCTAGCCCTAATACACTATTCACTTACCCTAATTCCCAATTCTTACATTCCCACTATCCCCCATTCCCTTATCAAACTCTATACCCTAACTCCCTCAAGCATTCACACCCTCATCTTACACCTCACTTACCTTATAAAACAAATCTCTTCATACTCATCTTGTTATCACTACAAACCTTCATTTCACATCACCTATCACATCACCAAAAAACCCATGGAGAGAGACATAGACTATGAGAGGGAGGAGGAAACTTTCAGTGACACTTCCAGAGAAGCACATGTGCCAAGAAAGCCACACAAAGGGGGAAAGATCATCTGGGAGGAACCTATCAGTCTCACAGAGTTGCTTGCTTGTCCTCTTGCTATATCTTGTTTTAGACATCATTCTTGCTATGAGTTTTGTGAAATGGTGGAGAGGGTAAAGTTTCATCATGAGCTTGCCCGGTTGTTTGTCACTCATCTACATAATGGCCAAGTGAACCTTGCTGGTGTCTCCTTCACCTTGTCACCTACCACCATCTCAGAAGCAACAGGCATTCCAAATGTTGGTGAACAGTGGAACAAAGGACAGTATGTTGACAGTATGATGAAGAGGCTTAAGGCTAAGTTGGAAAAGGCCTTAAGAAGCAAAAAAGAGCATGATAAACTCAAAATCTTGGCTGAAGCTTCATTATCTTAGAAAAGCACCTAACAAGGATTCCTCATGCCAAATTTCAGGAAATTTTGAGCAATTTTTGTCATTTTTGAATTTTGAAATTTGAAAAACAGGTTTTTCCAATAGGTGCGCAGCGCTAGCTTTTGATGGGGACATCCTCTTTCAAAATGGATTACATATTTTTAATCAGCATGGAAAAATAAGTCAACTCAGAAATATTGAGAAATTTTGGACAAGGTCTTGGTCACCAAAAGGGCAAAAAACACCCAAAAAGTGCCCTCTCTGCCACTTTTTTTCCACACAGGAAGCAGTCTTGGGAGAATCAACTTTTGGAGGGGAAAATGAGCTCCAAATCAGAAAAATCAAATTGTTCCAGAAAGTAGACAGGTAGGGCTTTCCAACAAGATAACTTGCACCTAATTTGGACACCAGGAAGGCCTCCAAAACGGGCCTTTAAATGGCACTATGCATTAATTTTTTGGCGCTACGCATTAAACTGATTTTGCTAGTTTTGCTTAAATTTCCAGTTTTTTCCTAGTTTTCTTCGAAATTGACTTCTTTCTCATTCCTTGGTAAATGTATGCATGGTAAATGATTGTATTTGATGTAAACATGGATGAAAAACACCTCATAGGGTAGATACGTCAAGTTTCAAGTGGTTTTGATGATGAATGAATTGGTTTCCTAAGTTTTAGAGGCAAGTTGTTCCACTGCCTACTTTTGTGTTCCTAGTTTAGATATGGTTGAAACCACCCCTCTTCTCATGGATTCAACCTCTGATAGCTAGAATTAATGGTTTGATGCCTATATTATGTACTTTCCTAGTCATTTGTAAAGGTTGGACTTTGGTGGAAGTGGTGGCACTCATTGAACATTTGTATCTGCAGTTTGGCAAGGAATAAAACCATGTTTCACAGCTATTTTTGTGGGATTCTTGTGACATTGAGTTTATGTATTGTTTCTTCTTTATAATGATTTTTCTTATGTTTTATATGTATCCAACTCTATCTTTCTCTTCTAAAACTAAATGAATCAAGGTGAATAGGCAAAATACAATGTTGTGCTTTGTCTAGGGAATGCATTTGGTTTTCAATGTTTTCAACTATTTGAAGAGGATTCATAGTTTCTTTATGCCCTCCTCAACTCCTTAGATGTCTTAATCTACCATCTCAATCCATTTCTGGTACATAAACCCTTGTCTACCTCGCCCCACAGAACATGATTGTATCCCTGAGTTGATTTCCTGGACCCAATCTGCCTTCTCCAAATGATCCAGCAACCAAAACCTAAAAATCAAACCAGAAACCCTAATGAACTATACCTAGCCTAAAATCAGCATTCATTTCAGTCATCTCAAGACATAATTGCAACCATCCTCACTGATATTGACAAGGAGACAGCCCTCTCCTGGCCTGATAGGGCTAGCTACCAGGTTAAGTGTGGTTTCTAGTTATCCTAGGATTGCCTCCCTTCAGCCTGAGGTCAATCTAGGCTCTAATAGTGGGCAACCAAGTCGTCACGTTGTAGACTGATCTGCTCCAGATTTTCCTTTTGCTCCATTAAGAGCTGGAGGGCGCGGCCTTCCCTATCGTGGAGCTCAGCAGTTACCCTATCATGCAGATGGTATAGGGTCTCTCTAGGAAGGGCGGCCAAATTCAACCCCCAACCCATCATGTCACCTTTGGCCTCCTCTAGGACGGTTCCTGCTCATAACACTAAAGTATTCATTGTGCGGGCATGCACCAGCTACTCAGTTGCGGATGTACCTGCCGCAAGGTTCGGTATCATCCCTCCTAGTGGTCGCACCTGTAATGCCTGCAACTGCACTCTGATCACCCCCAACATGGTTGTCTACTCTGTCATCAACTCCTCCAGAGCACCCTTAGTGACATCACGCACTGGTTCACTGCTGGTAAGAAGATCTCCCTCCAAGGTCTTCGCTATCTTTGTCTTTTTGCGTGCAGGTGGCTGCTCCTGGACGCGCGGCCTCTTGAGTTGGGTTGATTTTGTGGTAAGGTCTGTGCATTCCTATGTCTCCACTCCCCCCTGTATGTCTTGCTCCATGGACATTTCCTGATCTTCCACAATCTCTTCATTGGGTGCGGTGGTGGTTTTTGCTACTGCCTCAGTCGCTTCCCGCTGCGTGGCCGCTTTCTGTTCTTGGCGCGTCCTTTCCGCCAACTTTGTGATGCACAGCTTGATTTCCTTCTTCCACTACTGTGTAGCAATATTTTCTAATTCGGCCAGGTCTGAGGCACGCCACTCCGGAGGCCATGTCACCATTACCTTAAAAATTGCATTATCCGTTGCAATGAACGGAATCTTTACACATGTTCGAGTTTTGGATCCTTTCGCACCTGGATATACAGATTATGCATATTCACCTTGAACTCGGCCACGCTTTGCAAACTGTTGTATATTTTCGGGGATAACCGAGCTTGCGGTCGATCCATGTTTAGATACTCACCTCCATAAATACCCAAAACACCTTGATCTCACGAATCCTCGTGGCGTCTTTTTTTGCCTAGAGCGAGTTATACCTCACAGCTTCAGGTAGGTTCTTCTCAATGGTGGGAAACTGGCTGTCTTTTGGTAGCTCCCCTGCAACCAGTAGGATCGATAGGAGCAACCACGCGTAGTGGAAGGTCTTACCCTGCTCCTAGGCTTCCCTACAATTCATCAAAAATTCATCACAGAGAAACTGCGCCCAGTTGAATTGAACCCCCTTTGCACACTGCTCCGTGAGAGCAACGAAAGATGCTGGCACCTCGTCTGCGCAGCATTTCCTCATGAGCTTTCTGGCTAGTAACTGGGTGGCAACATGCACCCCTCAGTCTTTGATACTTACTATTACATACCCTTGCTTCCGCTTCTCCAGCTTATATTTAGCCTTCATAGCTTCTGCAAGGCCCACATCGTTGCTCGTTCCTACCATGGCTACGGGATTGTTTGCTTTGGTAGGCAGCTGGGAGATCCAATGTATTAAATCGATCGCGATGGGAATCATCTCCTCTAGCCAAAGATACCCATCATGTACAAAGCATAGTAGTTGTCGGATAACAAAAATTGTGATGGGCACGCGGTGGTAGTGGGGTATCCACCTCAACTGGAGTAATCCCGCCTTCTCCACACCCCGTAACCACTTCTGCTACAGTGATTTCTCCTCGCCCAATTGGGGGAACCTCTCACTGTCCATGAGGTCCCAGTCTTCAAACTTGATATTCGGTACCCGACCCAGTGGCGGACCGTCAAATCTTATTTCATCCGGGAGAAGCGGGGTCTGGAGCGTACTCTTTGTGGCCTCCAGGTCCTTCGGTATCTTGGCCATCCCTTTCCATGGGGAGGTGTATGGTGGTAGTGTTATCGCCGAAAGTACTTGGGAAACATTTTCCACTTCATCGTCCTGTGCTTCAATCTGAGCGATTAGGGCTTGTAAATATTCCTCTTCCTCCTCGGTTTCAGGGGTGATAACTTTTCCCTTTTCTACCATTGACAATTTACTGAATCGTGGTGATACCCGGACTGGCCCCATAGTCTGCTTGTCTTTTTGGGGTCGCAGCATGCGTGGGGACCTTGGGACCTCGGGCATAGCTGCCCCCTCTCCCGGCTCCTCCTGGGTCAGATGAGACTCTTCCGCGAATCTCACTCTGGTTCTCGCAGCTGACATGGTCTCTATCCTGGATTCGTTTGAGTACTTACTCATGGGTGGCAAGGTAGCTTGGTGCTCGCTGCTCTGTACTGGCTCAAATCTCAAATATCCAAGTTTTGTTTTGAGGCTACCCCAAGGGATTTTATAGTAACACTTGAATTTGAATTTGATCATTCCCTCCACTTCTGAGTCATTAATATCTTCTTGGTGGCAGATCCTCCCGAATCAAGCTCTGAATTCATGTCTTAATGGCCTGCTACCCGCTCCTTTCTACCTTAACTTGGACTTCTTGTTATGAATAGTGACATCAACGGTCACTTCCCAACTTGCCCACGCAACAACGCAATCTCTTATGCGCGACCGCGATCCCGGTGACCTACTGGCCCTACGCGGATCCTCCTTCCCGTGTAGCTCTCCTGCAGACTTGTTTATAGTCCCGTGCCTTCTTTTAACTGCTTGGAGCGTTGAGACTGTGCTTTCTACATATAGTCAGGTGGTCGCACCCCAGGTGCGAGGCTTCAACTTTCCTACTAGCCCGAGCTGCGGGCATCCTTCACCTATCCTTGTGTCCATTAGTACATTTTGTTCTTCTTGGTATGGTATGCTCCCCTATTTAGTAAGGTGTGGTCGCAGCCATGATAGGAGGGTCGCAACTGTTTTTAATGTAGTAGTAAGGCTGGCCAGGCCTAGTCCCATCATGCTTATTTTCTTGCGGCCCATTTGCGCGACTCTGATTTTCAGTTTGCTAAGCTCTTCGGCCAATATCACGCTTTTCCTCCTCATCCGTGCCCATTCTTCATCGAGTTCGTGACGTTTCAAGCCCCTTCGCCGAATGGCTTCCTGTAACTGTCGAATTCCTTTACCCAGGTCCTCGCGTCCTGTCCGAACTACGGGGGCTGTGGTCTGGGGAGTTCTCTCCATCCTCCTAGTTTCATCAGTCTCATCAATGATGGGGTCATCTTTGCACTCCTCTTCTTGCTTATGGTTCTAGAGGCCCGTTGAACCACTGGTACGCGCAGATCCCAATTGGTTCGTTTTATCTGGCGAATTCTGATTCTGCATGTCTATTCAATTGTTCCGTCATGATTGTCTTCTGGAATGTGTCACCTTTCCTACTGTCGTGTCAGGTTCTGATTTGTAATCCTTAGTTTGGGAAGGGGTTTCACAGCATACATCTGCACCCCTTGACGCAGGTGGCCGTTCAAACCGCCTCGTCCTAGCTGCCGAGATTGCTTTTGGCGCTGGGGACTTCCAAACCATACACGCATCCACCTTTGACCTTCGTGCCAGTTCCACCTAGCCTTCTGATGGGTACTCCACTATTGTGCAGTTGTCGCGTGCAACGCCCCTTTTTGCACACTGTGCTACTTCTATTCCAGTATTGCATTTTCACAGTGGTCTACAAATTCCTCCACATTCGATGTGCCATCCTCTGTTGGCAGTTCCCTTGCTTCAGTCATCACGCATCGCAGTGATCTAACCATCACATTAGAATTCAGCGTTGTTACTTCATGCAATCGGTTCTGCCATCGCTCTATTTCTTCATCTGAATCCGAAGGGCAAGAACTATTGCACTCCCATGAGATTCTCCCTTCCGGTGTCGGATTCACCCAATCCTGGTCTTACATCATTATCTGGTAGATGTAGTCCAGTTCATCGTCGATGTCCTCGTCGCGCATAGGTTCAGTGTAGCGTGCTCCTTTGGCTGGATCTAACGGAACTACCAATAAACCTTCCGAATTTAAAAAACCCCTACTTTCACTAGATATTGTAGGTATCCATTTTTTCATTAGCATTTTTTACACCCATTTATATATAGTGAGATGATGCCTCTCTTATGACCCCACATGCATGTTATAATGCAACTTTATTCTTTTGATAGACATTATAGATGCATATTAGTTCTCCCACAATGCAATTACTCAACCCACACTCAAGCACATCTCACTGTGATTTGTGGCATTTAATGGTCTAAGGAACACATAGATCAACCATGTTTTAGGAAGATTGATTATGTGCATGTATATAAAATGACATATAAATTAATCTATATAATGAAGAAAAATGAATTGATGAATATTTATGAATATTTTTTCACCAAATAAGGTGTTCATGCACAAGTCTAGACCCTCTATATGCAAGACCACTATCTACAACCAGGGTTGGGGCCCCAAATCTCAAATTCACATAAAGTGATGGGTTATACCCCCATCACTCACTTAATCATTCACTTACTGGGAACTTATTACAACCTATTTAGATCTTTGGAGAGGAATAAAGAGAGCAACCTCCTTGTGTGCTATTGCAATGCATATCTAAGAATCTAGCTATACACATGCATTCATGGTGAATTATGATGGACATTAACAACCACCCATATTCATAAGTAAAAACATTTATTTTTGTAGTATTTACATATTACAAGCAATAGACAAGAGAAATTTTCTATTTTTTTGGCAAATGTTGTATATACAGACTATGGTATAGGAACACTAAACTAGATGAAAGATTGTCTAGTCTCTACAATGATGTGATGTGCTCCTTTGTAAATTCTCAATAAGATAAATCTTTTCTTTTATTTACCAAAAAACTATTTTAATGGGGTCAAAGTTGCTAAGTCAAATAATTGTGTCATATTCATAAGTATGTGTGCTTGATTAAGTATTGTATTTTATGTTTTGATTTTCCTAGTTCACTTATAAACTAATGAAAAATATATAACACATATTGAATGTGCAGTCACATTCCAACAACATATAAAAATGAAAACTCTAGAAAATTCTAATGGCATCACAAGAGAATACCCTACTAGAAGTTACACTCAACCTTCAATTATTACCCTCCCTTCTTCAATCCTCTAAAATGGATTATGAGGTTTCTTCAATGTGAAATCTTGCTCTAATGTTGATTTTTAGATGATGTGGGTATGGCCTATCCATCTCATAAACATGGACACTTTCGTGGAATTAATTAAAAATTTGTGTTCTCTATAAGTTAAGGTCAAGGCTTCTTTTTCAACATGGATGAATGAGTGGCTCTATTTTGTCAAGACTAGTTGCAAGAACATATAAATGAATATGCAAAACAAGTCAACACTATGTTTCAAACCAAGTCAATAAAGGGAATATATTTGTTGTAAACAATGAGTATCTCTCTCTCTCTCTATCTCCCTCTCTCACTCCCCCCTCACTCTCCCCTTAATATATCTATCCCTCTCTCCCTCCCGCCATCTCTCTGTCCATCTCTTTGTATCTATCTCTTTTGATCTTTTAATATTTCTCTCCTCTTACTCTCTCTCATCCCCCCTCCCCTAATCCCTCCTTCATAAAAACCCCACCTCCTCGGGGCTCACTCCCTCCCCCCCCACCTCAATCTATTTATATATATTCCCCCCACCCTTTACCCCCATCACTCTCTCTTCTCTTTGTATCACTGTCTTCCTCCTTTTCATTCCCCATCTTTATAAACCTGTCCTCCTCTCATTGTATCTTGTGCACATGCTCCATCACCCTCTCTCCCTGATTAGGTGCTCAAAAAATAGCTCAAAATCCAAAGTTATCAGATCGGTGTGGAACCTGAATGACCACATAGTTCTCATCATCCTCAATCCGCTGCAACGTGTTTTGCACGAAATAGACATTGTATGCTCCCAAAATCATGTTCTATTCGTTTTCCTAAACAAGCGAATTTTTATAAAAAAAAAAAAAGTAAACAACCCAGTCAGCAGTCCGTACAGCTGACGTGGCACAAACTGGGCATGCCTATGTTGCAGGGTGATAGTGCATGTGACTATGCAACTCTGGTGAATGGTGTGGTGTCGAGTGGCACAATGTGATTGGTTCAAATTTGTCAGATTTTGATTGGTCGGAAGGTGGCCAACCACAGGCTGACATGTGTCCCAGCCAAAGGCCACCATGTGGCAGCCTGGGGGTTACCAAAATTTGGGTTAAGGGTCCGTGCAGCAACGGTGGGGGTCAAACCCATGACCTCCAAGCGACAAGCCAAGCCTCCTATGAATATGCCATAGCAATAGTTCTTAACAACCTGTGGATGCGACATGTATTTAATGTTGATATGTTGCACACTCTAGGGAAAGGGCCAGCCAGCGGAGGCCAGAAATTGGATGCGCCACCCCATATGTGCACCATCGGAGTAGATTGGGGGCCTGAATGACGAGGGTGGGCCGTTGGCATTAGCTTTGGGCACGTGGCCCCCATATGGCCCGAAATTTTCAGATTTTAGGCGTTAGAGGCTATTTAAAGTGTCCAACAATTTCGCCTGGAATTCGGCAAAATCGGCACTCCGTTAGCACAATTTGGGGCGAATTTGTAGGATGGTGCTGGAATTTGTGGACTTTGTAAAGCGAATAACATAAAGACTTGGGGAAGTCATAACTTCTTCAGTTTTTTACCAAATTAGGAGCAAAAAAGGCTAGACGGGCATTTTTGGGCATTCTGGAGCCATTGGAATAGGTTTAAGAGATATTTGAGCAATATAAACTAATGTATTCACACTTTTGAGCATAATAGGAGGTCCAAGCCATTGGAAGCTGGACCAAGGAGACGTAGCCCAAGCGGGGTGAACTTCTTCATCATGTGTTGTTGTGACACCGTTTTGGAAATGTTCATATCTGTTATATGTGATGTTTAGTCATTTTTTATGTTAATTTATACATAAAATTTACATAAAAACACTCAAAAACTTATGTTTAAACTTTCAATTAACCTCATGAATCCTTAAGCAATTTTAACATATTTTGAAAAGGAATTTAGCACAACAAAACTAATTTTCCCATTCAGATCAAGTTTGGTATTAGATCTCTTGGTTTTCTTTGTGCAAGAAGGATTTAACTATTTGCAAGTGAATGTCATGCTTACAAGGTTGAATCTCAAGAGAGGAGAAGGGAAGCTGGTTGAAAGCCCTGAAGTTGGGTCAAGGAGAAGGAGTGCAAGGTTGCCACAATCTCCACCACCAGTTCTACCTCAAGTTGCAGTTGAGGCTTCGGTGAGCATGTCACATGAAGGTGAGCCTACAAATATGACAGAATATGAGAAGGTCTTTAGGAAGGCTTTCTTTGACATGACAGAGATGGTGAAAGTCCTCTATGAAGAGAGGAATACCAGACTGCAGGGTGAAAGCTCCAAGCCTCCCAAAGGAGAAGGTTCTTCAGGAGGAGGAGGTAATGGAAATGGAGGTAAACCTCCACCCTCTCCACCGTCTTCTTCATCTTCATATTCACAAGCATCTTCACCCTCTTCTACCGATACAACCCTTACTCATACTCATCAACATACCTCAAAAGGAATTGGAAAAACACCCCTGTTAAAACTTGATGTTAAATTTGAACTGCCCATGTATAATGGTGAAGTGAATGTAGAGAAGCTTGAAAATTGGGTTCGTCATTTGGGGGTCTATTGAAGAATTAAAAACCTTCAAGATGATGACATAAATATTCAGCTATCTTCCTTGAGGCTGGAGGGTGCAGCACTAGTATGGTGGGCATCCAGGACACAAGAAGAGATAATAAAAAAAAAATGTGGTAAGATCTCAATTTCTTGGACTGATTTCATTGCTGCAATTAAAAGACAGTTTTACCCTCTAGAATATATGCAGAAAGCCATCATGAATTGGCAGAACTTTAGACAACTTAAAGGTCAAAATGCACAAGATTACACCCAATTATTTAGGAGAAGGTCTCTAATGTTAGGTGCAGATTTGCAATCACAAGACACGTTGTTGAAGTATATAGGGGGTTTACACAGTGACCTTAGGAATATTATCCTTATGTTTAATCCCAATAATCTAGATGGGGTGTGTGTGCAAGCCACTCATCTTGAGGAAAGAGGGAAAAATACTCCAGAAAAGAGTAGTAAAAATACATTTAAGGGTAAAGGAAAAGAAAAGGGTTTCAAAGGGAAGGGAAAGAAAAATGCATCCATTAAGAAGGAAGGAGAGAAATTAGCATGCAAGCATTGTTCCAAAGAGGGTCACGATGAAGCTCATTGTTGGAAGCTTCATCCCAAGATGAAACCAAAGAAATTCAACAAGGGAAAACAAAAAACAGTTGTAACCACTCAACAGGATATGGGATCCGATTCGGGTGATGAAACTAAAATTACAGCCATGGGTATGAAAGGAAAATAATCCATTGCTAGCACTATTACTTAAAATTTACACTAGAAACTCCAAATGAAAAGAAGAGGATATAACTTTTTCACATAAGGGTAATCTCAAAACATAGAAAAATTGACACTCTTTTTTATAGTCGCTCTCAAATTAATCTCATCTCTGAAAACATTGTCAAAAGTTTAAACTTGGAAACCATTCCACAACATAAACCATATCCATTAGGATGGGTGTGTGACAATGCACAATTTCAAGTAACTAAAAAGTGTAAACTAAAATTCGTCATTACTGCAAATTTCATAGATGAAGTGCAACTTGATGTTGTGCCATTAGACATATGTGGTATAGTTTTGGGCAGCCTGTATCTCTATGACAGAAAAACTATCTTCCATAGACATGAAAACAAATACCATTTGTTCAAAGATGGAGTATAATACATTGTAAGATCCCATTGCAAGAAGCTAAATCTTTCACTTCTTAATTCGGGGCAGATGAAAAGACTAGTGAATTCTAGCAAGCATTTTGTGCTTCTAATGATCAAACCCAAGAATGATGTTGATAATGAAGCTTTTCAAGGTTGTGACTCAAGATTGAAATCTGAATTGGTTGATGTTGTTAACCAATATGATGAGATGTTTCAGGAACCAAAAGGATTTCCTCCCAAGAGAGGAATCCAACATGAGATACAGTTGCAGCAAGATAGTCCTCTTCCTAACATTGGCATGTGTAGGATGTCAGTGATGGAAAGTGTAGAAATTAAAAAGAAAATCCAAGAGTTGTTGGATAAAGGGATCATCATGCCAATTTATTTGCCATGTGGGTCACTATTTATTTTGGTCCCAAAAAAGGATGGAACATGGCGCATGTGTGTGGACTTCCGTTCATTGAAAAGGATTACGGTAAAGAACCATTACCCACTGCCTAGAATAGGTATTACTTGATCAATTGAAAGATGAAAAGTATTTTACTAAGTTGGACTTAAGGAGTGGCTACCATCAAATTAGAATTGATGAAGGAGACATTTGGAAGATAACATTCAAGACAAAACAAGGTTTTTTGAATGGCTAGTTATGCCTTTTGTTTTATGTAATGCTCCTGTTACCTTCATGTGTGTGATAAATGATGTGTTGAGGCCAAAGTACTTGATTTCTTAAAGAAAGAACATTTATATTTAAAGAGGTCAAAGCGTGAGTTTGGAAACACTTCTTTAGCTTACTTGGGTCATATTGTTGGAGGAGGTGAGTTGAAAATAGATACCTCCAACGTTGATGTCATTTTGAATTGGCCAAGGACCAAAACAGTTACTAAGGTAAGAATTTTTTGGGAACATCCCAATATTGGAGGAAATTCATTGCTAACATTTCTTCTATAACAACTCCTTTGCATGCATTGACTAGTGTTAAAAAGGTTTTTTAGTGGGGAGGCAAACAACAAAAGACCTTTGATGCATTGAAGAAAAATATCAGTTCAGCCCCAGTACTTGCACTTCCAGACTTGAGACAGACATTTGAGAACTAGACTGATGCTAGTGACTACGCCATGGGTGCAATCCTCATGCAACATGGTAAGCCTATCTGTTTTCATTCAGAAAATTTCAATCGTGCAGTGATTAATTATCCTACATATGAAAAGGAATTGTATCCATGAGTGCAAAGTGTGAAAAAGTGGAAACACTACTTGATGGGTAAGGAAACAATCATTCACACTAATCATCATCCATTGCAATACTTTCAATCTCAATCTAAGTTGCAAAAATCAAGGCACTTCCGATGGATGGGTTTTCTTCAACAATTCCACTTGGTAATAAAGTATAAGAAAGGTTTCTATAATAAAGTTGTTGATATACTTTCTAGGCCTATTATTAGTGTAGCTACTTTACTCAAGCATAATTCTGTTTTGCATGAAAGTTATATTGAGCAGTATGCATTAGACAATGACTTTCAGGATGTTTATGCAAGCTTGAGTCAAAGTAACCAAGTAGAGGAATTGGATTATCATTTGCATGATAACTTGTACCATCTTGGTAAGCTTTGTATTCCACAGGGAGAAAGAGTCAACATCATAAGAGAGGCACATACTTCTCTTATTGTTGGTCATTTCGGTGTAAGTAAGATGGTGGCACATCTACAAAGGTATTGTTATTGGCCTCGTATGCTTGTAAGTGTGCCATGTTTTATTAAAGGATGTTCATTATGTGCAATCAGTAAGCCTAGCCATAGGAAGTTAGGATTGTACACACCACTTTCAGTACCTTCAAGACCGTGGGAGAGTGTTTCTATGGATTTTGTAGGAGGTCTTCCATTGTCAAAAATAGGTCATGATTATTTGTACGTAGTTGTAGATAGGTTCAACAAAATGTGTATTTTGATGCCATGTAAAAAGAAAATTACTGTTGAACAAACTACTCAGTTAGAGTCTTTCAGAATGTATGGGTGCATTTTGGATTGCCCACATCCATTGTTAGTGATCATGATTCTCGCTTTGTTGGGAATTTTTGGTCAAGCTTGTGGGGATTCGTGGACACCAAATTGAAAAAGAGTACAACATTTCATCCACAAACACATGGTCAAACAAAGGTGGTGAACAGGACAGTGATACATCTTCATCGTGGATATTACAGCAAGCATCCTAAGTTGTGGGATGAACATTTGCACTACATTCAACATTCTTACAACCGGGCCAAGCACTCTTCAACTCAAACATCGCCATTTGAAGCATGTTTGGCATTATAGGCTATTTAAAGCGTCCAACAATTTCACACGGAATTCGGCGAAATCGATGCTCCGTTAGCACAATTTGGGGCGAATTTGTAAGATGGTGTCGGAATTTGGGGAGTTTGTAGAGTGAATAGTAGAAAGACTTGGGGAATCCATAACCTCTTCAGGTTTTGACTGAATCAGGGGCAGAAAGAGGCTAGACAGGCATTTTTGGTCATTCTCGAGCCATTGGAATAGTTTTCAAAGCTATCTAAGCATTGTAAACTAATGTATTCACACTTTTGAGCATAATAGAGAGAGCCAAGCCATTGGATGTTGGACCAAGGAGATGTAGCCCAGGTGGGGTGAACTCCTTCGTCATGTGCTGCTGTGATACTGTTTTGGTGATGTTCATGTTTGTTATATGTTATTGTCTAGTCATTTGTTTATGTTAACTTATACATAAAATTTACATAAAAACCCTCAAAAAATCATGTTTAAACTTTCAATTAACCTCATGAATCCTTAAGCACTTTTAACATATTCTAAAAAGGAATTTAGCACAACAAAACTAATTTTCCCATTCAGATCATTCCCTCACCCGCTTCCCCTCTCTCTCCCCCAGTCTCCCCTCTCATTCACTCTCCTTCTCTCCGCCTTCCCCAATATCCCACCCCTCCTCGCCCCCAACTCTCTCTCCCCCCCCCCACCTCTCTTCATCTCTTCTCTTTTATACCCTCCTCTCTCTCTCTCTCTCTCTCTCTCTCTCTCTCTACATGCCACCCCTCTCTCTTCCTTCTATCCCCCTTCCCCCCTCTCCCCTTCCCTCCCTCTCCCCATCCCTCCCTCTTTCACACTCAACCCCCCACATCCTTCTCTCCCTCCATCTCTCCTCCTCTATAATCCTCCCACCCCACTCCAACTAAAACCAAAATAAAATTCAATTGTCATTATCATCTCATGTAACAAATAAAAATATCTCATCATTCAAATATACACAAATATATATATGAACAAAACTACACATTAAGAACATATAAATATCAACACCATATGCTTTAAGAAACTTATTGATTTCATTTAACATGCAAAAGCAACTATCATTATCATCTAACAAACACAATTCATGTAATCTAATAAACAAAAATACAAGCATATTTTCTAATTAAAAAAACATATTATCATGTCCTAGGGGGGAGCTCAATTGGTGATCGAATTAATGTGAAATTTTTGAAAAAAGAGAAATCCAAGGTTCAAATCCCCCTGGTTGTGACCTAGTTTACGGAGAGGAGGACAGGCCAATCTAACAAACAAAAACACAATTATCATCATCATCTTTATTGTAATAAATATAATAATTTAATCATTATCATATCTAACAAAAAGAGTAATGAGTAAACCAATAATATAGCTAAATTTAAAACTATATTTCCTTCACATTACAAATAAAATTAATAATTATAATTATAATTAAACTAGCTTATATTCATCTTAGTTCTGAATCTACCCAGGGTTGACATGAAAACCTCTTTTAGAGTAGAAAGTGATTTAATCCATGTTTAGTAGATCTAGAGTTAATATGGATCTAGGTTGCTTTAAACATATCTAGAATAAAAAGTAAATTGGAAAAAAAAAAAAAAAAAAAAAAAAAATTGATCCATGTTTCGTAGATCTGGAGTTTAGATGGATCTAGGCAAATTTAAACGTACCGAGAATTAAAACTAAATTGGAAAACATAATTCTTCATAATGAACAGCAAACATCTCAACAAAAATAGCGAAAATACATCTTCACATGTATATTTTTAATGAAAATTAGGCAAAATAAAAAGATTTTGGATTCCATAGGCATTTAGGACTCATTACTTTCATTTTAAACTCTCACATTGTTCCCTTTCCACCACCCATTTTTAATTTCGAAGCTTTCGAGGGGAAGAAGAAGGAAATAATTGTAGGGATGGATGTAGGGGCACTGTGATTTGTAGATCTCAATTTTGTTGGCCTCCCACATGCTATTGGGATCACAATTGTGATTGTGACCTTTGTGTGAGAAATTGCATTCAACCCTGAAAGCTCCATTAATTAGGGGTTGTTTGGAATCTATTGAATAAGTGGAGATCATTTACCATATTGGGTTAATCTATGTGTAAGTACTTGGATTCTACACTAAAACTTCATTACTTATGGGTTGTTTGAGATATCCTTATTTCTTGAATAGTTGGAGATCACTCACTAGACTATATTAAGATAAGTTCAACTAGGATTTGCTATAGAAATTATAGGGTTGAATTTATGGAATTTGATGGTAGTAATCAAATCGCATGCATTAGATTGACAAAATCATCTTGCATCTTGTAAGTCTCCCACATGCTATTGGGATTTAGGAGTGTGATTATAATCACTATCCAATAGTGGTTGGTATTATATTTTATAGAGGTCATGGAAGGGAAATAGAGGAAAATCTAGAGCATTGGCCAAGAATATAATATTGATATTACGTGGAAAATCACAAGAAGGTGATGCTTTGCAGCTCATTCTAGAGAAAATTAGAGGATTCAAAGCATTCAGGATTCATTTTGTTGAAATTAAGCTCTGCAATTTTTGTTTTCAGTTTTTTCTTCCTTTTTAGAAGTCCTAAATTTTGGGGAAATTCAAGGGAGTGGTATTTTCTCGTCTTTAGTTATGATTATTCTGTAATTGGCTTCGGTAAAAGAATATTTTGAAGTGAACCTGTTTGGGATCGAGTTATACGAGTCTTAAGAATATGAGTCCATCCATTTTTGACCTAAAACATGGATAATCGAACTTGTACAACCCTATTTGAGCATCGAACTATAGGGTTTGAATCTCTCAGAAGAGAAGAACATAGGATAGTTTGGATACTCTAACCATTGCAAAATCAATATTTACAATAGGGGAAAGTTTTTGAAACTATGTTAATGGAATTCATGGTAGTGGTTGAACCATTTATCGTAGGTTTTTTTTGATATCGCTTAAGGGGGGATCTTGTTTTACTACTCAATTAGCGAATCAAAATGGGGGAAGTTGCTTCTCCTCTGTTTATACCTTTAAGGAACTCACCGAATTTTTTTTCCAAAGTGCAAAAATAAAAATAACAATGTTGATTCTAATCCTTTTCAAGAATTGAATTAGTTCTAAGGACCACTCTTTGTCTACTCTGTGGCCTCCATTATGTCCCATTCCATAAGCTAACCACAATTTACCAGCCAGTATAAATGCAGAGCAAGATCCATGTACTCCTAAAAAAAGTTCTTGGGAAAAGATTTTCATGTTCGGACAAGGCCAAGTTTCAAATCAGTTTTCTGAAAATACTTGCAAAGAATCTAATTTTGGCATGTTCGAGAACGATCTACACAATAACTCAATTGGATTTTCAAATACCAAAAACAGGTTTGGATGGCATGAGTCAAGAACTCAATTTTCAACTGCCACAAAAGTGGATTTTGCCCAATTTTATTCTACAGGCTTGGTGAAATATCCATCCTAAGAAAATATTCAAGGGTTGAGCCTTTTGTTCGACCCTCCACTTTCTATCGCTGGAAATCTGGAACACGTCTCTGGTTGGACCCAAAATGGTGTAACTAGATCTCTAAAAACTAACCAGTGTGTCAATGCAAGCACTGGGAATATCCTGATGGTGCCTTTTACAGAAACCCAAAATGTTGCTCATGTAAAAGGTTTGCAATCAGACTCAAAGAAAAATTTTGTGCAACATCATTTTGAGCTTCAAGAGGATCCATCTTTCTAGGATGACCATAATGTTCAGGTTGTTATTCATATTCATACTCGTAGTAGCATTGAAGTTGCTTCTCAAGGTCATTCTATATGTGTCAAACAAGATAATGGCCACACTATCACATGGCTAGGGCACCCAGAGTCTCATTTTACATTTTACCTTTTAGCTGGTGAAAAGATATCTCAGGAAACAATTTTCAAAGTAGTTGTATGTTTTCATGCAGTCATACTAGGAGTGGGAAACCATGCTTGGTGATATTTAGGACACAAGGCAAAAATTGAGTGCAAATAGTGGAATGACACCTTGTGTTTTTGAGGATTTGTTTGCAAGGATCAGTAAGGAAGAAGATGCTCAAAAAGAAGAAAATTTGAAATTTATTTGCAAGTGTTCATTTCTAGAAATATACAATGAGCATGTTGCAGATCTCCTGAAACCATCATCAACCAATTTACAGATGAGGGAATATGCCAAGAAAGGATTATATGTTGAAAATATTCCAGAAGTTGAGGTGAAAGGTGCCAACGATGTTATTCGACTAATCGTGTAGGGAGTGGCCAACAAGAAAGTCGTAGCAACTAATATGAATCATGCTAGTAGTCGCTCGCATAGTGTATTTACTTGTATAATTGAAAGCAAGTGGGAGAGTATGTCAGTGACTCATCATAGATTTGGATGCCTAAATCTAGTTGATCTGGAAAGTTCAGAGAGAAAAAAGAGTTTAGGTATTGAGGGTGAGCGCTTGAAAGAGGCCTCCAACTTCAACAAATCACTCTCATCTTTCGGGCTCGTAATCATGAATCTTGTAAATATTTCCGATGGGAAACCAAAAGATGTATCATATCGTGACTCCAAACTTGCATTTGTTCTCCACGTTTCTCTTGGTGGAAACTCTAAAATGACTATCACTGTCAATGTCAGCCCTTCTAATTGTTGTACAATGGAGACACTTAGCACTTTGAAATTTGCACAATGAGCAAAGTTTATTTGGAATAATGCATCTATAAATTAATATTCTACAGGAGATATTATAATTTTGAATATGTAAATTCAATAGTTGAAGGAAGAAGTTAGTCATTTACATGGTCAAATCAAAGGAGTGTCGCCCACTCAAGAAGATGACTATGGAAGCATGACCCTGTTGATCTCTCTAGGACCATATGCATGGGATATGAAAGATATAGCAAGCCCACTACCTTCTCATAACAAGGCTCTTCGTAAAAGAGATTTGGAATATGCACTTGTAGGAGCCTTGAAAAGAGAGGAATATTTAGAAACAACAATGAAGGCAATGGTTGCTGAAAATGAACAACTAAAACTTTTGGTTAAACAATGTGAGGAAGATGCACCATGTGGAAAGATGATGCTCTATTTTCGAGAAGACAAAATTAAGAGACTGAAGGTAGTTTCTTCTAACAAGATGTTTGTGGAAGCACATCTTTTAGAAGAGAATAATGTGTGAATGGGGGAGCTACAAATTTTAAGGAACCATCTCGATCGCAATCTTGAGGTGACGAGGTTTGCAATGATAAATATAAGGTTGATGGAACAACTAAGAAAGTACGAAGAATATTGTGAGGGTGGAGATCTAGACAAAATGTCAGAACATATAGTTGTATTACGAGATCAGTTATTCAAAGCTTTGTACTGGTCTTATGCATGAGTAGGACCTGAACCTTGTGAACTAGCGGGAATCATTAGAAGCAAAGCTTTTTTCCATCAATGAGGAGAATAAATTACTTTGTATAGAAGTTGATATGTACCGAAGGGAAGAAGAAGCTCTTTGTAATAACTTTTGCTTCTGCCTAGAAGCCAAAGAAAATTTGGAAAGGCATGTTGATGATTTGATGATCCATTTTGATAAGATGAAGCTTTCAGATGTTGATGGAGAAGTATAGTTGAACTCTGCAATGCATGCTCCATAGTTGAAAGAGGAGACACCAATTAGATATGGTTTATAAGTAGAAAGGGAGCTTAAATAGTTAGTTGAAGAAATTAGTGCAACTAGTCAACGTGAAGAAAAACCTCAGGGAACCACCATTTTTTTGGCTAGGGAAGTTGATGATTTACGCAAAAAAGTAAAGGAGTCAGTTGAAGATAATGAAAGACTAATTATCATGTATGAGAAATCCATGCAGAAATGGATGAAATAAGGAAAGCTAAAGAAGATGCACATGAAATGAATGAAAAACCCCAAGATTTGGTTCATTTTTTCAAGAATCAAGTTGAGGAACTTGAGAAAGAAATTAAATAAAGGAATCATAAATGCTAAAGTAGAACATATAGTTCTTCATCTTAGAAAATAGATTGAATAACTTCTAGTGAAATTGTAGGATACATCATAAGAGAATGAAATATTGCTTGAGCTATATGAAAAAGAAATGTGAGAAAGAGATGGTGCAAGAAGAATGTGGTGGAATTTTGGAGGTAAGAGCATTTGTGGAGAGCATGTGCTAGACATGGAAGATGGAATGGGGGTAAATGGAGTAGGTTGTGAAACCTTAATTCAAAGGCATGAAGAAGAAATTCAAGACAGTGTTGAAACTACATTATTGCAGGAACATGCTAGTATCAACAGGGATGGAAAAGTAGAACCAGAGGTGATCCATATGAGAATGGAGGTTGAGGAGTGTCAAATGAAATCAAAGGAGATAAATGAAGAGAATGAAATATTAATTGACATGTATGAGAAGGCAATGTGAGAAAAGGATGGCATTAGGAAACTATGGCAAGACACTGTAGAAAATAAGGCTTCCACTGAATTAAATGCAACTATAAGGGGAATTATAGAATCTCAAGAATTGAGAAACGAGACTGGAAAACTAGAAATGGGGATTGTTCCTAAAAAGGCTTCCAATGAACTAAGGATAGAGTTGGAATATGGTAAAATATATCTGAAATTTGGCATGAAAGATGATGGACATCAAGAGGAGACAAGGGGAACACTAGGAGCATCAAATAATGGGAATATGTCACAAACAAAATTTGTGCTTGCCTCCTTTGATGTTAAGTCAAAGCATCCAAAGCATAACTTAGAACTGTGGCAATAGGAAATGATTGATGAGATTCAAAATCTTCAAATAAAGCTTAGGAGGATGTCTCAAGAGA
The DNA here is from genome assembly GCA_031772625.1 of Pinus tabuliformis. Lineage (NCBI taxonomy): Eukaryota > Viridiplantae > Streptophyta > Pinopsida > Pinales > Pinaceae > Pinus > Pinus tabuliformis. Next base: position 1,980,381,172 of record CM062816.1, on the reverse strand, counting down.
ATGGAAAATTAGTTAAGATGCATGAGAAAGCTATATTTGAGAGAAATGTATTAGTAAAGTTGTGGCAGAAGGCAACAGATCATAGATGCTCTGAAGCATGCTGAGAATATAGATCTTTTGAAAGGAGATAGATGCCATAACATTGCCATAAGTCTTCATATTGTATCAGGGAGCCCCCTTTGTTCTTCTGTCACAAAAGAAACTGAAGGTCTTGAGGAAATGAAGCAGCAAGGAGAAGAAAAGGACATTCAGATTTTTGAAATTCATCATGGTATATTTTTTACCCACAAGGGAGGTGCAGTGGGTGTTCAAGAGCAGTCTGACTTTGGGAAAAACATGGATGAAAATTTAGACTCTGATAGAATCTTTAGCTTGTTGACAAAAGAGGTGGATGAACTCCAATTGAAAATGATGGAAATGGCAGTGAATATGAGAAACTACTAGTAATGTATGAGGAAATTGCAAATGATAATGATAAGATGAGGAAAATATTACATAAAACTAGTCAAGAACTGAAAAATTCCACAGAAGAGAGGACACTTTTCTCTAGGGAGATAGACGATCTCAAGTCCAAGCTAAAGAACCTAATAGACAGTAATGAGGATATGGTAAAGGGGAATGAGAAAGTTGTTCAACTAGTGGATGAATTAAACATAAGCATGGATTCATCAAATAATGTTGATTCTTGTTTTGCAATAAACCAATCTGGTGAACTCCATTCATTGACATTTGAAAATGAGTTAGGCACATATGTGGGGAACTCAAGGGAAGCAATCACAGTGGCAGTTTCTGTAGCAAATATAGGGAATTTTGATGCACTTTTTCCTAACTTGCATGCATGGATTGGAGAGAATCTTAAATCCTTGTAAAAATATGAACAACATGTGCAAAAACTATTTGAAGAGATGGATGTCAAGCTTGCAAAATGTGGATTATCAATGGATAACCTTGACATTCTTAGAAATAAGTTTGAAATTAATATGGATTTAATTCAGGGATAGGTTATGAATATTCTCTTTAGTATTGCATTAAATGAAAAAAAAAATAGGGTATGCAGTTATATCTTGAACGTCTAGAAATGAGACTTCAAGAATCTGAACATAGTAAAGAATATTTAGGTCATCTCTCAAGTGATGAAAGGTATAAATGGGATGAAAATGGTTCTAAACTAGCGAGGGACAAAGATATAATTGTCAATAAGGATAAAATGCTTCAACAGGAAATAACTTTGGCAATATCCAAGTTGACTTTTTCATAAGAGAGGATAACATAGATTACTCGAGTAGTTGACAGCTTGGACTTGATAGATATATCTCACAATGAGATGGATTTTTTTAGAAAGCAATCAGAGTCTTTAAAACAAGAAATTGCTCATAAAAACAGGATATTGACACAATATAAAAGTGGACCAATCTAATCCATGCAAAGAAAGTCTGGGTCTATAACAAATTCAGTGCTCTTGAGACACTATTGTCTGATTTTTTTGCATCTGAAGAGTACTGGAAATCTCGAGAATCAAGGGAAAATGTAGAAGTAGAAACATTTGGTTCTATTGTGAGGGAAAAGATGGAGGAAATGTCTCTTCTACAAGTTGATAAGAAGGCACTAGAAACTGTGTTAAAGAAAACTATGGAGTTTGATGCAATTACACAAGCTGAGGTATGTGATTTGATAGAGAAGGTTCAAATTGCTGAGCAGTAAAGAATTGATGCTAAGATGGCAGTGGTAGTTATTCAGTTAGAAAAGCAGGTTGTTTCAACACCAAATTTAGGATCATCTTCAGAACAAGTTTCTACACATTTTGGCAAGGTTGCATCCTTGTTAAAAGATGAAGAATAAAGAAATAATCTCTTTACTGCCTTGAAAAAAATCCTCAGATCACGTAAAGGAATATTATAAAATCCTTAGATAGTATATAACATGGAAATCAACTTTATGGGGACCTATATGGAAAACTAAAGAGATTTCATTGTGCGCTAAATGAATCTATGATTAGTGGGAATTCTATTTTGCCTTTGATGCTCATATGAAAGGTTATTTAGGAAGACAACTCTAGAAAGAGATCTCAGGAACATTGGAATGATTGTGAAAAATTCCAACAGTCAGTTACATGTAGCTATGGTCACAAAACTAAAGGCACTTTGTAGTTTAAGATTATAATAAATTTTGAAAGGTGTTAATCTACAAGATTTAGGGAGTCAGTCACCCAGTTTCAAGGTAGTTGAAGTTTCTTCAGATGTATTGTAATGGAAAATACTAAATGACATGTAGTAAGCCAATGATTATCTCATTGTCTTTACATCTAGTTCATTGGATGAGACTAAAGTGATATTCAATGAACAGAATGTAAAGTAGTAAGTTAATGATTTAATTACTACAATGTCCTTTTTGAGTTACTCTCTTATCGAGTTATCCTTTTATAAAGGGTAGAGAATGGAATTTTCTAAATTAAATGGACAAAGATATTCAGATTTTGTCTATGTATACTGTTGATGTCATATATGTTATCCTAATAATGATTTCCACTTTGAGGCATGGGTATTTCCTTTTACATAACACATAACAGAGGATTTTCTAAGTGAGGCTATGAAGTATTGTTGGCTTGTTGGGGCCTGGCCCAGGTTCGAAGTTAATTAACCAAACAAATCCCTGTACTACTGGCCCTTTCGACAACAGTCCGTGAAGCGTCGACTGAGGTCTCACCCGAAGTAGTATGGGGGGGTTATGGAACCAGGTTTTCGCACCCTTAAGATTTCTGAGAGATTGAATTCGTCCAATTGTTAGTCCCTTCGCATAGGTTACTTTGCGCACCTCCCTGCTCTGATATACTTACCTTCGTGCAACCCTAACCAGGGGTTGTGGGGCTTCCGCGCTATTGGAGCAACGCTCTGTGCTATTTCCCTAAGTCACACCTGAGATCTTACTTATCTTCCTACACCAGTTAGTTATCTTCGCGTAAATGGATGCCTTACGTTATATTTATTTATACAACACATTCATATGAGTTCGCGTAGCAAATAAATAGTACACTTGAAATTTATACCCAATAATACATTAAACAGGAAAAGATACACAGAAATATGATAACACTTCTCTTTATTAATGCTTCCAACGGTTACAGACTCGACCTGCCCTGCGCACTCAGCTGCAGGGGTCCGCGCACTCAGCTGTGGACTACTAGGCCTCTACGCACTTAGCTGCAGAGCCTTCTCCTACTCTACGACCCAAAGACACACTTTACACTTCGACTCAATCTCTTAGACTCATCATGCTTCTATTCTATTTTTCTTCATTAGCTAGCTTCTACACTTAGAGCCTCACTCTATTTATACAATCCCATTGTCTGTGGACCCTGGGCAAGTCTATCAAGCCGACATTACATTACAAAAACAAGCGCGGACAACCCTTTGACTCTATTATGGCTTCGCACTCCGTGCCCACAAGTCGTGGAGTCTTTACAAAGGACTTGGTCAAAACTTGGGCTTTAAGCCCCGAAACATGCCTTGGGGGGATTCCATGCCCAACAGGCCCCCAACACAAACATCGTGACTTGCCCTCGAGTCACTCTTTTGGTGCGGAGATCTTCGCGCGAAGTCCCTCCAACTCTGCTCAAACCGCTGCAAGGTTGGAAGCGCACTGAGCCGCTGCCTGCTGAATCTGAGGAACTGACTGTACTCTAGCAATTCCCCTGCCACGAGCATTATGGACAGCAAAAGCCATGCATAGTGGAATGTTTTGCCTTGTTCCTGAGCCTCGCGACAATTTTCTAGGAACTCCTTGCAGAGGAACTCAGACCAGTTAAACTAGACCCCCTCCGCACACTGCTCAGTAAGTGCTACCACCGGTGCAGGTACCTCGTCTGCATGGCACTTGTGCATAAATTTACTTGGCAGTATTTGGGTCGCCACTTTTACTACTTTGTTGTTGATGTTGGATATGGCGTAGCCCCTTTTCTTCTTCTCCAGTTTATATTTCTTCTTCATCGCCTCCGCGATGGCCAAGTCACTGCTCTTCCCCTCCAAGATATTTGTGGGGTCCTCACATTTGCATGGGAGTCGGGTAATGTGGTGAATTAAGTGGTTCGTGATGGGGATGGGCTCCTCTAGCCACAAACACCCACCATGCACTAGGCAGAGCAGCTACTTGATGATGAAATTTTTTATTGGGGCACGGTGGAAATGTGGCACCCAGAGCAGGTTTAGTAACCCTACCTTTTCCACTTCGTGTAACCACTTTCGCGGCTCCAATTCGGTAACCCCCGCTGTGGTGTTCTGCTTAGGCTTCATGAGTTACGTGTTTTCTAGGTGAGGGAACTTCTCGTGGTCAACGAGATCCCAATCTTCAAATTTCAAGCTAGGCACCCGTCCCAGGTGCGTGCCCTTAAAAATGATGTTTTCCAAGAGGAGCAAGGTCTGGAGAGAGCTCTTTCTCTCGTCTAGGTGTTTGGGCACTTTTGCCTCCCCCTTCCATAGGGGGATATAGGCGGCTAGCTTTGTTGGAGGGTGAGCAGGCTTAGTTTCTTCCTCCACGCCTTTGTCCTCGTCTTCTTTGATGATAAGGTCCTTTAGATCTTCCTCCTCTTTGTCAGTTTCCACGTTAACAGCTTTCCCTTTCTCCTCCATCGTTAGCCTGGTGCGCAACGGGTTTCGTGGGGACACACATATGGGAACCATCACCTGTTTGTCTTTCTTTGGCCTTGGCGTGCGCGGTGATTTAGGGATTTCCACCACAATCCTAGTGCCTTCAAGGGCATCCCCCATAGTCAGGGCCTGCGCGGCCTCTTCGACGGTCATCTCTGCAATTTCCATAACTTCCTCAGATGCTGCCATCGTGTTCCACCAGAAATCTATCACTCGCATAATCAAGGGCTCAATCAATGCTCTGCACATGTCAAACAGGGCTCTGCTCATAATACACGGGGTATAGGACAACTCGATTTGCAAATGACCAAGTATTGTTTGCTGGGTAGCCCTTTGTAATTTATAGTGCCTTTTGAATTTGAATTCAACCGTTCCCCCCAAATCCGGTTCATTAATGATCCCTTGGCGGCAGATTTTCCCAAATCTTGCCCATAAAGCATGTCTTAAATGCTTGCCACCTGCTCCATTTTGCCTCAAGTCAAGCATCAAATCGTGAATATTGACTCCAACAGTCACTTTCTAGCCAACTAGCGTGGCAGCACAGCCCCCCTTATGCGGTTGTAGACCTTGTGACACTTTACAACAGCGTGCAGCTCCTCGGAAGAGTAGTTTATAGTCCCACGCCTCCTTTCAACTACCAGGAGTGCTAAGACTGTGCTTCCCTCGGTTAGTCAGGTGGCCGCACCACCTGTATAGGGTTTCATCTAGTCATTCATCTGTTTTCCTGGAAAATACCCACCTTTTATTGTTACTGGCTGCGTCACGCACTTTATCATCAACATCGCGCCACCATGGTTGATCCGTTTGGTAATATGTGGTCCAATCCAAGGCATTAGGCTAATAAATTCTCTGTGATAGTCCCCAAATTCTTCGATGTGATCATGCACACCTTGCTTTTTCATCCTAGGTTATTTATCGAGGAAATCCTTCTTGATCCTGTCCTCTAGCTTCTTGGCTTCCGCTTCAACCAGAGCGATTTTCTCCCTTAATCGCACCCTTTCTTTCCCAAGTTCTTGGAGCCTAAAATTACCCTGTTGGATTTCTTCCTCAGGTCCCAAGCATTCTGCTTCGTTTGGCTATGCGATCCCTTCTTCCAAGGCTCTGCGAACCATCGTATCTGCCGGTTCTGCCATGTGTGGACTAGGAATTTTATGCTTTATGGGGATTACAGCGTTCGTTCCATACTCCAGCCTCATAGGCACATGCACCATCAGTTTCTTACATGTGGTCCTATAAGCCCATAGAACTCTTGGTACGCGCAAGTCCCAATCAGTCCGTTGCACACTATGTACCTTGTTCAGTGCTTCACATACTTTGTTAAAGGCTTCCACGTGGATAAACTTCTATGAACTTGGTCTTTCCATACTCCGCGATTCCAACCAGAGGGGTTTTTCGTGCCATTACCTCACCCGCACAGGTTTACTGACCGTGTCTCCTAACGCGAAGACTGTGTGCATCCGCGCAGGTTTCATACCATATGCCTGTATCCATCTAGACAGGTAGGCGCGTAGACCGTTTCGTCCGGAAATCTTGTCTGTTAATCACATCTGAGGCTTCCCAAACCGCATGTGCATCATCCTCCTACATTCACGCCAGTCCTCAAAGCTTCTTTGGTATGTACCCCACCACCTCGCGGGCGTAGCACGCATTACCCATTTCAAAGCTTCGAAACATTCTTGTTCCAACACTTCTCTTTCAAATCTATTCAAGAAGTCATCCACCTCACTTAACCCATCATACGTACGTAGATCCCTTACCTCCGTTGATACGCAGTGCAGCGATCTTGTCATCATGTTATAGTTCAGCGTGGTTACCTCATGTAACCGGTTCTGCCATCATTCTATCTCCTCGTCAGAATCCGATGTGCAGGAGCTTTCATGCTCCCATGAGATTCGTCCATCCGCAGTTGGGTTTACCCAGTCTTTCTCTCACGCGGTTATCTTGTAGATGCAGTCCAAGTCATCGTTGCTTTCGTAGTTGCACATTGGCTCTGTGTAGCGCGATCCTTCTGTAGGGTCCAAAGGTACAACTACGCACAGAGACTTTTTCTCAAAAATCATCTTGCGCTTCTTCAAATTTATCACCCCATTCATGTCAGTGGCCCAATCTATTCCTAATAGCATGGGGTAGGGATTGTTGTCATCAAAAATCTCTATTACTTCGAAGTCTGCTAGCGCGCTTGCTCCTTCGATATCCACTGTGATTCCCTGTAATCTCCCCATAAATAGGATCTTTTGTTGGTTCACCATTCGCAGTTGGATAGGAGACCATTGCAGCATAGGCCTTCCCATGCACTCCCATGTCTGCTTCGGCAGGACATTCACGTCTGATCTTAGGTCTATAATTACTTGGTCCATCTCATATTCTCCAATCTACGCGATCAATCTCATTTCCCTTCCCGTTCACGTCGTGTGCTTTCCGAGCTTCCAGACTACGCGCGGTTCTCTTGGCGTGGTCCCAACGCATCTATTTATGAGTTCTTGCAACCCTTTTACAGCCTTTCTGTCGCGCAGCAGCTTCATGCATGTTTCCAGAAACATTGTGAGCATCGATGGGTCCATTTCCGTCTCTGCTTTGTCTTTACTTCCTGAAGTGGAGGCATCAATGAATCTCTTCTTGGCTTCCATGAAGGTTTCCTTAGCGCGCTCCAAATCAAACTCTGGTTCCTTCGTTGGAGCCTTGCAAACCCAAGTACTATCTTTAGGATTCTTACCTTTGTCCTCCCTTGTCATGATTCCACTTCGGAGCACAATATTAACATTAGGGTCTTCCTCATGTGGTTCAGACCTCATCATTTGCAGGTTCTGAGTTAGGGGAGGTTGGAGCGCTCCTTTATCGCGCAGCCACGCTATTAGTGTGGGACAATCCTCCATCTCATGATCAAACAATGTACAATACAAGCATGATGGCCACGTTGGATTTGTAAAATCGTAGGCATAATGTCCTAGCCCTCCGCAATTGTAACATATTAGCTGTCCGTGACCTCTTCCAGGCCCTCCTCCACCTCGGCCTCGTTTGCGCCCCTGAAATCCAGTTCGCGCCATCCCTGCATTTTGGTCAAGGCCCTGCGTTTCAGCCTGAACTCTGTAGGTAGGAGTTCGATCCATCATCAGTTCATAACTTCTACATGTGCGCTCATCATGTCCCACTGATCTACATAAATTACAGAACAACTGTTGTGAATTATGCGTGTACTTTTGTAATAAATGGTAGTTATCTGTAGCATTCTTTCCTCCTATTTGACAAATCACACACCATAATGCAGGCGCTGGGCTCGATTCTGCTTGTGCCTCCGGTCTCAATGGAATTGGTCCTCCTCCCGCGAGGTAATTCGCGAACACTGGGCAGTGGTCCTTGTCATGTCCCTGACCCTTTCACTTTATGCACCATACCTCATCGCGCACTTCTAGGTGAGCTGTCCTGTCTTGCTTCAGACTCTGCATCTCAAGGCACAAGTTTTTCAACTACGCGTGAATCTGCTGAACTCCCAGGTTGGGATCCTATATCGGGGTCTCGTGCAATCTCATCGCGACCTCCAAGGCCTTGGCCTGAGTTGTTAGTCTCTGTTGTGATAGTGCATTCCTTAGATGCAGCGTTAACGATGCTACAAACCATTCACGGTGTTGTCCATCCGTCAACGTCATGTTAGCTTCGCAAATTGTGCACTTCAGTCTCTGATCCAACTCCCAAGGGGTCTCGCCTGGTAGCATTGTGATTTCCTTGAACCCAATGATTGACTGTGCCTCTAACTTTGGCCTGCTAAATTCTTTGTTTAGCACAGTTTGAATATCCACAATCCCCACATTCGGATTGTCATTGGAATGCTTAATGTACCAGGTCAGCGCGCGATCCTACAGAGCACTGACCAATGTTGCTTTCTTTATATTGTCATCTGTAACTCCCTGTGCTTCCCATACATCTTTTATCACAAACCAAAACTGGTCTGGATCTTCATTCCCTACTCCCTTGAACACTGGAAACTTTATCGCGCTCGCCATATTGACTCACGGTGGTGGCGGAGGTGGTATGGGAAAATATGGGGGTGAAGATGGTGAAACTAGCAGTGGTGTGGGTGGGGGTGGTATGCGCGAAATCCTCTGCCTTATCAAATTGATCGCACTTCTTGGTGAGACCTTCACGACCTCTTCCTCGCCCCCTCGTAGAGGTGAAATAAATGGGCTAGCTTCTAGTTCCACACTACCTTCGTTTCTGTAGATTCTCCCACTTCGGGTAGCCCCAAACATCAATTTATTCGCATAACCCGTTTTTCACACAGTAGCATTTTAATCCAAGTGTTCAAATATTTAACGTACTTACCTCGCTGTCCTTTGAGGAAGCATCATTTTGCCTCGCTATAGCTGACTAAAATATCTACCGTGAACTCGGTGATGAATCCTCCTATCATTCGATCGAGCTAGTGATCAACAATGCACGCGATCTTATCCTTCGATTCTTCCAATCTACGCACCAATTCTGGAGTCCACACAATAAGTATGCCAAAATTGCACCTTCCTTGGCTATCTGCTAGTTTCACGATCCACTCGTATAGCTCAGTAGGGAAATATGCGAAGAAAAATTCGTGGATCTCTATGTATAAGTAGCAGTCTAACCACTATTCTTTTGATAGTTGCAGATTCTTGTTCTCCTGCACCGCGAATTCGTGAATCTTCCTATCCAACCAATCTTCAATTCCTTTCTTTGTTGGATTCCAGTGATACGACATCAGACATCTCTATGCATATCCTAGTCCCGGCAACATGACCATTTGTTGGCTTGTTGGGGCTTGACCCAGGTTTGGAGTTAATTAGCCAAACAAATCCCTATACTACTGGCCCTTTCGGCAACAGTCCGCAGAGTGCAGACTGAGGTCTCACCTGAAGTAGTATGGGGGGGTGCTGGAACCAGGTTTCCGCACCCTTGAGATGTCTGAGAGGTTGATTGGTCCAATTGTTAGTCCCTTCGCACAGGTTACTTCGCGCACTTCCTTGCTCTGATATACTTACCTTCGCGTAACCCTAACCAGGGGCTATGGGGCTTCCACATTGTTGGAGAAGCGCTCTGTGATATTTCCCTAAGTCACACTTGAGATCTTACTTATCTTCCTACACTAGTTAGTTATCTTCCCGTAAATGGATACCTTACGTTATATTTATTTATACAACACATTCATATGATTTCGCGCAGCAAATAAACAGTACACGTGCAATTTATACCCAATAATACATTAAACTGGAAAAGATACACAGAAATATGATAACACTTCTCTTTATTAATGCTTCCAACGGTTACAGACTCGACCTGCCCTGTTCACTTAGCTGCAGTGGTTCGTGTACTTAGCTGCGGACTACTAGGCCTTTGCGCACTCAGCTGCAGAGCCTTCTCCTACTCTACGACCCAAAGACACACTTTACACTTCGATTCAATCTCTTAGACTCATCATACTTCTATTCTATTTTTCCTCATTAGCTAGCTTCTGCACTTAGAGCCTCATTCTATTTATACAATCCCATGGTCCGCGGACCCTGGGTAGGTCTATCAAGCCAACATTACATTACAAAAACAAGGGTGGACAACCCTGTGACTCTATTATGACTTCGCGCTCCGCACCCACAAGTCGCGGAGTCTTTACAAAGGACTTGGTCAAAACTTGGGCTTTAAGCTCCAAAACATGCCTTGGGGGGATTCCATGCCCAACAAATATACATTTTCTTGTTCACCTCATAATTCCACTATTGGTGTATGGCCTCAAAAAAGTAGAGAGGATAGGTGGTTGATGGAGGGGTTTTTTAATTCTTCCTACTTTATTTTGTACTTGTGACAACTGATTAACTGGGAAGAGAAACCAATACTGATAAAGGGTTTTTGTAATTCTTCTTGCTTGCTTATGAACTTGTGATGAGTGATTACTTGGGCGGAGCCATAAATACTAATACCAGTGAATCCCCCTCCTTATGCTCAAGTTAATAGTGAACTAGAGATGTTTCCATGAGTTATTGATAAGCATTTCACATAGAAATAGAGCTTAAGCCCCCATGTGTAAAGATGAACATAACTCATCATGGTAATTATTAAATCATGCATGTCCATGAACCTTATTAACTATCCATTATGTTGTTCCTCGTTATGAACCTCATTAGCCATCCATTATTGGATCAAACATGATAAATACAACACAGAAGGCACATCTAGATCGTCTAACACAAACAAACATAAAGAAGGTATTACATTAAGGAGACACTAAACTAATAATACATGTCGATTAAAATAGACTAAAATTTCACTAATGGCATGGACAAACTATAGTTAATAAACATGAATTTTTGGATGAAAGGAATGATGTCAAGGAAACATTGTACATATTGGATACCCATTGTTCACTACAAGTCAGTACATAAAATATACAACAACATATAATTATGAAAATGAAAACTTTAACCTCTTTTAAGTTCGTTATTCATAGTGATGCAGTCATGGGCCCATAAATGGATTTGTATGTTGGAATCCTAAGTAGTCTGATTAGGTCTTTCTTAGGGCCGATTGTCGAAAATTCCCAAAAGTGAAAGTAGCACCTTTTCCAAAAGCAAGTTTTCTTAATATAGCATCTTATGGTATTTAGTTTAGGTAATTAGCTAAATCCAAGGTTGCCTCTTAGTAGAAGAATATGCACTTATATTGTATATTTGAACTAAGCTCCGAGACTAATCAATCCTAATCTGCCTATCTCAAGAAAAGGAGGGTGGTTCTGAGAACTTGGATCAGATTATAGACAAGCTATTTTCCTTCCATGCAGGAATAAAGGTGACAATGAAGAGTAGGCACATACAATCAAAAAGGGGTTTTTCTTGAACTACTTTCCTTAAGGAGATTTTCAAAACCCGTGAGATGATTATAAATGAAGGATAGATTATTAATTCTAGACTCATATGCATGTAAATGATAAACTTCTAGATGAATGATAGCTTCTCAACCCTCCTACAAAATATGAAATAAATATCCAATTGACTCGTTTAAACAATTTATTACAAAATGTGGATAAGCAGTATTCATTACAGTGTATTTATGAACCAGGAATCAATATTAACTATGTAAATGACCGGATAACAGAAAATTCACCATGGTATGTGTGTAGATAATGGGAAAGTGTAGGTTTTAGCTCTCAATCTGGAACCACTTTTCAATCTATCTTTGCGCAATCCTTTCCCATTCACAAAAAGGTTTAACTATAAGGTAGAGGAAGGATAATTATTGACATAGCTCTAGCTCCCTCCTCTCATTTATACTCATATAAGATTTTTCTTTCTTATGTGGTTCAAATTTCAATTTCAGGCACACCCGCAGAACGAAATAAGTTTCCAGAGTTGTAGAGAAAAAAATGTGGTTGCTCATAATTCATATAACAAAGTCAAATATATTATAGCATAAACTGTATTGAAACTCAATGGTGAAGCCCTTTCTTCCATGTGAAAAATTAATGAATTTTGCCTCACCGATTGTCTCAAGAGGGTACCCGAAGTTTCTTGCACTCTTGATACTCCAGAGGAAAATTTTGTTATGCTCTCTCCCATAATACTGTGCCTGTTTTTTTTCCTCAACCCGAAGTTCACTACCCTCTCGTTACTCCATAGGAAAAGTCTGCATATGTTGTCTGTAATTTTCCCTTGGCTTGCCAAAATATGAAATAAAAAATACCATATATATATATATATATATATATATATATATATATAGCATTAAAAAAAACCCCTTTATCCATTATTATATTGTCAATATATTATTTTAAATTTTTGTCATTTTTATACCCCAATATGAACGCACATGATATGGTATTGCTTTGTTAGTGAAGCCCCCATGGTCAAGGCACAAGATGTATTTTTTGTGGATGGACTGAAGCATAATCCGCTGAGTGTGAGAAAAATTTCTGATAGAGGATATGATGTCATTTTTAGAGCTCGAGAATGTGAAAAAAAGTTAGCTACAATAGGAAAGATATTAGGCAAGGAAATATGAATAGCAAACAATGTATATGTTCTAAAGGAAGATAATGAATAATGTCATTTGGGAAAACAAGATGAGTGTTGGTTGTGGCATAGAAGGCTAGGGCATATAAAATTCATTCATATCATCAAACTTGACAAAAAGGGAGTTGTAAGAGATCTTCCCAAAATTACCAAGCAACAAAACGATATTTGCAAGTCATGTGAAATGGGGAGACAAGCTCGTGTTCCTTTCAAGACTAAAGAGAAGTTATCAACTAGCAAGCCACTTAAACTAGTGCACATGGACCTATGTGGACCTTATAGAACAAAAGTACCTATATTTGAGTGTTACTTCATGTTAATGATTGATGATTTTTTCAGAGTAACAAGGTTATCCTTTCTGAGAGATAAATCAGAAGAATTTGATAACTTCAAGGTCTTCAAAGCATTGGTATATAATTAAATAGTTCGTAATATAAAGTGCACATAGCTAGACAAAGGAGGATAGTTTACATCAAATGAATTTGAAAATTTCTATTATGAACATGGAATAAAGAGACAGTATACCATTATGGAAATCCCCCCACAAAATGGAGTTGTTGAAAAGCATAATAGATCAATACAACAAATGGATAGAGCTATGATGCAAGAAATAAACATACCACAAACCTATTGGGTAGAATCCATTCACACAATAATCCACATTCTACATAAAGAAAATCTCAGGCCTAGCTATGACAAAACACCCTATGAGTTATGGCATGGACAACCAGGATCAATCAAATACTTCAAAATGTTTGACAGTAAACGTTATATTAAAAGCAATGATGATAAATTGGGAAATTTTGATGCTAGGGAAGATGAAGGAATATTCTTAGGGTATTCAACTAAAAGAAAAGGTTACATCTGCTACAACAAAAGACTGCATAAGATAGTTGACTATATTGATGTGAGAGTTGATGAGGAACTATCTCCTAAAAGCAAGTAGACATGATTTATAAATCCCTCAGATCATCCAATTAGTGAAGAAGAGGAAGAGCATATTCAAGATGTTGAGGAAGCATAAACCTATTTGAAATCACCTTTTAGGTATGTACAAAAGAACCATCTTGAAAATAAAATCATAGGTGTTAGTTCCAGTCTTCGCAGCCTGTCACCAGGGATCAACATGAGCTCTTACTATGTCTGGTTTTGTTAGATGTTTTGCACATGATGTTCAGCACAAAACATGTCACAAGTGTGTCCATCAGAAGAAGCTTGGAAAAATCTTTCCAACGGTATATCACACTCCCATAACCGGTTCCTGGATTAGAAGAAATGAATGAGTGATTCTTGGTTATGCATGTTTTGAGGTCAGTTGCTGCACACAATGACAAGTTTAGTACAAAATCAGTTTCTAAAATAATGGTAAGGAATTTTTCAAAAGTGAAAGAGGTTTTTGTTCATCACATACTAAATAACAAAAACCTCCTTCAGTTTATTCACAGGTGCTACTATGTGGGAGATATATAGTGATATTTGGAGCCTACATTAAAACAAAGCAAATTTTTCATATTTTTTACTGTTTTAGTCATTTTAGTGCGGGGCCATTTTACAACAGATGGAAAGTAATTTTGCAAAACAAAAGGAGGTTTTTGTTAAGAACGAGCCATATAACAAAAACCTCTTTCATTTTATTCACAAGTGTCACAGATTGGGATATGTGACTAGATCTTTACAGCTCATTTTCACAGATTTAAATTTTTAATGATTTTCTGTTTTAGAGATGATTTTGTGGAACAGATTGCGAGCTACGGGAAACGAATTTCCCATATTTGAGAGAGGTTTTTCTCCACCATGACCTTATATACAAAAACCTCTTTCAGTTTTGTAACAAGTTCTATGGTTTATGAGATACGAGTTCATCTTCAACACCCATTTTCAGAAATTCGACCCAAGTTTAATGTAACTAATTCTATTTTGAAGAAAATGGTTGAGTTCAATCCCTTAGTACAAGGATGAGAAAATGTGTATATTTTTTGAATTTCATAGTGTAGGGTTTGGAATTTGGTAGAAGGTTTGACTCTTGAGAAAATAAGGAGCTTCATTGTACATTGATATCACATTTTGGCTAAGGAATTGAGACCAGGATTTGCAGTACTCTTTGGGATCCCTATGGCTTTTGTTTTGGTACAATGCTTTCTTATGTACTTGTCAATTTATTCATGTGTTATGTATATAATTTTCTCTCGTATTTCTTCTCAGCTAAACAAACAAGAGTGTAAGTAGAATACATTGAAATTTTAGTGCTCTACTTGAAGTTTGCTTTAGTTTTTTGATGTTTTCCACTGTTTGGAGAGGATCCATGGTTTCTCTTGCCCTCTTCAACTCCTCCTCTATTTGATCCATCCATCTCATTTGATTTAAAGTGCCAAATTCAATTGCCTACCTTGCCCCATTGAGACCCCTGCAAGACTGCACCTCATTCCCCGCACCCAAAATTTGCCTTCTCATCTGAGCCAACAAATCATCAATTCATTCAATCAACCTCTTGCACACATATACCTAGCCTAAGATCAGTAGCTAAATCAGTCATCTCAAGCCTTTAGTGAATATAATTTGCTGAGATCGACCCGGAGAGAGCCCTCTCCTGACCTGGTAGGGCTAGCTACCAGGCTGAGCATGGTTTGATGTTGGCCCTGGATCCTACCTTTTCAGCCTAAGGTAAATCTAGGCTTTAACAATATGTAACAAGAATGCAAGGGTTCAAACAAGAAGAAAACTTGTTGAGACATCAGATCAAGCTCATATTTCCATGTTGCACATGATTTAAACAAATAACTTTTCAAAAGAAAGCAAAGATGAACACTAGATAGATGTCATGAATGAAGAACTGGACCAGATAGAAAAGAATGGGATTTGGGAGCTGACACAAAGACCAATAGACAAAAACATCATAGGCACAAAGTGGGTCTTCAAAAGAAAACTAAATGAACAAGGGGATATCATTAGAAATAAAGCAAGGTTGGTATGCAAGGGCTATGCATAGGTAGAAATATTAGACTTTGAAGAAAATTTTTCTCTTGTGGCAACCAGAATGTTTCTAGCATTTTCCTATCTCAAATACTTCAAATTATATCAAATTAATGTGAAGTTTGCCTTCCTTAATGGAGAGATTGAAGAAGAAGTGTATATAGAACAACTTGAATGGTTCCAACCATCAGATAATCATAATGATGTTTTCATATTAAAAAATGCACTCTATGGTCTTAAACAAGCACCATGAGCATTATACTCTCATTTGGACAGATAACTTCAAAAATAAGGTTTCAAGTGAGGCATAGTTGACAACAACTTATATATAAAATCAAATTATGAAGAACCCTTGATTGTAGTTGTATATGTTGATGACATAATATTTGGAAGCAACAAAAACTCCCTAGTCCAATGGTTTCCTAATGAAATGAAATCTGAGTTTGAAATGTCAATGATCGGATAACTTGTGTTCTTCCTTGGTCTTCAAATTATACAAAACACAGAAGGTATGTTCATATCTCAAGGGAAATACTTAAAAGAAATGTTGAAAAAGTTCAAAATGGAGGATTGTTCCCCTATCACCACTCCCATGGTTGTTGGATGCAAGCTAAGCAAGGATGATGAATCACCAGAAGTTGATCAAAAGTTATATAGATCTATGATTGGTAACTTATTATACCTAACAACCTCAAGACCAAACATAATGTTAGAAGTTGGGTTGGTAGCAAGATATCAATAAACTCCATGGAAAATCCATCTCTTAACAAAAAAATATTCTTCAGATATCTAAAAGGAAAAATGGATTATGGATTGTGGTATCCAAAAAGAAAATATTTCATATTGACAACTTACATAGATTTATATTGGGAAAGATACATAAATGATATAAAAAGTACAAGTGGAAGTGCATTTTCTTAGGAGAACCATTGGTTGCTTGGTTGAGCAAGAAGCAAACCTCAATATAATTATCTACTGTCGAAGTTGAATACATTGCAAATGAAACTTGTTGCACACAATTATTTTGGATGAAACAAACTCTTCAAAACATGAAGGTATCATACAATGAACCAATCTCTATCAAATGTGATAATACAAGTGAAATAAGCATATCAAAGAATCTAGTCCTTCACTCTAAAACTAAACACATTCCCATCAAGTATCACTTCCTTAGAGAGAATGTTTTTGAGCAGATTGTTAATGTATATATCAATTAAAGAACAAATAGTTGATATATTCACCAAGCCTTTGGCAATAGGTGCCTTCGAATATCTAAGGAAAAAATTGGGAATAGTACCTCCTCCTTCTCCTAATTAATTCAACTCAAAAGAAGGAATCTAAAGACTATTGAATGATTGAAAAGGGGAAAGCCAATCTCAAGGGGAGCTTCAACAGCCACACAAAGTAGTAAGAATGATTCCTATATACTTATATAGAAGAATATTGGCACCAATAGACATAATTCGTATTCAGTCACCAGTGGGAACACGAAAAAACAAAGAAGAAGTAACAAACAATAGCTTAACAACAAAGAATTGCATAAATAAATAGTAGTGACTATAAAATACATTAGTCACAAGGGAAACTGAACCTATTTCACTAGCTTGGCAGTCGCAAAATCTATTAATAATACATGACAATGACTTCAACCTTAGAAGAGGAAGAGAGTGTTGTTGAGCGTAAGATTGAAGAAGAGTTTTTGAAACTTAAATGTTTGATGCATTTCAAAGTTTCACTAGTCCTGGGAGAAGACTTGAACAACTGACGCAGGGTTACCCCTCCTTTACCCACAATTTGTATGGATTATGCATATAGTTGTCTTTCCCAAGAATTTTAACTCACTAAGGAGTCAAATCTTCTTATCTTAATGTTTAAGGCCCATCCATCAATACCTATGCTGACTGATTTATTAAAGCCCAACATGGTCTAACCCTTCATTCATTAAATATGTATCGGACTTAAATCACCCCTTATCCTTCAATTATTACTTTATTAAAGGCTTTCTCTTAATTCCTTCCTATCAGGATATTATAACCCTTCAAAACCTTCAACCATTCATTATCCGAACTATCGGGACTTTATAAACCCTTAATACTCTTCATTAAATATTAATCCCGCACTTAATAACCAAACCCACATGTTCCTTTGGTTAATTCGATTTTAACCCACATTTCCTTCTATCGGCGCTTTAATCACTCTTATAACCATTTACAAAGGAAATTAACCAAAAACATACCTTTCTGCCTTTGGTATGGACTCTGCACACTTCCCGAGGATTACCTTTATCGCAATCGGCAATCGCATCCTTCGCGGGTTTCTTAACACAGACTTCTATCGCCTCCGATATGCGATTAACCTCCAGATCCCAAATAACATTAACTATGCTTCATTTCCCTATCGGGTCTGCTCCTATCGGCCCTTTGCATAATCGCATGTAGCATGTGTTAAAGCCACAGTCTATTCCCTTAAAACATTGCGATCCGATCACATCTCCACCGTTTATCCTTATCCTGATCCAACGGTCATTAACACTCCTAATATCCAAAGCTACTTCGACGGTTCTCGGTCGTTGATCTGCGCTTAGCAGATCCAACGGTTCACAACCATTTTAGGTTGGTAACAAGCCCGACACTTAACACTTCTTTCGGACCCGATAGGATTTATAGATCCTCAACTTATAAAAGTTCGGGTCCGCTCCTCTTGATTAATGTTCGGTCAGTTTAACACCTGATGACTGTCCGATGGCGAGATCTCTTGATCTCCGCTCCAATTTAATCCCGACCATTGATCATTAAAGATCCAATGGCTACGATTCACCCATACTCCATTTCTTCTGCCTTTCTCTTTACTTAGATTTTAGTGCATTTCTTCAGGGTTTCTGTGGTTTCCAGGTTTTCTAAAGGTTTTCCTTTCACCCTCAATTCACTTCCACTTGAGCTCTAACTTCGTGACTTCTTTTATCACTATCCCTTTTGGCCTTTGATTGGTCCTTCGAATGGTTCAACGGCCCATTATGAACCTCTGTATCGCTCTCTTCCTCTCTGTGCATTCGCTGAACTCCGCCTCTCTGCGTTCACTGCACTTCGCCTGCATAAATATATATATGCAATTCTCTGATGCACTCAATCTATCATTCAACACTCAATCACGCATTTATACAGATTTAATCAATCTCTGTATATATATAAATACAAAAAATTAATTACAAAATGAGATCTCTGTCTCTTTGGCCTGATCTTCTAATATCAGTGGCCTCTATTCCAACTCTGCCCGTAGGCTTACAATCACTCCAAATATCTAACCTATCTAACCTCTATCTTTGCCTTTTAGGCTTACATTTATACATAAGGACTCTAAAACCAATTCCTGGTTTAGATCCATGAATTCCTTAACAAATTTCCTAAATCTCCTTCGTGTTCCTAAAACTCCTCTCTAATCCCTAAAATCATGAACTGACTCCTAATCTAGGATTTACAATCAATTCTCAATCCCTCAATCTCTCAACTATCCTAAATCTCTCATGTTCTCCTATATTCGAGAACATTTACAAATATGCCTCACAATATTCAATTAATTCCCTATTCTAGCTTCTCTCATTAAAATCACTCAAAACATTGATAATTACATTTAATTCACTCTTAGGAACCCAACTTCCTTGAAAACACAATACCCCTATGTCTACTAGAATAAAATGAGTTTTCTTGCCCTGAATGCTCCTGCATCAGACTCCCAAAGTAGAAAATTTCCATGATCTCCTGATCATGTTCTTCATATGTTGATATAAACCCTCCAGGGTCCCAAACTTTAGTTTGTAGCTGCCCAAACACTTTGCTCCTTTGCTGTTGTTGCATGTCTGCTGTTTTTTGCTCTATCTTCCTCTCCTTGTCAATTAGGTTCATACTCTGATTGATCATCTTTCCTACTGCTATCATCTTCCTCCCTATGGCCTGTTTCATCATTAGCTGCCACATTTCTTCAATCTCTATTTCCAGCACATCCTTGGACTGGTCCATACTCTGCCACTTACTTCTGTCTCTTTCTCTTTGCTTCAGGTCATTGCTGTTGTCCACCAATTATTCAAACTGATGTAGGTTACTTTTACTTACTTTGACTCCTACGCTGACTACCTCCCTTTCATCCTTACCCTCTTTCATGATTATCTCTTTCTACATTGAATCATGACTGTCCAGCATTCTCTCTAGCAATTGAACACCTTTGTTCCATGGATTGAATTCTTCCATAGAGTCTTCTTCTTCCATTTTTATTTGGCTGCTCATTTGTGCCAAAATTCCTCCAGCATCTGCAACTAAACCTGCATTCATAAAACACTTGTTAAAATAAAAATCATAAGGCTTTTGTGCCTTATCTCCCTTTGGCAACAATTCAGTTTGCTGCTCTGTTTTCTCCTCCTCTATCAGCACATCAGTATGCTGATTTGAATTCTCAAAAGAATTCATGAGACTGTCAACTAGTCTCTCCTCCACACCATATGTTCTAATGATGTCTTTCTGTCCCTATCCACTGTAGTGAACTCCTTCCTTCTCGTTCAATTCTGACTTTACAACCTGAACACTTACCTTTTGGTCTTCTAGCCTTTTTTCCAAAAGACTTAACTCCTGCCACAAATTTTCCATCTCACTTGGAATTTCTTCCAAAAGTTTTGTACAATCCTCACTATCTTCTTCTTTGTCACAAGCATAACTTATTGACTCTATTTCTTCATTCTCGATTAGAATAAAATTCTGATCCTCTATCCCTTTGATAGTTTTAGATGTTTGTCCATCACTCTCCCTTTGATCATTTAAGAAAATCAATTCCTCGTTATTCTCTTCAATAGAAAATTTCTTATCATAGGACATAACTGTCTCATCTCTACTGAAGATATTTCCTCCATTAAGCATGGAATTTATGAACTCCTTTTACTGTAATAACTCAACTTGATCTTCATTTGAAAGACAGTCATCATCATACTTTACCTGGAAATTTTCAGCTTCATTCAAGTCATTTCCATAAAATGGTTTATCTTCTGCAATACCTGCATTCATACACAACCTGTCAGTTGTAAAACCACAAGACATCATGACCTCATTTGATGATTCAATCACCAATTCCTCCTATTGTTCCAAGTCCTTTACATGACTTAGAAATATTTCGATGGTCTTCTCCTCAATCTCATCAAGTCCTTTACTTGATTTCTTAATATCCTTCTCTACTTCCTCTTTTAAAACAGAATTTAGATTCTGCCTGTCTTCTTCCCTCTTTATGACAATATCAGAAAATTGTCCTTCTTTCCATGTTTCACCTGTAAACATACACAAATTATCAGATTTAAAATCATCAGATCTTTTGCCCTCACTTGAAGTTTCAGTCTTCAAGTCTTCATCTTCACCCAGAACTTCACCCTGCTCTGGTTCACAAATGGATACTTCCATTTCCAATTCAGCTTCTCTGAGTTCTTCAGACCTCAATTGAACATCCAGTACCTGTTCAAGCTTCATTAGCTCTTCTGCTAATTGCATATTCACCTGCTAACTCCTCTTCTTTTGTAGCCTTCTCTATAATTTATGCCACCTCACTGGCTTCTTCTTTAATACCCAACCTTGTCTCTGACTTTCCTCAAGTATCATCATCAATACATTGAGTTGTTCTTTCATTTCTGCCATCTCTTTGTCAAGCTCCTCTTGACTCATCCTCTTGCCATTTGCCTTGGCATCCTCTTCCTTCACCTCCATTCTGTTGTGGTCTTCTTTAGAACCTCTACTATGACTATCAGTAGCCATTTTATTCTCTATCTTTGTGAGCTCCTTATTCACTTACTATGAGCTGCATTAAAGCCTCTGCATCAGCAAGTCTTCCCTGCTGCCACTTACCTCACCAAGCCCTCCTCACTCAGTCTTTTGGTAAGCAATTGGTTCTCTATCACTGGAACCTCCTTTGAGCACTCTTCTCTGCTCCTTTAGGCTTCAACCCATCTACACTTCCTCAAGAACAAAATTTTCCTCTTGTATTTCAATCACCATGAAATACTTGGTTCTGACCACTTCTTCCTTTGGTTAGAAAGTCTTACCAGCTTCCTTCATTACCTTGGAAATTATACCCACATCCTTTGTGGAATTATCTTTGTGATCCGCAACAATACCTCTGCAGTAACAAGTCTCCTCCTTGCTACATATGCCTCACTAAGCTTCTCTCCTTTGAGCTCAGTCTTTTAGCATCTCTCTGGTTCTTTCCTTTGGAACCATTTGAGCACTCCTTGCTCTTAGACTATTGCTACAATCTTCTCACCTTCTTTATTGTTACCTATGCATCAATATAAACCACAACTCTTCCATCTTCAAATCAAATCAAACAAAACATATCATCTCACCTTCAAGATCTCTGCATGATCTTGTTCCACCATTTACTTGTACTTTGAGTGGATTGTCCTTTGTTTCTTGCATCTGCAAGCTTTGTTGCACATTATCTCTATGTGCCTACCTTCTGTCAGATTAGAATCCGATCCTTCCTTGCCTGCATAAACATCTTAAAACACATCTCTGTTCTAAGTCCTTTTCTACAGAATTCCCTTGTTCTGTTCTACTATCAATTGTTCCAACTTCAATTCTGCTCTCATACCAAATAACGTAGGGTTACCCCTGCTTTACCCACAATTTGTATGGATTATGCATATAGTTGTCTGTCCCAGGAATTTTAACTCACTAAGGAGTCAAATCTTCTTATCTTAAGGTTTAAGGCCCATCCATCAATTCTTATGCTGACTGATTTATTAAAGCCCAACATGGTCTAACCCTTCATTCATTAAACATGTATCCGACTTAAATCACCCCTTATCCTTCAATTATTACTTTATTAAAGGCTTTCTTTTAATTCTTTCCTATTGGGATATTATAACCCTTCTAAACCTTCAACCATTCATTATCGTTACTATCTGGACTTTATAAACCCTTAATACTCTTCATTAAATATTAATCCCGCACTTAATAACCAAACCCATATGTTCCTTTTGTTAATTCGGTTTTAACCCACATTTCCTTCTATCGGCGCTTTAATCCCTCTTCTAACCATTTACAAAGGAAATTAACCATAAACATACCTTTCCGCCTTTGGTACGGACTCTGCACACTTCCCGAGGATTACCTTTATCACAATCGGCAATTGCATCCCTCACGGGTTTCTTAACACAGAATTCTATCGCCTCCGATATGCGATTAACCTTCGTATCCCAAATAACATTAACTATGATTCATTTCCCTATCAAGTCTGCTCCTATCAGCCCTTTGCATAATCACATGTCACATGTATTAAAGCCACAGTCTATTCCCTTAAAACATTGCGATCTGATCACATCTCCACCATTGATCCTTATCCTGATCCAACAGTCATTAACGCTCCCGATCTCCAAAGTTGCTCCGACGGTTCTTGGCCATTGATTTGCGCTTAGCAAATCCAACGGTTCACAACCATTTCGGGTTGGTAACAAGCCCGACACTTAACACTTCTTTTGGACCCGATGGGATTTATAGATCCTCAACTTATAAAAGTTCAGGTCCGCTCCTCTTGATTAACGTTCAGTCAGTTTAACGCTCGGTGACTGTCTGATGGCGAGATCTCTTAATCACCAATACCATTTAATCCTGACCGTTGATCATTAAAGATCCAACAGCTACAATTCGCCCATACTCCATTTCTTCCACCTTTCTATTTACTTAGATTTTAGCACATTTCTTCAGGGTACTTGTGGTTTCCGGGTTTTCCAAAGGTTTTCCTTTCACCCTCAATTCACTTCCACTTGAGCCCTAACTTTGTGACTTCTTTTATCACTGTCCCTTTCAGCCTCTGATTGGTCCTTCGAATGGTTCAATGGCCCATTACGAACCTCTGTATCACTCTCTTCCTCTTTGTGCATTCGCTGAACTCCGCCTCTCTGCGTTCACTGCACTCTGCTGCATAAATATATATATATATATATATATATATATATATATATATATATATATATATGCAATTCTCTGATGCACTCAATCTATCATTCAACACTCAATCACGCATTTATACAGATTTAATCAATCTCTGTATATATATAAATACAAACAATTAATTATAGAATGAGATCTCTATCTCTCTGGCCTGATCTTCTAATATCAGTGGCCTTTATTCCAACTCTGCCCGTAGGCTTACAATCACTCCAAATATCTAACCTATCTAACCTCTGTCTTTGCCTTTTAGGCTTACATTTATACATAAGGACTCTAAAACCAATTCCTGGTTTAGATCCATGAATTCCTTAACAAATTTCCTAAATCTCCTTCTTGTTCCTAAAACTCATCTCTAATCCCTAAAGTCATGAACTGACTCCTAATCTAGGATTTACAATCAATTCTCAATCCCTCAATCTCTCCACTATCCTAAATCTCTCATGTTCTCCTATATTCGAGAACATTTACAAATATTCCTCACAATATTCAATTAATTCCCTATTCTAGCTTCTCTCATTAAAATCACTCAAAACATTGATAATTACATTTAATTCACTCTTAGGAACCCAACTTCCTTGAAAACACAATACCCCTATGTCTACTAGAATAAAATGAGTTTTCTTGGCCTGAATGCTCCTACATCAACAACTAAGGAAAACAACTGATGATCCCTCATCTCAAGTGCCACAAGTGTTTGAAATATCTTGGAATTATGTGAAACAATTAAGTCGATATAAAATATAGATGTTGTGAAACAAAAATGGATTGGGTGAGTTTTGAGCTCTGTGTGATTGGAAATATTGGCCCTGAAACTATAGAAGAATCCAAATCCATAGTTCCATCCCTTTTGACAAAGGGACGTGCATGTGATGATGAAAGAATTGAGAAAATGCTTAATGATCTTGCAATGATCAGGAAATTTGAATAGGATATCTTAATTGATCTGCTCCACGACATGGTGCATATGTAACTCATGTGAATGTACAATGTGTTCTTGATGAACCAATAAAGAAATATTCGACTAACAAACCATTAGTACACTACTAGTAAGACGATGGCCTAAAGGCACCTCAACATCCAAGAACAAAAATATAAAAGGAATTGATGAAGGGAGAGTGAGGAATTGATTGATATCAACCATTTACAATTGAGGTTCGAGACTTCAGAGAAGTTAAAAGGTGCAAACCTATTTTATGCCAAACATAGATAGGGATTCATGGTATAACATAAGCGTCACATGAATAGTATCGGTCTGACCTTTCGTTACTCTACTCTGGTGTTATAGTGGTATGTCAGACCATCACTAGACCTGAAGTAGATCTGAACAGGGGTGACAATATGTGTTACATGTACTAAAGAGGTATTTGTTGCATAGATGCCATAATAGTTACGATGATAGAGAAACGAATCTCAGACCTAAGATATGAGTTACAAGTTAGAATACTTGTGGATGCCATATCTAAGGTTGGAGTTACAATTAAGAGGAGTTTGTGGACCTGAGGCATTACATACTCTGAAGATTAAAATAGACTGCATACTTGGGATATTTGTTACATAGTATGTGTGAGCAGTAAAGCCAGAGTTGTACCTCTTGTATAAGCTCATGGATTGACTTGAGCTCATGGCTTGTGCTAGAACATTATATTGAGAAGGATTTTTATCTATATAAAGAGAGAGACTCCTCATTTTCATTTGTTGGAGCCTAATGAGAAAACTTTCCTAAAGAGCTCATGCAGATTTATCTTTTTCTAAGTAATTGTTTAGATGTCTTTCAAGGGTTATGGGTTAGAATAGGATATGTTTTTAGGTTTGTTGGAGAATAGAGCTATTACATGTTTAAAAAAGGGCACCTTGCTCCACTTGGAAGGCTAAATCAAGGTATGGTGTTGGTTTTCAGATTTCCCTAGTAACCGACAACAACCCGAGAACACATTCATTGAGGATCTGATATCCTTCCACTTTAGTTGACAAGGGCTAGCCTCCCTTTCACCATAGGGGGTATTCCCTGCTAGTAATATAAATTAGATGGTCGTTGAAAAACAATATAAACTAAATAGATTTTATAATTAAACAAATACATATGGACATATTAATGAATAAGGAGTGTTTTTAAAGAAATAAAGTCTTTTAGAAAATAGAAGTGGTAGGCATATAACATTTGAAGGCTTATTAAAAATAAAATGTCATTATGACTGAATAAGGTTTAAATTAATATATCATAACACACACACAACATTAGGGTTTGTGCAAATTAAAGTTAAAATAAAATAAAAGGTAGAAATTAGAAAAAAAATGGCTTAAATGAATTTAATAGAAATGTTGTAGTTGAAACAATATGGTATCAAGTGTTATTATTATTCATGTTCCAACAAAATAATTAAATTATTTGATTTAATTTTCCTAAATAGTAAATATTGGAGGAAAACTAAACCAATTTTAATATGTGGGAGATTAAACAATCTGATCATGTCAAGACATTGCTAATCACCACATATTACCAGTGCGATGAAAAGAAAAGAATGAAAAAATAATTAAAAATGAGAAATAAAATAGGAGGATTGGTTTTATGGCATTTAAATTCATGTGCAAATAAAAAACGTAGATAACATTTATCATTTTAGACTTCAATCTGCAACAATAAACTCAAATATGATTTAAATTATCCTTAAATATCAAGTATTCAAGTATTTAAATCATTATTGCATGCAATATCACTGAATAATCATGGTATATTAGTAACTTGCACAATGAACCAGTAAATAAAACCTCACATAAAAAGAAAAGAAAGACATAAATATTATTAAATAAAAATCCTCACAGTCACAATGATAATAATAATAATATCTATTTTTAAGGTCACAGCCAAGCCAGACACCAAATTGGTGTATGAGACCCCCTTGTTTGTGGGACAAGGGACCCACCTCTGCGCAGCGATTTGACTGCTAAGTCTACGAAGGCATACATACTCTACCCCCCTCTGGTTTTGAACCTGTGACCTCTTAGGAGGAAACACACGCTCTTAACCATTAGGCCCACTCAAGAACAACACCATTGTAGTAAGTACATGATGGCATTAAAAAGAATAGTCTTCATCTCCAGCACACCACCTTCAATTTGCCCCAAAAAAACTCCTGAAAGAAATTCTTATGCTCTCTTCTATATATCTGGGAATTTGTTTTCCATTTAGTTCTTTTAACTTCTCGAAAGAAATTACATTAATAATAATTATTTTGACTAAATATAATACATATTCCGTCATTTAAATGAACTTCCGTTCAAATATCTCATATAATAATTTTTTTTTAAAATAGTTTTTTTGCATTAAAAAGAAAATATGTGAATTAGTTCTATAATGCAATACAAAATGATAAATAAAATTTAAATATAAACTCAACCTTCTCTCCAAAAAATAATCTCACGTAGCTCTATAAAATGAATTTAAGTTTTTACCTTCGGTAAAATATAATGAAATTTTTTCTAACTATAAAGAAGCATTAGGTTAAAATTATATTTAGTGCGTAAATTGGCTTTCGAGAATATCCAACATGGAAACAATTTCAAATTATTAAATTTATTGATAAATTTCTTTCCACACTCCTCCCATGTTAAATTTATCTCTGCACATTCTTCATTCGCCCATTAAAAAAGAAATTTTGAGTTTAAATGAAAAACAATATAAATATATGTTTTCAGTTTCAAATATAAAATAAAAATTCAATTATAAATTCTATATTTTTATTTTAATATAAAATTTGAATAATTTTTAATTAAGATTAAGATTTAAATTATATAACATTATAATTTCAAATGAATATATATATATATATATATATATATATATATATATATATATGTTATAGTTGACTTTTATATATAATATAATCAATATAGTTTTATATATATACATATGGAGTTGTCTATAATGCGACTTTTTGGAGATTTCGGTGACGGAATCCGGCGGAAGAAATTGAGGTTAATTCTTGATTTGTTGCAGTTAAAATGGTTTTTTAACTGCATATTTGGATTCAGCACCCTCGAAAACCCCTGGGACGCTTTCATTGTGCAGAAACTAGCTATCAAACTTGCGATTCCAATAAATTCCTGCCGGATTTCGACCTGAAAAACCCGCCAGAAAAACTTTCAAAAAGTCGCGTTATAGACAACTGCTATACATATATATAAACTTAAAACGGAAGAGAGAGAAAATTCCCGCTAGTGTTAGGTCTGACACATCATAACCATCATAACCGTTGATGAGTACGATGGAACGGTCATCGAGTTGGAAATTGTTGGTGGTTTAACCCTTTGGATGGACCCGTTGCATTTAACGCAAGCTGTATTGTATATATAACTTCGTTCCCTTTTCCATATTCATTGGGTCTCCACGTGGAGGGTGTATTTAAAAGACTTCATGAAAGGTTTTTTGGTTTACAAACCATACTCCCTTTTCCAATTAATATTGAAGCCAACGAATGCATGTAAGGTAAGAGGTGAGGTCGGTTGAGTATTAAAGTAGGGTGAGTGAGGTAAGAGGGCTGTTAGGTTAGTAGGTTATTTTATCTAGTTCATTTATGTGTATTTTATTTGTTTTATGTTTTTATTAAATTAAATTATATTTTAATTAATTAAATTTTGTTTATTTAATTTTTAATTAATTTTTATTTATAGAAAGTTTAATTTATATGTGAGTTGTTTTTAGTGTAATTTCTTAAAAGTTTTTTGGTGGAATTTTTTGGTCTAATTTTTCTAAATTCCAACAGAAATTCATTGAAATCACAAGTTTGATGGGTAACCCCTGCACAATAGAAGTGCCCTAGGGGTTTTTCAATGTGTTGAATCCATATATATAGTAAAAAAACTAGTTTAAATAACACAAATCAAGATTTCACCACAATTTTTTCCGCTGGATTCTAGCACCGGAAACTCAAAAAGGTCGCAGTAAGATAACTCCATTTATATGTAGTTTTGTTTTATTAATTTTTATTTAATATCTGTTTAAGTTATAATTATTTTTTTTATAATTATTTTAATAATTTATATATAATGATTAAATTAATTAGTTTTTTTTTTCAATTTTATAATTATTATAATGATAATTATAACTTATGTTTATAAGGTTTTTTGTCAATACTAGTTTAGGATTAAATTTTTAAATATTTTATTTTAGTAATAATGATCTTTTAGAAGTTTTAATGCAGGGTAAAGATAAAGATTAGAGTGAGTTACAAGGGAAGCATAAGGTAAAATCGACATAAAGAGCCAAGTTCAAATTGGGGTCAGATTAAGCATCAACATATGGTATTCTTTCCTTTTTCCTTTGACCATTGAGGAATTGTTCCATTGCATTGAGGTAGGATATCATTGGGCTCTTCCCTCTTACCTTGGCCAACCTTTGAGATTACCTTACTAGTACTTGGATATGATTCCTAGAGGAACCCCCCCCTCCCCTATTCACTCTTGAGAAAGCTTAGTAGCCCTAACCAATGCTTGGTAAGTGTTCCTTATTGGTGCCTTCAACATTGTCACATATTGAACCATAAACTTCACCTAGAACTTGTGTTGTGACCCAATATCCCTTACTAGGCATTGGTCTTGTTACCCACCAAAAGTGGGTAATCCATAGGAGAATTTTCTTTTTCCTCATTTGACAACCAGCCAACCAAAATCCCTATGATGGTCAACACATAGCATTATGCCAGTGTTCTCCACCCATTTATCTAGTTAGATCTTTCTCCCATCTAACATTCTTCTTGAAGGAAGATGGGTCATCTCTTGGTACGTACTCTAACCATTCCTATAATCATCTGATTTCATTTAATGTTATGAGCATATTAATATGGATCATGGGGAAAACTAGATTATTAATTGATCTTGTTTGTATCCTTGTTCCCACTTCACTTGGCAGGCTAGTCTTTGACTCTAGTCCAATGGGACCTCCTTTGTGGCCTTAGGGTTTAGGAGGGACACTATTGGGGGGGGCCTGATTAATATAACATGTCCAAGGTAATCCATACTTACCACTTTCCATCTCTCCCAATTATCCATCTCCATTCTTTGGGTTAGTAGTAATTGGTCATTGGGATTAGCACTCTATATCCACTTCCTTGAGCCAGGGCCTAGAAACATGGTCCTGGAGGTTGATGTAGCTAAAATAAATTTAAAATCACATAAATCCACAATGAAATAAAATGTAAAATGCAAAATATGGCTAGGACAATATTTAGTGCATGGGAGAATGTAACACCGCACCCCACATTTACCCACATGTACATGCTTACCAGGGTAAATGTGAATTGAGAGTTATTATGCATGACCCAACTTCCAAGATACAGTTACGGAAATGGGTCCATTTTTCTAGAATTGACTGCGAACACCCAAAGACACGTGATCACACTATTATCAAATTAACTTTCCCTGGTAACTGTTTTCCCTGAGCTTAGACTACTCCTTGACCTAGATTACCTATTTGTCATGCAGATACAGGCCTGTCAGAGTGGCCACAGGCCTCCAGCCAAACGGATAACCCATCCTCAGTGGAACTATGGCCGAGATCTCCTAGTTTTGATAGTGCAACCACAGATCTTGTTCTAGAAATTTAGGGCTAGCATTCAAGCCAACTACCTAGACTTTTCCAAAACTCTGTCAACAATATGTATAAGTCTTCATGCTCTATTCTTAGGCTCTATTGTGGCTCATGCTTTCCCAACACATATTATTCATTTATACAAACACTTTGTGACTATGGTACCTGTAGGTCATGAATGCATAGTTTGTTCACTATTTTCATTAGTTTCATCAAATGTTCATCAAGAAGGCTTGCTTCCCTCTCATACTAGCTGTAATAAAACATAGATTAGCTCATGCATCCATATAAATTATCCAAGAGCCTGTCAAACCATGAAACAGATAAATAACAAGAGCACTTCATATAACAAGAAATACACTATGCATGTAACATACACTTAACCAGTAATGGAGCCATGACAAACCAATCACATAATCAACACATTAAACCAAAAATTGTGCTCATTGATCTTCATTAAAGAATAACACATATTAACATATGCATAGTACCAACCAAGTCAGGGACTTCCACGTTCCACCTGACCATAGATTGGGCTAAACCAATACTTCCTTCTAGCCCAATAATCACTGTGACATATTCTAAGCATGGATTTGGGATTACATGGGATAAACCAAAACATAACCAAACAAGGAATCCAGAGGAAAACCACCTCCACCCTCAAGCCATAGTGATTTCACCTACTACCATGTCTAGAAATCACCAAAACTAATACAAGCTTGGATGCCTCATAATTTCTTCACCATACCCAGATGATTTTTCCTATCTCCACCCACTTGTCAAGGGCTAACCTGGAAAAAACCATCTCCACCTTCAACCTTTGGAAATTTTCTGATATGTTAGGAAACCAACTCACAAAAAGATAGAAAAGATAGATCAACGCCTTAGAATTCAGCCTCTTCAAGGGGGCAACCTCCTTTACATTACACAAATGAACAATTCTTGGATGATACAAATGACTAAACCTCCCTTCTATACATTGGAGTCTAAGGGGTCACAATATAATCAAGCTGACATAATAGTAATAACATAAGGGCACAAAAATAACAATAGTGGGTTTCTATGGGGCATACTAATAACAATATGGGGACAATAGGGGCACAATAATAACAATAAGGGATACAATGACAATAGTAATGGGGGAATCACTAGTATTATAGGGGCCTAACATGCCCCTCTCCTTCCGAAAAAAAATTTCCTCAACGCTTGAATAGTTTTGGATGCTTTTGTATAAAATTCTCATCCTCCCATGTGGAATCTTCAGCGAATAATTTCTTCCACTTGATGAGATACTCCGAAATTGATCGATTTCATAGCTATCGAGTTCTTGTTTCTGTGACTGCTTCCGGTTCCAATATGATTTTTCCTTCCTCATCAAGTTCTGGCAATATTGTTTGAACTGGGAGCTTGTCACTTATAACCTTGTTTAAACATGAAACATGGAAAACTGGGTGCACTCGGGAAGCTGCAGGAAGCTCCAATTTGTATGCCATAGTACCAATCTTTTGCAACACCTTGTATGGACCATAATACTTTGGTGATAATTTATTATCCTTCTTAGCTCTCTTGAGGGACATTTTTTTATATGGTTGTAGTCGCATGAATACCCAGTCACCTACATCAAAACTTCTTTCGCTGCGATGTTGATCTACCTGTTGTTTCATTCTATTCTGCGCCAACGTGAGGTTATCCTTTAAGAGTTGGAGAACTTGTTGTTGATGCTCGATGTGATGTTCCACTGCTTGAACCTTAGAATTTTCTCTTAAATATGATGTGATGGATGGTGGATGATATCCATAAAGTGCCATAAATGGGGTCATTTTTGCTGTAGTATGGAAGGAAGTGTTATACCACCATTCAGCCAGGGGCAACCATTTGACCCATTATGTCTATTTATCAAATACAAAGCAACGAAGATATCCTTCCAAACATTTGTTTACTATCTCACTTTTCCCATCAGATTGAGGATGATAAGATGAGCTATGAGCTAACTAAGTATCGAGACAAGAAAATAATTCTTTCCAAAAATTTCCAGTGAAAATGGGATCTCTATCGCTTACAATAATCTTTGGGTTTCCATGTAGCTTTTGAATTGTTTCCATAAATGTAGTAGAAACTGCAATGGCTTTAAATGGATGTGATAATGCACAAAAGTGTACATACTTGGTAAGTCTGTCAACTACCACCATGATGACACTCTTTCCTTCAGACTTGGGTAAACCTGTGATAAAATCCATTGAAACCTCCTCCCAACATTGGCTTGGAATGGATAAAGGTTGTAATAGACCCGAGGTCTTAATTGTTTCAACTTTATTTTGTTAGAAAACCAAACATTCTACCACAAACTTTTGAATATCCGATTTAAGGCCATCCCAAAAAAATTCCTTCTTAACCCTGTGGTAAGTTTTTAAAAATCCTGAGTGCCCTTCTAAGGGAGAAGTGTGCAATTCCATAAGAATATTTTGTTTGTGTTGGGAATTATTACATAGGTATAAGTGATCTTTGTACCATAATGAATCATTTTTCCAGCTAAATGTACCAAATGTACTAGGATCTTGTTGCAACTTTCGAATGAGTGCCCACACTTCTTCATCATTCTTCCATTCCTCCCTTGCTTTGTTTATCCAATCTGGTTGGATAATAGAAATGGCGCACAACAATGCTTCCACATCCTCATCCTTTCTTGAGAGTGCATATGCCACAACATTTTGCTTCCCTTTTTTGTAGATGATTTCAAAGTCATAACCCAACATTTTTGTGACCAATTTTTGTTGCTCTTTAGAGGATAATCTTTGTTCTAAAAAGTATTTAAGACTATCATGATCCGTTTTTACCTTGAAGTGTCTTCCCATTAGGTAGGGTCGCCATTTCTTAAGTGCATGTAGTATTGCCAACATTTCCTTCTCATAAATAGCTTTGTGTAAATACTTTCCCTTGATTGGATGACTTTAGAGAGCAGTGGGTCTTTCATCTTGCATTAAACCAGCACCAATTCCATTTCCTGAAGCATCACATTCCATAATAAAGGTTTTTGTGAAGTCTGGTGTAGCTAAGACCGGTGCTTGGCACACTGCCTCTTTAAGATGTTCGAAGGCCTTTGTTGCTTCTGGAGTCTGTGAAAATGCATCTTTCTTCAATAATGTTGTTAGAGGTCCTGCTATTCTCCCATAATTCTTAACAAACTTGCGATAATACCCTGTCAACCCGAAAAATCCTTGCAGATGCTTTACGGATGTGGGGAATTTCCATTCCTTAATGGCTTTAATTTTGCTAGGGTCTACCTTAACACCTTCATGAGATACAATATGACCTAGATATTCCACCTCTGGTACTCCAAAGAAACATTTGGAGGTTTTTGCATATAATTGTTTCTCCTCCAATAGTTTGAGCACCCTATCAACATGTTCAACATGATCCTTCCAAGACTTGCTATAGATTAGTATATCATCAAAAAATACTAACACAAATTTTCTAAGGAAGGGTTTGAAAATGGAATTCATCAAAACTTGAAATGTAGAAGGTGCATTGGTAAGGCCAAAAGGCATCACCAAAAATTCATAATGACCCTCATGAGTTCTAAATGTTGTTTTCGGAATGTCTTCAGTCTTCATTCTGATTTGATGATATCCTGAACGAAGATCCAACTTGGTGAAGTAAATTGATCCATGCAATTCATCCAATAATTCATCAATGACAGGAATGGGGAATTTATCTTTAATAGTGATCTTGTTGAGCTCCCTACAATCCGGACACATGTGCCATGATCCATCCTTCTTGTGCACCAATACTACTGGAGCAGAGAAAGAACTTTGTCTAGGTTGAATTATACCAGCCTCTAGCATTTCTGCAACCATACGTTCAATTTCACTTTTTTGGGCATAGGGATATCTGTACGGCCTGATGTTTGGAGGAACACTTCCTGGAATCAAATGAATAGCATGATCATGATCACGAATAGGTGGGAGACCTTTGGGGGTCTCAAATACATTGGAATGATTGTCCAAGACTTTTTGGAGATCTGGAAAAATAGATGATTTCGATGTGGGAACCTCTAGCAAACATAATTGTGCAATTATACCTCATTGTTCCTTCTTTAGAAGCTTTGTCATATCATTAGAGCTAATTATCTTTCTCGGTTTCCCTGCAATACCCCTTAATTCAACTTCCTTTCCTTCCGCACAAAATTTCATGAAAATTTCTTGAAAATTAAAAGCTATTGTACCCAAGGATTGTAGCCATTGGACTCCTAGTACAACATCAACACCACCCATTGGAATGGAAAGCATTGGGCTATTCAATACATATTCTCCCATGGATAGCTTGATATTATGGCACTTTCCAGAGCAATTTATGGTTCCTCCACTTGCAACCATCACTTGACACTCTGGTGTTGGATATAGGAAGAAATTCAATTCCTTTGCTATCTTACAATGAATAAAATTATGGGTACTTCCTGAATCAATCAACACTATTAAATTTTTCTTCTTGATATGTCCTTCTATCTTGATAGTTTTAGGAGTGGTAATTCCAGCCAATGCATTACAAGATATGGTCGGATTCATTTCTTCTTTATCTAGGGTTTTTTCCTCGAGTATATCCTCTTATTTTGACATTTCTTGTTCCTTTTCTTCCTCCTCTTCACAATCTAAGTAGAATAGTTTATTCTCAGCACACTTATGACCTTTAGTGTATTTTCCATCACAACTGTAACAAAGCCCTTTTTCTCTTTTTTCTTCCAATTGTTGTGGTGTCAACCTTGTAGGTGGTGAAAGGCTAGGGGAAACAACACTTCCATCTTTATAGTTGTGAGTGGTAGGCTTCCTAGTTGCCGTAATTTTGTTTTTCATTTTTCTTGCTAACCTGAATGCCTTCTCCAATGAATCAGTTTCCCAAAGGCGAACCTCATGTTGGATATTATCCTTTAAAGTCCCTATGAACACATCAATCCTATGCTCCTCTAGAATATCTTTTACCCTTATGTTCAATTTTTGGAAGTCCTCAATGTGCTCCATCATTGAACCCTTTTGTTTTATATTTATCAATTGGCTAAAAAAGGTGTTGCTTTTTGTATCCTCATAATGTCCTATCATTTCTTCGGTAAAAAATGCCCAAGTGACAATTTGTTTACAAGAGAAAAGCCATCGATACCATACAAACTGATTCGGTTCCAAATATAAAGTTGAAATATGTACCTTTTGTGTGTTTTTCACATTATGGAGATCGAAAAATTGCTCCATCTGTAGTATCCATGTTCCGGGATCCTTGCCATCAAACTTCTTCATATTGATTTTTGGAACATGGTGGGTCTTCAATCCAACATTAGAGTCTATGAATGTTGGAAATAATACTGAGAGGGGGGGTGAATCAGTATTATTAGATCAATAAAACTCTTTCAACAATCAGAAACATATACGCTACTTCAGTTAAGTGAACCAGCGTGTACACGCTACTGTGTCTAAAGCAACCAGCGTATAACCAGAGATCTTATGATTCAGTTAGTTTATCTTCAGTAAATGCATCATGACATTATTAACCATATTAAAAGTAAACAGGTTCAGTATAACAGAACAGATCATCACACAAAAACCACACACATGAACACCATGATATAAGGTGGAAACCCAATGTGGGTGAAAACCACCTGCTGCAAGTCGTCTCTATCTTTCTTTAATAAGAAACTTCAGTTTACAATCTTTTGTACTGGTGCAGCCTTATACCAGTACGCAGGCTACAACCTGCAGAAGGCTACAACCTTCTCTTGTTTTCCAAACTCTCTTGGAAGGGAGCTCCAACCCCCTTTGCTCTTGTACTAGCTAAGATACTAGTACGTAGGTGCTGGCCTACAATCTTCTTTCCTTCAGGTACCACTTTTCATCAATTTTCAGACTGGATACTCCTGAAGCACAACATTTCAATCTGAAGACCACGATTCATTCACTTTTCATAGCAAATCATAGAAGCACAAAACAACCAATACTAGCATCATCAAACTTTGAATCACTGAACCACTGAAACCCTGTCAACACCCAGTCACCAGAACACAGAGCAGACTACAGAACCCTGCAATAACAGACAGACCCAACTGCAACCCAAAAATTAAGCTTCAAAAGATATACGCTACTTCAATGAAACAAACCCGCGTATACACGCGCTTTTACCGAAGCCAACCTGCGTACAGATCTAAAAATAATTTCTCATAACTTGCAGCTGTACCAGTCATCAGTCACACTCAGAACATAACATTGCGTCAGTATGCAGATCTAAAAATATGTGTAATCAACCATATACCGATAGTTCATTTCAAACAATTTGATCCTGATCTATCCTTCCATCAACCGATGTGATCTCTCCTTAGCTCAGATCAAGCAATGTATCATCAACCCAGAACCTGCATACTAGATCTCTTTCTTCATTAGATATTCAAGACTTTTTCAATACACTAGCCTAATGATCTTCTTCTCCTTATATAGCATTAGGCCCTCCTCAATACCACGGGCCAAAACCATAGTAATACAATACCATCAACTTCAAAACTCGGGATCAACACGACTGTCGAGATACCTTGGTCCAAAAACATAGGCTCAAGTACCGAGGACTAACTACCACGGACCAAAGGGAAGCTTCTCGACATGTACGCTCTTTTCTGTTCATGAAACTGCGTGTATACGCGACTTCGTATATAGCGAGCCTGCGTATCCGCGACTTAGTATATAGCGTACCAGCGTGTATACGCACCTTGGGCTTAATGAACCTGCGTATATGAAATTTCTCTTCATTCTTGTAGTCTGGACTAAGATCTGTCATCAAAGAGAGTTGCCATCAAGGACAACACCTGTACCGTAGCGCCACACCTGTGCCAAAATGCCAACAATCTCCCCCTTTGGACTTGATGGTAACCCCAAGATCCTTAGAATCATTATCCCCCTTTGTCATCAAGGGCAAAGGGCTGTGCTCCCCCTGTGAATGTGCTGATATCTCTGCTCTACTGTGTTGAACATGCTCCCCCTGATTGTAGGCAAGATCTGCAAAAGATGTTCTTCAAAAATAACCAAGACTTATACATCATAAAGGACCTTCCTATCACCAAAAGACTCAATACATACATCCATACTCCCAACCAAGAGGGGATACATCAGAAATTTACATATAACAACCAATTACATTACATCATTCATCCCAGGCATAGTGGGGAAACCAACATAGGCCGTTACATGACCTTGACACCATAGAAGAGATATCACAAAATAGATACATGACATAGAGACGAAAGAACTAGACCAAGACTTATGAAAGTCACCAGCAGCATCTGATAATCATGTTTTTAGATCAGCAACCAAGATTTCCTTCTGTGCTCCTTCTTCAATAGTTGTGAACTAGGACCAAAAGCATCTAAATGCCAACAATGCTTTATCAGACTTTAAGTTGCTCCCCCTGAAACTGTGCCTGAAGGACTCTGTCATACTCATCTCAGACATTCTCCAATCAGAATCTGCCCTTGCTGTTCAGAACTCCATATACGCGACTTCACCGGCATAAATCAGCGTATGTACGCAGATATCCCTTATACAACACGCGTACACCAACTTTTCTTTAGAACAGACAAGCTTCAACAGCAGGATGAAGCATCAACTACTCCCAGCTTCTGTCTGAGATATTCAAAAGTCTCCCTGGGCAGTGGTTTTGTGAGAATATCAACAACTTGTTCTTTAGAAGGAACATACTCCAACTTGACCTTTTGTTCAAGCACTTGTTCCCGGAGGAAGTGATACTTGATTGGTATGTGCTTTGTCTTTGAATGCATGACTGGATTCTTTGAAATGCTGATTGCACTTGTATTATCACATAAGATAGAGACAGGTGGAGTGCAAGTGATTTGAAAATCCTACAAGGTCTGCATCATCCAAAGAAGTTGTGTGCAACAAGATGCTGCAGCCACATATTCTGCTTTAGCTGTAGATAAAGCAATCGAATTCAGTTTCTTGCTGAACCAAGATACTAATCTGGAACCCATGAAGAATGCACCACCACTTGTGCTTTTCCTGTCATCCACACTTCCGGCCCAATCTGCATCTGTGTAAGCATGAAGAGTGAGATCTGTATCTCTAGGATACCATAGGCCATAGTTTTGAGTCCCTTGAAGATACTTGAAGATTCTTTTGACTGCCTGAAGATGAGTTTCCTTTGGGTTGGCTTGAAATCTTCCAACAATTCCTACTGCATGCATAATGTCTGGTCGGGTACCTGTCAAATAAAGAAAACTCCCAATCATGGATCTATAAGTTGGTTGATGAACTGCTGCTGATTCATCATTTGTACTGAGGCTGCATCCTGTAACCATGGGGGTACATACTGGCTTTGAATCTTCCATGCCATACTTCTTCAAGATCTGCTTGAGGTACTTGGTTTGAGACAAGAAAATACCTCCTTCATTTTGTTGGATTTGCAATCCAAGAAAGTATGTCAATTCTCCAAGTAATGACATTTCAAATTCTTTCTGCATAACCAAGGCAAAGTTTTGACTCATAGCCTCTTCATTGCTGCCAAAGATAATATCATCTACATACACAACAAGTATTAGCAATTTGTTATTTTCAACTTTCATATAGAGATTGCTATCTGCTGATCCTTTTGAAAAGCCTTGTTGGTGAAGATATTTGTCCAACCGATAGTACCAAGCCCTTGGAGCTTGTTTGAGACCATAGAGAGCCTTTTTCAATTTGCATACAAGGTTTGGATCATTCCCAAGAATGAAACCATCTGGCTGCTTAATGTATACTTCTTCTTCTAAGTCTCCATTCAGAAAGGCTGATTTCACGTCCATTTGAAATACCTTGAAGTTTTGAAAACTTGAGAGAGCAAGGAACATTCGGATGGCTTCAAGTCTTGCAACAGGAGCAAAGGTCTCTTCAAAATCTATTCCTTCTTGCTGTGCATACCCTTTACAAACAAGTCTGGCCTTGTTTCTAATTACTTCTCCATTTTCATTCAATTTATTTTTGAAGACCCATTTTGTCCCTATGACATTCTTATCTTTTGGTCTAGGAACCAATTCCCAAGTGTTGTTCTTTTCGATCTGCTCAAGTTCTTCATCCATTGCTTTGACCCAACATTCATCTTTGCATGCCTCTTTCACATTTTGTGGTTCAGTGGAAGAGAGTAATGCCAAATAGCTTGAAGCTTCTGCAATTGTTCTTCTTGTTTGTACTCCTGCTTCTTTCTGTCCCACAATCTGAGATTCTGGATGATTCTTCTGGACATATCTGGATGGAGTCTTCTCTTCTATTCTTGTCTGCTCCTATGGTTCTTCTTGAGGTTCTTCTTCTTCTTGAGGTTCTTCTTCATCATTCTGTCTTTGAGGGTAGCCTTCATCTTCTTCGATGTCTTCATGATGAACTTGCCTAGGAATGTATCCCTTCTCATCAACCACAACATCAATGCTGTCAAAAATTCTGCCAAGTCTTTTATTGTAGCACTTGTATGCTTTGCTATGTGGAGAATAACCAAGAAGAATGCCTTCGTCTACTCTTGGTTCAAGTTTGCCAAGTTTCTCATCAGTATTCTTAATATAACATTTGCTCCCAAAGATTTTGAAGTGCTTCACCGAAGGAGTCTTACCACACCAGAGCTCATGAGGAGTTTGAGTGCTGTTTACTCGGACATTTGTTTTGTTGAGAATAATAACCGCAGCATGTGCAGCTTCACCCCAGAAAGTTGCGGGAGTACCTGATTCATCAAGCATAGCACGAGCCATTTGTTGGATTGTTCTGTTCATTCTTTCCACAACTCCATTTTGCTGAGGAGTTCTAGCTGTAGAGAATTCTCTTCTTATCCCATGTTCTTCACAGAAATCGAAAAATTCATTTGAGGTAAACTCCCCACCTCTGTCAGATCTGAGGCACTTAATCTTGTGTCCTGATTCATTTTCAGCCAAGGCTTTGAAGGATTTGAATTTTTCGAATGCTTCATCTTTGTGCTTCATAAGTCCTAACCAGACAAACCTGGAGAAATCATCAATGAATAATATCAAATATTCTTCTCCTCGAGGTGTTCTTTTTCTGAATGGACCACATGCATCTGTATGTACTAGCTCAAGAGGCATGCTAGCTGATCCTTCCTTCTCAGGAAAATTAGTTCTGGTTTGCTTTCCAAACTGACATGATTTGCATATGGTGTTGTCTGAAATTTTGATATCTGGAAGATCACGAACTGCCTGATATTTGCATGCTTTCCTTATTTGTGGAAAGCTTAGATGCCCCAACCTCCGATGCCATAGCCAGTGTTCATCATTCTTGCTCAAATAACATTGTTGTTGTCTTTCTTCAAATATGTATAGATTATTTGGAGTCCTTCTTCCTTTGATCACTGTTTCACCTGTGTCAAGATCACGGACACAACATCCATTTGATCTAAATATTACCTCTGTTCCTTGATTGCACATCTGACTGACACTCAGAAGATTATGCTTCAATCCATCAACATACAGAACATTTCCAGCTTTGACCTTCTCTTTCAACGGAGCAACGCCTTTTCCTTTTATGGCTGCAGAGATATCGTTTCCAAAAGAAACTTTCTTTCCCTTTTCTAATGCGGTATATGATTCAAGTTTTTCTTTGTCCCCTGTCATATGCTTCGAACATCCGCTGTCAATGTACCATAGACTTTCTTGACCTTCTGCATAAAAGGCTATCCCACATCTTTCTGGTTGCGGTTCCTTTATTCTCCATGTTCTGACATTTGAGGTTTGTTCCTTCTGAGTTGTCTTCCAGAACCTGCTCCTACATTCAGAGTCTTCATGACCAAAGTTATTACAAATAGAGCATTCAACTTCATTTTCAAGAACCAAAAAGTTGTTATAAGTCCTTTTCATGGTTCCAGTCATACTTCTCTGCTTTTGAGCTTCTCTAGTCATGATTGTCTTGTAGGCAACACATTGAGCTGCTCTGTGACCGAAGTTATGGCAAGAAAAGCATTGGCCATTAAAGAAATTTCTCCGATAATCAGATCTATCATCCAACCGATTGTAGCTTCTATTGACATCCATTCTTGGGGCAAATTGGGAAGATTTTACCTGTGGCTGATTGTAGCTTCTGTTTGTCCTTAAGGCTACTTGTCCTCGAACTTCTTGATAGTCTTTATTTGTTCTTGAGGTAAACTGTCCCTGATTCACCTGATGACTCTTATTTGGTCTTTGTTCGCTCCTCCTTGCTGCATCAAGATAAATTTTAGAGGTAGAAGCTTGAGATGTTTCTCCATTATATCCCAGACCTGTCTTGATCAAAGGAGAACGCTGCACATTGATAATCTCATCCAAGGTTTCAGATCCTTTAACAAATTTAAGATTAATTGCTTTTGTTTTCTCAATCTCCTTTCTAAGACAAACAATCTCACATTCCAATTTTTCAAGATGTTTTTCCTTTTCTGCCAGTTGACATTGTAGAGAATCAATAATAGCACTTTTCTCTTCTAAGCAAACTTTGAGATTATTCATTTCTTCATAAAAGCCTTCTACATCTATAGCATCCATGTAGTCATCATCTTCAAAAGCCATTAAAAGTTTATATCTATAACCCTGTTCATCTTCGTCACTATTTGAAAGACCATCACTATCTTCATGAGTGTAATAGCTTTTCTTCTTTTCATTCTGTTTCTTGTTCCATTTAACAGGTTCCTTTCCCTTGTCATTCTTATCTTTGTGAGGAAATTTGGCAGCATAATGACCTACTCTTCCACAAGCAAAGCATTTAAAAGGTAACTTACCTTTGAACCTTCCAGAACCCCTTTGAACATTTCTGACAAAATTTGATTCTTCTTCTTCATCTTCTGGCACGTGACTTGCTTCATAATAATCTTCTTTGCCTGAAGCCTTGAAAGCAGCTTCTCTTCTGTCTGATGGACCTCCTTTTCTCATTTCATAAGCAGTTATAATTCCGTGAAGCTGAGACATAGTAAGAATTCGTAGATTTTCTTTTTCTTCTATTGCAGATACTTTAGATTCAAATTTGGGGGACAATGATCTTAGAACCTTTTCAACCACAATAGCCTCTTTTATTTCTTCACCCAAGTTTTTCATGCAATTAACAATCTCATCTACCCTAAGGAAATAGTTAGCCACACTTTCATCATTATACATTCTGAGAGTCTCATACTTAATCCTAAGAGTTTGAAGTTTAGCACGCTTTACCTGTTCGTCTCCTTCATAGCTCGTGACAATTTTGTCCCATATTTCTTTTGTGGATTTATAGTGCATTACCTTCATGAATTCCAATTGGGATATACATCCTAATAGGGTACTGACTGCTTTCACATTTGTTTCATACTTCTTTTTCTCGGCT
This sequence comes from Pinus tabuliformis, assembly GCA_031772625.1. Lineage (NCBI taxonomy): Eukaryota > Viridiplantae > Streptophyta > Pinopsida > Pinales > Pinaceae > Pinus > Pinus tabuliformis. Next base: position 1,980,338,653 of record CM062816.1, on the reverse strand, counting down.
GCATCTGTAGGAGTAGCTGAAGGAAAAGTGTAGCCTATCTCTACGATGTCCCAAACTTCTGTACCAAGAGATTGAAGATAGGCAGTAACTCTTACCTTCCAATAATTGAAGTTTGTCCCATCAAAAACTGGTGGCTTGATTGATGCTTCTCTCTCATAGTTGCTCATGATGAACGATCTACCTTCAAGCGATCAAGCTTCTCTGAAGGACCTGCTCTGATACCAATTGTTGGAAATAATACTGAGAGGGGGGGTGAATCAGTATTATTAGATCATCGGCAAAATCACATAATCAATCATTTGTCGACGCGTTTCGAACCAACCAGTGTGGTTCATCGTCAGGACAAGTTGACGAACTGATCTGGTTTAGCTTGATTAAATAGAGTGTGCAGAGATTCCAACGGCTATATTGCAACGGCTAATTTTGACCTGAGGATCAAAGTCAAACCCTAGATTTTACTAATAATAGAAGCTAATAATTTATTATTATTAGTTAATAATAAATATTTAATGAAAAACCTAAATTTAATTATTATCTTTAAATTATTTAAATAAATAGTATTAAATTATTATTATTCTTAGAATTTAGTTATAATACGTAACTGTATAATTATTTAATAATAATTGTTTAAATCACAAGGTCCAATGGTAAATTATGGTAAACTGAATAATGATAAATTATAATTATTATTATTCCAAAAATTATTTAAATAGAATAAATAGTATTAAAATATAGTTACAATAGGTCACTGTGAATTATTAAAATTAAGGGTCCAAGATCTTCTCCAAAATAAATCGTTTTTATTAATTATTTTAATGTGATGGCCCATTCGAAATTAAAATAATAAGTTCATACAATAATTTAAGTTTACTAAATAATCTATATTTACCTAATAATATATATTTCTGATATTAAATACGTATTCTAGTTAAATCATTATTATGTAAATCCATAATCTAAATTAGTAATTTATATCTATATTTATTACTAAATTTTTTATTAAAATTAACCCTGTTATTACTTATCAATAAATAGGGAACCAGTCCAAGTAAATAATCTAATCAAATTTAAATATACCCCCTGGGATAAGGTTAATACCTTAATTAGCTCGAAACAACTTATTACTAACTCCTGCACTCCATGAAAAACCCACCAAAAACAGAACTGGAGGAGGGGAAAGACAGAAACACTAAGACCTAACAAAAGGGGAAAGAGGAGGCTAGGAAGACAAGGCTGGGACCCAACAACTGCTAATCTTCCAGCCATCATCCCTATTAAGATTGATCGGCCTTTTTTCAATCTCCAGGGCCTCTCTAAATTTACGATGGTGAAACTGCGCAACTTTGGCAATGACTTGAGCATCTTCTATACAGACATGATGCATAGTCTTCCCCGCATGTTCAGCCAGGGCAGAGGACTTAGTCCTACCATGTCTTAAGTCAGCCGAATGCTCACTAATCCGTTGATTGATAGAGCGACCAGTCTCACCAATATAAGGGGTTCCACAGGAACAGGGAATGACATAGACGCCCTTCATGTCCTTAGGGTCAATAGGGTCTTTCACAGACCTGAGGGAGCCACGGATCGTGCGGAGCGGTCTAAAAGTCGCGGGCACATCGTACTTCCTCAGAACCCTCGCAATCCTATCTGTGGTCCCTTGGATGTAAGGCAGGTTCACACCCATGATATGGTCTTTCGGGACTCTTCGGATTGAAGGCTCCTTCTTGGCCCTGAGGAAGGCTTTTTGACCTAGGTACCTATTGTAACCATTCTTCTCAAAGACATCTAGGAGATGAGCCTTCTCTGCTTCCAAGCTCTCCTCATCCGAAATTCTGACAGCACGTGTGGCAAGCGTGCTAAGAACCCCTATCTTCGTCGACAAATGATTGATTATGTGATTTTGCCGAAGATTTTTTAGACAATGTTATGGATCACAGAAGTCTAAATTCCTTAATTATTAGATCAATAAAACTCTTTCAACAATCAGAAACATATACGCTACTTCAGTTAAGTGAACCAGCGTGTACACGCTACTATGTCTAAAGCAACCAGCGTATAACCATAGATCTTATGATTCAGTTAGTTTATCTTCAGTAAATGCATCATGACATTATTAACCATATTAAAAGTAAACAGGTTCAGTATAACAGAACAGATCATCACACAAAAACCACACACATGAACACCATGATATAAGGTGGAAACCCAATGTGGGTGAAAACCACCTGCTGCAAGTCGTCTCTATCTTTCTTTAATAAGAAACTTCAGTTTACAATCTTTTGTACTGGTGCAGCCTTATACCAGTACGCAGGCTACAACCTGCAGAAGGCTACAACCTTCTCTCGTTTTCCAAACTCTCCTGGAAGGGAGCTCCAACCCCCTTTGCTCTTGTACTAGATAAGATACTAGTACGTAGGTGCTGGCCTACAATCTTCTTTCCTTCAGGTACAACTTTTCATCAATTTTCAGACTGGATACTCCTGAAGCACAACATTTCAATCTGAAGACCATGATTCATTCACTTTTCATAGCAAATCATAGAAGCACAAAACAACCAATACTAGCATCATCAAACTTTGAATCACTGAACCACTGAAACCCTGTCAACACCCAGTCACCAGAACACAGAGCAGACTACAGAACCCTGCAATAACAGACAGACCCAACTGCAACCCAAAAATTAAGCTTCAAAAGATATACGCTACTTCAATGAAACAAACCCACGTATACACACGCTTTTACCGAAGCCAACCTGCGTACAGATCTAAAAATAATTTCTCATAACTTGCAGCTGTACCAGTCATCAGTCACACTCAGAACATAACATTGCGTCAGTATGAAGATCTAAAAATATGTGTAATCAACCATATACCGATAGTTCATTTCAAACAATTTGATCCCGATCTATCCTTCCATCAACCGATGTGATCTCTCCTTAGCTTAGATCAAGCAATGTATCATCAACCCAGAACCTGCATACTAGATGTCTTTCTTCATTAGATATTCAAGACTTTTTCAATACACTAGCCTAATGATCTTCTTCTCCTTATATAGAATTAGGCCCTCCTCAATACCACGGGCCAAAACCATAGTAATACAATACCATCAACTTCAAAACTCGGGATCAGCACGACTGTCGAGATACCTTGGTCCAAAAACATAGGCTCAAGTACCGAGGACTAACTACCACGGACCAAAGGGAAGTTTCTCGACATGTACGCTCTTTTCTGTTCATGAAACTGTGTGTATACGCGACTTCGTATATAGCGAGCCTGCGTATCTGCGACTTAGTATATAGCGTACCAGCGTGTATACGCACCTTGGGCTTAATGAACCTGCGTATATGAAATTTCTCTTCATTCTTGTAGTCTGGACTGAGATCTGTCATCAAAGAGAGTTGCCATCAAGGACAACACCTGTACCGTAGTGCCACACCTGTGCCAAAATGCCAACAATGAAATCATGATTAACATTTCTTTTGTTCTCATCATGAGTTTCCTTTACTACCCTTTCACCATTAGTGACCATTTCTTGTAGAAACTTATTCAAATTTATCTTCAATTCTTCCATCTTATTGTCCATGTCATTCATCTTAGCATCCATGCCATTCATCTTAGCTTCCACGCCATCCATCTTAGCTTCCACGCCATCCATATTAACTTGCATGCCATTCATATTAGCTTCCACGCCATCCATATTAACTTGCACTCCATTCATATTAGCTTCCACGCCATTCATCTTGGCTTCATTTACCTTTAGTGAGAGTGAAATTTGTTGCACTTGGTCTTGTAATTTTGATATATCATGTTGCATTTCTTCCTCTTCTTCACGAGTCATGCTAGAGCTTTCAGGTTGCTTACTAGGTGTTTCTATTTTATTTCTTTGGGGCATTAATTAATGCTAATAATTCTTCACTATTCCCTTTGAATTCCTTCAAACTAATTTTTCAAACCAATCTTATGCAAAATTAAAAAAAACTACACACCTTTTTTTTCACTTTGTAAGAGCTCGATATTGAATCTGTTGTATCTCTATAACTGAGGATCTCGAATATTTGAAATCTCGTCCTGCAGTAGAACTTTGAGTCCTATTTCTAACCCTGTAAGTAGGATCAAAATTGGATTCTCCAAGGAAGAGTTATGCCAAATCTCCCATGGTGACCTGATTATAGACTAGTTCAGTAGAGCGAACTTTTACAACGTGCCACGTGTCCCTGTTTTGACCTTAGTACCTAAAACTGATACAAAAAAAAACTACAGGCCATCCTGTTTCTGAAGCTTCTTACGAAATTTAAATCTGATGCTCAAAACCAAAGTTATGACGATTTTCCCCAGGTCACCTGTTTGGAATGTAATTCGGGAGTCTGCAAAAACCCTAACTTCCTCAGATCATATCTCCAGCAATATAGTCAGACAAGCTCTGAAATTCGGACCCGAAGTTCAGAACGATTTCGTCTCAAATGGGTTTTTTTTATAGCTTCTGAAACATCGTAAAAGAAAAGTTATAGCAAAAATTCCATGATGACCTGTTTGGAGCAACGAAACCCTAGAATCCAAAGCTCTGATAACAAATGTTAGGAAACCAACTCACAAAAAGATAGAAAAGATAGATCAATGTCTTATAATTCAGCCTCTTCGAGGGGGAAACCTCTAATTTACACGAATGAACAATTCTTGGATGATACAAATGACTAAACGTCCCTTCTATATATAGGAGTCTAAGGGGTCACAATATAATCAAGCCGACATAACAGTAATAACATAAGGGCACAAAAATAACAATAGTGGGTTTCTATGGGGCATACTAATAACAATATGGGGACAATAGGGGCACAATAATAACAATAAGGGTTACAATGACAATAGTAATGGGGGAATCACTAGTATTATAGGGGCCTAACATGATGCCACCTCAACTAGGATCCAAAATATATTTGCATCTAAAGCTCAACCAAACAAGGAACCCACTACATCATGGCTATCCAGGAAATGGCATAAGGCAAGGATGTACATGAGTGGAAATCGAATAAAATCTCCATGCCAATGACAATAAAATGACCAACAATCCAATGCATGAACCATGCATTCAAATCCCAACAAGATAAAACAAATATGCACACTATTACTTGCAAAATTCCTCAATTATTTTATGCCCTTGCTTGTTGTTGTTAGCACCTTCTTACTGATGTTGTTCAAACCTTTTTCTATCTGGAAATTGCCTCTAAATACTGTTGTAGTAGCCCTACTCTTGGGAGCAATTCGAAATCATCTTGAGCTACTTGTTTTCTTTCTTTCTTTCTTCATTATTATTTTCTCAAAAATGTTGTAGTTTCCTTTTTCCCTTGCTTGTCTTGCTCGTTCCCAAGTGCTATAAAATCTCTCTCTTTTTTCTCTCCTTTCCCAAAAGAATGCTAGAATGTTCTCTATCTAATGTTCTTTTCTTTTCTTTTTGTTTTTCTTCATTTTCCTTGCATGCATTTTCTTTTACTATTTTTATCTTTTTCTTGTCTCTTTCTCTTCCTCACTTGTTGAAGTGGGATTTATTTCATTTTCCTTTATTTCTTTTGCATTTTTTCCTTATGTCCTTGTTGGCCTATAATAATTAATTTTCCATTTATTGCCTCTTATCAATGCCAATTTCCAATGGCCAATAAATAATTAACCACAAGTGGATCTCAATGTAATGTTTTTCCCCTCATTCAGCTTGGAATACGTGTCCCATAACCTCGAATTGATTTTTGCTTTTATAATGTCCATACATTATTTATTTACATGGAAATTTAACCCGAGGCTATTACAAAAAATGTCCTAGCATGATCTTCACCGGCTCATTAGCCATCACTCAGTTCCTTAGAGCATTTAATGCTTCATCTCAAATAAAGGAATACTTAAATGTCTTGACATCAATGAGTGAGAAATGCTACATCTTAAACGCATACAGGAAAAACATGAAGCAAGCTTGGGCTCCTAACCTATGTACCAAATAAAGGAAACTCATTAAAGTAAAAGGTGCACTAGAAGGGTGGAAAAATCAAACTAAGGAAAGGGGTAACTCATTCCACCATGATTGATCCCTCCTTACATCATTACACTTAGGATATTAGACCCCCATTAGCGGGTCTCATGGCTATGGAACCATCCTTGAAGTATCTCCCACTTGATGAGAATCATTATCACACACAACTATGTATTAATGGGTTGACCTGAGACTTGTCACTCCCCTTGGGGGCTGGAAACACCTAATATGATTTTTTACTTAATCATTCATAACATAAGTGAGCTAAACTTGTTTACATATCTTGGTCTAATTAGACATTTGAAAATGAGTATTGTGTGAAGTAATCCTACACCCCTAGCATTGGATATAGTTCATTATGATGCTTAAAAGGTTGTATTTACCTCATGAAGGTTATCTCACTTGAGCTTGAGAGGTTTTTTTCAGGTGATATCACATATGCAGTAGAGATCTCTTGAGGGATAGCTTCATTGTTCTTTACCACCTTCCAATGGGTTATTTTCCCCTTTCTAAGAGCAGAATTGACTTTTTGGTCCTAATTTGGCTATCTAAAGATGGTCGTTGGGCCTTATGTAGCTTCCACGTGATAATACACCACATGATGAGCCTCCATATCCTAAAAAACTAAGCCTAAAATCTTGGCCATTGGAATATTTTATCTCTCTTGCTCAACTCCCTCTTTTATCTTCATTCAAATCAATTTTCTTGTGCTTATGTGTGTCAACAATAGCCACAACTCTTTGTTTTGCATGGGAAGAACCAAATATCACATCGTTTTATTTCCTTTTACAGATGCAAATATCTCATACTTTATTTTCAGCTTGTAACTAATTTTGGCATGGCCTTTAACTATATTTTTGTGTCCAAAACACTAAATTCGTTAGATATCCACCAAGTTTAAAATCATTCCCATTGGTTCAATCAAAACGAACGGCTGAGAGGTCACATTGGCCCCCCCAACTATCCAAACTTTAACAAGGGGGGATTCTTATATTTTTGTATGTGAAAATAAATATTTACCAAGTTTTTTAAAGTGTGCCCCATGACCCCTGATTTAATCAAAATCAGTGATGGAGACATCATATTAGGCCCCCCTCGTTTATCTGAATTTTAATGAGATTGGGGGGGGTGGCAGTCTGAATTTTTACTCGGGCTTTGTTGTGCAACGTGACATATTTTCCTGTGGATCCATTTATCTTGTCCTTCTTCCTCTTTGCAATTGATTCTACACCTTCGATATCCAGATGGTTAAATGACACTTCCACATCTATATATGGTCTAAGAATGGATACCTTTGAATTTGCATGGATCTAGGGATCCAGTGTTCCAGTGTTGACTCCAACTGCCATCCACTTGCTTGGCTCGAATTCTGGATGCTATATTTGTTTTGGATTCTGAAAACATGAAAACTATTGAATTTCATTAACACTGTGAACCCTTGCATGATGACCTCCTGGTGAAAATCCCTAGGCTTACCACATATCTGTCACATTATCTCTCTTCCACCTATCATGCCGTGTCATTTCCATGTAATTACCACATTTCACTTGGAAAAGGTCCACTTAGCCACCCAAAAATGCCAAATCCAACTGCCATATGTCATTACCATAGGGTGCCACATCATCATATACCACCTGTCTCTGCCAATTCACCTTGCCATGTCATCTAAGGTCCATTGTTGGATTGGTGTTGGGAAATCTGATATATGACGATTTTCTTAAGAATTTCCTTGTTTCTATATCAGAGGCCCAGATGTTCAGATGACCTCAAAGAGACCGGATTTCATAAAATCCTAGACTCATTCAATGAATTCAATATCTAGCTAATTTCACTTGTTCCATATTCTAATGCATTCTGGTTTTATACAGGAAAATGAACTCCTCATCAACTTAGAGGATAAAGACATGATGACTGAAGGACTGACCAAGTTCACAAGTCCAGTTGTCAATCTAACGCTATCTAGACACTAACAACCTGATTTATAAAGCTTCCCAGCAAGCCTAAGGGTGCATTAGTGCCTAGGGTAACTCTACTTGTTACCTCGGGAGGAGCGTTAGTGACCCTACATCAGTTTCTATGGGTCAAAGGAGTGCATTGACTAAGAAATATCCTGAGATTATCTCCTATGTTAGCTCACAAAAGCAAGGAAACATTAAAACTCGACCTGTTTTGGGGAATTACTAATTCCTAATGGAGTATGCAAACGGGAAAGAGCACAAAAGCATGGCAACATCACTGCTTTTGCCCAAAGGAAATCATGAAGGACTTGGAAACCCTATCCTCACATGCTATATATGCAGGGCTAGGGCTATTGTGAAAGGGGTTGAACCATTTGAAAGGATAGCTTATTTGATTGTTGAGCAGAGTCTCAGACTTAAGCATTAGAAGAGGTTAAGAAGGGAAAGTGAGAGAGAGGAGTTGGAGGAGTAAGGGAAGGCTAATACAACTGATGGTTCTAATCACTCTTTCCACTTTAATATAGAACTGCAGTTGTGTTGTCCACTCCGTGATGTTGGTTGTATAACTTGTTTATATGCTTATTCAATATCTTTTAGCATGAGTGACTTAGTTGCATAGAACTAGATATATTTTATATGTTCATACATTGTTTATCAAGGTCATATGTTGTGATTACTCGTGTCTTTTCTGTGTGCAGGTATTGATCTGGAGTCAGCTCAGAGGTCTTCCATCTAGCTGCATTGTGCTCTCCAGCAACACCACACTAAGACTCAAGGTAATGAGTCTTTCTCATTTTGATATTCATTTGTTAAACATGGATAGGTATGTCTCTTTGTGATAGATGAAAATAATATGACTGTCTGCCAAGGATCCCGGGAAGATCCTTGAGGGTTACTACAACATCCTTACACCCATGCATTAATCCCTATATCAGAATTAGTGACTCCGCTGGGGACTACACTTAGTTCCCGATTTTCCCAGAAAGTTCCTAGATCTCTCTTTCTTCCAGGCCTTCCTGTACTTCTTCATTCCCTTTCCAACCATTCAGGACCATACAACACCCTTCTCTTAGTGCTCAACCCTAGATTTGACCCTCACGACCCATTTTTTAAGTGTTTTTCCTCACTAATGTAGGTTACCAGTGTAAAACGTGCTTTATAAAGAACCGTTGCCTCACAAACAGAGCGTTAGTGCTACCAGTAACTCTCTGTAGCCTCTATCACAGAGCGTTAGTCAGGAAATTTTGATAAAAAAATAGTGTCTATGACCTCAAGGGTTGGGAAATTTACTTCTGGACTGATAAGTGATCTGCAATTGCACTTGTTTGACTGATCTGTGTCCTGAACAAAATGTTTTTTTAAGAAAATAGCTTTACTTCTTAAAGTTTTTGTTTCATTAAAGAAAAAATACAATTTTTTTTACTATTTTCTACTTAGCTAGTTAGATCTGCATGATTTGGTTTCAATAGTTGTTAGAGAGCATTGAAGTTTTTTCAGTTATGCTAGTGTTTTACTGAGTAGGATGCATGGTATAAATATTGATGTATGAATGACTCTCCATTTGTAGAAGCAGCTTATTCATGGAAAGTGAAAATTTACAAGCATTGTTTTTGCATGATTTGAGTCAGAGTCCCATAAAATCTCATACGTCAACACCCTTACCGAAGACTCTAATGAAGTACATTTAAAATCTACCTAATAAAATCAATCAGTAACTCTTTTTAGAGTAAACACACATTATTTTAGGCTAGGATCTTGGGATAGGCAGTGTGAGTTAACTGCCCAAGATCATACACCAAAACTAGTGTCATTAAAGAGAGAAATCCTTCTGCACTCATACTATCCAGGACCACTCCAGTAAAAGTGGAGCTAAATATGAGACAACATCAGACTGTAAGTAAAGGTAGCCCACCTTTGCTTGCATCTCCTTTGGGTATTTTGCGTATCGGGGATCCCTTTAGGGATATCGGAGTTGAGTCGGGGACTCAGGTATCTTGCCCACATAGCATACTGTCTGCGACTATGTGTTGGGTGTGCTTTTTTACTTATTTTCTACACATTCTTTCCCCTGTTTTGACCTTTCTGTCCTCCAAGCCTGTGCCTTTATGTGACCAAACTCTCTGTTTTGTTACCTTTTTAATCCATTTTATTGTCACGTTACTTTGTTGTATTTTACCGAATAATACGAGGCTTTATTCCTTTTTTGTGGCTAACTGGGAGAGAATTGAAGGAGTATGTTGGGAAGTTCATATTTTTCAGGTGTTGGCTCGCAAGAATGAAGCTATGAAGCAGACAGGCAGTAGGGATTAACTACAAGAAAGGGTAGAACGGTTCGTTGTTACACCCTGAGTGCTGTTACAGATTGCTGCTACATATAAGGTGTTGTTACAAGTTGTTGCTGTTACATATTGCTGTTACACATTGGATGTTGTTACAGGTTGTTGTTACACATCGGATGTTGTTACACCTCGCGTGGGTCTACCATCACATCAACAGTGTTGTTGTCAGTTATGCCGCATCATCCCAAACCACCATTTTCTCAATGTTGTTGCATCGAAGCTGGAAATGTGGGTACTATTCCACATAACAGTTGTCGACAGTAGGATTGTTTATTTTTGAAGCAACAAGACTCAAGTAGTTGCAACTGATGTATATTTATTTAGCAATAGGTTGTAACTTCTTTATTTTTTATCAGCATGAGAATCGGGAGATTCTCATGACTGATCTGTTTTTCTAATTTTCGGGTTGTAATAATTATAAAAGACTCGACTTTTTATGTATCAGTAGACAACATATAGAAGAGTATCGTTACTCTGTTTCTGTAATCCTAAACTTATTTAATATCAATTGGCATGGTGATGTTGTTATTACTTTCCAACTGATTCGTTAATCACTTTTTGTGTTCTTCCTGCGCCCTGCTGAGGAGGAAGGGTCCTCCTCTTTGGCAGGGATTGTAGTGATTAGGTAGTGTACATTTTAGTTTAGTTCATTGATTTATGGTTTCTCGTTGTTGTTGTAAAAATCATGGATTTCATTCACTGTTGTTTCTATTTATCTTATGCTGTTACACAGAGTTAATCAAGAGAGCAATAGTAACCAACTGGAATAGATGTTAGTTCTTATGTGGCCTACATTTACTTCAATAGTTGTGAGTTGTGGTTTAATTCTGTAGAGTGTTTTTTGTATCTACACACATGGTTTGATTCAGAAATTTAGATCAGCGACATCTTTTATAGTTTTATGCATTTTCTTATGCTTGGCTGGAGTGTATCGGCACAGACAGTGCAACTCCATTGAAACAGCAAGACCTACCCTGGGTTGAAAATTAATGTTGCAGTCTGAGTCAATTAAGGATGATTAAAACAACACTTCATTTTGGCGTCATTGCCGGGGATGGCAAGTTGAAGATACAGTCAGCCAAATTGTTTGTTTGATATAGAGTGCTCCTAGTCCACAGTCGCTGGGCGGTAAGATGAGAGGTAAGAACCTGCGCATCACTCTAACATACCTGGGCGGGCTCACCATTGTGATCACTAGGACACTTAGGACATTTTGATGCTTTGTTAGTGTGTCTTCAGCTCTTCAGTCGTTGGGCGGTAAGACGAGAGGTAAGAACCTACGCATCACTCTAACATACTTGGGCAGGCTCACCACTGTCGAAGACTGAGGCACTTAGAGTGTGATTTGATACACATAGGGTCCATGTGTGCACTTGTAGGACTTATAGAGACACTAAAATCACCCCCACTCTAATAAGTCACAGGAACGACAGGTCGTAAAAAGGAAACGAAGGGTGAAGATTTAGGAAGGAAGACATTTATCCAAGAATTAATCTCCAAGGTAGAAAAAGAACAGTCCAGCTCTCAAAGGAATGTAAGGAAAATAGGGCCGCAAAAGGCTGTTACTCCCATAGTGAAAGCAGAAACCTCCAATCCATCCATCTCGGGAATGTGTCATTCTAAGGCTAGCACTCATACCCCCAAGATCAAGGATTTGATTTATGAGCAAGAAGGGGAAGTTAGTAGCCAGAATTTGAGGACCAAGGGCTAAGGGGAAACTGAGGGGGAACATCGGGCACCTGAAACAGGGAATCACTTGTTGATTTATCAATATCCTGATACAGGTAGTGTGGTGAAACAACCAGCCCCAGGAGTATCTAAGGCATTAGTCACGTTTGCAGGGCCATCACAAACACAGCTAGAAGAACGTCTGCTATAGGAAGGGTTAGAAGAATTAATCATGGGGGACAACAATGACAACAATGCTGATCCAGGTGGATGTTGGTGGCCACCCACCAACCCATCTGGACCCCCACAACTGTCTCTTTCAGTCTTTTCAGTTTCCTTAATTGTAGCACAGTTTACTATTTTTAGCAGTTTTTCGGGTCTTGAACTTCCGGAGCCGTTTTGAGGCCCTAAACGACGTTTTTTTTGGAATTCTGGGGCGACCGAGCCCAATGTTGCCTCCCAAAGTGGTAGTACTCGGATAGATCTTTCTAACTAGCTATCGTACGCGTCAAACGGAGATCGTATGCCAAAGTTACGACCCCGGGAAATTGATGTACCAATTTACCCAAACGGGGCCCACAATTTGGCGTTTCATCTTCTAGGGTTAGGTTTCGATATGTGAAGGGTTTTCCATTGTTTCTCAACAATAAATAGGCCTTCGAGCCTCATTGTAATACAGTTCGGGACAGTTCAGAGGCATGTAGCCACCACATCTCTTCTCAGAGATAAGCTACCATCGCCCTAGCTGGTTTCTTTCCATTTCTGTTTGTAAGCATATTTCAATATTTTACAGTAATGAAATGAAGTATTATTTCCGCTGCATCTCTATTTTTATGGTTATCGCACCTCTGTATTTATGGTTATCTCTGTAATTTGTTGCGTTCCTGTTTAAAATCCGGATCAAATGCTAAGACAGAAACCACTACCACCACCTTTGAGTTCCCAATCGGGAATATTGGAGGTGAAGTCCCTATGAAAAATATTCCTCTATCATCCTTACCATCCTTTCAGGGGATGACTGTGGAAGATCCAAATACATTTCTATTTGAGTTTGATGTCTTGTGCAGAAGTTATGATTATACAACATATGCTCAGAAGTTAAAGCTATTTCCTGCTACTTTAAAAGGAGCAGCCTTGAGATGGTTCATGGGATTAGGCCCCGCTTCCATTTCAACATGGAATGGTATGAAGGAGACGTTCTTGTCAAAATAACAGGACTATTGTAGGACCAGGGACTTAAGGGAATAGATATTTAGAATGGCACAGAAGGAGGGAGAAATCTTGGAAGATTATGTGGAATGGTTCCACTACAATCTACAGAGGTCTAAACACAATGATTTAGACCTGGAAATCTTGAAAACTATATTCATTAGAGGAATGAGGGATGACTTCCTTGACACCCTGAACCTATTAGTAAAAGGGGATATATCACAAGAGCCATTCGCTGAAATTGTAAATCTCTGCCTAAGATGCTCTCGAGGGTTTTCCAAAGGAAGGAGTACAATTAGGGATGCCTTTGTTCGTATACAAAAATCTTCAAGCAGAGGAGCAACCAGAGCGGATATCGGAAATTTGTTCAAAAATTTTAAAACTGATATGCTCAGTACTCTCTCGGCCCAGATAACAATAGCATATATCAAAAAGACATAAGCAGAAGTTGACATACCCCTGGCCATGTTCTGTCCGACTTGTCGGAAGAAACATCCTCACAGGGAATTCAAATTGAATAGCATCAGCCTATTTAATATCTGTGAGCTAGAGCATTCGACAGAGAAGTATCTAGAGCTTCCTAGACAAAAGGATATACTCAAAGAATCAAGTGAAGAAGTGCAGTCCTCTTACTTCATCGCACCGAGGAGGCCATGGAAACCGCGACCTCTAGGTGTGTCTCAAGACTTTTCCTCTTTCAATTCATGGAACAATGCATATAATAACCAACCATATCCATGGCAATATGTTGCCCCTCCTTTAGCTCAGTTCCCTTCACCCTGGAACCAATGGTCTCCATCTCCTCCTATTCAATATCCTCAATCCCAACCATTCCCGTGGAACCAGAACTGGAGAGGAAATGCCCAAAATCCAGCTTTACCTGCACCACCGATGCAGCAACAGTTGCAGTTACCTCCTTTCCAAGCTCCTTCTCCTCCACCACCTGTGCGACCCCAAATTCCTGTGCAACCTAACGCATACCCAAACAATAAAGAAGCTCAGGGCATAGAGGCTCCTACAACCTTCCAGACCTACTTTATTACCCCCATGGAACTTAATGAAATACAATTGTGATAGAGCATGGTAATTAACCCTAGTCACTCCCCTATCATTACATAGGAGGATTGTGAACCATCTAGAGGAGAAGCCAGAGGCTCTAAGGTGGCTACTGCGCTACAACAGTTGACATAAAGGAAGTTGTTACCTCTGTAACAGTCGACCCGCGAAGGACTGTTACATCTGTAACAGCTAATTCAGGGAAGGTTGATACACTTGTAACAATAGATTCAATTGTTGTTACGTAGGACCCCCCGTACCCTCAGAGACTGGCCAAACCTGGGATGACTTCACATCGTGAATATGATTTCCTCAGGGAGTTGCAAAATTTGTATGTATGAATTCCTTTACTGTAAGCCCTTAAATAAGTACCCATCTATGCCAAGACAATGAGATATATGTGCATCAAGAAGCTTGGGAGGAAGCCTAAAGACCCTACCATCATACATGTGATGGGAAAGCTATCCGAATTAATGTCTGCTCAACCTCTCCTTACTAAGTACAATGATCCAGGAAATCCCACAGTCACCTTCTACATTAATGATCAGCCCATAACCAATGTATTGATTGATCTTGGGGCTACCATTAATGTGATGACGAAACATATCTTTTTCATTCTTGGGCTACAGGGACTCAGACACACTGCTATTGTGCTAGAATTGGCAGATAGGTCCCGTGTTAAACCCGAGGGGATGTTAGAAGATATAGTGATTACGATAGCTTCCTGGAGATACCCAATTGATTTCCTTATTCTATAACCCAAATCCAATTTGGGGGGGCATCCTTTGATTTTAGGAAGACCTTCGCTGGCCACTATAGATGCATTCATAAGTTGCAGGATGGGATCCATGGTGATCTCAAATGGCCAGGCAACCCAAAACCTTAATCTTTATCCCCCAAAACCAAATATGGATGTGTACAACCCTTGGTGGGATGAGTTTGAGCCTGAGTCAGATCTTTCCTTGCCACTCACTCTGGGGAAAGCCCAGTATTTCAAAGACGAGACAGAAGATGATGTTATTAATGGTTTTATTAGTAATTCACTTTCTGTTGCTTCTGTTAAAAATAAAAATGAGGAGGAAGAGGTGGAAGATATAGATTTTGAACAAATGAGAACAACTCCAAATATTGCTAGTAGCCCAATTAAGATTGAATCTGGAAAATTTTTGAATGTTAATCCCAATTTGATTGCTGAACAAAATCAACGGTTGTTACAACTGTTACACAAGTATAAAAAGGAATTTACATGTGATTATACAGATATGAAAGGGATCCACCCTAACATATGCACTCACCATATTTATTTGAAGAATGGATGCAAACTAGTCAGACAACTACAGCGCCGCATGAACCCTGCACTAAAGGAAGTGGTGAAAGAAGAACTACAAAAAATCCTGAGTGCTAATTTTATTTACCCAATATCTGACAGTCAGTGGGTGTCACCGCTTGTCATCGTTCCTAAAAAGAATGGCAAGTGGAGAGTCTGTGTTGATTATAGAGAACTCAACAAGGCCACTCAGAAGGACCATTTTCCATTACCATTTATAGATCAGGTCCTTGATACTCTCTCTGAAAAGAAATACTTTTCATTTTTGGATGGATTAAGTGGCTACAATTAGATATGGATTTCCCCAGAAGACCAGGATAAAACGGCCTTTACTTGTCCTTGGGGAACCTACGCATACATAGTGCTACCTTTTGGGCTCTGTAATGCACTAGCAACCTTTCAAAGGGCAATATTGGGAATTTTTTCTGACTTATTGAATGACTGTCTAGAAATATTCATGGATGATTTCACACCTTATGGAGATGCTTTTGAAGCAGCATTAGTCAATATGGAAAAAGTGTTAGAACGATGTGTACAGACTAATGTTTCCTTGAGCACTGAGAAATGTCACATGATGATGACTGAAGGGATCGTGCTTGGAAATTACATTTCTACTGACGGAATCAAGGTAGACCCTGCAAAAATAGAGGTAATTCTAAGAATTCCAACCCCCAAAATGCAGAAAGAGGTACGTAGTTTCTTGGGGCATGCAGGGTATTACAGAAGATTTATAGAAAATTTTTCAAGAATTGCATCGCCATTATTTTCCTTACTCATGAAGGATGTTGATTTCTTGTGGACAGAGAAGTGTGAGAAGGCCTTCTTAAAGCTGAAATGTTGTGTATTAGTAGCTCCGGTCTTGCTAGGACCTAATTGGAAACTTCCGTCTCACATAGCTACGGATGCATCAGATATTGCTGTAGGTGTTGTTTTGGGCCAACTGGAGGATAAGAAACCTTACGCTATTTACTACATAAGTAAAAATCTAACTCCAGCTGAGCTCAACTACATAGTGACCGAGAAGGAGTTCTTAGCAGTCGTGCACGCCATCAATAAATTCCGGCATTACATCACCGGATATCAAGTATTTGTACACATTGACCATTTTTCCATTCATTTTTTAATGAATAAGCCAATTACAAATGGTAGGATTACATGCGGGTTATTGTTGTTACAATAATTTGATATCATTCTTGTAGATAAGCCTGGAAAAGACAATGTAGTAGCTGACTTTGTTTACCAACACTATATAACCACAATATAACCAAGCCGACCTAACAATAATAATATAAAGGCACAAAAATAACAATAGAGGGATTCTATGGGGCACAATAATAACAATATGGGGACAATAGGGGCACAACAATAACAATAAGGGATACAAAGACAATAATAATGGGGGAATCACTAGTATTATAGGGACCTAACATGCCCCTCTCCTTCAAAAAAGTGTTGTCCTCAATGCTTGAGTAGTTCTGGATGCTTCTGTATAAAATTCTCATCCTCCCATGTGGAATCTTCAACGGGTAAGTTCTCCCACTTGATGAGATACTCTGAAATTGATCGATTTTGTAGCTTTCAAGCTCTTGTTTCTGTGACTACTCTAGGTGCACTCGGGAAGATGCAGGAAGCTCCAATTTGTACGCCATAGTACCTATCTTTTGCAACATCTTGTGTGGACCATAATAATTTGGTGATAATTTATTATCCTTCTTAGTTTGCTTGAGGGACATTTGTTTATATGGTTGTAGCCGTAGGAATACCCAATCACCTACATCAAAACTTCTTTCGTTGCGATGTTGATCTGCCTACTATTTCATTCTATTATGCACTAAGGTGAGGTGATCCTTTAAGATTTGGAGAACTTGTTGCTGATGCTCGATGTGATCTTCCACTGCTTGAACCTTAGAATTTTCTCTTAAATATGATGTGATGGATGGTGGATGATATCCATAAAGTGCCATAAATGGGGTCATTTTTGTTGCAGTATGGAAGGAAGTGTTATACCATTATTCAGCCAGAGGCAACCATTTGGCCCATTGTGTCTGTTTATCAGATACAAAGCAACGAAGATATCCTTCCAAACATTTGTTTACTATCTCAGTTTGCCCATCAGATTGAGGATGATAAGATGAGTTATGAGCTAACTGAGTACCAAGACAAGAAAATAATTCTGTCCAAAAATTTCCAGTGAAAATGGGATCTCTGTCACTTACAATAATCTTTGGGTTTCCACGTAGCTTTTGAATTGTTTCCATAAATGCATTAGAAACTGTACTTTCTTTAAATGGATGAGATAATGCACAAAAGTGTGCATACTTGGTAAGTCTTTCAACTACCACCATGATAACACTCTTTCCTTCGGACTTGGGTAAACTTGTGATAAAATCCATTGAAACCTCCTCCCAACGTTGGCTTGGAATGGATAAAGGTTGTAATAGTCCTGGGGTCTTAATTGTTTCAACTTTATTTTGTTGGAAAACCAAACATTCCGCCACAAACTTTTGAATATCCAATTTAAGGCCATCCCAAAAAAATCCTTCTTAACCCTGTGGTAGGTTTTTAGAAATCCTGAGTGCCCTCCTAAGGGAGAGGTGTGCAATTCCCTAAGAATATTTTGTTTGAGTTGGGAATTATTACATAGGTATAACTGATCCTTGTACCATAACAAATCATTTTTCCAGCTAAATGTATCAGATGTAATGGGATCCTGTTGTATCTTTTGAATGATTGCCGAAACTTCCTTGTCATTCTTCCATTCATCCTTTGCTTCGTTTATCCAATCTAGTTGGATAATAGAAATGGCACAAAGAAATTCTTCCACATCCTCATCCTTTCTTGAGAGTGCATCTGCCACAACATTTTGCTTCCGTTTTTTGTAGACGATTTCAAAGTCATAACCCAACATCTTTGTGACCCATTTTTGTTGCTCTTCTGAAGATAATCTTTGTTCTAAAAAGTATTTAAGACTATCATGATCTGTTTTTACCTTGAAGTGTCTTCCCATTAGGTAGGGTCGCCATTTCTTAAGTGCATGTAGTATTTCCAGCATTTCCTTCTCATAAATAGCTTTGTGTAAATACTTTCCTTTGATTGGATGACTTTCGAAAGCGATGGGTCTTTCTTCTTGCATTAATACAACACCATTTCCATTTCCTGAGGCATCACATTCCACAATAAAGGTTTTTTTTGAGGTCCGGTGTAGCTAAGACTAGTGCTTGGCACATTGCCTCTTTAAGATGTTCAAAGGTCTTTGTTGCTTTGGGAGTCCATGAAAATGCATCTTTCTTCAATAATGTTGTTAGAGGTGCTGCTATTCTCCCATAATTCTTAACAAACTTGCGATAATACCCTGTCAACCCGAGAAATCCTCATAGATGTTTTATGGATGTGGGTATTTTCCATTCCTTAATGGTTTTAATTTTGCTAGGGTCTACCTTAACACCTTCATGAGATACAATATGACCCAGATATTCCACCTCTTGTACTCCAAAGAAACATTTGGATATTTTTGTATATAATTGTTTCTCCTCCAATAGTTTGAGCCCCATGTCAACATGTTGGACATGATCCTTCCAAGACTTGTTGTAGATTAGTATATCATCAAAAAATACTAACACAAATTTTCTAAGGAAGGGTTTGAAAATGGAATTCATCAAACCTTGAAATGTAGAAGGTGCATTAGTAGGGTCAAAAGGCATGACCAAAAATTCATAATGACCCTCA